>CM029407.1:38270476-39470476 GCA_017139565.1 Luffa aegyptiaca
CACTAAAAAGCTCTAGGTGTTCCAACCGCACAAAAATGTGCGATGAAGAAAAACCTTGATGTTTGGCACCATTCTGATGGCATGCAATGGCCTCCACCCACTTGGGGACATAATCAACTGCCAATAAGATAAAAAACATTACCATTATAAGGGGAAATGGCCCCATAAAATCAATACCCCATACATCGAATAATTCTAATTCCAAATGTAAGAAGAGGCATTTCATCTCGAGGTCCTAATTTCCTCTCCTTTGGCAAGCATCACATTGCTTGTAGAACCAATGAGCATCCTTAAATAAGGAAGGCCAGAAGAATCCACATTGCAAAATCCTCATAGTTGTCCTCTGACCGCTGAAATGACCTCCATACGGTGAAGAGTGACATTGCTCTAGGATTTCCTATGCTTCATCACCTGAAACACACCTACGAATAATACCATCAGAGCATTGCTTATACATAAATGACTCATCCCAATAGAAAAATTTGGCATCTTACTTAAACTTCGTCGTCTGCCTCCAGTCCGTGTCAATTGGAGTGACTTCTTTTACCAAAAAGTTGACTATATCAGCATACCAAGGAATATCTTTGACTACCTTTACTTAACAGCAAAAGAGCTGCTCATCTAGGAAAGAGTCTGAAATGACAAATTGCTCTAGCAAAGATGATGTTGGATCAAGACGAGACAAATGATCTGCAATGACATTCTCTAATCCTTTCTTATCCTTTATCTCCTAGTCGAATTCCTGCAACAACAAAACCCAACTTAGCATCTTTTTTAGACATCAAGTACCTTATTGTTGCATGATCTGTGAAAACCGTGATTTGGACCCAATCAAATATGGGCAAAATTTCTCAAAGGCAAACACAACCGCCAACAACTCCTTTTCAGTAGTTGTGTAGTTGACTTGAGCCTCATTCAAAACCCTGCTTGCATAATAAATAGGATGGATAAATTGCCCTGCTTTTGCCCCAACATTGCACCTACTGCAACATCACTCGCATCACACAGTACCTCAAATGGTAAACTCCAATAGGTGCACAAAGAATGGGGGCTGAGACTAATGCAGCCTTTAAAGTCTCTAAAGCCTTCCTACAATCTGCATTAAAGTCAAAAACATGATCAACACACAACAAGTTTGCAAAGAGGTTTACTAATTTTGGAAAAAATCCTTTATGAACCTTCTATAAAATCCAGCATGACCTAAAAAACTCTGAATCCCTTTAACTGAACTCGGTGGTTCTAATCTCTCAATAATCTCTTATTTTTGCTGGATCAACTTCTAGACCTTTCTTTGAAATCTTATGACCTAAACTATGCCCTCTTTCACCATGAAGTGGCATTTCTCCCAAATTAAGAAACTAGATAGGTATCCTCACATCTCTTAACACCTTACCTAAATTATCCAAACAACGCTGAAAAGACCCTCCAAAAACTGAAAATCGTCCATAAATACCTCAACAGTGGACTCAATCATATCAAAAAAATTGCTAACATACACCGCTGAAATGTTGCTGGAGCATTGCAAGGCCAAAAGGCATTCGCCTAAAGGCAAACGTCTCATAAGGGTCGGTGAAGAAGGTATTTTTCCTGATCCTCAGATGCAATGGTAATCTGGTTTATACCCAGAGTAACCATCTAAGAAACAGTAGTAGGCCTGACCAGCCAATCTATCCAACATCTGGTCAATAACTGGTAGAGGAAAATGGTCCTTACGGGTGCTTTGTTGAGCCTCCTATAATCCATGCAAACCCTCTAGCCAGTCACCGTCCTGGTTGGGATCAACACATTGTCCTTATTAGTCACTACCGTGACACCTCCTTTCTTAGAAACACATTGAACAGGCCTTACCCAACTGCTATCAGCAATTGGATAGATAATCCCAACATAAAACCATTGATCACCTCCTTCTTAACAACCTCTTTCATTGCAGGGTTAAGCCTCCTCTGTTGCTCAATACTCCTAAAGGATCCCTCTCTAGAGTGATTTTATGAATACAGAAAGATGAGTTAATTCCTTGAATGTCAGCCAATGTCCACCCTAATGCTTTGCGATATTGCTGCAGCAACTTTATTAAGGTCTCTTCATCCTTCGGCATTAAATCTGATGCAACAATAATGGGTAACGTCTCACCCTCCCCAAGATACACATACTTCACATGATCCGAAAAGGGCTTCAAATCTAAAGTAGGTGTCTCAATCAGGGATGGCTTAATAGGAGAAATCTTCCTTTCATTCAAATCTAAAGACTCAAAACATCCTCACACCTAGACACTTCTTTTTCATTTTTTTTTCTAAAGAACAAATTTCTAAATCTTCTACACTTACCTCTCCATACTCTTCCAAATGCTTGTTTGTCAAATCCTCCATTGCTGTCTCAACAATTGTGTTCTCTAGAATCCTAATGAAAGAACAATCTTCCACTTCGTCTGGATACTTCATGACCATAAAAACATTAAACTTCACTTCCTCATTATAACCCTCATTGTTAATTCCCTTTTTGAACATCTATTAATGCCCTACCAGTAGCCTAAAATGGGCGACCAAGAATAATTGGGACATCTTTATCTGCCTCATAATCTAGAATAATAAAATCATCAGGAAATACGAATTTATCTACTTTCACTAAGACATCCTCAATTTTACCCTCAGGATAAGTGATAGACCTATCGGCTAATTGGAGTGTGACTGTGGTAGGCCTAGCTTCACCAATACCTAGCTTTTGATAGACCGAAAGAGGCATAAGGTTAATGCTTGCGCCTAAATCACAAAGTGCTCTACCTAACTCTTTTTCACCTATCGAGACAGGAATAGTAAATGACCATGGATCCTTAGCCTTGGTTGGTAGCCCATTCTTAAGAATAGCACTACATTCCTCAGTAAGAGATACAGTTTCAAATTCACCTAACCTCTTCTTTTTAGTTAAAATATCCTAAAGAAATTTAGCATAATTTGGCATTTGCTCCATAGCTTCTACTAAAGGGATATTTATATGTGCTTAAGAATCTCTAAAAATTTCTTAAATTGACCATCCTGATTCTTAGGCATTTGCCTTTGTGGAAAAGGTAGAGGTGGTACATAAGGTGGTTCCACATCTGGAACAGAACCAGATGCTCCAGCATCATTATTGCTGCCTCCAGCACCTTTACTAGACTCCAACTCTTTTTCAACAACATCATTTTTATCACTACTCTTCTCTACATCCTGGGGTTTACTAGGCTCTTTTCTCTCTTCTAGTGGCTTACCACTCCTTAAAGTCACTGCCTGTACCTGCTTCTTACCTTCCCTTCTAGGGTGCTCAGTATCCACAGGAAGTTTCCCTTGTGGCCTTGCCTTCAGCTTACTAGCTAGCTGCCACTTGCAATTGTAGGGCTCTCATTGAAGCTTGATTACTTTGAATTGCGGCATCTGTACGAGCCATATATTTTTTCATCATTGCCTCAAGAGAACTCTCCGAATTTTGCTGGGGCAATCTTGTTATTTAGCAAATCCTGATTGGTTCACCTTTTGCTCTGCTTAATTTGTTGGGGCAATACACTTTCGCAAAAGCTCCTTAAACCTCTCCCAAGCCTCACTAAAAGTTTCATCTTCAAGTTGCCTAAACCCTACTATCTCACTCCTCAATTTGGCATTCCTAGTTGGTGGAAAATACTTACTAAGAAATTTTTCCGCTAACTCATTCCATGTCCTAATTGATCCTAGAGCAAAAGAATTTAACCATGCCTTTGCTCCATTTCTAAGAGAATACGGGAACAGAGTCAATCTAAGGGCATCCCTAAACACTCCTTGAATTACAAATGAATCACTAACTCATAGAAAAGACTTAAGATGTAAATGAGGGTCTTCAGATGACAAACCATGAAACTGACCCACGGTTTGCAACATCTGAAACATTACCGGTTTCATTTCAAAATTTGCTACCTCAATTTGAGGACGTGCAATTCCTGGATTTAACTCATCAAACATTGGAAAAGAATACGCTCGAATGGCTCTGGCTCTATCGTTCACTACCAAGATAGGATTCTCAGCCTGGTTATTTTGTTGTCCATTTTGCTCCAGCTGTGGATTTTGCTGCATCACACGATTCTGCTGGGGATTAAATGGATCTTCTAGAACTTCCGAGAGACGCGACACGTTATCCATTGGATTTTGATTTCTACGCTTCTCACTTCTTCTTCTTCTGAATGTCCTTTCAATTTCTGGATCAAGCTCGAACCTTACCCCAGGCGGATCGCTCATGCACCAAACTCACACCTGCAAAAACAAAAGAAACAATCAAAAAGTTCTAGCACCAAACCACTAAAACACATACACAAAATAGATCAGATAAAAACTTATTCAAGTCCCCGACAACGACTCCAAAAACTTGTTGGGTTTCCAGAGTGGGGTAAAAATATAGTAAAAATAGACTCTAAAGTGATAAGTATTTATCGTATCCACGGGGCTGAATAGCTCTCACTTTACCTGTTTTGTATAACTTTGTAATGGTTTCAAAAGTGGTTAAAATGATAGATTTTGATAAAATGTTGAAGCAAAAAAAAATGACAGAACATAAAGTAAACAAATAAAGCAGACAGATTGAAAACAGGCGTTGGTTAGGATTTTAGTAATTGTTTTAAATGATGTTCTAGCAATATTATTGATTAGGCACTTCTCTTGCAGTCTTATTAGCAGGATAGATCCTCTCGGAACTCTGGATTTTTTGGAATGTGTTTCAACTCCAATGACGTGCTACCGATCAAGAACTAGGCAACTGGCTATCCCTAACTCAGTCACTGGCGTTCACCAATATACAATGATCTAGTGTGATTAAATACCACACACTTCTCAAATTATCCCTGAAACTAAGAAGTGATATTCATACCAGCTGGCCAGGTAGGCACAAAATAGAAATATGCACAACAATTAATCAAGATGCTCAAATCAACATATATTGCATAGAGAATAAAGCACAACAATTACATGATTCCTAACCAACACCTAAATAAATTTAGCTCATAAGGTTCATGACAACACACGCTACAATCTGAGTATGTGCATCCTTAACTACAAGAAATTACAAGAAAAGATTAATTCCCTTGGTTAATTTGTAGTTGATGGTCTTCTTGAAGTCTCCAATCTTTCCTCCTCTATTCGGCTCCCAAAGATGGAAATGAGAAATGACCCTCTCCCCAAAAATGGAATGTCTTTGACTTGAGACAGCTCTTCCCTTTTATAGAATGGAGGCAAGCCCTAATTAGGTCAATTTGTACACGTGGAAGGCTCTCCGAGCTTCTTAAGTCCGAAAATAGCTCAACTAACTTCAGTTCATTAAAATTGATTACGAGCTTTTACGTGGCAGTTTTGCTCCCTACTTTGCTGGATCACAAATTTTGCACCCTCAAGTTGCTCAGCAATATATTCTGCACAAAATAACTTCCAAAGCATCCATTCTTCCAAATTGGTTAAAACATATAATATTCATCCAAAAGCAACCCTATTTAGCACAAAAGACACACAAAACACTATAGAACTAAGGCCTAAATAACTCTCTTTTGGAGAGTTATCAATTAGCATGGAGGATTTAGCAAAATGTACTTTAGAAAGAAAAAATGAAAAAGAAGTGTCTAGGTGTGAGGATGTTTTTGAGTCTTTAGATTTGACTGAAAGGAAGGCTCCTCCTACTAAGCCATCCCTGATTGAGGCACTTACTTTAGATTTGAAACCTTTGCCAAATAATCTAAAGTATGCGCATCTTGAGGAGGGTGAGATGTTGCCCATTATTGTTCCATCAAATTTAGTGTCGGAGGATGAAGAGGCCTTAGTGAAGTTGTTGCAGCAATATCGCAAAGCAATAGGTTGGACATTGGCTGACATTCAGGGAATTAACCCATCTTTCTGTATGTATAAAATCACTCTAGAGGAGGGATCCTTTAGGATTATTGAGCAGCAGAGAAGGCTTAACCCTACAATGAAAGAAGTTGTTAAGAATGAGGTGATTAAATGGTTGGATGCTGGGATTATTTACCCAATTGCAGATAGCAATTGGGTAAGCCCTGTCCAATGTGTTCTTAAGAAAGGAGGTGTTACGGTAGTGACTAATAAAGACAATGAGTTGACCCCCACCAGGACAGTAATTTGCTGGAGGGTTTGCATGGATTACATGAGGCTTAACAAAACTACCCGTAAGGATCATTTCCCTCTACCATTTATTGACCAAATGTTGGATAGGTTAGCTGGTTAGGCTTACTATTGTTTCATAGATGGTTATTCTGGGTATAACCAAATTACCATTGTAAACCGGAGACTTCGCTTGGATTATTTGCTCTTGTTACCTATTGTGGTAGTTGGATTAAAGTTGAAGTTGTTGTTGTTCATTGTTGAAGAAAAATGGCAAAGCTTTGTGGTTTCATTGTTGGATTAAAGTTGTTGGAATTTATTAATTTAAAAGAAGAAAGAAAAGAAAGGAAATAAAGGAAATGAAAAAAAGAAAGAAAAGAAAAGAAGAAAAAAGAAGAAAAGAAAAGATAAAAAAAAAAAAACAAAAGAAAGTGGAGATGAAGTTGTCATGGTTTTAAGGAGTGAATCCACCATTTCATCCCACTTTCTTTTCATTTCATATAAAATTTTAGAGAATTTTGAGAGAGGGAGTGAAGGAAGAGGAAGAAGAAGCTTGCTGGAGGTTTGAGGTTGAAGATGAGAGGAAAAAGTTCGTGCAAGTGCAACTATGGCAGAATCTGGGTTCAATCTGCCTATCTCTGGTTTTTAATTCGGTTTGAGCTACACAAGACGAACTCAAAGGTGAGGTCTTACTTTCTTGAAAGTTAATCAATTTTCTAACAAATTTCATGAAGAAAGCTTGAGCTAAATCTGATGTTAAGTTAATGGTTTTTGAAAAGGAAAACAGAGCACCAAATTTCGTGCAAATCAGGAGGATCTCTGGTTTTCTCTGGTTTCTCGAACGTTCTGGGGTGTACAGGTTGTATTAGAAGCTCCATTTGGTATGGTTGGAAAGCTTATTCAATTTTCTATAAGTTTTATGAAGAATTTGTGAGCCAACTATGAGTGGAAGTAGGTTTAATTTCAGGAGAAAAGTAAAGGGTAGCAAAGAAGCACGAATCTGGATTTTCTGTGTTCGGGAGATTTCTGGACAAATCCGTTGGGAATCTTATTTTTCAGTCCTTCAAGTAAGTTGTAGAGGGTTCAAACATGAAGAGTTTGATATACAGTACATTAATTTTGGTCAAGTATTGAGGACGTTATGAGTGTTTGAAGTTAGGGTATTGAATCTGGAAAATTCTGGGAAAAACGTGAAATGTGATTTTATTTCTAGAGGTTTGAATTCATGAGCATGGAAAGACAAGACTATTATAGTTCTGGTGCTCGATTGTGGTTTGTTTGACAGGCAAAGAGGAAATAGGCCGAGTCTACAGACTAGGGAACTTGCCAAGACTGTGAGTGACAAAACAAATTTCGAAAATTATTTCTAAATTGTTGTTTATGAGTTGACGTTTTACATGTTTTTCTATGAATGGTTTCAAGCATAAGTTTCGAGCTTAGAATTTCTAATGAAATTTATATGTGAGCACGTGATTATTGATTTTTTGAAAAGTAGTTGAAACGATATCATTTTAAACAAAGTATGTATTAGTGAGTACTGTTTAAAGATTTTCAGTTTTTCACGAGCAAGCTGAGTAAATTTGAGTTTTACTAGAGATAAAGATAAGAAAGCGTGTTTTAATATTTTTATGTGGTTTTCTGAGACTTTTATTGACTACATCACTGAGATATTAAGCCCGAGGCTATATGGTACCGTGTGCACACAGGTTATTTTTTGTTGTTGTCGTTGAGTGTACTCCGTGACAATGATGTTGTCGTCAGTGTTGGGCGGCCCCTACTACGACAAAGACGATGGGAGTGTTGGGCGGGCCCCACTACATCGTAGAGCTAGTAAATGTTGGTTGTATTGGGCGTGCCCTACACAACGTTGATTTGTCATGTTAGTAAAAATGTTTTATATACTTGATATGCCTTGCTAGATTTTAATGACGTACTTGCAGAATATTTGAGAAAGCTTTTATCGTTGCACGTTTATGTTTAACACTTTGATTGAACAGATTTATACGTTTAAAGGTTTATCACGTGTTCTAATTTGCGGATTTATAGTTTTAAATTTAGTCACTCGCTGGGCTTCGTAGCTCACTCTTTCAAAATGTTTTCCCCCTTTTCAGGTAGAGATCGAGCTCCCCCGTGCCTGATAACTGCCAAAGGTTATTTTCCAAACCGAGTTATGTCAGGGTTGCACTTCATGTATGTCTAAAGGTTTTCAAGGTTCCGTTTTGTTGCGTTTTGCATGTAAAGTGTTCCATATCTAAGATTAGCATGCTTATCAGGTTCAACAATTCAGCAGGGTCAACAGGTATCGGTAGAGGAGGACGATGTCTGTTGGCTTCACGCCATCTCCCAGACTAAGCTAGCACGTAGTTCGGGAGGGGGTGTGACAACTTGGTATCAAAGTGGTTAGCTCCATGGGAAATGAGACAGAGCAGTTATCGCTAAGAAGAATCTAGGAAGTAAATAGTTAGATGTTGAGTCAGTTCAGGTAGAACTAGTAGAGTATGGTCCAAGTATGGATAAGAGTGAGTACAGTCAAAACTAGAATGTGGGTAGAAGTTTAGTATCATGCATCTGAGTTAAATATCTATAGCATGTCTGATGTATTGATGTGCTCTAGGAATCATGCCCCCACGTACTATCAGACGACACAGGCAGAATCAAGACGGGACGCAGAATCCTACCCAGGGTCAATCTAAAAGGGGATCCAGTACCCCGAGAGTTTAGACTGGGCAGGAAACGAGCAGTTTGCTAGATCTGCACAGGAGGTCAGTAGGCCAAAGAGAGTAGGGCCTAGTGATCCGGAAAAGATGTATGGAATAGAACGGTTGAAGAAATTAGGAGCCACAGTGTTTGAGGGTTCCACAGATCCAGCTTGTAGACACCGTATTTGGTCCGGCTTGATTTTTAGTAATAATATTTGAATTTTTCCAATATGTGGTGGTCAATTTGTTTTTTGGAATTCTAACAAGAGCGTAGCTCAACTGGCATAAAACTATACTGATAACCACAAAATCTATGGTTCGAATCCCCCACCCCATATATTATTAATTTTTTATTTTCTTTTCTTTTTTGTTTTTATTTAATTTATTTCTTTATTTTTTTTTATTTAATTTTAATTTTTTTTTCTTTGGTCATCATTTCCTTCTCCTTCTCCTTCTCCTTCTCCTTCTCCCCCTCTTTCTCAACCTCCCTCAACTCACTCCCCCACTCTCTCCAACTCCCTCCCCTTATTTCTCAACCTCTTCACCAAGGTCTTCTATAAAAGGAGAGCTTGTGGAGGGGAATGGAGACAAGAACTACCTAGGAGAATAACACAAAAAAGGAGGAAGAACGAAAGGGGAGAAGAATTTCAATGGTGAAAACCTTTTCCATTTTTTTCCTTCCTCCTATCCTACATCTCGCCACCATTATTTGTCCACCACCGTTCCGACGAATGCAACCCCGCCTCCATCATAGTCTTGATCCAATGAACCTATGTTTTCATTCGCAACGAACCTGCGCACACAACCTCCGATGACCCACGACTTCGTTCTGGTGAGCTGATCCATGGATTAGGTGAGAGGAAAGGATGGTGGGAGATTGAATTGAAGAATCTCACTCATTCTTTTATTTGTTTTTTATTATTATTATTTATTTTCCTTATTTGCATGGAACCAGTTTTTTTTTTTCTTTAGTTTAAAATGAGGTTTTTTTTTGTGTTTCTTCTTTCCATTTTGATTTTAACTTAAAGTTTTTTTAATTTGAATTTTCAAATTAATTTAAATTGACTTTATTTGGATATCTCAACTCAATTCTAATTTAATTTTAATTTGAAGTGTTGGTTTCAATTCCATTTTGATTTTAAATTCGGATTTCCAATCCAATTTCATTTTAGTTTTAAATTGATCCAATTTAATTTTGTTTAATTTGGAATTTTAGAAACTAATCTCAATTTGATTTAGTTTAGGTTTTTTTTATTTTATTTTTATATTTTTTATTCAATTAACCAAATAATTTCAATCTGATTGTAAATTAAATTTTCGAAATCATTTTTAGTTTGGTCTAAGTTTGAAATTAAATTTGGGATTTCAACTTTCCTTTGTTTTCAATTTGACATTGCCCAAATGAATTTAAATTGGAACTTAATTTGGAATTTCAATTTTTCCTCAATTGGTTTAATCTCGAATTCAAAGAGTTTCAAAGTGATTTTGGATTTTTTTCAAATGACTTTCAAATTGTATCTAATTAATTTGGAATTTCTAAGTAAAATTCAAAATAGGTTTTAATGTAGATTTTCAAAATCAATGTCAATTTGGTTTAATTTGGATTTCAATTCAATTTCATTCTTGGTTTTAAATTAACTCAATTTCAATTTAGTTTTGATTTGAATTTTTCAAATATAATTTCAATTTATTTGATTGAGTTTTTTGTTTTTAATGAAATCTCAAATTGGTTCATTTTGTAATTTTTTTTATGAATGTGTCCTAATTTGATATTTCACCATATGAATTTCAATTTGACTCTAAATTGATATTTTCAAATAAATCTCAAGATAAGTTTTGATTGGAAATTCCGAAATCAATTTTAATTTGGAATTAGCATTTCAATTTTTCTCTTCAAATTGAATTTTATATTAAAATCTCCAAATAATTCCAATTTGATTTTAAATTAGAATTTCTCAAAATCAATTTCGATTGGGTCTTAATTTGAAATTTAATTTGGGATTTCAACTTTTGTTTGTTTTTTAATTTGATTTCATTTTGACATTTATCAATGAATTTCAATTTGGAATTGCCCAAATGAATTCCAATTGGAATTTAATTTGAAATTTCACTTTTCCCTCAATTGGTTTTAATCTCGAATTCAAGGAGTTTCAAAGTGATTTTGAATTTTTAAAATGAATTTCAAATTGTAACTAATTAACTTGGAATTTCTGAGCAAAAATTCAAAATAGGTTTTAATTTTGAATTTCAAAATCAATGTCAATTTGGCTCTAAATTATAGTTTCCAAGTCAATGTCAATTTCCCTATCATTTTTTTTATTTTATTTGTATATTTTTTATTCAATTAACCAATTAATTTCAATCTGATTGTGAATTAAATTTTCGAAATCATTTTTAGTTTGGTCTAAGTTTGAAATTAGATTTTGGATTTCAACTTTCCTTTGTTCTCAATTTGACATTGCCCAAATGAATTTAAATTGGAACTTAATTTTGAATTTCAATTTTTGCTCAATTGGTTTTAATTTCAAATTCAATGAGTTTCAAAGTGATTTGGAATTTTTCAATAAATGTCAATTTAGTTCTAAATTAAAGTTTATGTCTTTTGGTTTTATATTGAAAATCAATTTTAACTTTAAACTAAATTGGAAATCAATTTCAATCTTGGAAAGGTTAAATCAAATTTCAAAAACATTATTTAGTATTTTGAATGGTTAAAATAGATTGATTATGAAAACTTTAATGCTCATTTTGTCTAAGAACGGATATTTAAGCTGACCAAAGGGAACACCCTGCCTGGAAATTAGCCTAAAGTTTAACTAGTCAATTATTTTGGCAATCAAAATTTCAATTGGATCTTAATTTAGAAAATTTTCAAATCAACTCCAATTTGATTCTAAATTGGATTTTCCAAATGAATTTCAAAATAGTTTTACTTTAGTAATTCCAAATGAATTTCTAATTGAATTTGATTTAAAAATGAAAAAATATTTTTTTCATTGAATGGTGTCATACCACTCATGATTATTACTTCACATTTTATTTTTGAAATGTGAAATAATAGAGGTGAGACAAATTAGCTCATGTACAACCTTTGACGGAGTTGAGATAACTTCTCAAATTCTTGAGGTGACAAATTTTCTTTTAATTAAAAGAAGATTTCACATGACAAACAATTATTGGGTATAACCCCACTCACTACATCAAAACCTTACTTTAATTTTTAAAGCTAAGGTAAGATCAAGTGGGACATTTGTTTTTTTTTCTTCTTCTTTTCTTCAAAATAAAGGACCCTTTCATGTTATAAAAGGATAATTTTAAAATAAAATGTGGTAACCGTTTTTAAACGGGTGTTGTAGGGGTGCTAACATCTTCCCTACACTCAATCGACTCCCAAACTTAATCTTTGGTTTTCAAAGACCGTTTCTTTTTCTTTACAGCAGGTGACCAATCACACCCCCAAGATGATTGGTGGCGACTCCAAACCTCTCACCTCGAAAGAGACCCTTAGGAAAGGACGTTGGCCGCTCCGCGTCGCGATGACGTTGCGACCCAGCTGACACCGAGGTTTGGTTAAATATGCTTGAGAAATGCTTTGATGTGATGAGCTGTCCTGAGGAATGGAAAGTCAGATTGGCCACATTCCTACTGTAGAAAAAGGCAGAGGGATCGTGGAAATCCATATTAGTCAGGCGCAGTGATGCACGTACCTTAGACTGACAGAATTTCAGAGGCATATTTGAAGACAAGTATTATCCTAGCACATACTGTGAAACAAAGAGGGATGAGTTCTGGGGTTGAAGCAAGGGTCATTTTCAGTGGCCGAGTACGAGAGAAAGTATACCGAGCCTTCATGGTATTCTGATGTGATTGTGGCATCTGAGAGTGACAGGTATCGAGGGTTTGAAAGAGGGCTTCATTTTGAGATATGTACCCCGGTTACAGCTATTGCTAAGTGGACGGATTTTTCTCAGTTAGTAGAGATTGCCCTACGTATGGAGCAGAGTATAATAGAAAAGAAGTCAAAAGTGGAGCCTAGTCGTGGGGCTTCAACAGCTAGCGGTTTTCCGAGGTCGTGAGCAGCGAAGGTTCACACTTGGAGTGAATGTTTCAAGCTGTCAAGACTTTAAGAGTCAATCTGGTGGCCAGTCATTGAGTAGTATGTTTCTAACTAAGTTGAATAGGATGCTAGAGCCTTTATCTGAGGAGTTAGTTATATACACTCCAGTTGGTGACGTTTTGTTAGTCAATGAAGTGTTGCGTGATTGTGAGGTGTTAGTACAAGGTCAAAGTATGTTAGTGGATCTTCTTCCCTTAAGAGTTGAGACCTTGAATAAACTACAAGAATCAATCGTGATAATCCTATGTAAGTTTGAAAGAATATTTCCTCCAGCCTTTTTCGACATTATGGTTCATCTAGCCATTCATTTACCAGAAGCCAAACTTGTTGGTCCTGTCGGGTATAGTTGGATGTATCCAATAGAGAGGTATATCTCTTTAGCTTTTATTATCCTTAATTTTACATGAAATATATTTTTTCAAATTTTTTGTTAATATACAAATAACACATATTATAGGAGTTTGAGAACATTAAAACAATATGTCAAAAATAAAGCTCGTCCTGAAGGTTCGATAGTTGAGGCATTCATAGCAAATGAAGTATTAACATTTTGTTCAATGTACTTGAATGGAATTGAAACAAAATTCAATAGGACAATTCAAAATGATGATACAATGGACTCTAGTACATCCAACAATAATGGACAACTTCCTATATTTTTCCAAAAAGTGCGTCCAATTGGTGGCTCGCGAATGCAACAATTATCGTGTGACGAATTACAAAAAGCTCATTGGTATGTTCTAACCAACTGTGAAGCAGTAGATCCATTTAGAAGGTATGAACTTCACGTACATTAACACAAAATCGTTTATTGTAGTTTTTTACTTATTGTTGATTTCATGCCAGTAGTGAACATGAGGTTGAGCTAAGGAATAAGAGGCAAGATAATATTCCTGGAATACATGAAGCACAATTTCCAATGTGGTTTAAAAATAAAGTAAGTTTTTACCATTTTAGTTTACGTGAAAATTGTCGTAGATACAACTGTATGGTAATTTGTCCATTTTATAACTTTGTTTTTAGATTCAATCCCAAGTTCAGTCGACGTCTAATGAAGTTGAGCGAGAGTTATATGCACTATCATGTGGTCCTGATACTCGAATTAGTTCGTATAGTGGGTGTATTGTTAATGGCGTTTGATTTAGCTGCAAGGATCGGGATGATCGTTGCACAACTCAAAATAGTGGAGTTTGTGTTTTTGGAGGTCATGATAGTGAGGGGGCCAACTTCTATGGTATCCTGAAAGAAGTGATCGAATTGAAATATGTTGATAGGAAAGACGTCATTTTATTCCGTTGTGATTGGTTTGATACAAATCCCAGAAGAAATCGAATTCGTGAGGACCACAATTTCACAAGTGCATTCATTTTTGCCTCCCAAGCACAACAGGTATTTTATGTTGACGATATTCAATTAGGTCATGGGTGGAAGATAGTTCAAAGAGTTGAACATAGACATTTATAGGATGTGACTAAAATAGAAGAAATTAATCCACCTGAAATAGATATACATGAATGTGTAGTTCAAGATATAGATTTTGAAACACAAACATTTCATAGAGTTGATGTGAATCCGATCATAGTTTCTGAAAGTAGTGATATGAGTGAAAAATGTTGAATTTGGAAGAACAAATAGAAGATGAAGATGAAGATGAAGATGAGGAAGATGAGGAAGAAGATGAAGAAGATGAAGGAGAAGATGAAGAAGATGAAGACGAGCACGAAAGATCATCATTAAATAGCAATGAATTTGATGTCGACACGTAGTTAGTACAATATGCTTTATTATTTTTACTTATAATATAATTTATCCTACACTTTTATTGAATTGAACTTTTGTGTTTTCTAGGGAAAAATGCTTTCAAATGATGAGAATGATATGAATGAAGGGGTATCGTCTAATAGTAGTGTAACGCGTGGGGTCTCACGTGGAATTGTCACAAACAGAATTATTGAGGCTACTAGAAATAGAGTAAGTATTTCATGGACTCCTCGGCAAGGCAGACTGGTGGGAAGTGTTGCCAATATGTTCAGCACGGAAATTGGCATTTTGGCAAGAGGGTGTATCCCCATGAAGTATGCGAAAAAGAAAGACATTCCAGAGGAAGTTATGACTAACATCGTAGAACGACTATTGGTAAGATTAGTTACTTAATTTATTATTCCTCATTATAGACTTTTCACTAATGAATGACAATGAATTACTAACCAATGTTTTTTCTTTTTTAAAGAATAAATTTGATGTGGACTACTCGCAGCCGCATGTTAAGAAGTTCATTCGCCGCGAGATTGGTGACTGATAGCGCAATTTATTGTGCTATATTTTATATGATTTTATCGTTAGTCTCGAGTATTATTTGGGCATTTTTATCTCTATTTGGTGTTGTTTTGTAGGAATCAAGCATTTCAATGGAAATCGACGTTTTTGAACATTACCGGTGATTTAGGAGCTAAAGAATAAGTTCGAGCCAAGAAAACAGCAAAGGAAGAAGAATTTTGGGCCTAGCGTTGAGACGCTAGCCCTTGGAGCGTCTCAACGCTAGCTAATAATCAGGAGAGGCGCGAGATCGAGGCAGCGTCGAGACGCTACCTCCACAGCGTCTCGACGCTGCAAACATTCAGGAAATAATTAGGGCACGCATGACACAGCGTCGAGACGCTATGTCCACAGCGTCTCGACGCTGTCGCGCAGAATGGACAATATATATATTTTGCGATGCCATCTGATTTGGGAAGCTGTTTTGGAGAGAAAAAAGACGACTTTTAGAGAGGGAAAACACACAGAACAGGGCAGAAACAAAGGGAGCTTGATTTTGGGAGCTTGGATCGAGAGGCTCGTGAAGGGAACGCACGGGAATCACGGCTAGCGAGTTTAATATTTCTCCCTTATTTCTCGTAATTATTTTTAGCATGTATTGGACTGATTTTGATTGTATTTTTTGAGACATGAGTAGCTAAATTTCGTTTCTTAGGGGCTTGATGTAGCCATTAGTTTGTATGGATTAATTTACGGATTTCTTAGGACGTTTCGTAACGTGGTTTATTTATGCAATTGTATGCTTAGTGTTTATGATCCCTTGATCACGGATTGTATGATTTTCGTTTCTGAACTAATTGCTCGGGAGAGGGTAGTTTAGATTAGACCATCAATTGCATAACTTAGGTAATTCTTTACTCGGGAGATTTGGGATTGCTTGAGAAACCGTTAAAAGGATTGTTCTTATTGCTTATGCTTATTGTTGAGATTAGATAGGGATATCAATTTCTTAATTTGCATAAAGAATTAATTGTACTCGGGAGAGGCTTTTAAGTATCGATAATCCTTGGTTTATGAACTTCTTACGAATTCGTTCCTAATTATTCTTTAAATTAATTCATGCATCTAATAGGTGAAATCAATCCCCTAAGGCCTTCCTCCATTGAGTTTCCATATTTTATTGCTTTGATTAGTTTGTTATTGATTTGCATTTTTCTCGATTATTTTCTCTAAATAAAATTGGGCGAATATACCTTTAATAATTAGGGAAACTAGAAAACCAATCCAGAAGACGACATTCGATTTTTAATCACTATATTATAACTTGGGCCCGTACACTTGCGGTAAGCAATTTGCACATCAAGTTTTTGGCGCCGTTGCCGGGGATTGGCAATTATTTAGTTCGCTTGATATTTTGGAGAATTTGCTTGATCTTACTTCAGAGTGTATTTTATTGTGTTTTTCTTATTTTTCTTTTTGTTCTTTATTTTTGTTGTTTTTTGTTTTATTTTTTGTTTTTCGTTTTTGTTTTATTTTTTTAGGTTGTGATTTTGTATGCGAAAAGACAAGGACGCTCTGCTAGTGCCCTTTGATTTTGAAATCGAAAAGACTTGCAAAAAGAACAGGAAGGAGAAAAGGGAAAGACTTGCATCAATGGCCAATCCAAATCCACAAGATGAGCAGAAGCCAATACGGGACTATTTCCAGCCTACTTTTCCTGATCAACAATCTGGAATAGTCTACACACCAATAAATGCAAACAATTTCGAGCTCAAAACTGGCCTCATCCAGATGGCGAGAGATAGTGCATTCAGAGGATTCCCCTCTGAAGACCCCAACTCTCATTTAAAATCTTTCCTTTATATTTGTGGAACTGTGAAGTTGAATAGTGTTTCTGAAGATGCCATACGCTTACGATTGTTTCGTTTTTCTTTGCAGGACAAAGCAAGGGACTGGCTCCAATCACTTCCACCTGGGAGTATCACTACGTGGGACGCGTTGGTTCAGGCTTTTCTTGCCAAATATTTCCCACCTGCAAAGACAGCTAAGTTGAGGACTGAAATTGGGACTTTTAAGCAAAAGGATGATGAACAATTGTTTGAAGCTTGGGAGCGATACAAGGAATTACTGAGGAAGTGCCCACAGCATGGCTATCCTGACTGGTTACAGATTCAATTGTTTTATAATGGTCTGAATGGTACTACTAAAACTATTTTGGATGCAGCTGCAGGATGCACTTTACTTTCTAAAACTGTGGAGAATGCTCGTACCTTGCTAGAGGACATGGCCACGAACAGTTATCAGTAGCCTTCTGAACGTTCATCTTCTAGAACTGTAGCTGGGATTCATGAGATAGATAATGTCTCAGCTTTACAAGCCCAAATGCACTCTTTGGCTAATGCTTTTCTGAAATTCTCTGCTACAGGGAATTCACGATCCATTGAGTCAGTTGCAGCAGCTGAGGCATCCCAATTTTTCGATGATTCAAACATAAAGCAGGCACAGTATGTGAACAACAGAAATTCTGGCTTTAGAGGTAACCAAAATTCTTTACCTACTCATTATCATCCAGGGCTTAGAAATCATGAAAATTTTTCCTATGCCAATAATAAAAATGTCTTGCAACCACCTCCTGGATTTATGTCTGCACCTGCACAACAAGAAAAGAAATCTTCCCTAGAGGACTTAGTTGGTCAATTTATTAATGAGTCTAGGTCTAGGACTAATCAGATTGAGAACATGCTAGACACTGTTAGTAGCACTGTTAATAGTCATGGGACAACCATTAAAAACATGGAAGTTCAAATTAGTCAAATTGCATCTTCCTTGAATGCCATGCAAAAAGGTAAGTTCCCTAGTGACACTGAGGTAAATCCACGAGAGCACTGTAAAGCTATTACTTTGAGGAGTGGGAAGCAGCTTGAGGTTCCAGAAAAGCAGCCTGTTGAGGATCCTATCATCGGTGAGGAAAATGAGATTGAAGTACAGACCGAAAAGGGAGCAGCATCGACTTCTAAGACTTTTTCTACTCTTCCTACTCATTCTACTTCTATTCCCTATCCTCAACGTTTTCAGAAGAAAAAGATTGATGCTCAGTTTGCTAAATTTCTGGATATTTTTAAGAAACTCCATATTAACATTCCTTTTGCAGATGCTTTAGAACAGATGCCTAACTATGTTATGTTCATGAAAGAAATAATGACCAAAAAGAGGAAGTTAGAGGCTTATGAAACTGTAAATCTCACTGAGGAGTGTAGTGCCATATTACAGAGAAAGTTGCCTCAGAAACTGAAAGATCCAGGGAGTTTTACTATTCCTTGCACTATTGGTAGTTCTTCTTTTAATAAAGCATTATGTGATCTTGGTGCTAGTATTAATTTGATGCCTCTGTCTGTGTTTAGAAAGTTAGGTCTTGGAGAGGTACAGCCTACTACTATTTCTTTGCAGTTGGTTGACAGATTGATGACATATCCTAGAGGTGTGATAGAAGATGTTTTAATTAAAGTTGACAAATTTATCTTTCCTGCAGATTTCGTGGTTTTGGACATGGAGGAGGATGCTGAGATTCCCATTATTTTGGGTAGACCATTCCTTGCTACGGGACGTGCCTTGATTGATGTGCAGCAGGGTAAGCTAACCTTGAGGGTCAACGAAGAAGAGGTAGTTTTCAACATTTATCGATCCATGAAATATCCAGATGAGGTTAGTACATGCCATAGGATAGATATTGTTGATGCTACTATTGCTGAGATTAGGGATGTTGTTATGCCTGCTGATCCTCTGAAATACGCATGTTAGATCTAGCTGTTGAGCATTTAGGTGACTTAGACCAGGATATTGCTTTCTTCTTTGATGCTTTGAATCATTTACCTGTTGAGCGAAAAATGAAATGCAAGGTCATGGAATTAACTGCTAAGGATGATGTTCCTATTAAAGTTTCTCCACCTGAGTTGAAACAATTACCTGCACATCTTAGATATGCTTTCTTAGGTGAGTCATCCACGTTTCCTGTTATTATATCTGCTTCTCTGAATAAAGTAGAGGAAGAAAAATTGTTGAGAGTGCTACGTGATCATAAATCTGCTTTAGGATGGTCCATAGCTGATATAAAAGGTATTAGTCCATCCATAGTCATGCATAAAATCTTAATGGAGGATACCTTTACCCCATCAGTTCAACCTCAGAGACGTTTGAACCCAGCCATGAAAGATGTGGTAAAAGTTGAGGTATTAAAACTTTTAAATGCAGGGATTATTTATGCCATATCTGATAGTTTTTGGGTGAGTCCTGTGCAGGTTGTTCCAAAAAAGGGAGGGATGACTGTAGTTAAAAATGAAAAGAATGAATTCATCTCCACTAGGACTGTGACTGGGTGGAGAGTTTGTATTGACTACAGGAAGTTGAATAATGCTACTAGAAAAGATCATTTTCCTCTTCCTTTTATTGATCAGATGCTTGATAGACTTGCAGGTTATCCTTACTATTGTTTTCTTGATGGTTATTCAGGTTACAATCAAATTGCTATTGCCCCTGAAGACCAAGAGAAAACGACATTCACATGTCCTTATGGTACCTTTGCCTTTAAGCGAATGCCATTTGGGTTGCGTAACGCTCCTGCTACATTTCAACGCTGCATGATGGCCATTTTTGCTGACATGGTGGAGGAGATTATGGAGGTCTTCATGGATGATTTCTCTGTGTTTGGTTCTTCTTTTGATGCTTGTTTACATAATCTTTCTCTTGTTTTGCAGCGTTGTCAAGAAACTAACCTTGTTTTAAACTGGGAAAAGTTCCATTTTATGGTAACTGAAGGTATAGTTTTAGGACACAAAGTATCTGAGAAGGGTCTAGAGGTGGACAGAGCCAAGATAGCGGCCATTGAACAACTTCTTCCTCCTACGAATGTAAAGGGAGTCCGAAGCTTTCTAGGACATGCAGGGTTTTACAGGCGTTTTATTAAAGATTTTTCGAAAATTGTTAAACCCTTGTGTAACTTGCTTGAAAAGGACTCTGCTTTTGTTTTCTCTGATGAATGTCTGCTAGCATTTAATTTGTTGAAAGATAGGTTGACTACTGCTCCTATTATTGTTGTACCTGATTGGAGTCAACCTTTTGAAATTATGTGTGATGCTAGTGATTATGCTGTAGGGGCAGTATTAGGACAGAGACGTGATAAATTTTTCAGGGTCGTTTATTATGCAAGTAGAACTCTGGACAATGCACAGCAAAACTACACTACCACTGAAAAAGAAATGCTTGTTGTAGTTTTTGCTTTTGATAAATTTAGACCTTATCTGTTAGGGACTAAAGTTATTGTGCATACTGACCATGCAGCTCTCAGGTATTTGTTTGATAAAAAAGGATGTCAAACCTCGTTTGATTCGATGGATTCTATTATTGCAGGAATTTGATTTTGATGTGAAAGACAGGCGAGGTTGTGAGAATGTCGTAGCTGACCATCTATCTAGAATTGAACAGGACACTACTTTGAAAGCGCTTCCTATTGCTGAAGAATTTCCAGATGAAAGGCTTTACAAGGTGGAGTCTACTTTACCTTGGTTCGCTGACTTTGTGAATTTCCTTGCAGGTGGTGTGCTCCCTCCAGATCTTAATTCCCATCAAAAGAGGAAATTTCTTCATGATGTAAGATTTTATTTGTGGGATGATCCATGCTTGTTTAAAATTTGTTCAGATCAGATGATTTGCACGTGTGTTCCCACAGAGGATGTAGTTAAGATTTTGCATGATTGTCATTCCTCACCATATGGTGGGCACTTTGTCCCACACGTACTGCTGCTAAGGTATTACAATCTGGTTTTTATTGGCCTACGATATTTAAGGATTGTTATACTTTTGTTAAGTCATGTGACAGGTGCCAACGTACAGGTAATATTTCTAGGCATCATGAATTACCTCTGACCCCTATTGTTGAAATTGAATTATTTGATGTTTGGGGGATAGACTTTATGGGACCTTTTCCTTCTTTGCATGGTTATTTATATATCTTGTTGGCTGTGGACTATGTATCTAAGTGGGTAGAGGCTGTGGCTACGAAAACTAATGATGCTCGTGTAGTCTTGAATTTTCTGCACAAAAATATCTTTACACGATTTGGCATACCACGAGCGATCATTAGTGATGAAGGCTCACATTTCTGTAATAAATTGTTTAATTCTTTGCTTGCTAAGTATGGTGTTAAACATAAAATTTCTTTAGCCTATCATCCGCAGACAAATGGTTTAGATGAGGTCTCTAACCGAGAAATTAAGCAGATTTTAGAAAAGACAGTTAACATTAACAGGAAGGATTGGGCCCTTAAGTTAGATGATGCTCTTTGGGCCTATCGCACTGCTTTTAAAACTCCAATTGGTATGTCACCATATCGCTTGGTTTTTGGTAAGGCATGTCATTTACCTGTGGAATTGGAGCATAGAGCATACTGGGCCATAAAAAAATTGAATTTCAACTTGGCCAAAGCAGGGGAACAAAGATTACTCCAACTCAATGAGATGGAGGAATTTCGATCTCAAGCGTATGAGAATGCAAAAATCTACAAGGAGCGAACCACTCGATGGCACGATCAACGAATTCAGAATAGACCCTTAAAGTCTGGACAACAAGTTCTTTTATTTAACTCTCGTTTGCGTTTGTTTCCAGGCAAATTAAAATCTCGTTGGTCAGGTCCTTTTACTATCAAGGAGGTGTTTCCACATGGAGCAGTTGAGTTGCAGGCCAGCGATGGGCGATCTTTTAAAGTGAATGGGCAGCGTGTTAAACTCTACTTTGGATCAGAAGAGCGACACATTGATAACATCGAGCTCACCGACCCACAGTAGTCATACCATAGCATGTCGAGCTAACGACGTTAAACAAGCGCTTTTGGGAGGCAACCCAAGTTTTTTTTTTCTTTTTATTTTTATTTTGATTTCTTTAGATTTGATTCTTTTATTTTTATTTTTATTTTCTTCTCACTTTTTCTTTCTTTTTGATGCAGGTGAAGCCTTATTTTTATTGAGGAAACGAAAAGAAAAGAAAAAAAAAAGAAGGAAAAAAAAAAGCGGCAAAAACGCGCGTTTTGGGCTAATAAGGTGATAGCGTCGCGACGCTGTCGCAATTCTGGAACTAAAATTTCCAGAATCGCGAATTTAGGCGTTTTTGGGTGTTTCTTCAAGCCCTAGCCGCCGTTTGCCTTCCTCTCATCTCCCAGCATATTTCCTCTTCGATTTCAAGCGTTTTCTTTGGATTTCTTGCTCAAACTCACGAATTTCATCCTCTTCATCTTGATTTTCGCAGATTCGCAGTGTTCTAACTCGGGGTTTGTTGGTTTTCAGTGTGGTTCATCCGTTCGCCGCGAGTTTGGGGTGTTCTTGGGAGATTTGCAGCGTTTTCAGCCCGATTTCACTGTGGGTCTCGTGTTCTTGGAGTTTCCGGCGGGGTTGCAGCATTTTCAGTCGATTTAACCGCGAGTTTGGGTGTATTTCTGGCGTTGTCTGCCCGATTTGGCCGTGGGTGTGCAATTTTTGGTATTGTCCTTTGTATTTCAGCATAGATTTCTACTTTAGCTTCATCTCTGAGTTGGGTTAGAAGTTAGAATACTTGATTTTGGGGCTATTGGAGTTTTTGTTTTAAGATTATTGGGTGTTTGACTGAATTTAGAGAACTCGTAGCTACTGATTTTTATTTATTTGAACCCGTATTCGCTGCTGTGTTGTTGGTTTTTGGTGTCTTGGAGCGTAGAATTAGTTGGGTTTTCTGTTGTACATCATTTTGTTGATTGTAGTACGCTCTTGTGCATTATTTAGAGCTTTTGGACTCATTTGCTGTTGTATTACGTTCTCTTGCTGCCGTTTTTACATTATATCTGAGGCGGACGGACTATTTTTGTAGTTGGTGGCTGTGTTTTTTGTTGGCTTGGGACTGTTTAGAGCTTATTTTTTCACCTAGATTTTCTGTATCCTTCCCTTTTAACACCATGAACAAAAGATCTAGGAGACACGCTACCGCTTCCTCTTCCTCCTCCGCTCCTTTTGACCCTGCTAGGTTTATAAGTAGAGAAGCAGAAGAAAGATTTGATAAATATGTTGAGAATAGAAACTTTATTCCAGAGCGAGGCTTCAGCACTGACCCTGAGGTGCAACCAAACTTAGTTCAGAACATCATTGCACGGGATTGGGGCCATTTTGTTCGTCACCCTGAGCCTGGGGTAGCATCAGTTGTGTGGGAGTTTTATGCAAACATGGAAGAGCCTTCTTCTTCATCATTTGTTCGAGGACACCGTGTCCCTTACGACTCCCACACCATCAATAGATTCTATAGGCTACCCGACGTTGAGAGGGACGAATACACCACATACCTTCTAGGCCATTTAGATGTCAATGAGGTCATCCAGACGGTATGTAGGCCAGGGGCCGAGTGGGCTATGACTGGAGCGGAGGTGGTGAGATTCAAGACCACCGACTTGTTCGTAGATTATAGGGCTTGGCACACTTTTCTTTGTGCCAAGCTGATGCCTGTGGCGCATCTGAGCGACGTGACAAAGAGTCGTGCCATCTTATTGTTCGCCATCGCCACAGGCCGCTCAGTGAATGTCGGTCAGGTCATACATCAGTCCATGCGCCACATCTTCCAGCGTAGGACGACAGTGGGGCTCAGGCATCCATCATTGATCACATCTCTCTGCCGAGCCGCTGGTGTCGTTTGGGATGCCCAGGAGGAGTTGGTCCACCCCGGAGCGATTATAGACAAGAACTTCATCAGTCGTTATCGAGGGCCTGGACCACCGGTTGCACAGCCAGCTCTCCCCATTCCTGCACCGCCAGAGCATCCTGAGCAGCCTGCTGAGCCCGAGCATTAGGAGCAGGAGGTTCCACCTCCCACATTCGAGGAGCAGCTGCAGCAGCTGCGCATGGAGTTCCAGAGTCACCAACTGGAGTTCCAGACTCATCGGCAGGAGCTCCAGAGTCAGCAGCGCGATTACCAGAGAGAGGCGCAGGGATCGTCGTCATTTCCTCTACACTACGAGCATGTATGCCCACTTCTATCAGTGTCAGGTGGCTTTTAGTACGGGTCAGCCTTTGCCGCCACCTCTACCACCGTACGAGTCGCCTGAGGACGAGGACGAGGACGAGTGATGCTCTGCCGCCTTCTCTTTGTACATGGTTGTTTCTTTCCCCCTCATTCCTACTTTTCATTATATTTGTTCTCATATTTGTCTGTATCTCTTATTATTTTACATTGAGGACAATGTAATTCTTAAGTTTGGGGGTGGAAAGTATTTACTTTTGGTCTGTAATTCTTTGTTATATCTCCTTTGACCATTTTTTTTTTTATTATCAGGTGTATTATTGTGATTACATTAAGGTTATCATTTTGGATCATTTTTTTTCCATTGAGATCTGGGTTGATTGTGTTATCTGTCTAAGTTGTTTTTCTTTGAGGGTGTTGTTTTGATTATGACAACCGATGAGGATAACTAATTTCAGAAAGCAGGTAAATTATTCTGTGCAATAATAATTAAAGACAGGATTCAAGATATGTTGATTTTATTTCATGAATCTTTTGCACCACTTGAGCACGTAGTCTCCTGTTTTAGTTTGGCGAGCTTAGAATAGGGTTATGTGATCTAGGCCTTGTTGTCACCTCGAAAGGTTTAGGGACTAATTTGATTGTTAATCTGCATGATAGTTAGTAATGTTACACTTAGGAGAAAATTATGCCATATCTTGCTTGTTAGTGAAAAAAAAAAAGAAAAAAAAAATGAATGATTGAATGAAAAGAAAAGAAAAAATGATGAGCTAAGTAAAGAAAAATTGAATTAAGGTCAAAAAGAGCTACCCCTGTTGTGATCAGTTAAGCCAACCAGAGAAAAGTCAGGTTAAGGGTCCCTGCAATAGGAGTGTGAAAGCTAGTGACCACCATTGATGACGATCGTGAAAAAGCTCAAAGTTTAGGGGTTGTGTACCCCATTTAGGCACCCTAGTGGCATATTACCATCTTGAGTGTGGAGAGGCTTGATGATTGGAACCTAGGACCAGAGTAGGGGGAAAACGAGCGAAAGGTTGCATAAAACTGTTCCAGGCTTAAAGGATTGAGATAGGGAGGACTAGACACACACACCCGTGAGAGAGGAATGAAATAAATGAGACTTATTTTGATGTATGTGATTAATCATTAATGTTTCAGTGTGATTTATTTGTTATTTGAGATTCCTGAGGCAAGAGTCATTAACAATGCCCCTCAATTATTTTTATGACAGATTATTTTGATTCTTACTTTGCTCGGGACTAGCAAATGCTTAAGTTTGGGGGTATTTGATAGCGCAATTTATTGTGCTATATTTTATATGATTTTATCGTTAGTCTCGAGTATTATTTGGGCATTTTTTATCTCTATTTGGTTTTGTTTTGTAGGAATCAAGCATTTCAATGGAAATCGACGTTTTTGAACATTACCGGTGATTTAGGAGCTAAAGAATAAGTTCGAGCCAAGAAAACAGCAAAGGAAGAAGAATTTTGGGCCTAGCGTTGAGACGCTAGCCCTTGGAGCGTCTCAACGCTAGCTAATAATCAGGAGAGGCGCGAGATCGAGGCAGCGTCGAGACGCTACCTCCACAGCGTCTCGACGCTGCAAACATTCCGGAAATAATTAGGGCACGCATGACACAGCGTCGAGACGCTATGTCCACAGCGTCTCGACGCTGTCGCGCAGAATGGACAGTATATATATTTTGCGATGCCATCTGATTTGGGAAGCTGTTTTGGAGAGAAAAAAGACGACTTTTAGAGAGGGAAAACACACAGAACAGGGCAGAAACAAAGGGAGCTTGATTTTGGGAGCTTGGATCGAGAGGCTCGTGAAGGGAACGCACGGGAATCACGGCTAGCGAGTTTAATCTTTCTCCCTTATTTCTCGTACTGATTTTTAGCATGTATTGGACTGATTTTGATTGTATTTTTAGAGACATGAGTAGCTAAATTTCGTTTCTTAGGGGCTTGATGTAGCCATTAGTTTGTATGGATTAATTTACGGATTTCTTAGGACGTTTCGTAACGTGGTTTATTTATGCAATTGTATGCTTAGTGCTTATGATCCCTTTATCACGGATTGTATGATTTTCGTTTCTGAACTAATTGCTCGGGAGAGGGTAGTTTAGATTAGACCATCAATTGCATAACTTAGGTAATTCTTTAATCGGGAGATTTGGGATTGCTTGAGAAACCGTTAAAAAGATTGTTCTTATTGCTTATGCTTATTGTTGAGATTAGATAGGGATATCAATTTCTTAATTTGCATAAAGAATTAATTGTACTCGGGAGAGGCTTTTAAGTATCGATAATCCTTGGTTTATGAACTTCTTTCGAATTCGTTCCTAATTATTCTTTAAATTAATTCATGCATCTAATAGGTGAAATCAATTCCCTAAGGCCTTTCTCCATTGAGTTTCCATATTTTATTGCTTTGATTAGTTTGTTATTGATTTGCATATTTCTCGATTATTTTCTCTAAATAAAATTGGGCGAATATACCTTTAATAATTAGGGGAACTAGAAAACCAATCCAGAGGACGACATTCGATCTTGCTAAGGATGAGCATTTAGGGGTGAGTTGCATAGATAGTGGAGAAGAATTGGAGAGTTGTAGCACCTTTCAAGAACATGCTTGTGAGGAAGCAAAATAAAATGAGCTTGCAGTGACAGAGGAAGTTCAGGAGGTAGAGTTTGAGGTTGAAAAGCCTTCGTCTAATTTATCTTCTCCATCCTTTGTAGAATTTGATTGTTCTTTTTTTATTCTCACGAGTCAGTTTTAGAGTCTGAGTCTTTTTATTTTGATCTTTCTCCTTTTATGTTTATTTTATTCAAAAATACCAAAAAAAATTCTGTTTCAGGGGCCCATGAGAAGCTAGTAAGTTTGCTAGCGATCATTGGTTATATATATTCAAGGAGGAAGGGCCCGAAGAAATACGAGAATTTTTATGTGCCTTGACAGACTGCACGAGCACGTCGAGCTAAAGACGATAAACAAGCGCTTATGGGAGGCAACCCAAGTTACTTCGTTATTGTTTTTTATGTCTTGTTGTTTTTGTTTTGTAGGAGTTCTCGTGCTCTTGTCTATGCCAAACAATCATGAAAAAGTCATCATTCCAGGGCAGTATTGTTCACCCCTTCCATTCTTGATTTGTTCTCATGCTTGACTATGCTTTATTGATTTATACATTGAGAACAATGCATGTTTTAAGTTTGGGGGTGGAATAGCATGTTTGTGGAGTCCTTGAGCATCTGAGTTCGGGCTATAGTTTTGAGCTTTCTTCGAATTGAGCATATGGTTGTTTTCTGGATGCTATTTTTGCATGACTATGATTTCCTAGGATAAGCTTTCTTGTCAATTTTCAAGCTTTCGATGAGTTGTAAGCATGAGTGCCCAAAAAGAGAGACTTTTTAAACTTTTTCTAGGAGATGTCTTGCATGAGTAGAGTATTTTTCTTGGCTAGATTTAGATTTGAATGCTTAGGAGCGAATTATTAGGTTCATATGCTTGTTGTCACCTCGATAGGTGTAGGGAAGAGCTAAAGAGTTAATTGTTTGCAAATTAGCATGTTTGATCTTGCTTAGGAGGAAAGAAAAGAATATATGCTTATCGTGATCATGAAAAAAAAAATCACTCTTGTCTTTTGAAAGAAAAGAAATTATTATGTCATGGCCTGTGCACAATATGCAATGAGTAATAAAGTTTTAGGCAAAAAGAGCTACCTCTGTTGTGATCAGTTAGGCCAACCAGAGAAAACTCAGGTTAAGGATCCCTGCAATAGGTGTGTGAAAGCTAGTGCCACATATAAATGCTTGATTTAATTTTCAATCATAAGCACCTAAGTATGGAGGAAAACAAACTAATTTGTTCCATTGACTCGTTAGTGAATCCTTAGTGCCAGTGTAGAGGGAAGATGAGTTGAGAGTTTAGTAATCCAATCCCGAGCTAGTAGAGTTTGATCTCGTTAAGTTAGATCTCGCTTGTGCAAGTTAATTTTGGAAAACTTTTGATTTGTCTCCCTCATTGGTCCTTATGTGCATGTCTCTTGATTGCTTGACTATTGACTTTTGAGCCTTGAGGATTGAGTCATGTTTGTTGCATCCATTCTTCCACTGTAGGCTTGATTTTTAGTTTGCTCGAGGACTAGCAAAAGCTTAAGTTTGGGGGTATTTGATAGCGAGCATAGCTAGCTATTTTTCCCTAATTAATTAAGCTAGTCTTTTATATTTAATTGGCCAAAATTATGCATTTTTGTGTTCTATTTGTAGGAATCATGTTTCGGAGTTAAATCGAGAAATTGGAGCTAAATATGTGTTCGGGACATGAAAATTGGCCGAAGAATGAAAAAGAATCAAAGTTGGAAGATTGAAGATAGGTCCTCGTTGGGCGTTTCAACGCTGACATTCTATATTTGGAGTTTTCATTCTTAAAAAAAATAAAAATAAAATAAAAATTCTTAGCGTCGCGACGCTGTCGGCAGATTTTCTATAAATTCATCCTTTTGTGCTACTGATTGGGGGAGTCCAATTGGTGAGATTTTTGCCCTAATTTCAACTAGAGACCTTTTGTGGGAGCTAAAGGCAAGGCCAAGAAGCGGGAATCAAGCGAGAAGACGTGGAGATCGTGACGGGGACGTGCGGTGTCGGCGGATTCGAGTTTTCCTTTCTCTTTCCCTTAACTCTTGTAGTTTTTATGGTTTTTCTTGCAATTAGTGTTTGTGGTTTAAAGACTATGAATTGCTAGTTGTTTGTCTTAGGGATTGATGTAGTTGTTTTAGGTTGTTGGATTGATTTTTGGGATGAATGTGCCTTTATTTTATTCTTGCAATTTTGTGTAATGCTTTCAATTACTTGATCACTAATTGAATGGTTTAAGTGTTGAATCTAACTCGGGAGAGAGGATTTGGCCTAAGACTTATCTTGTTTAATTGCATGACTAGAGTAGAAATTCTAAGTTTGTGACGGGATTTGGAATATCTCTAGAAGCATAACAAGGACTAAACCGAATAATGTCTTGCATGTTAATGAACTTAGATAGGGATATCAAGTTAGTTATATGCATGAGAATCAATTATACTCGGGAGAGGTAATCGTGATAAAAGTTTCCTTGGCTTGTAGAATAATTGCACGATCAATTCATTCTTATTAATCAATCCTCAATCTTAAATAATGAAATCAATTCCCTAAGAGTCTTTCCATTTGAGTCTCCACCCTTTTATTTTTATGCTTTTAGTCTTTATTTTTATCTTTATCATTGAGTTTTGCTCTCTAAATAAAATTGGACAAAAGTATTCACGATACTTAATTTGCTAGAAAACCAATCCAGAGGACGACACTCGTTTTACACGAAAACACTATATTATTACTTGACCCGTACACTTGCAGTTAGCAATTTGCACATCAACAAGTATACACAGTCCGCATCAAGTAATAAGTATTTATCGAATCCAAGGTTTGAACTAGCTTTCACTTTATCTATTTTGTATAACTTTTTAATGGTTTCAAAGGTGGTTAAAATGATTGGTTTTTATAGAAATGCTGAAGCAAAAGAAATGACAGAACAGAAAGTAAACAAATAGGCAGACAGATTAGAATCAGGCGCTGGTCAGGATTCAGTAATTGTTTTAAAAGATGCTCTAGCAATATTATTGATCATGCAAAACTCTCGCAGTCTTATTAGCAGATTCCTCCCAGAACTCTGGATTTTTTTGGAATGTGTTTCAACTCCAATGAAGTACTATCGATCAAGCACTAGGCAACTGGCTATCCCTAGCTCAGTCACTGGCTTTCACCAATACACAATGATCTAGTGTGATTAACCGCCACACACTCCCTAAATCATCCCTGAAACTAGAGAGAGGTATTCATACCGACTGGCCAGGCGGGCACAAAATAGAAATGAGCACAACAATTAACCAAGATGCATTAAATCAATATTTATTACCAGAAATTAAGCACGACAATCACATGTTCCCTAACCAACACCTAAAGCTACTTAGTTCATAAGATGCATAGAGACACACGTAACAATCTGAGTAAGCATATCCATATTTACAAAATAATGCAAGAAAATATTAGTTCCCTTGATCAGCTTGCAAATGATGGTCTTCTTGATGGTCTCCAATCTCTCTCCTCTATTCGGCTCCCAAAATGGAAATGAGAAGGATCTCTTCCCGAAAGTGGAATGAATTTGACTTGGGTGGCCATCTCCTTTTATAGAGTGATAGGAGGCTTGAATTAGGTTGACCTAGACACGTGGATGACTCTCCTTGCTCCTTTATCCCGAGAATAGCTTAATAGAATTCAGTTCATTCAATTGGCTAACGAGCTGTGACGTGGCAGTTTTGCTCTCAGCTTTGCTGCACCACAGAATTTGCTCCCGTAAGTCGCCCAGCAACATATTCTGCACAAAATAATTTCCAAAGCTTCCATTCTTCGAAATGGGTTAAAACATATAACATATATCTAAAAGCAACCTTAGAATTAATTCCTAAATAACTCCCTTTTGGAGAGTTATCAATTACCCTTGACAACTTTGACAAGGAAGAATGCTAAGTTTGAGTGGTCGGATAAATGTGAACAAAGTTTCCAGGAGCTGAAAAAGAGATTAGTGACAACACGTATTCTGACACTTCCTGTAACAAGGAAGGAGTATGTGATCTATTGTGACGCTTCGAGGCAAGGATTAGGTTGTGTGCTTATACAGGAAGGAAAGGTAATAGCTTATGCTTCAAGGCAGTTGAAGAAGCATGAGTGTAATTACCCTGCCCATGAACTTTAGCTAGTAGCAGTTGTTTTAGCACTGAAGATCTGGAGACATTATTTATTCGGTGAGAAGTGCCACATTTTCACAGATCATAAGAGTCTGAAGTATATCTTTGATCAGAAAGAGTTGAACTTGAGACAGAGGCGATGGCTAGAACTGATTAAAGACTATGACCGTACCATAGAATACCATCCAAGTAAGGCTAACGTAGTGGCAGATGCATTGAGTAGGAAGTCGAGAGTTCCGAAGAGTGCCTTGTGTGGTATTCGAGCAACCTTGCTAAGTGAGTTAAGAGGTTTCAGGGCAGTTGTGACTGTAGAGAGTTCAAGGAGTCTTTTAGCACAATTTCAGGTTAGGTCTTCTCTAGTAGCAGAGATTGTGAGAAGACAACTAAAGGATAGTAATTTACAGAATATGCTTAAAAAGTCCAAGCAAGGCCCAGAGACAGAATTTGAGTTGAGAGCAGACGGAGCCATAGTTAAGCAGGGAAGACTATGCGTTCTGAGTATTAGTGAGCTTAAGGGTGCTATACTAGAGGAAGTTCACAGTTCAGCTTACGTTATGCATCCAGGAAACACCAAGATGTACAGAATTGTGAAGAAACTTATTGGTGGCCTGGTATGAAGCGAGAGATAGTCGAATATGTTGATAAATGTTTGATCTGCCAACAAGTTAAACAAGTGAGACAAAGGCCAGGAGGACTCCTTAATCCACTGCCAGTGCCTGAGTGGAAGTGGGAGCATATTACCATGGATTTTCTATTTTCATTACCTCATACTACTAGTGGACATGATGGTATATGGGTAATAGTAGACAGACTCACCAAGACAACGCGGTTTATACCGATTAAAGCGACGTCTACACTAGATCAACTAGCTAAGCTATACGTCGACAGGTTTGTGAGTCAGCATGGAGTGCCAGTTTCCATAGTTTCAGATAGGGATCCGAGGTTTACTTCTAAGTTTTGGCCTAGTGTGCAGAAAGCAATGGGAACAAAGTTGAAGTTCAGTACAGCGTTCCATCCCCAAACAGATGGTCAGTCATAGAGGACCATCCAGATCTTAGAGGACATGTTGAGAGCATGTGTCCTTCAGTTTAAGGGAAGTTGGGATACCCACTTATCACTTATGGAGTTCGCTTATAATAATAGCTATCAGTCTAGTATCGGCATGGCACCATTTGAGGCTTTGTATGGCAGACCATGCAGAACTCCTGTGTGCTGGAACAAAGTGGGAGAGCGAAAGCTAGTTTGTCCTGAGTTGGTACAAGTTACGTCAGATAGTATTAAGTCGATTAGAGAGAACCTGAAGATAGCTCAAGATCGACAGAAGAGCTATGCAGATAAGCGACGAAGAGACTTAGAATTCTAGGTTGGAGATCAAGTTTTCTTGAAGTTATCTCCATCGAGAGGTGTTCTTTGTTTTGGGAGGAAATGTAAGTTGAGTCCTAGATATATTGGTCCTTACCAGATAACAGAACGAGTTGGACCAGCAGCGTATAGACTTGAGTTGCCAGCAGAGCTTGCTCAAATACATGATGTTTTCAATGTGTCCATGTTGAGGAAATATATTCCAGATCCGTCACATGTGTTGCAAGCACAACCGGTTGAGCTGAAAGAATACTTGAGTTATAAAGAGGAAGCAGTTCATATCCTCGACAGAAAGGAGCAAGTTTTAAGGAACAAAACGATCCCACTCGTGAAGGTCCTTTGGAGACATCACGGAGTGGAGGAGGCAACCTAAGAGTCAGAAGACCAGATGAGGAGGAGTTACCCGACACTTTTCACCAAAGGACTTCTAAATTTCGAGGACGAAATTTCGTAAGGGGGAGGTAAGTTGTAAACCGAAGACTTCGCTTGGATTATTTGCTCTTGTTACCTATTGTGGAAGTTGGATTAAAGTTGAAGTTGTTGTTGTTCATTGTTGAAGAAAAATGGCAAGGCTTTGTGGTTTCATTGTGGTTTCATTGTTGGATTAAAGTTGTTGGAATTTATTAATTTAAAAGAAGAAAGAAAAGAAAGGAAATAAAGGAAATGAAAAATAAGAAAGAAAAGAAAAGAAGAAAAAACAAGAAAATAAAAGAAAAAAAAAAAGAAGAAAGTGGAGAGGAAGCTGTCAGTGCTTAATGGTTTTAAGGAGTGAATCCACCATTTCAGCCCACTTTTTTTTTCATTTCATATCAAATTTTAGAAAATTTCGAGAGAGAGAGTGAAGGAAGAGGAAGACGAAGCTTGCTGGAGGTTTGAGGTTGAAGATGACAGGAAAAAGTTCATGCAAGTGCAACTATGGCAGAATTTGGGTTCAATCTTCCTATCTCTGGTTTTTTATTCGATTTGAGCTACACAAGAAGAACTAAGCGGTGAGGTCTTACTTTCTTGAAAGTTCATCCATTTTCTAACAAATTTCATGAAGGAAGCTTGAGCTAAATCTTATGTTAAGTTAATGATTTTTGAAAAGGAAAACAGAGCACGTAATTTTTGTGCCAATCAGGAGGATCTCTGGTTTTCTCTAGTTTCTCGAACGTTCTGGAGCGTACAGGTTGAATTAGAAGCTCCATTTTGTATGGTTGGAAATCTTATTCAATTTTCTATAAATTTTATGAAGCATTTATGAGCCAACAATGACTGGAAGTAGGTTTAATTTCAGCAGAAAAGTAGAGGGTAGCAGAGAAGCATGAATCTGGATTTGCTGTGATCGGGGGATTTCTAGACAAATACATTGGGAATCTCATTTTTATTCCTTCAAGTAAGTTGTAGAGAGTTCCAAAATGAAGAGTTTGATATACAGTACATTACTTTTGGTCAAGTATTGAGGAAGTTATGAGTGTTTGAAGTTAGGGTATTGAATCTGGAAAATTCTGGGGAAAATGTGAAATGTGATTTTATTTCTAGAGCTTTTAATTCATGAGTATGGAAAGACAAGACTATTATAGTTCTGATGCTCGATTGTGGTTTGTTTGACAGACCAAGAGGAAATAGGCCGAGTCTATAGACTAAGGAACTAGCCAAGACTGTGAGTAACAAAAAAATTTCAAAAATTATTTCTAAACTGTTGTTTATGAGTTGACGTTTTACATGCTTTTTTATGAATGGTTTCAAGCATAAGTTTCGAGCTTAGATTTTCCAATGAAATTTATATGTGAGCAGGTGATTATTGATTTTTTGAAACGTAGTTGAAACGATATCATTTTAAGCAAAGTTGTATTAGTGAGTACTGTTTAAAGATTTTCAGTTTTTCACGAGCAAGCTGGGTAAACTTGAGTTTTGAGAGAGAAAGATAAGCAGACGTGTTTTAATGTTTTCATGTGCTTTCTGAGACTTTTATTGACTACATGACTGAGACATTAAGCCCGAGGCTATATGGTACCGTTTGCACACAGGTTATATTCTGTTGTTGACGTTGAGTGTACTCCGTGACAACGATGCTGTCGTGAGTGCTGGGTGGGCCCCACTACGACAAAGACGATGGGAGTGCTGGGCGGGCCCCACTACATCGTAGAGCTAGTAAACGTTGGTTGTACCGGGCGTGCCCTACACAACGTTGATTTGTCATGTTAGTTAAAATGTTTTATATACTTGATATGCCTTGCTAGATTGTAATGACGTACTTGCAGAATATTTGAGAAAGCTTTTATCGTTGCACGTTTATGTTTAAGTCTTTGATTGAACAGATTTATACGTTTAAAGGTTTATCACATGTTCTAATTTGTGGATTTACAGTTTTAAATTTAGTCACTCACTGGGCTTCGTAGCTCACTCTTTCAAAATGTTTTCCCACTTTTCAGGTAGAGGTCGAGCTCCCCCGTGCCTGATAACTTCCAAAGTCTGTTTTCTACTAAAAGCTTCCAGATGAAGCTCTAGTACGTGGGTGGAGTTGTACATCGTGTCTGTTTGTATTGTAAATGTCTTTGTAAGAACTGGATAGTTTATGGTTGTGTAAGCTCTAGATGTCGTGGTTGTGTAAACCCTAGTTGGATATGTTTTTGGTTGTGATATCTCTATCAGGTTATTTTCCAAATCGAGTTATGTCAGGGCTGCACTTCATGTATGTCTAAAGGTTTTCAAGGTTCCGCTGTGTTGTGTTGCATGTAAAGTGTGCCATATCTAAGATTAGCATGCTTATCAGGTTCAACGATTCAACAGGGTCAACAGGTATCGTTAGAGAAGGACGATGTCTGTTGGCTTCACGACATCTCCCGGACTAAGCTAGCAAGTAGTTCGTGAGGGGGTGTGACAACCATTGCTCCTGAGGATTAGGAAAAAACAACTTTCACCTGCCCATATGGGACATTTGCTTTCAAGAGAATGCCTTTCGGTCTTTGCAATGCTCCAGCAACATTTCAGCGATGTATGTTAGCCATTTTTCTAATATGATTGAGTCCACAGTTGAGGTATTTATGGACGATTTTTCAGTTTTTGGAGGGTCTTTTCAGCATTGTTTGAATAATTTAGGTAAGGTGCTAAAGAGATGTGAGGATACCCATCTAGTTCTTAATTGGGAGAAATGTCACTTCATGGTGAAGGAGGGCATTGTGTTAGGTCATAAAATTTCTAAGAAAGGTCTAGAATTTGATCGAGCAAAAATAGAGGTTATTGAGAGGTTAGAACCACCGAATTCGGTTAAAGGGATTCAGAGCTTTTTAGATCATGCTGGATTTTATAGAAGGTTCATAAAGGATTTTTCTAAAATTAGTAAACCTCTTTGTAAATTGTTGTGTCTTGATAGTGTTTTTGAATTTGATGCAAATTGTAGGAAGGCTTTTGAGACTTTAAAAACTGCTTTGATCTCAGCACCAATTCTTTGTGCACCAAATTGGAGTTTGCCATTTGAGGTAATGTGCGATGCTAGTGATGTGGCAGTAGGTGCAATGCTGGGGCAAAAGTAGGACAAAGTTATCCATCCTATTTATTATGCAAGCATGGTTTTGAATGAGGCACAAATCGACTATACAACCACTGAAAAGGAGTTGTTAGCCATTGTGTTTGCCTTTGAGAAATTCTGCCCATATTTAGTTGGATTCAAAGTCACGGTGTTAACGGATCATGCAGCAATATGGTACTTAATGTCAAAGAAAGATGCAAAGCCTAGATTAATTCATTGGGTTTTGTTATTGCATGAGTTCGACTTAGAGATAAAGGACAAGAAAAGATCGAAAAATGTTATTACAGATCCTTTATCTCGTCTTGATCCATCGACATCTTTGCTCGAGCAACATGTCATCTCAGACTCATTTCCAGATGATCAACTCTTTGTTGTTGAGGTAAAGGTAGTGCATAGTACTCCTTGGTATGCGGATATAGCTAATTTTCTGGTAAAGAGAGTCGCTCCTATTGATATAGATAGGAGGCAAGTGCAAAAGTTTAGGCATGATGCAAAGTTCTTTTATTGGGAAGAGCCATTTATGTATAAACAATGTTCTGATGGTATTATTCGAAGATGTGTTTCAGGTGATGAAGCAAAGGAAATCCTGGAGCAATGTCACTCTTACCCGTATGGAGGTCATTTCAGCGGTCAGAGGACAGCTATGAGGATTTTACAATGTGGATTTTTCTAACCTTCTTTATTTTAGGATGCCCATTGGTTCTACAAGCACTGTGATGCTTCCCATAGGAGAGGAAACTTAGGACCTAGAGATGAAATGCCTCTTAATTATGTTTTAGAATTGGAATTATTCGATGTATGGGGTATGATAAGGGTAAAAAATATACCTATTTTACCCTTATATTTAGCTCATTTCTTGGTCAAATATTTTGTTTAGCTTCTCAATGGTTTCAAAGGTGGTTAAAATGGTTGATTTTTATAGGATGTTGAAGCAAAAGAAATGACAGAACATAAAGTAAACAAATAAAGCAGACAGATTAGAAACATGCGCTGGTCAGGATTTAGTAATTGTTTTAAAAGATGCTCTAGCAATATTATTGATCATGCAAAACTCTCGCATCCTTATTAGCAGATTCTTCCCGAAACTCTGGATTTTTTAGAATGTGTTTCAACTCCAATGAAGCACTACCGATCAAGCACTAGGCAACTGGCTATCCCTAGCTCAGTCACTGGCATTCACCAATCCACAATGATCTAGTGTGATTAGTTGCCACACACTTCCCAAATCATCCCTGAAACTAGGAAGTGATATTCATACCGGCTGGCCAGGCAGGCACAAAATATAAATGAGCACAGCAAATAATCAAGATGCATCAAATCAATATTTATTGCATAGAAATTAAGCACAACAATTACATGTTCCCTAACCAACGCCTAAGGTTACTTAGTTCATAAAATGCATAGCAACACACGTTACAATCTGAGTAAACATATCCATAATTACAAAACAATGCAAGAAAATATTAATTCCCTCGATCAGCTTGCAATTGATGGTCTTCTTGTAGGTCTCCAATCTCTCTCCTCTATTCGGCTCCCAAAGGTGGAAGTAAACTTTCCAAGAGTGGAATGTTCCTCCCAAGGATGGAATGACTTTGACTTGGGCGGTTATCTCCTTTTATAGAGTGATAGGAGGCTTGAAGTAGGTTGACCTAGACACGTGGATGGCTCTCCTTGCTCATTTATCCTGAGAATAGCTTAACAGAATTCAGTTCATTAAATTGGCTAACGAGCTGTGACGTGACAGTTTTGCTCCCAGCTTTGCTGCAGCACAGAATTTGCTCCCTCAAGTTGCTCAGCAATATATTTGGCACAAAATAACTTCCAAAGCATCCATTCTTCCAAATGGGTTAAAACACGTAATATATATAACTAAAAGCAACCCTATTTACCACAAAAGACACACAAATCAATGGAGAAATAAGGCCTAAATAACTCCCTTTTGGAGAGTTATCATACCCCCAAACTTGAACTATTGCACGTTCTGAGCAATACTAACCAACCTTCCCTTAAGAATTCAAAACGTTAGACAAAGAATAGCTTAATCAAAGCAGATAATCCAACACTACCTTCAACCTCTACCTGAGCATTCTGCAAAACCAAGCTCTGCTGCAGCAAAATAATTCTTCCGGCATGGACAAATAATCACCACTTTTAACTCAATTCTAAGAACTTCACCACAGCCTAGCTCTATTATCAGACATATTAAAACACATTTTTAAGGGGTTTATATTTTTGTTTTTCATACTTAAAGCAACCCTACAGTCATAAGCTCTTAAGCATGGGATGACCCACTTTATGGTGCAGTATACCCTTGCCTCAAACTCATCCCACTTTATGGTGCAGTATACCCTTGCCTCAAACTCATCCCACTTTAGGGTGCAGTATACCCTTGCCTCAAACTCATCACCAACTAGGCTAAATACTCATTGTAAAGCTCAAAAACCCTTAGTTATTCTATCTCTTGCCCCTTAGAATGGTGACATTTTATGATGAAGCTCACCTAAGTTTTGGGAGACAGAAAAACTGCTGGATTATCATTCATCCTTCAAAACTTTTGCTCCATGAATTTTCTTAGCAAAATTTTCAACAATCAATTTTTTTCAGCAAATAATTTTTCTCATTTTTCATATTTCCTAGGTCATCTTTTGACGCAAAGACAAACTGTGGGTATCACAAATGTCCCTGGTTACTCAACAACCTAGCAAATTATTTTAATGAAGGAGAGGGATGCTCGAGCAAAACAATTGGAGTAGCAAAAAGTCCCCCAAACTTGAATTATTCATTGTCCCTAATAACGCCAATTTAAAAACTGTTATTGCTAATACAACTAAGAAAATTAACATAAACACTAATTTCGTGGAATTGGTCATAACTGAGTACTGTCCTCAAGCTCACTGGTGCGACAGAGGCTGGATGATGAATGTAAGATAAGATGAACAATAATAATAATGATGAATTCAACCAACCTTAGTGCAAGTATACACTATCTCACGGAGTAACAAAAAATCTTAGAAGTATTCCAAGGGTATCGATCCCAAGAGGACTAAATTGGAAATTTAGATTTGAAGAAGAAACTGCTTAAATGATTGCTTCAAATAGGTAACCAAAGAAATAATTGTTGATTGGTTCTTGGAAGATAAACAAAAATAAAGAAATAACAATAATAAATAAAACAAGGTATTCAACATAGTTTCATCCCAAAGGCAAATAACTTTAATCATAGAATATTCAACTTAAGTATGTTCAATGCATTGGGTCAGATTTAACTTCTATTTGGCCTTGCTCCCAAGAACTATTAGAAAGCTAAGCGAGTACTGTTATGCACATTTCTGTGACTCGACTCCAACATAGATAATTCACTAATGCAATCTATAACCATATAGTTGATATAGGGTGCCTTAGGCAGCTAACCCTATACCACCGAACAATCTCTTTCGAGCTTTTTCTCCTATATCACCTTGATGAGAACCGATATCGTCTCTCCCTTTCGAGAACAAATACACATAGAATGCAAAGTCTAAGTAATCAATTTAAACTTAGCAAGATCAGAATGACAATCAATAAAGAATGATATGCATTGAATAGAAACTTAAGCAAATAAAAACTTTCAAGCTATTGAACCATAAGGGAATTCACTATATTGAACCCCTGAACGGAATTTAGCTACTCATGGTGGGATAAAGTGCTAATGAATATCTTTTCATTGAAATAAAGAATGAAGAATACAGATAAATGAAAAGTAACACAAGTTGGAAGTAATGACAATAGCTAAATATTAGGGTTTTTTCTCTTTTATCCAATCCTTCTAGAGTTCGCTCGACACTTCTCTCTCGCTTTTACAAGTGGGAATGTGTGAAAATCCCTACAAACCCTAAGGTTTGATGTCTAACTAAGGTTATAATTTAGTTATCTAAGAAGGACCTCGTGCATCCTAACTCATAGGCATCAACTAGGATTCTGTCACCACCGTCTTCTTCGAAATGAGTTATGCTTGCATTTGATGTTGAATCGAGTCCTTATGTAGCGTTGGAAGTGGTTGAGAAGCTGCAAAAATGGTGCTGGTAGGTAGCCCAATTGAATTCGGGGTCAAAACGGTCGGTTTGGTGCGCAATAGTTTCGTTCAAAACGACCCGCGATGGACTCAAAACTGCCTCTATTTTTCCAGAAATGTTGTTGCATTTCATTTTTGCCTTCTCATAAATACGGTCGCATTTCTGGGTAAATCCCAGCTTCCTCTGTTTTTTTTCACAACAACAAACTTAGTCAAATTCATATCAATTTGAATCTTTTCAAGCACAAATAAGCATATTTTGATATGTATAACTCCCAACTCCTTAACTTATCAACTTTAACATATTTTGAGCTCGGGAACAACAAATATGATCTAAAACATATAATTTTGACAAGATAATGAGTTAAATATAAGGGTAAAATAGGTATATTTTTTACTCTTATCATACCCCCAAACTTAACTCATTGCTTGTCCTTAAGAAATTGCAAATCAGAATGTTAGAGATCAAATTTTTAATTGCAAATTAGAATGTAAGAGCTCAACACTAATTGCAAATCAAAAATGTTATGGATCATATGTAATTGTCAATCATGGTACTAGCATCAACTTTTAATTGCAAATCAAGTGACATGGAATCAAGTAAACATGTTTTTCAAGATTGTTTTCTAAAAAGTTTGTCTTTCAGGAGAGGGTTCTACTCTAGTGCCAGTCACAATGTCTAAGTTTCCTAGGCATGAAGATTTCTATTGTCCTTTTTCAAAGCAAAACTATCCCTAGTCCATCCTAACCAATATGTTTAAACTACCTAACTTCTACTCGTTAAGCCTAGTGTAGTCCTTTTAGTCAAGAAACACAAAACTTGAGGTTCCTTGAGCATACATGAGTTACTAGACCTTTTCCTATCTCCCCCAAACTTATTTGACTGCTGGTGCTCTTTCTATTCAACATCTTTTTCTCCCAAGTGCATCCTGCTGGGTTTTATGCCCTAAAACTCGTAGATAGTGAATGTAAACAAATTGTATACTTGTTTCAGTAAAGTGTTATTGTTAAGTATTGTAAAATTTGACCAAAATCCAATAAACAAAGATCTAAGGTTTTTTTACATGTGACTTGAACTAATATGATTAATTAGTTAACTTGTAATTAATTGATATTGACCTAACGGTCAAGACTGTTTCCTAACCTCACATTAAGGTTTCCTCTCTTATAAAAGGAAAGGTTATGAGAACCCTAACCCTAATGTCTCATTCTTGTTTCCCTCACATTCTCTCAACTCAAAAACTCTGTATAGAATATTTTTCTCTCTAAGAGTAATTCCCATTCAAGATTAGGTAGTCCCACAACTATGTTCCTAATCTCAGAGAATAGCAAGGTAGCTCGTGGTGGTGTCCGTTGAAGTATTTAGAGTCGTCAATGGAGGTATGTTTCTCATCGCTTAACTTTTTGCCAATTTATTGGTATTTTGCAAAATAAAATTAAATACGAATGGTCCAATTGCTTCCGCTGTAACGGAATTGGGAATTCCAATCCTTCATATCCTTGCTGTCATCTTTACCTTCATTCTAGTTTATCGACACTTTGTGGTGAAGATATCTAGCTACGAGCAAAATTCACAAGCTTGGAATAAGACTCACTTCCCTTAAGTAAACCTTTCATTCAATGGTTGTCATCTTTACCTTCATTCTAGTTTATCGACACTTTGTGGTGAAGATATCTAGCTACGAGCAAAATTCACAAGCTTGGAATAAGACTCACTTCCCTTAAGTAAACCTTTCATTAAATGGCAAACCATGGGTTGAAGGATTGGAATTTCCAATTCCGTTACAGCGGAAGCAATTGGACCATTCGTATTTAATTTTATTTCGCAAAATACCAATACATCGGCAACAATTTCAGAATAGAAATTCCTAAAAGCTAAGCATTGAGAAACATACCGTCGTGGAAGACACTGAATTCAAGAACACCTTCTTGACGAACAACACCTTATAGCCTTCCCCGCTATTCTCTAAGATTGGGAACTCAGTTGTGGGACTGATTCTTGAAAGAGGGAAGTAAATTACAGAGAAGAAAACTCTTCTCTGATTTTGGCTTGAGAGAGAATGAGAGAGTTATTAGAGGCCGAGAGATTGTGTGAGAGAGTAAAATCACAACATATCATTAATCCTGCCAAGAACCCTCCAAATCTATCTTAAGTGAGTTAGGAATTGGTTATCAAACAACCAATTTAATTAATCAAAACTATTAATTAAAATAAATTAATAAAAATAGATTTAATTAATTAATTATATGCTAATCAATTAATCATATTAATTAATTAAGCATACTCGCATTCAAATCATATTTAAATACATTGCCCTCACATAATATATAATTTTAATTAACTTAATTAAATCACATTTAATTAAAATAATCAATTAATTAACTCCAATAATTAATTGATTCTATGATTAATTAAACAACATGTATTTAATTAACCAAATATTTGAATCATATTCAAATATTCATCTCTCTAATAACCTGTAATTTTAATATGAATCAAATTCACATTAAAATTAAACTATAGATTTAATTTAATCAAATCACATTTAACTAAATTAAATTGAACAATTAATTAATTCAAAATTAACTAATTTTTTTATTAATTAAATATCAACCATATTTAATTAATTAATTACATATTAGAATCATATTCTAATATATCTCTCATATATTATAGTTTAATTAAATCACATTTAATTAGACCAATTGAATAATTAATCAATTCATAATTAATTAATTTATTTATTAATTAAATATCACATATTCAATTAATTATTATTCTCTCAATATAATAAAGTTTAATCTCATATTAAACTTTATATTATAATGTATATCACCATACATTATGTTAATTGTATCTCATACATTTAACTTGATTCCCAAAGTTGAATTTGAAGTATTCAAATTCTTTCAAGATGAATTGTTCCCAATTACTCTTTACGAGCTAGCAGGGGGACCTAATGGGACCTACAGATCAGAAGCTCCAATGATATGAGGTTAACTGACTATACTCATTAATCGAGTTAACCAATATTCATTAACTATGGGTCACTGCACTAAAGACCCACAACTGCACTCTTCTCACTGTAGAATGTTTCTACGTCCACGAATATTGACCAATAACGGTAAGTCAATCCTTCACAAGTGTTTGTAATTACAGTTGGGTCAAATTACCGTTTTACCCCTGAGTTACCTTTGGCTCCTTAAGTACCAGTGCTCCTCTAATGAACAACCTGTTTATGGTCAAATCATTAAACAGAAAGTTCCTCTTGGGCCAATGAGAGGGCGAGATCCCTTTGTTCAAGACCCAGAGTCACCACTTAAGGGAACACTCATCTACTTCTCCTAGAAGCGGAAAGGAGTGAATTCCATCTTGTGTTGTCATGTCCCCAACCCCCCACTCGGTCTTGTCCCCAAGAAGGTAGGCTTATTGAGTCGGCGTGCAGGTCACTCTCACCCGTACTAATCAAAGGACAATCCCTCGTGAGAAGGAGTTCATGACACACTCAGGATTAAGACTGAGTTACCTAGGTCATCCTATTGAAACAGTAACCTAAGTAGTTAAGGGTGTTACATCTAGTGGTTTACTATTTCGTGGTCCGGTCTTATGCAAACTCATTGCATAGGATACCCACGCTCGCATGTCTCGTACATGGACGCCTTGGATCAATACGTCTGTATCGAATACAAAGCAGGTCGTATCACATAGTGTTACCAGGATAAGCTACCCAACCTTATCCCTGTACTATAGACCTTTTAGGTTGTTACTTGAACACTAATCCCCGTATGTCCCCACATACTAGTTCAAGTTACATATCAACAACTTTGGATCTTAGTTTATTGCATTTGGGTTATATTGTGCAATTTTAGACTTAAACTAACAATAACACTTTATTGATACAAGTATATAATTCGTTAACAATCACTATCTACGGGTTCTAGGACATAAAATCCAACACATGGGTGTCATGAATGCCCCTGGTTACTAAGTAAACCCTAGGAAGGAGGACTAACTCTCGATTTTTAATTTTCTTCTCTCTTTCTTTTTCCTGGATAATATATACTGAGCACTCATTCTTTTCCAGCAGTACAAATTTACAAAAAGCATAACATAAAGCATAAATATTTACAACGTAAAGCACCCCCCCCCCCCAAACTTAAGATTAAACAATGTCCTCATTGACTTTGTTTTTTTAGGCAAGGCTTTGCATAAGGCTTTTTGTTTTTCAAAACTTTAAGGCTAAACTCTCCTAGAGTGTTAGAAAGGTTAAACACGAGGAAGGTTAGACTTAAGAAAATTTATGTAAAGAAAAAGACTAATGGAAAGCCTATGACAAGAAAACAATTCAGTTGTGACAGTAGCACTTTTGAGATATAACAAAGCTCTAGTTATCATCATCAAGGGCTTAAAAGAAAACTCCTTTGAAAACATGCTCTTTTCCAAAAACATTTTTTTTTCAAGAAATTTTAAAGTTGATTTTTTTCTCAAAAGTTTCCTTGGTTCATTAAAAGACAGCAGCAATTTTTTTTTAAAAAAAAAAATAACAAAAACCCAAGTAGAATGCAATTATTCACAAAACAACTACCTTTAAACTAACCTAGAAACTTCAACTAACAATTAGACAACAATTCATGCAATAAACAACAACTAGATAAGCAAAAACAAAGTCTAAACATGCAATAACTAAAAAAACAACAAACAACTAAACACAAAAAACAGTATTATATAAAAAAAACATGCAAAAGGGGTCAGAAAACTCCCTTAGTCCTCGTTCGAGGAACTCTCTTTCTCTTCATCTTCTTCGTCCTCATTCTCATATTATTCATCATCAGAATCCTTATCTTCTTGAGGCAGCAGGATTGAGGGAAACCGGGAAAGACAATAGCAATACTCGGGGCGATAGAGAGGTAGAACTCTCTAATGGCTTCATCTCTCTCCTTGGCATATGCCCAATAAGTCCTCAGGTTGTCCCTGATTTGATCTAGTTGTTGGTATGCAATTGCTAGGGTTTCAGATGACAGTGAAGGCCCTGAAAAAGGAGTGTGCTGGGATGGAGAAGCCGTGTTCAGCCCGGATGGTGGAGTGGCTTGAGACGTGGAGGCTTTGTCTTTCCTTTGGATGCTATTCTTTTGAAGCTTCCCGATCAAGGATAGGTCGATGGTAGGCTTGAAGAAATGACGCTCATCATCCTTACCAGGAACTATCTTCACCCTCTGACAAAGCTGGGTGATCAATGACCCAAAGAAAAGTTTTCCTGCTCTTTTCCTTCCACAGGCAAGAATCTCCTCCCTGGTAATGCTCCCGATGTTGATCTCCAACCTCTGCATAATACAATAGAGGAGCATAACTCTCTCGACTGAGATGGTGTTGTCATGGGTGGTTGGCATCAATTTGTTCTTGATAAAGTGAAGTCATACTGCAGATTCAGGCTTTAGGTCGCCTGACACTAGTGTTTTCACCTTCATTTGGGACTCTTTCCACTGAACTTAATTGTTGGCCACTAATTTAAGCGCATATTTCATCTGCTTGGCCGAAGGGTTTCTAATGGCATAATTCCCTCTAGGATGTAAGGGTGCCTTAATCCTATACACCCTATTGATGTCCATTGAAGAGAATCTGACCATCGTGCCTTTCACCACTGTCATACCTATGCTCTCCTCCCTTAGTCCAACGTAAAATTCTCGAACTAAAGGCACTAGCCTCCTGAGGGTGAGCACAAAACTCCTGCCACTTATACTGTGAGATAACTCTTGTTACGAACTCTGGCAGTGCTCCCGCTCTATTAGAGAATCCCTTCTCGTTGAGGAAATCTCCTTTTCTCATTATCTCCATCCTTTCCTGAAAATTTACATCTCTGAAGACTTCGGGAATGGATTTTTAGGAGATGGAGCCTTAGGATATTTGGCTTTGGGCTTGGTGGGTGAGACAGTAGGAGGAGTTGCAGGAGAGGCGTCCATGGACCTAGTTCTCGGCCTCTTGGCAAAAATCGGGTCATTCTTGTTCTTGGTCCTCCTCTCGGCCCTAAGCTATCTTCTTCTCTTTTTCTTCAATGCTGTATAGATAGGAACTTGGTCGTCATCCAATTCCTTGATCTCTGAGCCAGATTCTGATTCTGAATCACTGGAGGTCTCGACCTCCTTGTTCCCTTTATTTTCTTCATCCCTTTTCTCTCCCGAAGAGGTGCTATCAGCTATTGGTGGATCATACTTGAATAGAGGTTCGAGGACCTCATCAGCTGGCTGTTCGGTGGTGGCCTCTTCTTGGCCTTCATCAGAACACGACCCAGATGCGGTCACATTCTGGCTTTCATCCACTTCTTCTTTTTCTTCTTTTTCTTTTTCTAGATTTCCTTCATTTCGCCCCTCAAGGGCCTCTTCTTCCCTTCCTTGCAGCAACTCAACTTCACTTTGAGTCTTGTGGAGTGGCTCAAAAGCTGCAAGGAAGTCTTCGACTTCCTTTCTTCTTTTTTCTTCTTCCCTACAATTTCCATTTCTATGTTTTTCTTCCTTAAGGAGCTGTAATTCAGCTGCTGCTCTCCTGAGTTCTTCATCTAATTTTATTTCTGTTTCAGCTTCTAAGGCCCTCTCGGCCTCTTGCCTTTCCTCTTCCTTTTTCTTTTATTCTTCAAGATCTCTTTTTCTCGCAAATTCATCCTCTTCCCTCATGTGCAGATTTTCCATCTCTTTTTCAGCTTGAATTTCCCTCAAGGCATCTTGTTCACCCTTGTAACCTGCAGTAATCACAAAGGCCTTTGCCACAACGAGGGCATTCTCGCGGTCTTGAGGGGCTCGATGACAAGTGGTTGTTCGGGTGCAACTTTCTTGGGACTCTTCTTTCTTGCACTGTGCGTAACAAATGGTTTGTCCCTGAGAGACGAAGAAGGGTTAGTTGAAGGTTCAGATGTTTTACCCATTAGAGTCTCTCCTTGCCGAGAGCTCTCTCCTGCCTTGACGACTTCTTCTTCATCCCATCTTCTTGCTTCTTCTTCAAGGGCCGCACGCCTTTGGGCTCCCATCTCCCGAATCAATCTAAACCATTCGCTTGAGTGTTTTCTAAATTGTTGGCTCGCGGGTTTTTGGGTTTTATGGATGGGATTGATACACGTGGACCTCCTAAGTTGAGATGAACTCGGATTCTCCCTCGAGGTGGCCGACATTGTCGAAGAAGAAGGAGTTTGGACACTGGTTCCTTGGTCAACGATCACCTGCGATAAACCTGTAGATCTCACCCCTCTCGCACCGTGCATGGCTATTGCGGGTTGTTCTTCTTTCCATCGACACTTGCTCCAGTTGCGTGGGTATGTTGAGCACTCTGGGATCGAGTGATCTTGCAAGATGAAGAGGATTTCAGCGTGTTTTTCATGGTTTCTTTGCTGTGGGTTTCAGTTTCAAGACGAGAGAAGATGAAGAGTTTTTTAGTTTGACTTGAATGCAAAAGGTTTGAGTGGTTGGTGAAGAGGGAAAGACTAAAGTCAGCTATTTATAGGTTTCTCAATTAGGTCACGTGGTGATCAAAAACTTTCGTGACTGCCTTCTTTCTTTTGGAGAATGTGGTCGCATTTCCAAATGTACTAGGAAAAATGCAAGATGTTGCAAGATGAATGTTTATTATATGGGTCGATCATTACTTTTGATAAATTGATTCGATTGAAATAATGATATTATTTTGTGTAATGGGTTAATGCAACAATATTAATTAACTTTTTAAAAACTAGTATTGCTAATACAACTAAGAAAATGAACTTAAACACTAATTGCATGGAATTGGTGTTAACTGAGGACTGTCCTCAAGCCCACTGGTGCGGCAGAGGCTGAATGATGGATGTAAGATAATATGAATGATAATAATAATGATAAATTCAGCCAACCTTAGTGCAAGTATACACTATCGCAACTAGTAATAAAAAACCTTAGAAGTATTCCAAGGGTATCGATCACACGAGGACTAAATTGGAAATTCAGATTTGAAGAAGAAACTGCTTAAATGATTGCTTCAAATAGGTAACCAAAGAAATAATTATTGATTGGTTTTTGGAAGATAAATAAAAATAAAGAAATAACAATAATAAATAAAATGAGGTATTCAACATAGTTTCACCACAAAGGCAAATAACTTTAATCATAGAATATTCAACTTAAGCCTAATCAATGCATTGGGTCAGGCTAAGCGAGTACCGTTATGCATATTTCTATGACTCGACTCCGACATAGATAATTCACGAATGCAATCTATAACCATATAGGTTATATAGGGTGCCTTAGGCAGCTTGCCCTATACCACCGAACAATCTCTTTCAATCTTTTTCTCCTATATAACCTTTATGAGAACCGATGTTGTCTGTCCCTTTCGAGATCAGACACACATAGAATGCAAAGTCCAAGTGATCAATTTAAACTTAGCAAGATCAGAATGATAATCAATAAAGAATGACATGCATTGAATAGGAATTGAATAGGAACTTAAGCAAATAAACACTTTCAAGCTATTGAACCATAAAGGAATTCACTATATTGAACCCCTGAACAAAATTTAGCTACTCATGGTGGGAAAAAGTGCTAATGAATCTCTCTTCATTGAAATAAAGAATAAAGAATACAGATAAATGAAAAGTAACACAATCTGGAAGTAATGACAGTAGCTAAATACTAGGGTTTTTTCGTTTTTATCCAATTCTTATAGAGTTCGCTCGACACTCCACTCTCTCGCTTTTACGAGTGGGAATGGGTGAAAATCCCTACAAACCCTAAGGTTTGATGTCTAACTAACGTTAGAATTTAGTCATCTAAGAAGGACCTCAGGCATCCTAACTCATAGGCGTCAACTAGGGTTCTATCACCACCCTCTTCTTCCAAATGAGTTCTGCTTGCATTTGACGTTGAATCGATGCCTTATATAGCGTTGGAAGTGGTTGAGAAATGCGAAAATGGTGCTGGTAGGTACCCAGTTGAATTCAGGGTCAAAACGATCGGTTAGGTCCGCAATAGTTTTGTTCAAAACGACCCGTGACAGACTCGAAACTCCCTCTGTTTTTCTAGAAAAACGGTCGCATTTCATTTTTGCCTTCCCATAAATGTGGTCGCATTTCTGGATATATTCCAGCTTCCTCTGTTTTTTTGCATAGGAACACTTAGTGAAATTCATAACAATTTGAGTATTTTCAAGCACAATTAAACATATTTTGATATGTATGACTCAACTCCTCAACTTATCAACTTTAACATATTTTGAGCTCTGGAACAACAAATATGATCTAAAACATATAATTTTGACAAGATAATGAGCTAAATATAAGGGTAGAATAGGTATATTTTTTACCCTTATCACCCACATGTCTAATTCATCTGAAATTGTTCATCATGAATATTACATAAATTGCTTAGCAAAACTCAATGAAAATAAATGTGATTTATTGGTCATTGAAACGTGTATAGTGGAAAATTATGATACAGCCTAGATCCTTGATTCAGGTGCCACTCATCACGTATGCTCTTCCTTTGAGGGAATGAGCTCCTGGCAACAATTAGATGCTGGGGAAATGACTCTCAGTGTTGGCATTGGGGAGTTCATTTCAGCTAAAGCAGTGGGAGATATTAAAATGTTCTTCTCTAAAGAACGCTTTATGTTATTGGATAATATATATAGTTCCTAAAGTAAAAAATAAATAAAATTATTCGTATTTCTTGTTTGCTTAAACAAGGATATTCAGTGTCCTTTATGTAAATGAAGCTTTCATTACTAAAAGGGGTGCTGATATTTGTTCTGCAAAATTGGAGAACAATTTATATGATTGAAGACCAATAGAGTCTAGGGCTATTTTGAATAATGAGATGTTTAAAACAGTAGAGACTGCAGTATATATTTTGAATGTAATTCCCTCAAATAGTGTTTCTGAAACACTGTTGCAATTTTGAAGTGGTTAAAAACATATATAGAATTCACCTCAAAATAGTGTGGAAGTATACACAATCTAGCAGCAAGTGATAAGTATTTATCGTATCCACAGGGTCTTGAAATGCCTACCTCTATTGATTTAATTTGCCTTTTTAGTGATTTCAAAATGTTGGTTAAATTGATTGGGTTTTTAAAATGCTGAAACAAAAGAAATACGAAAGCAGTAAATGATTACGACTAGAGAAAACAGAATGGAAACAGACACAGGTTAAGACTTCTGTAATTGTTATAAAGATGCTCCAACAATTCTTTTGATCCGTCAATCTCATGTAGTATTATCAGCGGGATCCTCCTGAAACTTCGAATTTTTTGGAATATGTTTCAACTCCAATGACGTACTACCGATCAAGCACTAGGCAACTGGCTATCCCTAACCTAAATCATTCCTGAAACTAGGAGAAGCTATACATACCGGCTAGCTAGGCGGGCACATAATGAAATTAAAGAACAACAATAATTCAAGATGACATAATCAAATAGAATTTTCAGATTTTATAAATATAACAATCACATAATTCTTAACATATGCCTTCAAAGCAATTAGTTCATGATTGAAAACATAAAACACGTTACAATCTTGACAAACACATCCATAATGCAAAATACACAAGAAATACTAATCCTTTTAGCAACTGGGGAGATGAAACAGCTGCTCCAAACCACCAAGAACATGGAAGAACTTCGTCCTCTTGAGTTGAATCGTAAATGGTCTTCTTAGATCTCCATTCTGCCGTCAATTCGGCCTCCAGCCGATTGATTCGGTCACCCAATCGTGAATGCATTTATCTTTGACGGCTCCCTCCTTTTAAAGATGAGGTTTAACCTAATTAGGTTAAGTTGGACACGTGAAGGGCTTTCCAAGCTTCTTACATCCGAAAATAATTCAGCTAACGCCACTTTATTAAAATGGATAACGAGCTGTGACGTGGCAGTTTTGCTCCTCGCTTTGCTCCAGCACAAAATTTGCTCCCTCCAGTCGCTCATCAATACATTCTGCATAAAATAACTTCCAAAGCTTCCATTCTTCCAAATGGGTTAAAACATATAATATATATCTAAAACCAACCCTATTAAGCACAAAAGACACACAAATCCCTATAGAAAGAAGGCCTAAATAACCACATTTTGGAGAGTTATCAAACACCATTTGAGCTATGGAAAGGGCTTAAAGCTAGTTTACGTCATTTCAGAATTTTTGGCTTCCCTACACATCTGTTAGTGGCAAACTCAACGAATTGGATTCACGTTCAAAATTATGCCTATTTGTATGCTACCTAAAAGAAACACGAGGTCGATACTTCATTGATCCACAAGAAATAAAGTATTTGTATCGATGAATGCTACTTTCTTTAAAGAAGACCACGTTCGAGAACAAAAGCCACGTAGTAAGAAAGTGTTAAGTGAACTTTCTCGTGAACCTACAAATTCATCACCGAGAATTGTTGACGAGGTTGGACCTTCAACAAGGGTTGTTGATGAGCCCAGTACATCTGGTCAAGCCCATCCTTCTCAAGAGTTACTCGGCCTGAACACTATCTGAGTTTAGCAGAAACTCCAGTTGTCATACCTGAGGATGGAGTTGAGGATCCAATGACCTTTAGATAGCAATGAATGATGTGGACAAAGACCAGTGGGTCAAATCTATGGACCTAGAGATGGAGTCTATGTACTTCAATCAAGTTTGGGATCTTGTAGACCAACCTGAAGGGGTTAAACCTATAGGGTGCAAATGGATCTACAAGAGGAAACGAGACGCAGTTGGGAAAATACAGACTTTCAAAGCTCGACTTGTGGCAAAGGGTTATACCAAAAAAGAAGGGGTGGACTATGAAGAAACCTTCTATCCAGTTGGCATGTTAAAGTCGATAAGGATTCTCTTGTCCATTTCCACATTTTATGATTATGAAATTTGGCAAATGGATGTCAAGACTGATATTCTGAATGACAATCTTGATGAGAATATCTTTATGTCTCAACCAGAGGGGTTCATTGCTCAAGGTCAGGAGCAAAAAGTTTTCAAGCTTAAACAATCCATTTATAGGTTGAAGCAAGCTTCCAGATCTTGGAATATAAGGTTTGATACTGCTATCAAATCTTATGGCTATGATCAGAACGTTGATGAGCCTTGTGTTTTCAAAAGGAGTATCAACAGTTCAATTGCTTTTCTAGTTTTGTATGTAGATGATATTTACTCTTTGGGAATGATGTAGAATATCTAGCTGACATTAAAACCTGGTATCAACTGAGTTCCAAATGAAAGATATGGGTGAAGCTCAGTATGTTATAGGGATTCAAATAATAAGGAATCGTAAGAATAGAACGTTAGCCCTGTCTCAAGCAACGTATATAGACAAGATGTTGTATAGATATAAGGTGCATAATTCCAAGAGGGGCTTATTACCATTCAGGCATGGAGTTCATTTGTCTAAGGAACATTGTCCTAAGACACCTCAAGAAATTTAGGATATGAGACGGATCCCTTATGCTTCAGCAGTGGGCAGCCTTATGTATGTCATGTTGTGTATTAGGGCTGATATATGCTATGCAGTTGGGATAGTTAGTAGATACCAGTCCAATCTAGGGTTAGACCACTGGACTGTAGTGAAAAACATCCTCAAGTATCTTAGGAGAACGAGGGACTATCAGCTTGTGTATGGAGTTAAGGACTTGATCCTTACAGGATACACAGACTCTGACTTTCAGACTGATAAGGATTCTAAGAAATCCACATCAGGGTCAGTGTTTACCCTTAACGGGGGAGCTGTAGTCTGGCGTAGCATCAAAAAAGGATGCATTGTAGACTCCACCATTGAGGCCGAAAATGTCGCTGCATGTGAAACAGTTAAGGATGTTGTATGGCTTAGGAAGTTCTTGATGGATTTGGAAGTTGTTCCAAATATGACCTTGCCAATCACACTTTATTGTGATAATATTGGTGCTGTGGAAAATTCAAAAGAACCTCGCAGTCACAAAAGAGACAAACACATAGAGTGCAAATATCAACTCACTAGAGAGATCGTTGAACGGGGGGACGTGATCGTCACAAAGATTTCTTTGGAGCACAACATTGTTGATCCATTTACGAAGACTTTCACAACTAATACAAAACATTATTCCTACTTCGAGATATGTACATAGAATAATCTAGGGCAAGTGGGAGAAATGTAATGGGTATTGTTGTGAATTCCCTAGTTTATTGTATTTACATGTATTTGTACTTTTCATGTATTATGAAGTGTTAATACAAAACATTATTCCTACTTCAATGATTATTCATTCGATTTTGATTGATGATGTACATTACCCACTAGAGTCTTAGTTCAAGTGGGAGTTGTTAGGTTTTATGCCCTAAAACTCGTAGATAGTAAATGAAACAAATTAATTAATCTGAATAAAATGTTATTTGAGTGATTCAATAATTTGGTTATTGAATAATCGAATTTGCATTAATAAACCCTAAATACAATAAACTAAGATCCAAGATTGTTTAAATAAAACATGGACTAGTATGTGGGGACATACAGGGATCGATCTTCAAATAACAACCTTATCCTGGTGACACTATGTGATACGACCCAATTTGTATTCGATACAGATGCAATGATCCAAAGCATCCATGAAGGAGACATGCGAGTGGGGGATTAAATGCAATGAGTTTGCATAAGACCGGACCTCGAAATAGTAACCTATAATTGTAACACCGTTAACTAGTTTATGTTTCTATTTCAATAAGATGACCTAGGTAACTCAAACTCAATCCTGAGTCTGTTATGAACTCCTTTTCAGGATTGATTGTCCTTAGATTTGTATGGGTGAGAGAGGCCTGTACGCCGACTCAATAATCCTACCATTTCAGGGGCATGAATGAATGGGGGCTGGGAACATAACAGTAAAAGATGGAATTCACTCCTTCCCCTATTAGAGTAAGTAGATGTGTATTCCCTTAAGGGTTGTTTTCGGGGCTTGAAGAAAAGCGAGTGTCCTCTCTTGGCCCAAGAGGAATTTATGTTTAGTGGTTGGACCCTAAACAAGTTGTTCAATAGAGGGATCAGTGGTACTTGAGGATCCAGAGGTAACCCAGGAGTAAAACGGTAATATGACCCGGTTGGAGTTACAAACACTCGTGAAGGATTGACATACTGTATTGGTCAATATCCGTGGACACGGAAATATTCTACAGTGAGAAGAGTGCAACTGTGGGTCTTTAGTGGAGTGACCCACAGTTAACCAATCTTGATTAACTTGGTTAATGAGTGTAGACAGTTAATTTCGTATCGTTGGAGCTTCTGATCTGTAGGTCCATTAGGTCCACCTGCTAGCTCGTAACGGGTGTTCAGATTATTTAGTCTTGAAAATTAAGGGATTTAATATAATGTATGAAGATACATTATTATATAAGTTTAATTAGAGAATTAAACTTTATAATAAAATTAATTTTGGATGTGATTCAAAAATTAATTAATGAGAGAATTATTAATTTAATTAAATATGTGATATATTATTAAATTAATGAATTAATTAAATGGGGAATTAATTAATTTAATTTATTTTGGTTAAATATGGTTTAATCAAATTAATGCTATAGTTTATGTTAATGTACATTTTGATGCACATTAAAACTATAGGTTAAATGAGAGTGATAAAATTGAATATGATTCAATTCTAAAATTAATTAAATATTTGATATTTAATTAGTGTGGATTCAATTAATTGAGAATTAATTGAATGGCCAATTTAATTCAATTGAATATGATTTAAATTGAATTAAAAATCTTATATTATAATTGATTTAATTAACATTGATTCAATTAAATTAATTATAATTAATTACTTAATTAAATATTTATTATTTAATTAATGATGACCTGGGTCGTTTAGGTAATAATCAACGATCAAGATTGAGTAGGGAAGATAACTTCCCTTCCCCACTTATCGTACGTCAAAGGGGAGTTCCCTACAGTTATGTCCACTCTCTCAGTCATGGAAAAAACAGAAATCCGTTCTTACGAGGCAACAGGCTACAGCGTCACGACGCTCTCAAACTTGACTTTCCAAATTTGCGGAATCACGACAGCGTCACGACGCTGTGCCCAATTTTTGCCTTATTTTAAGATTGCTATTAGGTCTTTTTGGGGGACCTTCTTTGGTGATTTTGGAGACGTAAAACAGAGGAAAAAGGGGTTGTTGAAGCTAAAACAAGGGGAGAAAAAGCGGGAATCAAAACTTTGTTCGTAGGGATTGTAACGGGGACCTTCTTTGGTGTTCGGCCTACCTAGCGTCTAATTCTCTTTACCCTTTGCTTTTGTAGTTTTTATGGTTGATTTATACTTAGTTTATATTGTAATGCGGATTATGTGTAGCTAAGTTTAATTCGTAGGGATTGATGTAGCCGTTGGGGCAATTGTGGATTGGTTTTATGGATAGTTGTTATGATTTCATTTATGCATAATGTATGTTTAATGCGTTCAATTTACCTGCCATGAATTGAATGTTGATTGTGTTTAAATCTAACTTAGGAGAGAGGATTTAGCTTAGAAATCATTGTGCATAACTAGAATTTAGCTAGAGATCGGGAGATAATAGTTAATTCTAGAAATCGTTAAAAAGGATAACCTTAATGCTTTGCATGCTGGTGCGTGTGTGAATTGAATGGATGGAATGTGAGGTAAGATGGAATAATAATAATAGAGAAATATTCAGCCAAAACTTAAGTGCAAGTATACACTGTCGCACGTAGTAATAAAAAACCTTAGAAAGTATTCCAAGGGTATCGATCCCACGAAGACTAAATTGGAAATTCAGATTTGAATGATTGCTTTTAAAAAAAGGTAACCAAAGAAAATAAGTTGATTTATTGAGTTTTCGAAAGATAAATAAAACAAGCAAGCAAAAACCGTTAAAGAAGGCTAACCATGATAACAATAATAAACAACGAGGTATTCAACTTGGATTCATCCCTAAGGTAACAACCATAATCATGCAATATCTAACTTAAGCGTATTCAATGCATTGGGTAAGATTTAACTTACATTTGGCCTTTGTTCCCAAAAACCGTTAGAAGGCTAAGCGAGTACCGTTATGCACATTTCTGTGACTCGACTCCGACATAGATAATTCACGAATGCAACCTATAACCCTATAGTCGATATAGCCTTAGGCAGCTTGCCCTATACCGCCGAACAATCTCTTTCGAGCTTTTTCTCCTATATCACCTTTATGAGAACCGATATCGTTTGTCCCTTTCGAGATCAAACTTACATAGCATGCAAAGTCTAAGTGATCAAATTAAACTCAACAAGATTAGAATGATAATCAATAAAGAATGACATGCATTAAACACAAGCAAATAAGACACTTTCAAGCCATTAAACCATAAGGGAATTCACCACATTGAACTCCTCAATGGGATTTAGCTACTCATGATGGGATAAAAAGCAAATGAGCACATTTTCATTGAAATAATAATGTAAAGCATACAGAATAATGAAAAGTAGTCACAAGCTGGAAATAAAGGAGATAGCTAAATATTATGGGTTTTTTTTGTTCACACAATCCTTCTAGAGTTTGCTAAGACTCTCCACTCTCTCACTTTTACAAGATGGGATTGGGTGAAACTCTCTACAAACCACATGGTTTGATGTCTAACTCTCTCTCGGGTTAGAATTTGGTCATCTAAGAAGGACCTCGGGCATCCTTACTCATTGGCGTCGAGCCAGGGTTCTGTCACCACCCTTTTCTTCCAAGTGAGTTCTGCTTGAATTTGACTTCGAATCTCGAGCTTATATAGTGTATAAAGTGGTTGAGGAGCTACGAAATAGGTGCTGGAAGGTTGCCAGTCAGTTTCTGGGTCAAAACAACCGGTTAGGTGAGAAGAAGACTCGTCAACAACGACCCGCGTGCGACTCGGAACGGCCTCTGTTTTCCAGAAATGCAGTCGCATTTCATTTTTGCCTTCCTAGAAAAGCGGTCGCATTTATGGGGAATTCCAGATTTACCTCTGTTATTCTGCACAGCAACAAACTAAGTCAAATCCTCTAAAAATCAAGCCTTTTTAAGCATAAATGAGTTAAATTTGACAAAAGTAATTCTCAACGCCCTAACTTATCAAATGAAGCATAATTTGAGCTTGGGAACAATAAATTGACCTAAACACTCAATATTTGACCAAGAAATGAACTAAGAATAAGGGTAAACTAGGTATATTTCTTACCCTTATCACATGCTAAATGAATTTAGATAGGGATAACGGGTTCATTGCATGTGGGAGAATCATGTATGCTCGGGAGAGATATGTGTGATTTTAGTATTCCAAGATTTATGAATCATAGCATGTCATTAATCCATGAATTAATCCATAATCCCAATTGGTGAAATCAAATCCCTAAGACCGTTTTCATCATTAGATTGTTGCATTCTTTTTTGTTTTGTGTTTGATTTTGCATTCTTTATCACTAAAATTTGTTCCCTAAATAAAACTAGTCAAAAGTATTTTCGGTAATTAAATATGCTAGAAACCGAATCCAGAGGATGACATTCTTATTTTTACTATATTATAACTTGACTTGTACACTTGCGGTTAGCAATTCGTGCATCGTGGACAATACTTAAAATCACTGAATCTAGCAACCTCAATGCTGGAAAAATAGAGGGTAACGTTGAAATGTGCTCAATTAACAATGGGTCAACTCCAAACATCAAAATGATCACTAACAGAGACTTAAATGAGCAAATAAAACTCACCCAACCAAATAATTCATTTTGCTTGGCATCAACTTGAGTGGTCAATACTTGACTTGAATGGCAGAAACACAACAACCTAGAATCGATCTGGTAAACATCTATGGGATAATTTCTATTCTTAAGAAAATTGTTGAAGAAACTGAAATCAAATATGGAAACTCACCTAGACTTACCCCAAACGAAACCAAATACGTGACTATGGCTGCTGCAACCAACACTTGAAGCGACGACAATTTGCGACAGATCTGGGCGGTGCAATCAGTGACGGTGGCGCGCGCGGGTCGGAACAGCGACGACGAATTGTAGCGGCGGTGGCGACGACTCGAGACATTGTAGTGGTGCAGCTTGCGACGGATCTGGACGTGGATGCGTGCGATGCATACAAAGAGAAGAAGGGGAGCAAGTGAGAGAGAGGGAACTCGCAAAGGGAGGGAGATGGTGGCGACGTTGCAGGGGTGCGGCGGATCTGGACATTGTGGAGGTGACTGGAGAAGAGGGGGTGAGCTAGGCGGCGGTGTGGTGGCGTGCGATGTAGATAGAGAGAATTTTTTTTTATACATACATACATATACATACATACATATATATATATATATATATATATATATATATTTAAAATAATAGGGTTGCTACATCATACTAACCTTAAAAGAACTTTCGTCCCCGAAACTTGTCTCTTAATAGTAATAATATTAAAATTCTCTTGAGTTGAAACCTATGGTTAGAATTCATCTCGTAGATAGTTATATTTTACCACTGCTATTGTCAAAGTCCACAAGTGATCCAATCTCGACATTTGATAAGATTCCCACTACTTTCTTATTCAATAAATTCAATCCAAGATGCACACACGGAAGCAACAACTAAAAACCAGCTTTGCTAGAATACGGGACTGACACAAGTGCAAGAGTAGGGGAAATTCCATCAATATAGACATGACTAAAAAAAAAACGAACTAGCCTACTTTCCTAAGTAGTAGAGCTTCTTCCTTCAGTGCTCTTTTGGGGACAGTTTGATGCCATATGGCCCTCCTGGCCACATCGAAAACACACACAGGCTCCCAACAAGCAACGCCCCCAGCGGCGCTTTCCACAATTATTACACATCGGCTTCTCGCAGACAGTATTCCCTTGGTTAGTTTGCTGTCCCTAGGCTTGGGACCGAGGTGGATTCACAACTATGTCCTGGGATTGTTGTACAATATCCGATGTTTGGTCGAACCTGCTCTTCTGACCTGAGGAGGGTCTTTTTTCTGAGGTCGCTCGAGGCGTAGTTGTTGGACGACGATCTATTAACTCACCCACTCTGACTGTCGTCACGTAGTCCAGTGGTTGATGGGCAGCCACGCTGCCTTGTATATCATCCCTCAAACCCGTCATAAACCGTTCTACTTTGTCGGGCTCTACAGCAACATGGTAGGGGCAAACCGAGACAATCTGGCAAACTCCGTCTCATATTCTTCCACCGTTCGGCTTCCCTGATTGAGAGCTATGAGCTCCGTGATAGCGAGCATAGCTAGCTATTTTTCTTTGATTAATTAAGCTAGTCTTTTACAACTATTTGGCCAAATTTATTCATTTATATGTTTTATTTGTAGGAAGTATGTGTTTGAAGCTTAATTGAGAAATTGGAGTCAAATGGGGTTCGCGCGCAAAAAAAAATAAAAAATAAAAAAATCATAGCGTCTCGTGACTAGCGTCGCGACGCTAGGCAATTTTCCAGAATCTGTGATTTCGCGTTAGCGTCGCGACGCTACGACCAATTTTTGCCTTATTTAAAGATTGCGATTAGGGCTTTTTGGGGACTTCTTTTGGGAGATTTTTAGCTGTTAAACAGAGAGAAAAAATCATATTTTGAAGCTGAAGCAAGCGGGGGAGCGTGGAATTGAAGACTTTGTTCATGGAGATCGTAACGGGGACGTGCGGTCTCAGCCTCCATAGTGTTTAATCTTCTTTCCCCCTTACTTTAGTTAGTTTTTAATGGCTTTTTCCTACTTAGTTTATCTTGTAATGCCATGTATGAGTAACTAAGTTTGTTACTTAGGGATTGATGTAGTCTTTTTAGTTTATGGATTGATTTATGGGTTGAATTGTGCGATTGTTTTATGTTTGCATTCTTAATTTAATGCTTTCAATTAATTGGCCACTAGTTGAATGATCTAAGTGTTGAGTCTTGCTCGGGAGAGGGGATTTAGCGTAGACTTTATTAAGATTGCATGACTAAAGTAGACTCTCTAAAATCGTGACGGAATTTAGAGTAACTTTAGAATCGGTTAAAAAGAACTAATTGCCTTGCTTATTAAAGAACTTAGATAGGGATATCAAGTTACTTCATTTGCATGAGAATCAATTATACTCGGGAGAGGTAGTTGTGATTAAAGGTTCTTAGACTCATAAAACCATTGTGCGTTATAATTCACTCCCTAAAATCAATCCTAGATTAAATTGACGAAATCAATTCCCTAAGTATTCTTTCAATTGAATTTCACATCTTTGATTTGCATTACCTTGGTTTCTAAATTTCACTACTTGTTGGTCCCGAAATAAAATTGAGCAAGATTATTCATGGTAATTGATTTAACTTAAAAATCCAATCCAGAGGACGACACTCGATTTCACGGTCACTTTATTATTACTTGACCCGTGCGCTTGAGGTAAGGAAAATTCCACATTAAGTTTTTTGCGTCGTTGCCGGGGATTGGCACATTTAGTTAGATCAATATTGTGAAAAAATTTATTCGGTCTTAAGTTAGGGTGTATTTTTACTTTTCTAGGTTGATTGCATTTTTTTCCTTATTTGTTTTTCTTTCCATATCTGTTTTTCTAGTTTAGTGTTTTTCGTAGTTGTGTAATCTTTTCCTTATTTTTTTTTGTTTTCCTTAATTAGATAGTATTTTCCATTTCTAGATTATATTTTCCATATTTAGATAAGTTGTTCTCTTTTCTTTGTTTCTTTCCTTAATTGTTTTCTTTCCTTCTTAGGATAGTTTAAGTTGTGTATGCAAAAGAATAGCGAATTGATTTTAGTACCTTTGGATCCCAAGATCAAGAGACAATTCATATGCTTCGAAGAGAAAATAGAGAAAATATTCAAATGGCCGACCCAAATCCACCTGAGGAGCCTAAGCCTATTAGAGACTACTTTCAGCCCGTGTTTCAGGGGCAACAATTGGGGATTGTCTATGCTCCGATCAATGCCAACAACTTTGAGCAGAAGATCGATCTCATTCAGATGGCTCGAGATTGTGCTTATAAAGGATCACCCACCGAGGACCCAAATTCTCATCTAAAATCATTTTTAGACATTTGTGGGACGGTAAAAATAAATGGAGTTTCAGAGGATGCCATTTGCTTACGTTTGTTTCCTTTTTCTTTGCAGGATAAAGCACGTGATTGGTTGCAGTCGATTCCCCCTGGAAGCATTACCACCTGGGATGCTTTGGTCCAGGCCTTTCTGAAGAAATTTTTCCCTCCTGCAAAGACGGTCAAGCTGAGGACCGAGATTGAGACGTTCCAGCAGCAGTTTGATGAGCAGCTGTTCGAGGCTTGGGAGCGATTTAAAGAGTTGCTGAGGAAGTGCCCTCAGCATGGCTACCCCGACTGGCTTCAGGTTCAATTATTTTATAATGGTTTAACTCCTAGTACAAAAACTATCGTCGATGGAGCTGCAGGTGGGACTCTGTTGTCCAAGACCGTGGAAAATGCTCGCACACTTCTAGAGGATATGGCCACCAACAGCTATCAGTGGCCATCTGAGCGGTCTGCACCTAAAAAGATTGTTGCTGGAGTGTTCGAGATTGACAATGTAAGTGCACTTCAGGCCCAGATGTCTTCCCTGGCTAATGCTTTTCTAAAATTTTCAGGTACAGGGAGTGCACAGTCAATTGAATCAGATGCTGCTTTAGCATCTAAGTCTCAAGAGGAGGCCACAAAACAGGTTCATTATGTGTCTAATTCTAATTCTAGGGGATATAATAATAATTCTACACCTACACATTATCACCCTAACAATAGGAACCATGAAAATTTCTCTTATGTTAATAATAAGAATGTTCTTAATCCTCTTGGTTTTGCCCCTCAAAATCAAGAAAATAAAAAATTAGAGGATCTTGTTGGAGCTTTCATTGTAGAGTCTAGTAACAGGACAAACAAATTGGAAGAGGCAGTCATCGCCATCAACACCATAGTGAACGGCCACAACGCAGCCATCAAGAACATTGAGACTCAGCTGGGACAGTTGGTAAGTGTTGTAAACACCATGAGCAAAGGTAAGGCCCCAGCTGAGCCGGAGAAAACCCAGATGGAGTACTGTAAGGCCATTACTGTGCACCAGGAGGAAGTTGAAGAGGAGCCTGAGTCTGAGGAGTATGACACTCCTACTGGGGAAATTGAGGAGGACACATCATCAGATGAAGCTGAAAAGCCTGAACCTGAGCCTCCTATTCCTTCTCCCACATTGATGGTCCTCAAAGGCAAGAAAAAGAAAAAGAAAAAGAAGAACAATTAGGTTCAGTTTGATAAATTTATGAATGTATGAGTCTGAACATTAACATTCCTTTTGCAGAAGCATTAGAGATGCCTCAGTACAACAGGTTCATGAAGGAATGGTTAGCAAAGAAGAGAAAGGAAAAGAAGGTTGACACCGTATACCTTGCTTCCACATGCAGCACCAGAGTACAGCAGAATGTACCTGAAAAAGTAGCAGATCCAGGGAGTTTTTCAGTTCCTTGTAGCTTTGGTACTTATTCTTTTAGAGCATTATGTGATTTAGGTGCTAGCATTAATATTATTCCCTTATCGTTGTGCAAAAAGTTAGATATAGGTGAGATTAAATCTACTCCTGTTAAGCTCAAATTAGCTGATCAGTCTGTGGTTAGACCAGTTGGCATTGTAGAAAATGTTTTAATTAGAGTAGGTAGATTTTTCCTCCCTATTGATCTATATGTCATGGATATGATGGAAAATCCTGCAATGCCTATTATATTAGGAAGACCATTCCTCGCCACTGGGCGAGTGATTATTGATATTGAGCGTAGGGAGCTCACTGTTAGAGTCCATAATAAAAAAGAGATATTCAAAGCAGTTGAAGACTCTAAGGATCGTTCTGAAGTGCTTGTGATGGGCTACAAGAAAGGTGAAAGCAAGGGCACCTCTGTTAGATTGACGGAAAAGAAGCCTCCTCGATGCACGATCAGCACGTCGAGCTAACGACGTTAAACAAGCGCTTATGGGAGGCAACCCAAGTAAGTTTAGTTGTGCTTGTCTTTTTGCTTTTGATTTATTGTTTGTTTTTGTGTTGTAGATCTTGCAAGCTTCCATGAGAAGGTCATCATCATTCCAGGGCAGTATTGTTCATTCCTTCCATTCTTTAATTGTTCTCATGCTGGATTACGCCTTATTTTCGTTATACATTGAGGACAATGCATGTTTTAAGTTTGGGGTGGAATAGCATGTTTGTGCAGCCCTTGAGCACCTGAGTTTGGGCTATAGTTTTGAGCTTTCTTTGAATTGAGCATATGGTTGTCTTCTGGCTGCTATTTCTGCATGACTATGATTTCCTAGGATAGGCTTTCTTGTCAATTTTCAAGCTTTCGATGAGTTGTAAGCATGAGTGCCCAAAAAGGGAGACTTTTTAAACTTTTTCTAAGAGATGTCTTGCATGAGTAGAGTATTTGTCTTGGCTAGATTTGGATTTGAATGCTTAGGAGCGAATTATTAGGTTCATATGCTTGTTGTCACCTCGATAGGTGTAGGGAAGAGCTAAAGAGTTAATTTTTTGCAAATTAGCATGTTTGATCTTGCTTAGGAGGAAAGAAAAGAATATATGCTTATTATGATCATGAAAGAAAAAATCATTCTTGTCTTTACATTTGAGAAAAAAAATTATTATGCCATGGCCTGTGCACAGTTTGCAATGAGTAATAAAGATTTAGGCAAAAAGAGCTACCCCTGTTGTGATCAGTTAGGCCAACCAGAGAAAACTCAGGTTAAGGGTCCTTGCAATTGGTGTGTGAAAGCTAGTGCCACATATAAATGCTTGATTTAATTTTCAATTATAAGCACCTAAGTATGGAGGAAAACAAACTAATTTGTTCCATTAACTCGTTAGTGAATCCTTAGTGCCAGTGTAAAGGGAAGATGAGTTGAGAGTTTAATAATCCAATCCCGGGCTAGTAGAGTCTGATCTTCTTGAGTTAGATCTCGCTTGTGCAAGTTAATTTTGGAAAACTTTTAATTTGTCTCCCTCCTTGGTCCTCATGTGCATGTCTCTTGATTGCTTAATTATTGACTTTTGAGCCTTGAGGATTGAGTCATGTTTGTTCCATCCATTCTTCCATTGTATGCTTGATTTTTAGTTTGCTCGAGGACTAGCAAAAGCTTAAGTTTGGGGGTGTTTGATAGCGAGCATAGCTAGCTATTTTTCTCTGATTAATTAAGCTAGTCTTTTACAATTATTTTGCCAAATTTATTCATTTATATGTTTTATTTGTAGGAAGTATGTGTTTGAAGCTTAATTGAGAAATTGGAGTCAAACGGGGTTCAGGCGCAAAAAAAAAAAAAAATCGTAGCATCGAGACGCTATGTGACTAGCGCCGCGACGCTAGGCAATTTTCCCGAATCTGTGATTTCGCGGTAGCGTCGCGACACTACGACCAATTTTTGCCTTATTTAAAGATTGCGATTAGGGCTTTTTGGGGGACTTCTTTTGGGAGATTTTTAGCCGTAAAACAGAGAGAAAAATCATATTTTGAAGCTGAAGCAAGCGGGGGAGCGTGGAATTGAAGACTTTGTTCGTGGAGATCGTAACGGGGACGTGCGGTCTCTACTTTAGTTAGTTTCTAATGGCTTTTTCCTACTTAGTTTATTTTGTAACGCCATGTATGAGTAACTAAGTTTGTTATTAAGGATTGATGTAGTATTTTTAGTTTATGGATAGATTTATGGGTTGAATTGTGCGATTGTTTTATGTTTGCATTCTTAATTTAATGCTTTCAATTAATTGGCCACTAGCTGAATGATCTAAGTGTTGAGTCTTGCTCGGGAGAGGGGATTTAGCGTAGACTTTATTAAGATTGCATGACTAAAGTAGACTCTCTAAAATGGTGACGGAATTTAGAGTAACTTTAGAATCGGTTAAAAAGAACTAATTGCCTTGCTTATTAAAGAACTTAGATAGGGATATCAAGTTAGTTAATTTGCATGAGAATCAATTATACTCGGGAGAGGTAGTTGTGATTAAAGGTTCTTAGACTCATAAAACCATTGTGCGTTATAATTCACTCCCTAAAATCAATCATACATTAAATTGACGAAATCAATTCCCTAAGTATTCTTTCAATTGAATTTCACATCTTTGATTTGCATTACCTTGGTTTCTAAATTTCACTACTTGTTGGTCCCTAAATAAAATTGAGCAAGATTATTCATGGTAATTGATTTAACTTAAAAATCCAATCCAGAGGACGACACTCGATTTCACGATCACTTTATTATTACTTGACCCGTGCGCTTGCGGTAAGGAAAATTCCACATCACTCTGCTTGCTTCTTAAAACGTGCATTTGCAGGGTAATATTTCCTGAAGAATGCTTCCTTGAACTGAGCCAAATCACAGGTCCATTACTAACGTCTATGGTCATTTCGACCGACTGCCACCAAATGAAAGCATTATCTTGCAACAGGAAAGCAACACAATAAACCTTCTGGTCTTTCGGAAAATTCATGTGATGAAAGACGATTTCAATGGAAGACAGCCACAGCTCCGCCACTTTGGGGTCCTTTGATGCTCCATCGAATGGGCGGGGGTCCCACTTCCTAAATCCCTGAAACACCTTGCCTCTCGTGACAGTGCTTCATTATTTTGAGGCGGTTGGGCCTACTGCCCTGCAAGCACGCCTGGAAATGCCGCTTGCTCCGCAGACTGCACTGCCCCGACCATTGAGTAACATCCACCGTGACAGGTTCCGTTGCTGGTGTCGGCTGCTCTACTTGTGGGTCCCCTGCCAAATTATTTTCTTGTCCAACTGGCGACACAACTGCCTCAGGGGCCGCCCAACCCCTTCCACGACCTCTTCCACGAACTCTTCTACGAGGAGACATGATTCTGATATTCGACAAAACTCGACTAAGTCTAATTCGATGCTAACCCATACTACAACCTTATCTACTATTGTTATTGTTATTTAATATAGAATAGTAATAATAATAATAATAGCAGTTAATAACAATAACAATAACCACTATACTAGCTTTCACCAACATAAAATATAAACATTTTAAATCGGCAAATAAATAAACAAATAGCATTTTGATTAAGGCAATTGTGTACCTGGCGATGACAAGGTGCTTGTTGGGAGGCCATGGGAACACCTAAGGTTTACGATGTCAACCAGTCTACAGAATCCTTAACAATGTCAACTGAAACCTAAAGACTGCATAGGGACGTTACTATATGCATAAATGATTCAAAGAACTATGAAGTAAAATTTTTCCTATAAATCTAGAATGCATAAAATAGGTAAATAACTTTAGTAAAACAATTGTTTGGGATCCCAAAAAAGCTTGTAAAACATAAAAATATTTGAGCGCCTCAAAATGCAACAAAATAGATAAGTTTTTGAATATTTTCATAGAAAATTCAAATAACAAAAACTAATGTGTGAAAGTAAAATAAGCTGACACCGTGCACCATGGCACCACCAGCAAGTGCCCTTAATTAGTCGCGTAACACGTTTTCGCCCTTGCCTAAAAAAAATTAAAATAAACAAAGAATGAGTATTAAAAATACTCACTAAGTAACCCCTCTACCAGGGTTGGTTATGGAAGCACAAACATTTATGAGGGGACCTAATTTTGCTTTATAAAACTTTATTTCTTGGCCATAACGCCAAATGTGACCCTATTGCCACGAAAACTATTTTGTGACCATATCGCCACTAAAAACTTTATTGTGACCATATTGCCACCTATCGTCATGGCCATATCGCCAAGTTTTGAAATAAATACCAAAATTATTTCCTTCATCATATCGTCGAGTTTTAGGAAAATTATAAAAAGAAAACCACATCTTAACCATATTGCCAAGTTTTAATTAAAACTCTTGGCCATATCACCAAGCTTTTCAATAGTAAAACTTATAAGATTGTACGTCACTGTGGGTCATACATATGCACGTGAGGTCGCTTGTCTATCTTTACGATAATGCCACACAACATATTTTCATTTCATTCCAATAATGTCATCATGAAGAAACATGAAAGTCCTAATTTGCATGCTCATTAATCAACATACAAGAATGTATCAAAGTAAAGTTCACATAATAACATTCCAATTCATGCTCCACCATCAAAACAATTTAGCACCCAATGATTTTGCAATCATCACGACAAACAACAATTTTGACAGTCAACAATAAATTTCCAACATGCTGATAGGGGAATTACTTACACAGTATCGCCCAAGAATTTTTACTCCAAAATCCTACTCCAATGATTTTCTAAATCATTAGCCAAGAATGCCCACAACTACACATAAAAGGCTTTCTAAGATTAGAAATTTGTGTCCAACAATTCCATTAAACTCAAACATGATTAAAGGAGGTCTTTACCCTTGAATATTCACCCGGGAAGGCCTAAACAACTGCTGGATAATACTTAAAATCACTTAATCTAGCAACCTCAATGCTGGAAAAATAGAGGGTAACGTTGAAATGAGCTCAATTAACAATGAGTCAACTCCAAACATCAAAATGATCACTAACAGAGACTTAAATGAGCATATAAAACTCACCCAACCAAATAACTCCTTTTGCTTGGCAGCAACTTGAGTGGTCAATACTCGACATCCATAATAGAAACACACAACAACCGAGAATCGATTTGGGAAACATCTATGGGTTTATTTCTATTCTTGAGAAAATTGTTTAAGAAACTCAAATCAAACATGGAAACTCACCGAGACTTACCCCAAACGACACCAAATACAAGACAATGGCTGCTGCAACCAACACTTGACGGCGGCAACGATTTGCGGCAGATCTGGGCGGTGAAATCAGTGATGCCGACGCGCGTGAGTCGAAACAGCTGTGGCGGATCGCAGCGGCGGTGGTGGCGACTCAAGACGTCGTAGTGGTGCAGCTTGCGGCGGATCTAGACGTGGATGCGTGCGACACATACAGAGATACGAGAGGGACCGGGTTAGAGAGAGGGAACTCGTAGAGGGAGGGAGAGGGCGGCGACGTTGCAGTGCTGCGGCGGATCTGGACAGCAGGGAGGTGATTGGAGAAGAGGGGGTGAGTTAGGCGGCATTGAGGAGGCGTGCGGCGTAGACATGAAGGTGTTCATATAACACATGCAGAAGCAATTTTAGGATCGGAGGCACTTAACTACATCAATTTTAGAAAATGAAAGCATGGTGTCCAAATACCGTAAAGAGAGAGCAGAATTTGTACAAACCTTTTTGGAGACCGATTCAACAACTCCCTTTGATTTCTTTGATCACGAACGGTGTGTGGACCACCTCTAGTGTCTTCCCTACTATTCTCCGGGCCAAGAACGACTTGTGGGAGTCTATAGAGATAGGGAATGGGAAGGGAATCCTTGAAGGTTCAAGCACTTGAGAGATATGTGGAGATGAATGAGTTTGATACCAAATTCCAAAAGCATAACAATAAGGAAATGGCTCTCTTAGCTCTCAATCTGATTCATACTCTACTTATAGAGTGAATCCATGCAAGTAGAAGCCTCAAGAAGCAAGACACATGTTGGAGATGCAAACCTTAGTGGATTCTAGGTGTTCATTGAAGGGAATAAAAGTCCCCACGCAGCGGAAGCGCATCGATTGGACCTTACGCCGTATATTAATTAATATTAAAATACCGTTACGAAAACTCAAACAAACTTTAAACACTCTTTAAAGTTGCTGGAAAATCAGTTTAAACATGCTTAAAAATAAATCTAAATTTATTTTCATGCTTTTCTAAAGAAAAGGGGAAGAACCGTTACAAACCTCCGTTGTAGACTTGACCGTTCGTCGCCAACGATGCTCCAACGAACAAAACGCAGCAGCCTCCTTTGTCTTGTGATCGCTGGAAAATTCTTCTTGAATGACACAATAACCACAGAGGTTACACCGGTATGTCTCTAAGTCTAGAAGGCAAAAGACTTGTGAGAGTCTTTCTCTAAGAGGGAGGCTAGAGAGAATTCTAGGTCTTGTCTTGAGAGTTCTAAGAGCAAGAACAAAGTGTCAAGTGTCCTTAGACCAATTAGGTCTATTGGTCTATTTATAGAAGAGAGGCCATGAATAAAATATTCAATTAAATCAATCTTTTCCAAAATTGATTCAATCTTATTCCTTAATTAATCAATCATGATCAATCAATTCCATAATTGATTAATCTTTTCCACAAATGACTAATTACTTCCATAAGTGATTAGATCATTTCCATAAATGATTAATCACTTCCTTAAGTGATTAATTATTTCCATAATTGATTAATTCCCAGTTAATGAATTCTTTAGTTAATTAACCACCAATTAAATATCACATATTTAATTTCCGGCCTAGAATTAATTAATTTGCCCAAACACATTTTAGGCCTTAAATTAATTAATTCATTATTTGAACTCTTTCAAACTTCCATAAATTTATATTTGAATTTCTTCAAATATTAATTTCTCTCATAATAATATATCAATATATATTATATTTGTTTCCCTTAGTAAATTGAACATTTTCAATTTACATTTATTACTTATTTGCCTCAAATTACTTTATGAGCTACCAGTGGGACCTAATGGACCTGCAGATCAGAAGCTCCAACGATGTGAGATTAATTGGTCAAACTCATTAACCACATTAATCAATATTCGTTAACTGTGTGTTCATTCCACTATAGACTCACAGTTGCACTCTTCTCACTGCAGACATATTTTCTGTGTCCACGGATATAGACCAATATCGACTAGTTAGTCCTTCGCGAGTGTCCGTAACACCAGCTGGGTCAAATTACCGTTTTACCCCTAGGTTACCTCTATCTCCTTAAGTACCAATTCTCCTCTAATGAACAACCTGTTTGTGGTCCAACCATCAAACAGAAAACCCTCTCGGGCCATTGAGAGGGTAGGGCCCTTTGTTCAAGACTTGGAGTAACCACTTAAGGGAACACTCATCTGCTTCCCTAAAGTCGGGAAGGAGTGAATTCCATCTTGTACGATTATGTTCCCAGCTCCCCATTCGGTCTTGTCCCCATAGTGGTAGGCTTATTGAGTCGGCGTATTGGCCACTCTCACCCATACAAATCAAAGGACAATCTCTCATGAGCAGGAGTCCATAATCAACTCAGGATTAAGACTAAGTTGTCTAGGTCGTCCTAGTGAAATAGAAAACCAACTAATAGGATACCCCCACTCGCATGTCTCCTACACGAACGCGTTGGATCGCAGCGTTTGTATCAAATACAAAGTGGGCCGTATCCATAGTGTCACCAGGATAAGGCACCCAGTCTTATCCCTATACTATAGACCCTTTAGGCTGTTTCTTGAACAATGATCCCATATGTCGCTACATATAGTTCAAGACTCATATTACAGCCTTGGATGTCTAGTTTATTGGATTAGGGTTATTATTAGGCAAAGAAAAATATAAAATAACTAATAACAATTAATGAAAAAGTATATCAATATTATTTCATTAATATCCGGTCAACGGTTACATTCACTATCTACGAGTTTTAGGGCATAAAACCCAACAAACTCCCACTTGAACTAAAAGACTAGTTAGTGGGATGTAAATGCAATAATCTAAAGCTGGAAATGTCATGTATATTAATAATACAATGAACTAGGGCATCCTTATACCCAATATACATTTCTCCCAATTGCCCTAGATTAGATGGCATACATATCTCGTAGACCTAGACCCTCTAGATGACCCTCAAACACTTTAGGCGTGAGAGCCTTCGTAAATGGATCATTGATGTTGTGCTCCGAGGCGATCTTAGTGACGATCACATCTCCTCTTTGCACAATTTCCCGTATCAGGTGATACTTCCTCTCAATGTGTTTACCTCGTTTGTGGCTTCGAGGTTCTTTTGAGTTGGCTACAGCCCCACTGTTGTCACAGTATAGTGTTATGGGCACGTTCATATTCGGAACCACTTCCAAATCAGTGAAGATTTTTCTAAGCCATACTGCCTCCTTAGCTGCTTCGCAAGCCGCTACATACTCAGCCTCCATGGTTGAGTCTGCTATGCATCCTTGTTTGATGCTTCTCCACACTACTGCTCCTCCATTGAGGGTGAATACTGACCCTGATGTGGATTTCCTATAATCCTTATCAGCTTGAAAGTCATAGTCAGTGTATCTAGTAAGAATCAAATCCTTAACTCCATACACAAGCATGTAGTTCCTCGTTCTCCGAAGATACTTGAGGATATTCTTAACCGCTCCCCAGTGGTCCAACCCTGGATTAGACTGATACCTACTGACTACTCCCACTGCATAACATATGTCAGGCCTAGTGCAGAGCATAGCATACATTAAGCTGCCCACAGCTGAGGCGTAGGGAATGTGTCTCATGTTCTCAACTTCTTGAGGTGTCTTAGGAGATTGTTCCTTAGACAGGTGTACCCCATGTCTGAAGGGTAGTAGTCCCTTCTTGGAGTTTTGCATCGAATATCGAGACAACATCTTGTCAATATACGTTGCTTGAGACAAAGCTAGCGTTTTGTTCTTACGATCCCTAATGATTTGGATTCCCAGAACATATTGAGCCTCTCCCAGATCTTTCATTTGGAATTGGGCTGCTAGCCATTTCTTAATGTCAGTAAGGTATCCTACATCATTCCCAATGAGTAGGATATCATCTACATAAAGTATTAGAAAAGCTACTTTCCTTTTGTGGACTTTCTTGTATACGCAAGGCTCATCAACGTTTTGGTCAAAGCCAAAAGATTTGATTGCAGTATCAAATCTAATGTTCCATGATCTGGACGCTTGTTTCAATCCATAAATGGACCGATTGAGCTTACAAACCTTTTGTTCCTAACCTTGGGCTATGAACCCTTCGGGTTGAGACATGAAGATATTCTCTTCAAGATTACCATTTAGAAAGGCAGTCTTGACGTCCATTTGCCATATTTCATAGTCATAATATGTGGCTATGGATAAGAGAATTCTTATGGACTTTAACATGGCTACAAGAGAAAAGGTTTCCTCATAGTCAACCCCTTCCTTTTGGGTATAACCCTTTGCCACTAGTCTAGCTTTGAAGGTCTGTACCTTTCCAACTGCATCTCTTTTTCTCTTATAGATCCATATGCACCCTATGGGTTTTACCCCATTTGGTAGATCTGTAAGTTCCCATACAAAATTGGAGTACATTGACTCCATTTCCAGGTTCATGGCTTTGACCCATTCATCCCTATCTTCGTCATTCATTGCCTGTCGATAGGACAATGGATCCTCAATGCCATCATTAGGTATGACAACCTGAGTTTCAGTTAAACCCAAGTAGCGGTCAGGTTGTAATACAACCCTCCCACTGCGACGAGGCATTCCCAACGTTTGAGATGGACGGGATGGATCTGAAGAACTAGTTCCTTCATCAACCCTTGTTGAAGGTCCAACTTCATCAACAACTCTTGATGATTCTTCAGTAGCTTCTCCTAATATTATTTTGCTGCGTGGTTTATGATCTCTCATGTGGTCTTCCTCTAAGAAAGTGGCGTTTGTCGATACAATCACCTTATTTTCTTGTGGGTCGTAGAAATAACCACCTCTCGTTTCTTTAGGGTAACCAACAAATTGGCACAGTTTTGAACGAGGTTCCAGTTTCTTAGGATTTGTCACAAGCACGTGTGCTGGACAACCCCAGATGCGAAAGTGATGCAAACTAGGTTTACGCCCCTTCCATAATTCGAAAGGTGTTTCAGAAACACTTTTCGAGGGAACATTGTTCAAGATGTATACTGCAGTCTCCACTGCATACCCCCAAAACGAGCTAGGCAATTGAGCATAGCTCATCATTGATCGAACCATGTCTAACAAGGTTCTATTTCTCCTCTCTGACACACCATTCTGCTGAGGTGTACCAGGGGCTGAGAGTTGAGATTGGATTCCATGTTCTATCATATAATCCTGGAATCTTTGATCCATATACTCCCCTCCTCGATCAGATCGAAGTACTTTAATAGATTTACCCAATAGGTTTTCAACTTCAGCCTTAAACTCCTTAAACTTTTCAAGGGCTTCAGACTTATGTCCCATTAGGTACAAGTAACCATATCTTGAATAATCATCTATGAATGAGATGAAATATTCGTACCCTCCTCGAGCTTTTACATTCATTGGACCACATAGATCCGAATGTATTAACTCTAAGGGTTCTTTGGCTCTGTAACCTTTTCCAGTAAAAGGTCTCTTTGTTATTTTTCCCTCGAGACAAGATTCACAAGGTGGTAGTGAATCATCTTCTAACTTACTTAGAAGTCCATTCTTTACCAAACGACCGATCCTATCGATGTTTATATGACCAAGTCTAAGATGCCAAAGATGAGTATTGTTACTTGTTGGAGAAATCTTTTGCCTTTTCCTTTGAGTTTCAGCAGTTTTAAATAATTCGTGATTTAAAAGTGCTTTGTTTTCGGTTGGTCTTAAAACATACAAGTTATTTTCCAATTTGGCTGAACAAATAAGTACACCATTTTTATAAATGAACGCTTCATTCATATCAAAAGTAACCGTATACGATTGTTCAATCAAACATGAAATAGAAATTAAGTTCCTCTTAATTTTGGGAACAATTAACAAACTTTCTAAAAGTAAGAATCTATTTCTAAAAAATAACTTCGCAGCTCCAACTGCTTTAGCTGAAATGACTTCTTCGGTTCCGACCCTGAGTGTCATTTCCCCATCGTTCAACTGCCGAAAGGAACTATTTTCCTGAAAAGAAGAGCAAACATGATTAGTTGCTCCTGAATCAAGTATCCAGGTAAACTCATCATGTTCTACTAGGCATGTTTCTAAAACAAGTAAATCAAATTTACCTTCCTTTTCCTTCTTTTTCTCGGCAAGGTATTTTGGGCAGTTTCTCTTCCAATGTCCATCTACATTGCAGTGGAAACACTTGCCCTTATCTGCCATAGCTTTGGCTTTTCCCTTGCTTTTAGCAGCAGTACTGGGAGCTTTCCCCTTGTTTCCTTTCTTCTTCTGAGTTTTCTTTGAAGAAGTGGCTACAGATTTAGTTATAGAGGATGAACCATTCTCGAACTTTCTTTTAGAGTGAACAACGTTTGCCTCTCCTTCTATCTGTCCCTTGTTCTTAAGAAGAGACTGATAGAGTTGTAGCTCATTCAGGAGGCTAGTCAGGTTGAATGTTATTTTATTCATCATTGCATTGCTTCGAAACTGCAGAAAACTCTTCGGAAGAGATTCTAAGATGAATGCAACCTGACTACGCTCATATATGACCGCCCCGTTTGCTTCTGCCACGTTGAATTGGACCATCATATCCAGGACATGCTCCCGAACAGACGTGCCCTCTTTCATGCGACAGCTATAAACGTATTTGAGAGCGTCATGGTGAAGTTGGTAGGACGGTTGTCCAAACATCTCCTGGAGAGAGTTCATAATCTCCCTCGCTGTTACCATGCCCTCATTTAGCCAAAACTTCAGATAAGCTGGCTAGGATATAGACGCGAGTCTTATCATTGGCCTTTGTCCAGTGATCATAAGCATCCTTAACTGGTTGGGATGCATTACGAGCAGGGGCTGGAGGACAATCCTCCGTTAAGACGAACCGCAGATCATCGACAACAAGAATCGTATTCAGGTTCGACTTCCACGTAGCATAATTTTCGCCGGTTAATTTCTCATTTTTAAGCAGAGAGACAATTGAGGAAGACATTGCTGAAATTTAAACAAACAATGACCGTATTAGTTATCTTTGCCTTAACCCATCATACAAGCAAACAATTGCACACAATCCAATCAATTCAGCAAAACAGACAATCACAGAACCCTAAAACTATTGATTTAGTTTTGCAACGATGTTTCAGAGGTTTATAATATCAGCCACCGAAGGGTGATCAGGCACTCCTCCTTTGAAATGAGACACCTCTCAGCTAATTCTAATTCTAGAATAACTCATATTCCTATAGACTTTAGCCACCGTTGTTCGGTCAAGGATTTGTTAACACTTTTAACTCATCCTCGTAAGTGTAACCCTCCCACTTTCAGATCTCAGAGGCACGCACCAACAGGCTACCAAAGGGAAAGACAATTGTTGGTGATTAGCCTAAGAGCTCCTATCCTATTCAGGAGTTCACGGTGTTCCGAATCCTATGATCAGGCCCTCCGAAGGGATGGTTGCGCCAGGACAACCTGCAGGCGGATCATAGTACTCTCACGGTGTGAACTATGGGCGGAGACCGAGGGATACGTTGACACGTGTCCCGCTCCCACTTACTTTAGACATTTTTCCCATTCACCCTGATATTGATTCACGCAAACACTTTCCGAAGGGAGGCCGCTCCTAAGGCGACTCGAAGCCGAGTATGAACCTCACGTTGTGAATATAGGGACGTAGGAGCAAAACTTGATTTAAATCTCGTTTTGTAATTTTTCTCCCACTGAAAATGTCATACGGTTAATTTAAGGTTGTTTAACTTAGATAGTATTCGGCTAAGTCAATCTATCTAAGTCTGATCATTTTTTAAAATTTATGGAAAGGATTCAACTGCAATCTTTTGGGTGAATTAAACTTCTTTTAATAAACCCAACATTGCAAGTCAACATTACTATGGTTAATTCAACTCAATGTTCGGGTCAGTTCCCAGGTATGAGGTGTTCCGTAAACCGTCAACTTAAATACCCCCAACCTTAGACAGAACTTTACCGAGAGAGTTCCCTTACAACCTCAGTAATGTAGGGTCTTTACTCTAAAGATCTAGGTGCATTAAACACTTTTAATAAACCTAGTGACATTGCATGCTAACATTTAACTATGATTAATTCAACTCCGGTATTCCAGGTCAGTTCCCAGGTAGGAGGTGTTCCGTAAACCGTCAACTTAAATACCCCCAGCCTTAGACAGAACATTACCGGTGGAGTTCCCTTATAATCACAGCAATGATCTTCCTACTTAGTCAATTAAAACTATTTTTAATTCTAAGTAAGAAAAGATTCTAATCCTATTAGAAAGTGATCTAGGTCTAATTAATTTTAAACGATTTAAAATTAATCCAATTTATCCTATGATCTTATGTTTGCATGCAAATCTTGATTATAGATTGACGGTTTCTAATCATTAATATTAAAGAACTATTTCAAATTTTAATGATTAATCCTATAATCAAGAATCTAGGGTTTAATTCATTTAACAATCTCATTCAAATTAAATAATTAAACCACACTTATTGCATGAATAATATAACTATTATATTATTAACTATGAATGTTTCATGCTTCATGCAATATTGATTTTCAATTATTTATATTTAATTAATGACATGCTTCATGCTTTCCAAATTTTTCATATAATCAATATACACTTATATTAAAAATATGAAAACAATTCCATGCATTTAAACATACATTATAACTATTTATAATATATAAAAAATGCATGAGCATGTTTATAACCTAAGGTGGGATTAATTATTCTATATGACATCCATAAAGCATATAAATAGCAATTGAACCGGTTAATTTTGGCCCCTAGGATAAAATAAAGCATTAAATTACATTAATTTAGCTAAATTCTATCCTAAAATCCTTGTACAGCTCCGGAATCTTGTCTATTCATCACGAACCGCCCCGAACCACCTCGAACCGGCCTCCAAAATCACGAACCATGCCAAAAGTTGGCTGAACCGGACCAAATAGGTCCCAACCCAGCCGAACCGGTCTGAACCGGACCGCCCACAGCTTGAACCGCGCCTGTTGAAACCCTAATGCGCGCCTCCATCGTGACAGCGTCGAGACGCTGTGTTGATAGCGTCCAACGCTGCGACCTTTCCATATCTGGCGCCTGCGGTATCGAGACAGCGTCGAGACGCTGTTGAGGTAGCGTCCCGACGCTGTTGCGTCTGGAGGCAGAATCTGGGCAAAACAGCAGCGATTTCTTCGATTTTGGCCTCGATTTCAGCGGCGATTGCTCCGATTTTCATCTCATAAAAACCTATTCTAGACCCGGACTTACATAGGACTCGATTTTACATAAAATACCCGAAACACCGGACCTTACATGATCAAAATCACATAAAAATAAAATCTATGGCCATAAAATTAACCTAAACAGTTCAACGCAAACCAAACATACATTATGCATAAATCCCACCTATTAGAGCCTATTGCAACTTTTAATATTAATTAATAGGGACAGCGATGGCTCTGATACCAATTGAAGGGAATAAAAGTCCCCACGCAGCGGAAGCGCATCGATTGGACCTTACGCCGTATATTAATTAATATTAAAATACCGTTACGAAAACTCAAACAAACTTTAAACACTCTTTAAAGTTGCTGGAAAATCAGTTTAAACATGCTTAAAAATAAATCTAAATTTATTTTCATGCTTTTCTAAAGAAAAGGGGAAGAACCGTTACAAACCTCCATTGTAGACTTGATCGTTCGTCGCCAACGATGCTCCAACGAACAAAACGCAGCAGCCTCCTTTCTCTTGTGATCGCTGGAAAATTCTTCTTGAATGACACAATAACCACAGAGGTTACACCGGTATGTCTCTAAGTCTAGAAGGCAAAAGACTTGTGGGAGTCTTTCTCTAAGAGGGAGGCTAGAGAGAATTCTAGGTCTTGTCTTGAGAGTTCTAAGAGCAAGAACAAAGTGTCAAGTGTCCTTAGACCAATTAGATCTAGTGGTCTATTTATTGAAGAGAGGCCATGAATAAAATATTCAATTAAATCAATCTTTTCCAAAATTGATTCAATCTTATTCCTTAATTAATCAATCATGATCAATCAATTCCATAATTGATTAATCTTTTCCACAAATGACTAATTACTTCCATAAGTGATTAGATCATTTCCATAAATGATTAATCACTTCCTTAAGTGATTAATTATTTCCATAATTGATTAATTCCCGGTTAATGAATTCTTTAATTAATTAACCACCAATTAAATATCACATATTTAGTTTCCGGCCTAGAATTCATTAATTTGCCCAAACACATTTTAGGCCTTAAATTAATTAATTCATTATTTGAACTCTTTCAAACTTCCATAAATTTATATTTGAATTTCTTCAAATATATCAATATATATTATGTTTGTTTCCCTTAGTAAATTGAACATCTTCAATTTACATTTATTACTTAGTTGCCTCAAATTACTTTATGAGCTACCAGTGGGACCTAATGGACCTGCAGATCAGAAGCTCCAATGATGTGAGATTAATTGGTCAAACTCATTAACCAAATTAATCAATATTCGTTAACTGTGTGTTCATTCCACTATAGACTCACAGTTGCACTCTTCTCACTGCAGACATATTTTCTGTGTCCACGGATATAGACCAATATCGACTAGTTAGTCCTTCACAAGTGTCCGTAACACCAACTGGGTCAAATTACCGTTTTACCCCTGAGTTACCTCTATTTTCTTAAGTACCAATTCTCCTCTAATGAACAACCTGTTTGTGGTCCGACCATCAAACAGAAAACCCTCTCGTGCCATTGAGAGGGTAGGGCCCTTTGTTCAAGCCTTGGAGTAACCACTTAAGGGAACACTCATCTGCTTCCCTAAAGTCGGGAATGAGTGAATTCCATCTTGTACGATTATGTTCCCAGCTCTCCATTCGGTATTGTCCCCAAAGTGGTAGGCTTATTGAGTCGGCGTATTGGCCACTCTCACCCATACAAATCAAAGGACAATCTCTCATGAGCAGGAGTCCATAATCAACTCAGGATCAAGACTAAGTTGTCTAGGTCGTCCTAGTGAAATAGAAAACCAACTAGTTAACGGTGTTATAACCGGTGGTTACTATTTCGCGGTCCGGTCTTATGTAAACTCATTGCATAGGATACCCCCACTCGCATGTCTCCTACACGAACGCGTTGGATCGCAGCGTTTGTATCAAATACAAAGTGGGCCGTATCCATAGTGTCACCAGGATAAGGCACCCAGTCTTATCCCTATACTATAGACCCTTTAGGCTGTTTCTTGAACAATGATCCCATATGTCGCTACATATAGTTCAAGACTCATATTACGGCCTTGAATGTCTAGTTTATTGGATTAGGGTTATTATTAGGCAAAGACAAATATAAAATAACTAATAACAATTAATGAAAAAATATATCAATATTATTTCATTAATATCCGGTCAACGGTTACATTCACTATCTACGAGTTTTAGGGCATAAAACCCAACATTCATGTCACAATACATGCAACTTGTGCATGGATGTGTTCTATTCCACTTTGTATCATCATGCAAGAGTGGGAATGCAACCAAATCCACTAACTTTAATCCATAATCTGATTTGTAGCTTGCAATCTAATGTTAATTTCAATTCCAAATTGAAGTTAACTTTAGGTAATTAATTTGAGACTTTTTCAAAATAATTTCATATGATTACTCCAATTAATCATACCAACGTCGTGCAATTCATTATATATGAATCCTAATTCATGTATATAGTATTTAAGACACTTTTAAGTATTTTACCTCTCATTTAATAATTTAATTCATAATTAAATTATTGTGTCAAACACAATTTACGATAATACCCTTTTTTCCCGATTTTGAACGATTCAAAGATTCCTGTCTTATTGTTCTAGGCTTTATTCTGATATGAGCTAGTAGGGGGACCTAATGGACCTATAGATCATGGGCTCCAACGATTCAAGGCTAACCGACTAATCTCATTAACGAAGCTAACCAACATTCATTAACTATCGGGACACTCCACTATAGCCCAGTAGTTGCACTCCACTCACCATAGATATATTTCTGTCCACTTGATTTAACCATGTTCAGTAAGTCGATCCTTCACAGGTTATTCGTAGCTATAGCTAAGTCAAATGACCGTTTTACCTCTATAGTACTTCTTGTTCCTTAAGTTCCACTAATCCTCTAATGAACAATCGATTTGTGGTCCAACCATCAAACCTAAGTCCCTCTCGATCCAACGAGAGGGTGGGGCCCCTTGTTCAAGTCCTGGAGTTAGTACTTAAGGGAACAACCTCTCTACGATCCCTGAAATGGGTAGGAGTGAATTCTGTCTTGCGTGACTATGTCCCCAGCTATCTATTCGATCTTATCCCCAAAATGGTAGGCTTGTTGAGTCGGCGATGCTGGCCACTCTCACCCATGCAGATCAAAGGATAATCTCGTATAAACAGGAGTTCATAGTTAGCTCAGGATTAAGAACGAGTTACCTAGGTCATCTTTGAGAAATAGTCAGTTTCTTCAGTAAACTTGAATTAGAGAATTAAACTTTATAATAAAATTAATTTTGGATGTGATTCAAAAATTAATTAATGAGAGAATTATTAATTTAATAAAATATGTGATATTTAATTAAATTCATGAATTAATTAATTTAATTTAATTTGGTTAAATATGGTTTAATCTAATTAATGCTATAGTTTATGTTACTGTACATTTGGATGCACATTAAAACTATAGGTTAAATGAGAGAGATAAATTGAATACGATTCAATTATAAAATTAATATTTGATATTTAATTAGTGTGGATTCAATTAATTGAGAATTAATTGAATGGCCGATTTAATCTAATTGAATATGATTTAAATTGAATTAAAAACCTTATATTATAATTGTTTTAATTAATTGATTTAATTAAATTAATTAAATAAATATTTATTATTTAACTAATTGATGGCCAAGATCGTTTAGGTAATAATTAACGATCAAGATTGAGTAGGGAAGATAACTTCCCTTCCCCACTTACCGTATGTTGAAGGGGAGTTCCCTACAGTTACATTCATTCTTTCACTCACAGAAAAAACCAAAATCAGTTCTCTCAAAAAAATTCTTCCCCAAATATGCAGCAACTCTCCTTGCTATAAAATTCCCTTCCAAGACATCTTTTTGGCTCCCACAAGCCGGTTTTCATAGTCCAAGAGTCATAGCGGGTGATCCGACGTGGTGGTGTTCTTTGGGAGGAAAAACTACATGAATTGGAGCATCGTGCAGAGTTTTGATCTTCAATCCATGTAAGTGTTCTTGAATTTAAATAGTTTATATCGTTTTATAGCATTCTTAATCTATAATTTGAAGAAAATTTGTTTCTATTTACGTACTGGTATTTTATTTCGTAATTAAAATTGAGTAACAGTCTGATTTAATTCCTCTGCGCAAGGGCTTTAATCCCTTCATGTCAAGGCCCCTGTGTTTTTGGGCATTTTGAGTAAATGAGTCTCTGTAAGTCTGTGTCTATCAATAGGATTGAATTTGGTGAAAATCGGGACCAAATTTGGCCAAAAACGACGAAAAAAAATGGCTGGAACGAAGAACGCAATGCTGGAATCGGAAAAAAATGGAAAATCACGCAGGCGCAAGGGTTGACGTCAGCGTTACGTCGCGAGGCGCGGTCAAGCCATCAAGAGGCCCGGTTCGCGGAAGCGGTCCAGTTCGGGCGTCCTTTTGACTGTATGGCACGTGGTTCATCATTTTGTTCACTGGTTACTTGACTGGCTCAACGGTTCGCGCGCGGTTCAGTGGTTCTTCAGCGGTTTGTTGACCAGGCCGAAGGAGTTTGACTGGTTCGCGGGTTTTGACGATGGTTCAGTGCTTTTTGGATCGGTTTTGACCGTTTTTTACCTTGTTTAGTCGTTTTTTGGCTGGTTTGGTCTTGTTTTTTGAGTGGCTGAAGGCTTTTAGGATAGATTTTTGTAAAATAATGTAATTTTATGCTTTAATTTTTTCCTAGGGGAATGTACACACAGTTATCGAATATTGATTAATTTGGTGAATGAGTTTGACCAATTAATCTCACATCGTTGGAGCTTCTGATCTTCAGGTCCATTAGGTCCCACTAGTAGCTCATAAAGTAATTTGAGGCAACTAAGTAATAAATGTAAATTGAAAATGTTCAATTTACTAAGGGAAACAATATAATATATATTGATATATTATTATGAGAGAAATTAATATTTGAAGAAATTCAAATATTAAAATAAATTTGAGTTACGTTAAATTTATGGAAGTTTGAAAGAGTTCAAATAATGAATTAATTAATTTTAAGGCCTAAAATCTATTTAGGCAAATTAATTAATTCAAGGCCGGAAATTAAATATGTGATATTTAATTGGTGGTTAATTAATTCAAGAATTTATTAACTTGAAATTAATCAATTATGGAAATAATTAATCACTTAAGAAAGTGATCAATCATTTATGGAAATGATCTAATCACTTGTGGAAGCAATTAGTCATTTGTCGAAAAGATTAATCAATTATGAAATTGATTGATCTTGGATTGATTAAATAAGGAATAAGATTGAATCAATTTTGGAAAAGATTGATTTAATTGAATATTTTATTCATGGCCTCTCTTCTATAAATAGAACACTAGACCTAATTGGTTTAGTAGCCCTCTTGCTCTTAGACTCACAAGACAAGACCCTAGAATTCTCTCTAGCCTCTCTCTTAGAGAAAGACTCCCATAAGTCTTTTGCCTCCTAGACTTAGAGACATATCGGTGTAACCTCTGTGGTTATTGTGTCTTTGAAGAAGAAATTTCCAGCGAAGAAACTACAAGAAGGTTGCTGCGTTTTTGTTTGTTGAAGCGTCGTTGGCGAAGAACGATCAAGTCTACAACGAAGGTTTGTAACGGTTCTTTCCCGTTTCTTTAGAAAAGCATGAAAAATAAATTTAGATTTATTTTTCCAGGATGTTTATATCAATTTCAGCGACTTTAAAGCATGTTTAAAGTTTTGTTTTGCCTTTTCGTAACGGTATTTTAATGTTAATTAATATATGACGTAAGGTCCAATCGATGCGCTTTCGCTGCGTAGGGGTTTTCATCCCCTTCAAGAAGACGATACATTACCTCCATGTGAGTCATGTCTCAGAGGTAAAATGACCAAACGACCTTTTACTGGAAAACGTTATCGTGCCAAGGAGCCCTTTGAGCTCGTACATACGGATCTCTGTGGTCCAATTAATGTTAGGGCTCGAGGAGGGTATGAATATTTAATCTCTTTCATAGATGTGAAGGTGTTCATATAACACATGTGGAAGCAATTTTAGGATCGGAGGCACTTAACTACATCAATTTTAGAAAACCGTAAGGAGAGAGCAGAATTTTTACCAACCTTTTGGAGACCGATTCAACAACTCCTTTTGATTCCTTTGATCACGAACGGTGTGTGGACCACCTCTAGTGTCTTCCCTACTATTCTCCGGGCCAAGAACGACTTGTGGGAGTCTATAGAGATAGGGAATGGGAAGGGAATGCTTGAAGGTTCAAGCACTAGAGAGATATATGGAGATGAGTGAGTTTGAGACCAAAATCCAGCAGCATAACAATATGGAAAATGGCTCTACTTCCTTTGAATCTGATTCATACTCCTTATACAGACATCTTCCATGCAAAGAGAAGCCTCATGACACTAGACACATGGTGAAATTGCAACTCAAAGTGGATTCTAGGTGTTTAATTCACAACACATGAAATTAGTGCATGGTTGTGTTGTTTTCCACTATGCATCAACATGCAAGAGTGGGAATGCCACTAAACCCACTTAAAATTGAATCTAAATTCTCAATTTTCAGCTTGCAATTCATTCCTATTTCAATTCAAAATTGAAATTGATTTCTAGGCAATTAATTTGTACAATTCCAAGTAATTTTTACATGATTAATCCAATTAATCTTTATCACCTAGTGCCATGAATTATATATGATTCCTAATACATATATATGGTATTCAAAACACTTTTAAATACTCCATCTCTCATTTTCTAATTTAATTCATAATTAAATTATTGTGTCAAACACAATTTACGATAATACCCGTTTTCCCGATTTTGAACGATTCAAAGCTTCCTATCTTTTTGTTCTAGACTTTGTTCCGATATGAGCTAGTAGGGGGACCTAATGGACCTATAGATCATGGGCTCCAACGATTCGAGGCTAACCGACTAATCTCATCATCCAAGCTAGCCAACATTCGTTAACTACCGGGACACTCCACTATAGCCCGATAGTTGCACTCCCCTCACTATAGATATATTTCCGTCCACTTGATTTAACCATGATTAGTAAGTCGATCCTTCACAGGTTGTTTGTATCTATAGCTAGGTTAAAAAGCCGTTTCACCCCTATAGTACTTCTAGTTCCTCAAGTCCCACTGATCCTGTAATGAACAATTGGTTTATGGTCCAACCAATAAACCGAGTCCCTCTCGGGCCAATGAGAGGGCAGGATCCCTTTGTTCAAGCCCCGGAGTCAGCACTTAAGGGAACAACCTCTCTACAATCCCTAATTCGGGTAGGAGTGAATTCCTTCTTGCACGACTATGTCCCCAGCTATCTACTCGTTCCTATCCCTGAAATGGGAGGCTTATTGAGTCGGCGATACTGAGCAACTCTCACCTATGCAGATCTAAGGACAACTCTCACCTATGCAAATCTAAGGATAAGATCGAGTTACCTAGGTCATCACATGAAATAGTCAGTCTCGTCAGTAAACGGTGTTATAAAGCGAGAGCGACTTATTTCTTGGTCCTGGCCTTATGCAAACTCATTGCATAGGACGCCCTCACTCGCATGTCTCTACATGGACGATTTAGGATCACGTCGTCTATACCATCTATAAAGTGGGTCGCGTCTCATAGTGTCTCCAGAATAAGGTACCCAACCCTATCCCTATACTATAGACCGTTTTGGCTATTACTCAAGCTTGATCCACTTTTATGTCTCTACATAAACCTCAAGTGTTCATCCTATAGCCATGGATCTTAGTTTATTGGATTTGGGTTATTATATGTGCAATTTACTTTATTCAGTAATAACTTTACTGAATTAATCTCGATAACGCCTTTATCGAATAAGTATATAATTCGTTCAACATTCACTATCTACGAGTTTTAGGACACCAATCCCAACAAGATGATTATTCAAGGTATGGTTATTTATACCTAATGATTCAAAAGTCTGAAGCCCTTGAAAAGTTCAAGGAGTATAAGGCTGAAGTTGAGAACTTATTAGGTAAGACCGTTAAAACACTTTGATCCGATCGAGGTGGAGAGTATTTGGACTTAGAATTCCAGAACTATTTGATGTAACATGGAATCATGTTACAACTTTCAGCACCAGGTACACCTCAACAGAATTGTATCTGAAAGGCGAAACAGAACATTATTAGACATGGTTCGATCAACGATGAGCTATTCTCAATTGCCTAATTCTTTTTGGGGTTATGCAGTAGAGACTGCAGTATATATTTGGAATGTAGTTTCCTCAAAGAGTGTTTCTGAAACATCATTTGAACTTTGGAAAGGGCGTAAAGCTAGTTTACGTCATTTCAGAATTTTGGGCTTCCTTGCACATGTGCTAGTGCCAGACCCAAAGAAATTGGATTCGCGTGCAAAATTATGCCTATTCGTATGCTACCCAAAAGAAACACGAGGTGGATACTTCTTTGATCCACAAGAAAATAAAGTATTTGTATCGACAAATGCTACTTTCTTGGAAGAAGACCACGTTCGAGAACATAAGCCACGCAGAAAGACAATGTTAAGTGAACTTTCTCGTGAAGCTACAAATTCATCACCAAGAGTTATTGACGAGGCTGGACCTTCAACAAGGGTTGTTGATGAGCCCAGTACATGTGGTCAAGCCCATCCTTCCAAGAGTTGAGAATGCCTCGACGTAGTGGGAGGGTTGTTACTCGGCCTTAACACTATCTCGGTTTAGCAGAAACTCGAACTGTCATACCTGATGAAGGAGTTGAGGATCCATTGACCTGTAGACAGGCAATGAATGATGTGGAAAAAGACCAGTGGGTCAAATCCATGGACCTAGAGATGGAGTCTATGTACTTCAATCAAGCTTGGGATCTTGTAGACCAACTTGAAGGGGTTAAACCTATAGGGTGAAAATGGATCTACAAGAGGAAACAAGACGGAGCTGGGAAAGTATAGACTTTCAAAGCTCGACTTGTGGTAAAGGGTTATACCCAAAAGGAACGGGTGGACTATGAAGAAACCTTCTCTCCAGTTGCCATGTTATAGTCGATAAGGATTCTCTTGTCCATTGCCACATTTTATGATTATGAAATTTTGCAAATGGATGAAGACTGATATTCTGAATGGCAATCTTGATGAGAATATCTTTATGTCTCAACCAGTGGGGTTCATTGCTCAAGGTCAAGAGCAAAAAGTTTTCAAGCTTAAACGATCCATTTATGGGTTGAAACAAGCTTCCAGATCTTGGAATATAAGGTTTGATATTGCTATCAAATCTTCTGGCTTTGCTAAGAACGTTGGCGAGCCTTGTGTTTACAAAGGGACTATCAATTTGTGTGTATGGTGCTAAGGATTTGATCCTTACAGGATACACAGACTCTGACTTTTAGATTGATAAGGATTCTAAGAAGCCCCATCTAGGTCAGTGTTTACCCTTAACAGGGAGCTGTAGTCTGGCGTAGCATCAAAGAAGGATGCATTGTAGACTCCACCATTGAGGCCGAATATGTCGCTGCTTGTGAAACAACTAAGGAGACTGTATGGCTTAGTAATTTCTTGAGGGATTTGGAAGTTGTTCCAAATATGACCTTGCCAATCACACTGTTGTGTTGTGGAAAATTCAAAAGAACCTCGATCGCAGTCACAAAAGAGACAAACACATAGAGCGCAAATATCATGTCATAAGAGAGATCGTTCAATGAGGGGACGTGATCGTCACAAAGATTTCTTCGGAGCACAATATTGCTGATCCATTTACGAAAACTCTCACGGCTAAAGTGTTCGAGGGTCATCTAGAAAGTCTAGGTCTGCGAGATATGTACATCGAATAATCTAGGGCAAGTGGGAGAAATGTAATGGGTATTGTTGTGAATGCCCTAGATTATTGTATTTACCTGTATTTGTACTTTTCATGTATTATACAGTATTAATACAAAACATTATTCCTACTTCAATGATTATTCATTCGATTTTGATTGATGATGTACATTACCCACTAGAGTCTTAGTTCAAGTGGGAGTTGTTAGGTTTTATGCCCTAAAACTCGTAGATAGTAAATCAAACAAATTAATCGATATCAATAAAGCGTTATTTGAGTGATTCAGTAATTTGGTTATTGAATAATCGAGTTTGCATTAATAAACCTCAAATCCCATAAACTAAGATCCAAGGTTGTTTAAATGAAACTTGGACTAGTATGTGGGGACATACAGGGATCAGTGTTCAAGTAACAACCTTATCCTGATGACACTATGTGATACGACCCAATTTGTATTTGATACAGGTGCAATGATCCACAACATGCATGTAGGAGACATGCGAGTGGGGGTATCCTATGCAATGAGTTTACATAAGACCGGACCGTGAAATAGTAACTTTTAGTTGTAACACTGTTAATTGGATTATGTTTCTATTTCAATAGGATGACCTAGGTAACTCAAACTCAATGCTGAGTCTGTTATGAACTCCTTTTGAGGAGAGATTGTCCTTAGATTTGTATGGGTGAGAGTGGCTTGTTCGCCGACTCAATAATCCTACCACTTTAGGGAAAAGAACGAATGGGGGCTGGGAACATAACAGTAAAGAGATGGAATTCACTTCTTCCCCTATTGGAGTAAATAGATGTGTGTTCCTTTAAGGGCTGATTCCGGGTCTTGAAAAAAAATCGAGTTCTCCTCTCCTGGCCCGAGAGGAATTTCTGTTTAGTGGTTGGACCCTCAACAAGTTGTTCATTAGAGGGATAAGTGGTACTTAAGGATCCAGAGGTAACTCAGGGGTGAAACGGTAACTTGACCCAGTTGGAGTTACGAACACTCGTGAAGGATTGACTTACTGTATTGGTCAATATCCGTGGACATGGAAATATTCTACAGTGAGAAGAGTGCAACTGTGGGTCTTCAGTGGAGTGACCCACAGTTAACGAATGTTTATTAAATTGGTTAATGAGTTTAGTCAGTTAATCTTGTATCGTTGAAGCTTCTGATCTGTAGGTCCATTAGGTCCACCTGCTAGCTCGTAACGAGTGCTGAGATTATTTAGTCTTGAAAATTAAGGGATTTAATATAATGTATGGAGATACATTATTCTATAACTTTAATTAGAGAATTAAACTTTATAATAAAATTAATTTTGGATGTGATTCAAAAATTAATTAATGAAAGAATTATTAATTTAATTAAATATGTGATGTTTGATGAAATTCATGAATTAATTAATTGGGGAATTAATTAATTTAATGTAAATTGGTTAAATATGGTTTAATCAAATTAATGTTATAGTTTACGTTAATGTACATTTTAATGCACATTAAAACTATAGGTTAAATGAGAGAGATAAAATTGAATATGATTCAATTATCAAATTAATTAAATATTTGATATTTAATTAGTGTGGATTCAATTAATTGAGAATTAATTGAATGACCAATTTAATTCAATTGAATATGATTTAAATTGAATTTAAAACCTTACATTATAATTTATTTAATTGATATTGATTTAATTAAATTAATTATAATTAATTAATTAATTAAATAACAATTATTGAATTAATTGATGGCCAAGATCGTTAAGGTAATAATCAACAATCAAGATTGAGTAGGGAAGATAACTTCTCTTCCCCACTTATCGTATGTTGAAGGGGAGTTCCCTACAATTACGTTCATTCTCTCACTCATGGAAAAAACTAAAATCAGTTCTCTCAGAAAAATTTTCTCCCAAATCTGCACCAACTCTCCTTGCTGTAGAATTCCCTTCCAAGACATCTTTTTGGCTCCCACAAGCCGGTTTTCATAGCCCAGGAGTCATAGTGTGTAAACCCGAGGCTTTCCTTGAATCATTTACTCTTGTCATCTATTGTGGTTTCATGGTTGAATCTAAGTTGTTGGGACTTGCTAATTGAAAAGAAGAAAAGAAAACAATGGAGATAAAGAAGAAAAGAAAAAGAAAAGGAAAAGGAAAAGGAAAAACAAAAGATACAAAAAAACAAAAAGAAAAAGGAAAGAAAGAAGATGGGAAATGACAGCAAGACACCCACCACCGACCAGCTCACTTTTCACCCCATTTTCAGTTCATTCCTCCATCATTTTCCATTCAAATCTTCAGAGCTCTTGAGGGAGAGAGTGAAGGAGGAAGAAGAAGAAGAATTTCGTGGTTTGGAGGTTGAAGAAGAAAAGAAAAGCTAATGCAAAGCCAGCGATAACAGAATCTGGGTGCAAAACTGTCAACCTCTGGTTGTTTATTCGGTTTGAGCTACACAGAAGGAACTAAGAGGTGAGGTTTGATTTTCATGAAAGTTAGTTCTTTGTCTAGCAAATTTCATGAAGGAAGCTTGAGCTAAATCGTATGAGAAGTTAATGGTTTTTGGAATGGAAAACAGAGCACAGGATTTTCGAGCAAACCAAGAGGATCTCTGGTGTTCTCTGGTGTTTTGAGCCTTCTGGGGTGTACAAGTCGAATCAGATGCTCTATTTGGTATGGTTGCAAAGCTTATTCAATTTCCTACAACTTGCATGAAGATTTTGTGAGCCAAAAATGACTTTAGGTAGGGTTAATTTTAGGAGTTAGATAAAGGGTAGCAGAGAATTTCGAATCTGTGTTGTCTGTGTTCGGGGCAATTCTGGGAAATCGGTTGGGAATATCATTTTCATTTATTCAGATAAGTTGTAGAGGGTTCGAAAATGAAGAGTTTGATGTGTATTTCATTAACTTTGGTTCAGTATTGAGGAAGTTATGGGTGTTGGAAGTTAGGGTATAGAATCTGGAAAATCTGGAAAAGTAGAATGTGAATGTGATTCTTAATCCAATTGTTTAAAACTTCATGAGCATGGAAAGACAAAGCTATCTATGGTTCTAATGCTCGGTTTTGGTTATTTGACAGGCCAAGAGGAAATAGGTCGAGTCTACAAATCGGGGAACTAGATAAGACAGTGGGTGACAAAATGAATTTCGAAAATGGTTTCCAACGGTTGTTCATGTTTAGATGTTTACATGCTTTTCTATGAATGATACATGGTTTTTATGAACAGTTTCAAGCATGAGTTTTGAGCTTAGATTTTCTAACGACGTTTATATATGAGCACGTAGCTAATGACTTTATGAAAGTAGCTGAAACGATATCTTTTAAAGTAAAGTATGGATTAGCAAGTACTTTTAAACGATTTCCAGTTTTTCACGAGCAAGCTGAGTAAGCTTAAGTTTTACGAAAGATAACGATAAACAGACATGTTTTAATGTTTTCATGTGATTTTCTGAGATTTCTATTGACTACATAACTGAGATATTGAGCCCGAGGCTATATGGTACCGTGTGCACACAGGTTAGATTCCGTTGTTGACGTTGAGTGTACTCCGTGACAACGATGCTGTCGTGAGTGCTGGGCGGGCCCCACTACATCGTAGGACTAGTAATGTATGTTGTACTGGGCGTGCCCTACACAACGTAAATCGGTCATGCTAGTTAAAACGTTTGATGTACTTAATATGCCTTGCTAGATTTTTAATGACGAACTTACGAGATGTTTTGGAAAGCTTTATTATTACACGTTTATGTTAAACACTTTGATTGAGCATATTTATACGTTTAAAGGTTTATCATGTGTTTTGACTTCCGGATTTAGAGTTATAAAGTTAGTCACTCATTGGGCTTCGTAGCTCATTCTTTCAAAATGTTTTTCCACTTTTAGGTAGAGATCGAGCTCCCGGTGCCTGATACACTGCTAACGTCTGCTGAAAGCTCCAGATCAAGCTCCAGTACGTGGGTGGAGTTGTATGTAGAGTCTGTTCATATTGTAAATTTTTTGTAAGGATTGGATAATATAGTCCTAGAGGTCGTGGTTGTATAAACCCTAGTTGTATATGTTTTTGGTTGTGACATCTATATCAGGTTATTATCCGAACCAATTTATGTCAGGGCGGCACCTCGTGTTTGGTGGAAGTTCTTTTCAGGGATTCCGCTGTGTTCTGTTTAATGTAGAATGTTTTATATCTATGATTAGTATGTTTATCAGGTTCAACGTTCAGGAGGGTGAACGGGTATCGTTAGAGGAGGACGATGTCCGTTGGCTTCACGCCATCTTTCGGGATAAGCTAGCAGGTGGTCCGGGAGGGGGTGTGACAAACTTGGTATCAGAGCAGTTAGCTCCATGGGAAATGAGACATGGTAATTAGTGCTAAGAAAAATCCAGGAAGTAAATAGTTAGATGTTGGGTCGGTTTAGATAGAACTAGCGGAGTATGGTCCGAGTGTTGTTGAGAGTGAGTCCAGTCCGGACTAGAATGTGGGTATAAGTTTAGTATCATGCATCTGAGTGAAGTATCTATAGCATTTCTGATGTGTTGATATGTTATAGGAGTCATGCCACCATGTCCCAGCAGACGACGCAGGCAGAATCAGGACGGGACGCAGGATCCTACCCAAAGTCAATCTGAAAGGGGATCCAGTACCCCGAGAGGTCAGGATGAGGCAGGAAGTGAGTGATTTGCTAGATTTGCAAAGGAGATCGGTAGGCCAGAGAGAGTAGGGCCTAGTGATCCGGAAAAGATGTATGGGATAGAACGGTTGAAGAAGTTAGGAGCCACAGTGTTTGAGGGTTCCACGGATCCAGCTGACGCCGAGATCTGGTTGAATATGCTGGAGAAATGCTTCGTCGTGATGAGTTGTCCTGAGGAGCAAAAAGTCAAATTAGCCACATTCCTTTTGCAGAAGGAGGCGGAGGGATGGTGGAAGTCCATTATAGCCAAGCGCAGTGATGCACGTACGTTAGATTGGCAGACATTTAGAGGCATATTCGAGGAAAAGTATTATCCCACCACATATTGTGAGGCAAAAAGAGATGAGTTTCTGGAGCTAAAACAAGGGTCACATTCAGTGGCCGAGTACGAGAGAAAGTATACCGAGCTTTCACGGTATGCTGAAGTGATTGTGGCATCTGAGAGTGACAGGTGTCGCAGGTTTGAGAGAGGGCTACGTTTTGAGATACGTACCCCAGTTACCGCTATTGCCAAGTGGACGGATTTTTCCCAGCTAGTAGAGACTGCTTTACGTGTGGAGCAGAGTATTATAGAGGAAAAATCGGTTGCGGAGCCTAGTTGTGGAGCTCCAGCAGCTAGTGGTTTTCGAGGTCGTGAGCAGCGGAGGTTCACACCTGGAGTGAATGTTTCAGGCCGTCAAGACTTCAAGTGCCAATCTGGTGGCCAGTTGTCAAGGCAGATGAGTTCGGGTAGTGCTTATCAGAGGCAGAGTCAGAGAGCCCCCCAGTCAGTCTGCGAGTTCAGTAGCAAGACCGCGAACGGGTGAGGAGTCCGTTGCTAGTGAATCTAGGAGAACCCCATGTGTAAGTTGTGGCAAGAATCATCGGGGTCAATGTCTTGTTGGCGTCGGTGTGTGTTACCAGTGTGGACAACTAGGGCATTTCAAGAGGGATTGCCCACAGCTGAGGGCAGCAGTTCAGAGGGACCAGGGAGTTGAGTCCCACACAGTTGAGCAGCCGAGAATCTCAGCAGCCGTAGGAGAGGGAACCAGTGGTGCAAGGCAAAAGGGAGTTGTGGGGAGACCTAGGCAATAGGGAAAAGTCTACGCCATGACTCAATAGGAAGCAGAGGATGCACCAGATGTGATCACTGGTACGATTTTGATTTGTAATGTACCTGCACGTGTTTTATTAAATCCAGGCGCTACGGATTCCTTTGTTTCTAGTATGTTTTTAACTAAGCTGGATAGGATGCTAGAGCCTTTATCTGAGGAGTTAGTCATATGCACTCCAGTTGGTGATATTTTATTAGTTAATGAGGTGTTGCGTGATTGTGAGGTTGTAGTAGAAGGTCTCTGTATGTTAGTGGATCTTCTTCCCCTAGAGTTGCAGGCGTTGGATGTGATTTTGGGAATGGATTTCTTATTCACTCACTATGCTTCTATGGATTGCCATAGGAAGGAAGTGACTTTTAAGAAACCAGGTTTGACTGAAGTAGTTTTCAGAGGTGAGAGGAAGATTATTCCTACGAGTTTGATTTCAGCTCTGAAAGCTGAGAAGTTGTTGAGGAAGGGTTGTACAGCGTTTCTTGCACACGTAGTAGAGGTGCAAGAAGAAAAGCTGAAACCAGAACATGTTCCTGTGGTGAACGAATTTCTTGATGTTTTTCCGGCTGATCTATCGGGTTTGCCACCTGATAGAGAGGTGGAGTTCACTATTGAATTGTTACCAGGAACAGCACCTATTTCACAGGCACTGTACAGAATGGCTCCGAGCGAGCTTAAGGAGCTAAAGGTGCAGTTGCAAGAACTAGTCGACAAGGGATACATCAGGCCTAGCGTATCACCTTGGGGAGCTCCAGTGTTATTCGTGAAGAAGAAAGATGGTACCCTGAGATTATGCAATGATTACAGGCAGTTAAACAAGGTCACGATACGTAACAAGTATCCTTTACCACGCATCGATGACTTGTTTGACCAGTTAAGGGGAGCAGTAGTGTTCTCTAAAATTGATCTAAGGTCAGGATACCACCAGTTGAAGGTTAGGGAATCAGATATTCCTAAGACAGCATTCAGAACGAGGTATGGGCACTATGAGTTTTTAGTGATGCCATTCGGTTTAACGAATGCACCAGCAGTTTTCATGGACCTCATGAACAGGATCTTCCATCAGTATTTAGATCAGTTTGTGATAGTGTTCATCGATGACATACTAGTTTACTCAATTGACAGGAAAGCCCATGAGGAACATCTGAGGATTGTTCTACAGACACTACGTGATAAACAGATATACGCTAAGTTCAGCAAATGTGAGTTCTGGTTGAATCAAGTGGTGTTCTTAGGGCATGTAGTTTCAACGGACGGAGTTAGTGTTGATCCACAAAAAGTGGAAGCTGTTGTCAACTGGGAGAGACCAGCTAGTGCAACAGAGGTACGTAGTTTCCTAGGCCTGGCCGGATACTACAGACGTTTTATTGAGGATTTCTCACGATTAGCATTGCCCTTGACAGCTTTGACAAGGAAGAATGCTAAGTTTGAGTGGTCGGATAAATGCGAACAGAGTTTCCAGGAGTTGAAAAAGAGATTGGTGACAGCGCCTATTCTGACACTTCCTGTAACAGGGAAGGAGTATGTGATCTATTGTGATGCTTCGAGGCAAGGATTAGGTTGTGTGCTGATGCAGGAAGGAAAGGTAATAGCTTATGCTTCTAGGCAATTGAAGAAGCATGAGTGTAATTACCCTACCCATGATCTTGAGCTAGCAGCAGTTGTTCTAGCACTGAAGATCTGGAGACATTATTTATTCGGTGAGAAGTGCCACATTTTCACAGATCATAAGAGTTTGAAGTATATCTTTGATCAGAAAGAGCTGAATCTAAGGCAGAGGCGATGGCTAGAACTGATTAAAGATTATGATTGTACTATAGAATATCATCCAGGTAAGGCTAACGTGGTAGCAGATGCGTTAAGTAGGAAGTCGAGACTTTCGAAGAGTGCCTTGTGTGGTATTCGAACAAGCTTGCTAAGTGAGTTAAGAGGTTTCAAGGTAGTTATGACTGCAGGAAGCTCAGGGAGTCTTTTAGCTCAATTTCAAGTTAGGTCTTCTCTAGTAGCAGAGATTGTGAGAAGACAGCAAGAGGATAGTAACTTACAGAAAATGCTTGCAAAGTCCAGGCAAGGCCCAGAGGCAGAATTTGAGCTGAGAGCAGACGGAGCCATAGTTAAGCAGGGAAGACTATGTGTTCCGAGTGTTAGTGATCTTAAGGGTGCTATACTAGAGGAAGCTCATAGTTCAGCTTACGCTATGCATCCAGGAAGCACCAAGATGTACAGAACTCTGAAGAAAACTTATTGGTGGTCTGGTATGAAGCGGGAGATAGCTGAATATGTCGATAGATGTTTGATCTGCCAACAGGTTAAACCAGTAAGACGGAGGCCAGGAGGATTCCTTAATCCACTGGCAGTGCCAGAGTGGAAGTGGGAGCATATTACCATGGATTTTTTGTTTGGATTACCTCGTACTCCTAGTGGACATGATGGTATATGGGTAATAGTGGATAGACTCACCAAGACAGCACGATTTATACCGATTAAAGCGACGTCTACACTAGATCAGCTAGCTAAACTATACGTCGACAGGATTGTGAGTCAGCATGGAGTGCCGGTTTCCATAGTTTCAGATAGGGATCCAAGGTTTACCTCTATGTTTTGGCCTAGTGTGCAGAAAGCAATGAGAACAAAGTTGAAGTTCAGTACAGCGTTCCATCCCCAGACAGATGGTCAGTCAGAGAGGACCATCCAGACCTTAGAGGACATGTTGAGAGCATGTGTCCTTCAGTTTAAGGGAAGTTGGGATACTCACTTATCACTTGTGGAGTTCGCTTATAATAATAGCTACCAGTCTAGCATCGGCATGACACCATTCGAAGCTTTGTATGGCAGACCATGCAGGACTCCTGTGTGCTGGAACGAAGTGGGAGAGCAAAAGCTAGTTGGTCGTGAGTTGGTACAAGTTACGTCAGACAATATTAAGTTGATTAGGGAGAATCTGAAAATAGCTCAGGATCGACAGCAGAGCTATGCAGATAAGCGACGAAGAGACTTAGAGTTCCAAGTTGGAGATCGAGTTTTCTTAAAGTTATCTCCGTGGAAAGGTGTTCTTCGCTTTGGGAGGAAAGGTAAGCTGAGTCTTAGATATATTGGTCCTTACCAGATATTAGAACGAGTTGGACCAGCAGCCTATAGACTTGAGTTGCCAGTGGAACTCGCTCGAATACACGATGTTTTCCATGTGTCCATGTTAAGGAAATATATTCCAGATCCGTCCCATGTGTTGCAAATGCAACCAATTGAGATGAAGGAAGACTTGAGTTATAAGGAGGAAGCAGTTCAGATCCTCGACAGGAAGGAGCAAGTTTTGAGAAACAAAACGATCCCACTCGTGAAAGTTCTTTGGAGACATCACGGAGTAGAGGAGGCAACCTGGGAGTCAGAAGATCAAATGAGGAGGAGTTACCCGACACTCTTCACCTAAGACTTCTAAATTTCGAGGATGAAATTTCATAAGGGGGAGGTAAGTTGTAAACCCGAGGCTTTCCTTGAATCATTTACTCTTGTCATCTATTGTGGTTTCATGGTTGAATCTAAGTTGTTGGGACTTGCTAATTGAAAAGAAGAAAAGAAAAGAATGGAGATAAAGAAGAAAAGAAAAAGAAAAGGAAAAGGAAAAGGAAAAACAAAAGATAAAAAAAAAAAAAAGGAAAGAAAGAAGATTGGAAATGACAGCAAGACACCCACCACCGACAAGCTCACTTTTAACCCCATTTTTCAGTTCATTCCTCCATCATTTTCCATTCAAATCTTCAGAGCTCTTGAGGGAGAGAGTGAAGGAGGAAGAAGAAGAAGAATTTCGTGGTTTTGAGGTTGAAGAAGATAAGAAAAGCTCATGCAAAGCCAGCCATAGCAGAATCTGGGTGCAAAACTGTCAACCTCTGGTTGTTTATTCGGTTTGAGCTACACAGAAGGAACTAAGAGGTGAGGTTTGATTTTCTTGAAAGTTAGTTCATTTTGCTAGCAAATTTCATTAAAGAAGCTTGAGCTAAATGGTATGAGAAGTTAATGGTTTTTGGAATGGAAAACAGAGCACAAGATTTTTGAGCAAACCAGGAGGATCTCTGGTGTTCTCTGGTGTTTTGAGCATTCTGGGGTGTACAAGTCGAATCAGATGCTCTATTTGATATGGTTGCAAAGCTTATTCAATTTCCTACAACTTTAATGAAGATTTCGTGAGCCAAAAATGACTTTAAGTAGGGTTAATTTCAGGAGTTAGATAAATGGTAGCAGAGAACCTCGAATCTGTGTTGTCTGTGTTCGGGGCAATTCTGGGCAAATTGGTTGGGAATATCATTTTCATTTATTCAGATAAGTTGTAGAGGGTTCGAAAATGAAGAGTTTGATGTGTATTTCATTAATTGTGGTTCAGTATTGAGGAAGTTATGGGTGTTGGAAGTTAGGGTATAGAATCTAGAAAATCTGGAAAAGTAGAATGTGAATGTGATTCTTAATCCAATTGTTTAAAACTTCATGAGCATGGAAAGACAAAGCTATCTATGGTTCTAATGCTCGGTTTTGGTTATTTGACAGGCCAAGAGGAAATAGGTCGAGTCTACAAACCGGGGAACTAGATAAGACAGTTAGTGACAAAATGAATTTCGAAAATGGTTTCCAACGGTTGTTCATGTTTAGATGTCTACTTGCTTTTCAATGAATGATACATGGTTTTTATGAACAGTTTCAAGCATGAGTTTTCAGCTTAGATTTTCTAACGACGTTTATATATGAGCACATGGCTAATGACTTTATGAAAAGTAGCTGAAACGATATCTTTTAAAGTAAAGTATGGATTAGCAAGTACTTTTAAACGATTTCCAGTTTTTCACGAGCAAGCTGTGTAAGCTTAAGTTTTACGAAAGATAACGATAAACAGGCATGTTTTAATGTTTTCATGTGATTTTCTGAGATTTCTATTGATTACATGACTGAGATATTGAGCCCGAGGCTATATGGTACCGTGTGCACACAGGTTAGATTCCGTTCTTGACGTTGAGTGTACTCTGTGACAACGACAAAGACGATGGGAGTGCTGGGCGGGCCTCACTACATCGTAGGACTAGTAATGTTGGTTGTACTGGGCGTGCCCTACACAACGTAAATCGGTCATGCTAGTTAAAACGTTTGATGTACTTAATATGTCTTGCTAGATTTTTAATGACGAACTTGCGAGATGTTTTGGAAAGCCTTTATTATTACACGTTTATGTTAAACGCTTTGATTGAGCATATTTATACGTTTAAAGGTTTATCACGTGTTTTGACTTCCGGATTTAGAGTTTTAAAGTTAGTCACTCACTGGGCTTCGTAGCTCATTCGTTCAAAATGTTTTTCCACTTCTAGGTAGAGATCGAGCTCCCGGTGCCTGATACACTGCCAACGTCTGCTGAAAGATCCAGATCAAGCTCCAGTACGTGGGTGGAGTTGTATATTGAGTCTGTTCATATTGTAAATGTTTTGTAAGGATTGGATAATATAGTGCTAGAGGTCGTGGTTGTATAAACCCTAGTTGTATATGTTTTTGGTTGTGACATCTATATCAGGTTATTATCCGAACCAATTTATGTCAGGGCGGCACCTCGTGTTTGGTGGAAGTTTTTTTTCAGGGATTCCGCTGTGTTCTGTTTCATGTAGAATGTTTTATATCTATGATTAGTATGTTTATCAGGTTCAACGTTCAGGAGGGTCAGCGGGTATCGTTAGAGGAGGACGATGTCCGTTGGCTTCACGCCATCTTTCGGGCTAAGCTAGCAGGTGGTCCGGGAGGGGGTGTGACATAGTGGGTGATCCGATGTGGTGGTGTTCGTTGGGAGGAAAAACTACATGAATTGGAGCATCGTGTAGAGTTTTGATCTTCAATCTATGTAAGTGTTCTTGAATTTAAATAGTATAGATCGTTTTATAGCCTGCTTAATCTAGAATTTGTAGAAAATTTGTTTCTATTTTAGATTGCCAACGTACTGGTATTTTATTTCGTAATTAAAAGTTTGATTTAATTCCACTACGCAAGGGCTTTAATCCCTTCAATAGGAATCTCACGATTCAACCTAATAGAAGAGATCGCAGGATACGTTGACATGTTTCCTCCACCCACTTACTCTTAACACTTTCCCCATTCACCTTGTTATTGACCAATGCAAACACCATTCGTAGGGGGACGCTCCCAAGGCGCCTTGAGGCCAAGCATGAATCTCACGGTGTAAATTAAACGCTTTTAATTACCTAGTGATGTGAGCATGCTAATAAGACCATGGTTAATTCAATTTAGGTACCAATCCATTTGTTGAGAGAGTTCCCTTATAGCCGAAGTTTTATATCCTACTTTATAATGGTTTAACTCTACTTAAAATACTAAGTAGGATATTCTAATCCTATTAGAATCATGATCTTAGGTCTATTAAATTTTAAAACATTTAAATTTAACTCAATCCCTAAGATTCTATGATAGCATGCATCCCTTTGTTTTAGATTTGACGGGTTCTATTCATTAACTTTTATAACTATTATAACTTTTACTGAATTAGCCCTATAACATGCTTCTAATGGTGATGAAAATGTATAACAAGCGAATATCAAGTTATATAAAGCACCATGTAGAAGCAACCTACGTCTAGGTGTGTATAAAGCTTTATACTTACGATGTCTAGGTGATAAACTCTTTTCAACATTACATCGCTCATGCATGGTCATAAAGCTCGGGTTAACCTAACTCAAGTTCCGACTTGATGCCCAAGTAGGAGGTGTTTCTTAAACCGTGAACTTAAATACCTCCAGCCTTAGACAACATCTTATCGGGTGAGTTTGCTTGTAACCTTAGCTTTACAAGATATCGACCTATTCTATGCGAATTGTTCGAGTTTGAGGTTCATTAACCTAAGTAAGCATGCATTTATCTTGTTATAGATTTTAACGTCTATCTCGGTTTATAACTATTTATAAATAACGATAAATCTATAACATTCATCTATGCTATGGTGGTTTCATGTTGCATGCTTGTTCGTTTTCGTTTATTAATACAACACTTTATATTAATCGAACTAAACGAAATTAGACCATTCAACATGCATCTAACATGAAACCTAAATCATGCATTCCAATTTGATTATAACACTTATAATAATTACTAATGCATGAAACATATTTTCCTATGGTGGGATTTTAAATCCAAATGGCATGCAATATGCATATATGATTCTAATTTAATTTAAAACAGACATTCATAATACATAATAAATTAAACACACTAAAGTGGACTAATTTTGGCATCTAAATCAAGCAAATAAACTAACTTATTACATTAATAATTTATAAATCGCCTTAGATCGCTCCCGAACATTTCGAATCAGCCCAAAACTTCTTAAAATTGCTTGAACCAACCCACACATTGCTGAACCGATCCAATCGGTGAAGAAAAATAGCAGAATCGACCATAAATTAACCAAACCAAATTGCTCTGAGTAAATAATCGGTCGGGAATGAACAAGATAGAAGCAAACATGTAACGTCCCGACTTTTTTAAACCTAAAGACTGCCTAGGGACCTTACTATATGCATGAATGATTCAAAAAACTATGAAGTAAAATTTTTCCAAGAAATCTAGAATGCATAAAATAGGTAAATAACTTTAGTAAAACAATTGTTTGGGATCCTAAGAAAACTAGTAAAACATAAAGATATTTGAGCGCCTCAAAATGCAACAAATTAGATTAGTGTTTGAATATTTACATAGAAAATTCAAATTACAAAAACTAATTTGCGGAAGTAAAATATGTTGACACCGTCCACCATGGCACCACCAGCAAGTGCCCTTAATTAGTCGCCTAACACGTTCTCGCCCTTGCCTAAAAAAATTAAAATAAACAAATAATGAGTATTAAAAATACTTCGTTAGTAACCCCTCTACAAGGGTTGGTTATGCAAGCACAAACATTTATGAGGGGACCTAATTTTGCTTTATAGAACATTATTCCTTGGTCATAACGCCAAATGTGACCCTATTGCCCCGAAAACTATTCTATGACCTTATCGCCAGTTAAAATTTTATTGTGACAGTATCGCCACCTATCGTCATGGCCATATTGCCCGATTTTGAAATAAATGCCAAAATCATTTCATTGACCATATCGTCATGTTTTAGGAAAATTATAAAAAGAAAAACACATCTTGACCATATTGCCAAATTTTCATTAAAACTCTTGGTCATATCACCAAGCTTTTCAGTAGCCAAACTTGTAAGATTGTACGTCACTGTGGGTCATACGTATGCACGTGAGGTCCCTTGTCTAACTTTATGATAATGCCACACAACATATTTTCATTTCATTACAATAATGTCATCAAGAAGAAACATCGAAGTTCTAATTTGCATGCTCATTACTCAACATACAAGAATATATATAACAAAGTGAAGTTCACATAATAACATTCCAATTCATGCTCCACCATCAAAACAGTTTAGCACCCAATGATTTTGCAATCATCATGACAACCAACAATTTTTACAGTCAACAATAAATTTCCAACATGCTGATAGGGGAATTACTTACAGAGTATCGCCCAATAATATTTACTCCAAATTCTTACACCGATGATTTCCTAAATCCTTAGCCAAAAATGCCGACAACTACACATAAAAGGCTTTTTAAGATTAGAAATTTGTGTGCAACAATTCCATTAAACTCAAACATGCTCAAAGGAGGTCTTTACCGTTGAATACTCACCCGGGAAGGCCTAAAAAACTGCTGGACAATACGTAAAATCATTGAATCTAGCAACCTCAATGCTTGAAAAATAGAGGATAACGTTGAAATGTTCTCAATTAACAATGGGTCAACTCCAAACATCAAAATGATCACTAACAGAGACTTAAATGAGAAAATAAAACTCACCCAACCAAATAATTCCTTTTGCTTGGCAGGAACTTGAGTGGTCAATACTCGACTTGAATGACAGAAACACACAACAACCTAGAATCCATTTGGGAAACATCTATAGGTTAATTTCTATTATTAAGAAAATTGTTGAAGAAACTTAAATCAAACAAGGAAACTCACCGAGACTTACCCCAAATGACACCAAATACGTGACTATTGCTGCTGCAACCAACACTTGAAGTGACGACGACTCGCGGTAGATCTGGGCGGTGCAACTCGTGACGGTGGCGCGCGTGGGTTGGAGCAACGACGACAGATCGCAACGGCAGTGGCGACGACTTGAGACGTTGCAGTGGTGCAGCTTGCAGCGGATCTAGTCATGGATGCGTGCGGTGTAGACAGAGAGACGAGAGGGAGCGAGTGAGAGAAAGGAAACTCGCAGAGGGAGGGAGATGGCGGCGACGTTGCAGTCGTGAGACGAATCTGGACGCCGTGGAGGTGATCGGAGAAGAGGGGGTGAGCTAGGCGGCAGTGTGGTGGCGTGCATTGTAGATAGAGACGAGAGAGGGAAAAAATCGCAGAGGGAGAGAGAGAGAAGACGATGCAGGGGGGGAAGAAATCGTGGGATTTCAGTGATTTTTTTTACACACACACACACACACATATATATATATAGAATATTTTTTTAAAAAATAATAGGGTTGCTACATCATACTAACCTTAAAAGAACTTTTGTCCCCGAAAGTCGTCTCTTAATAGTAATAGTATTAAAATTCTCTTGAATTGAAACCTATGGTTAGAACTCACTCATGGATAGTTATATTTTACCACTGCTATTGTCAAAATCCACAAGAGATCCAATCTCGACATTTTATAAGTTTCTCATCACTTTCTTATTCAATAAATTCAATCCAACGTTCACACATGGAGGCAATGACTAAAAACCAGCTTTGCAAGAAAAAAGGGACATATACAAGTGCAAGAGTAGGGAAGTTCCATCAATATAGACATGACTGATAAAAAACGAACTAGCATACTTTCCTAAGTAGTAGAGCTTATTCCTCCAGTGCTCTTTTGGGGAAAGTTTGATTGCATATGGCCCTCCTGGCCACATCGAAAACACACGTGGGCTCCCAACAAGCAACGCCCCCAGTGGCGCTTTCCACAATTATTACACATCGGCTTCTTGCAGAATGTATTCTACTGGTTAGCTTTTGTCCCTGGGCTTGGCCCGAGGTGGATTCACGGCTACGTCATGCGATTGTTGTACGATATTCGATTTCTGGTCGAACATCCTCTTCTAACCTAAGGAGGGTCTTTGTTCCGAGGTCGCTCAAGGCGTAGTTGCTGGATGACGATGTATTAACTCAGCCACTCTAACTGTCGTGGCGTAGTCCGGTGGTTGATGGGCAACCACGCTTCCTTGTATGTCATCCTTTAAACCCGTGATAAATCGTTCTACTTTGTCGGCCTCTATAGCAACCATGGTAGGGGCAAACCGAGACAGTCTGGAAAACTCCGTCTCATATTCTTCCACCATTCGGCTTCCTTGGTTGAGAGCTACGAACCCCGCTTGCTTCTTAAAACGTGCATTTCCAGGGTAATATTTCATGAAGAATGTTTCCCTTAACTGGAGCCATGTCACAGACCCATTACTGACGTTTATGGTCCTTTCGACCAACTGCCACCAAATCAAAGCATTATCTTGCAACAAGAAAGCGGCACAATAAACCTTTTGGTCTTCCGGACAATTCATGTGACGAAAGATGGTTTTAATGGAAGAGAGCCACAACAACGCCACTGTGGGGTCCTTTGATGCTCAATTGAATGGACGGGAGTCCATCTTCCTAAAGTCCCTTAAATACCCTGCCTCTCGCGACAGTGATTCATTATTTTGAGGCGCTTGGGCCTGCTGCCCTGCAATCAAGTCTGCAATTGCCGCTTGCACCACAGATTGCACTGCCCCAACCACCACTGACTGCACAATTGCCCGAATAGCATCCACTGTGATAGGTTCCACTGTCAGTGTCGGCTGCTCTACTTGTGGGTCCCCTGCCGAATTGTAACCTTGTCGAACTGGCGGCACAACTGCCTTAGGGGCTGCGGTACCCCTTCCACGAACTCTTCCATGAGGAGGCATGATTCTGATATTGGACAAAACTCGACTAAGTCTAATTCGATGCTAACCCATACTACAACGTTATCTACTGTTATTATTATTATTTAATAAAGAATAGTAAAAATAATAGTAATAGCAGTTAATAACAATAACAATAACCATTATACTAACTTTCATACCAACCATGTGATCATGCTTCACCAAAATAAAATATAAACATTTTATATAGGCAAATAAATAAACAAATAGCATTTTGCTTAAGGCAATTGTGTACCTATCGATGACAAGGTGCTTGCTGGTAGGCCATGGGAACATCTAAGGTTTAGGATACCAACTGTAATGCCCCGACTTTTTGAAACCTAAAGACTGCCTAGGGACATTACAATATGCATGAATGATTCAAAGAACTATGAAGTAAATTTTTTCCTATAAATCTAGAATGCATAAAATAGGTAAATAACTTTAGTAAAACAATTGTTTGGGATCCCAAGAAAACTTGTAAAACATAAAAATATTCGAGCACCTCAAAATGCAACAAAATAGATAAGTTTTTGAATATTTACTTAGAAAATTCAAATAACAAAAACTAATGTGCGAAAGTAAAATATGTTGACACCGCCCACCATAACACCACCAGTAAGTGTCCTTAATTAGTCGCCTAACACGTTCTTGCCCTTGCCTAAAAAAAATTAAAATAAACAAAGAATGAGTATTAAAAATACTCAGTAAGTAACCCCTCTACCAGGGTTGGTTATGCAAGCACAAACATTTATGAGGGGACCTAATTTTTTTTTATAAAACTTTATTCCTTGACCATAACGCGAAATGTGACCCTATCGCCACTAAAAACTGTCTTGTGACCATATCGCCACCTATCGTCATGGCCATATCACCAGGTTTTGAAATAAATGCCAAAATAATTTCGTTGACCATAACGTCACGTTTTAGGAAAATTATAAAAAGAAAAACACATCTTGACCATATTGCCAAGTTTTAATTAAAACTCTTTGCCATGTCACCAAGCTTTTCAATAGCAAAACTTTTAAGATTGTACATCACTGTGGGTCATACATATGCACGTGAGGTCCCTTGTCTAACTTTATGATAACGCCACACAACATATTTTCATTTCATTCCAATAATGTCATCGTGAAGAAACATCAAAGTCCTAATTTGCATGCTCATTACTCAACATACAGGAATATAACAAAGTAAAGTTCACATAATAACATTCCAATTCATGTTCCACCATCAAAACAGTTTAGCACCCAATTATTTTGCAATCATCATGACAAACAACAATTTTTAGAGTCAACAATAAATTTCGAACATGCTGATAGGGGAATTACTTACACAGTATCGCCCAAGAATTTTTACTGCAAATTCTTACTCCAATGATTTCCTAAATCCTTAGCCAAGAATGCCCACAACTACACATAAAAGGCTTTTTAAGATTAGAAATTTGTGTGCAACAATTCCATTAAACTCAAACATGCTTAAAGGAGGTCTTTACCGTTGAATACTCACCCGAGAAGGCCTAAACAACTGCTGGACAATACTTAAAATCATTGAATCTAGCAACCTCAATGCTTGAAAAATAAAGGGTAACGTTGAAATGTGCTCAGTTAACAATGGGTCAACTCCAAACATCAAAATGATCACTAATAGAGACTTAAATGAGCAAATAAAACTCAACCAACAAAATAATTCCTTTTGCTTGGCAGCAACTTGAGTGGTCAATACTCGACTTGAATGACAAAAACACACAACAACCTAGAATCGATTTGGGAAACATCTATGGGTTAATTTCTATTCTTAAGAAAATTGTTGAAGAGACTCAAATCAAACGTGGAAACTAACCGAGACTTACCCCAAACGACACCAAATACGTGACTATGGCTACTGCAACCAACACTTAATGGTGGCAACGATTCGCGACAGATCTGGCGGTGCAATCAGTGACGTCGGAGCACGTGTGTTAGAATTGCGGCGGTCGATCGCCGTGGTGGTCCGACAACTCGAGACATTGCAGTGGTGTAGCTTGCGACGAATCTTGACGTGGATGCGTGCGGCGCAGACAAAGAGACGGGAGGGAGCGATCAAGATAAAGGGAACTCACAAAGGGAGGGAGACGACGACAACGTTGTATTGGTGCGGCGGATCTGGATGGAGCAGAGGTGACTAGAGAATAGGGGGTGAGCTAGGCGGTGGTGTGGAGGCGTGCGACGTAGACAGAGACGAGAGAGGGAAAAATCGTAGAGGGAGAGAGAGAGAAGAAGACACTTGGGGGAAGAAATCGTGGGATTTCACTTTTCTTTTCTTTTTTATACATACATATATACATATACATATACATATACATATACATATACATATACATATACATATACATATACATATATATATATATATATATATAATTTCTTTTAAAATAATAAGGTTGCTACAGAACAGGACAAGGGTAGTTCCGCTACACTGAGAAAACAAGTCGAACCATTGATCACATACGTGAACCGCTGACCTCCAACGCGAACTGGTCGAGAATGAGCGAACCGTGTGCGATATTTTTCTTTAAAATTGGACCTCCCATCATCTATTCCCATGATAAGAATTTCCAAATTTCAATTTTTTCTTGATGCTTTGTTTTTTCTAGCTTCGAGCAGTCTCCGAATTTCATCAAATTAAAGTCCTTAACCACTTTAGTAACCAACCAGTCATCACATGAATAAAACCACCAACCATGCTAAAATTAACCAAAATTGAGGGCCCAAATCTGCTCTGATACGAATTGGAGGAGTGTAGAACACCTGAGCATAAGCAATTTGGATCGAAAGCCTCTCAATTTCCATTAAGTTTAGAACTAAAGCATGCTTAAATAACAATCGAAAAATAGAGTACACAATTACCAACTTTTTGGGAAGAAATTCGAGCACTCTATGGATGAAATCTCAACACTAATTACTTGTGGAAGACCACTGTGATCTTTCTCGCTATCATCCGGCCTTATAATGTGTTGTAGGACACAAATTTGTGATGAATTTGGGATTATTTGTTCTAATTTTGAGAGTCTTAGCTTGTGAACTTGAGAGATAAATTTTTCATCTTTTTCATCAGCTTCCATCGTGTTTTTCTTCTTCTTATATAGAAGAAACATATGTAGATGGTGTCTATTCGAAGAAGACAACATATTGTCTCCTTTGAGGTGTCCATGGAGGTGTCAAAACAAGGAGAAAAGAGATGTGAAACTTCACATTCCACCACCTCTTAGAAAAATGAAATCCAAATGCAAATTAAAACCAAGATTTAATTTCAATTGAATTTACAAATCAATTTCTCATATTTAATTAACAACTTAGTTAAATATAATTTATTTTAATTTAATATCAAATATTATATTATAGAATTATTCCAATCTCGACACCATTATCGACTTCTCTTAAACCAGACTTTCAAATATGAATTACTATTCAATTGTAAACTGATATGAGCATTAAATTTTTATATTTAAATCTTATTTAAATATTATCGGCTCTCTCTAATATAATTTAATTTGTAACTAAACTTTAACGTTAAATATATCGAATATGATTTAACGACAACTCCCTCTAATGAATTTGAATGTCTCAAAATCTTCACATCATACGTGTTCTAAGGTTTTTTCCGTATGAGCTAACATGGAGACCTAATGGACCTATAGATCATGGGCTCCAACGATGCGAGATTAACCGACTAAACTCTTTTAACATAATTAACCAACATTCGTTCACTACCGGGACAATCCACTATAGTTCTATAGTTGAACTCCCGTAACTGTAGATATATTTTTGTCCTCTCGATATAACCATGATTAGTAAGTCAACCATTCAAAGGTTCTTCGTAACTGGAGCTGGGTCAAATGTCCCTTTTACCCCTGAAGTTACATCATGTTCCTTAAGTCCACAATGAATCCCTAATATACAATTGGTTTGTGGTCCCACCACTAAACCTCAAACCTCTCGAGCTAATGAGTGGGCGGGATCCGTTTGTAAGAGTCTCGGAGTCAGCACTTAAGACAACCTCTCTACTATCCCTTAATTGGGTAGGAGTGAATTCCGTCTAACAGGACTATGTCCCCATCTACCTACCCATTCCTGTCCCTGAAATGGGGGGTTTATTAAGTCAGCGATGATGAGCTACTCTCACCCATGCAGATCTATTGATAAGCTCGAATTAACGACAATTCATAGTTAGCTCATGATTAAGATCGAGTTACCTAGGTCATCACACTAAAATAAGTAAGTTTCGATAGTAAACGATGTTATAAAGGAAATTTACTTATTTCTTGGTCCTGGTTTTATGCAAACTCATTTGCATAGGACACTCACATTCACATGTCACTACATGAACGATTCAGGATCACATCATTTGAACTATATACAAATTGGGCCACATCTCTTAGTGTTTCTAGCTAGGATAAGGTACCCAACCTTATCACTATACTATAGACCGTTTAGGGTATTACTTGAACTCGATCCACTTTTATGTCACTACACATAGTTCAAGCTGGTCCATCAAAAGTTGTTGATCAAACACATCCATCTCAAATAGTGAGAGAGCCTCGACGTAGTGGGAGGGTTATAATACAACCTGACCGCTACATGGGTTTAACAGAAACTCAAACCGTCATATCTGATGATGGGGTAAAACCTATTGGTTGCAAATGGATCTACAAAAGAAAACGAGACCAAGCAGGTAAGGTTCAAACCTTTAAGGCTCGACTTGTGGCAAAGGGTTTTACCCAGCGGGAAGGAGTGGATTTTGAAGAAACTTTTTCCCCTGTTGCCATGCTTAAGTCGATTAGAATACTCTTGTCTATTGCCACATTTTATGATTATGAAATATGGCAAATGGATGTCAAGACAGCCTTTTTGAACGGCAATCTTGAAGAGACTATCTATATGGGTCAACCAGAGGGATTCATAGTCCAGGGTGATGAGCAAAAGGTTTGCAAACTTAAACGATCCATTTATGGATTAAAACAAGTATCAAGATCCTGGAATATACGTTTTGACACTACAATCAAAACGTATGGCTTTGAGCAGAATGTTGACGAACCTTGTGTTTACAAGAAAATCGTCAAAACCACTGTAGCTTTTCTAGTTCTATACGTAGATTATATCCTATTTATTGGGAATAATGTAGGATTACTGACTGACGTAAAACAATGGCTAGCGACTCAATACCAAATCAAAGATTTGGGTGAGGCTCAATTTGTTATGGGCATTCAAATCATTAGAAATAGAAAGAACCAAACGCTAGCATTGTCTCAAGCATCATATATCGACAAAATGTTAGTACGATATTCGATGCAGAACTCAAAAAAAGGGTTATTACCTTTTAGGCACGGGGTTCACCTGTCAAAGGAACAAAGTCCTAAGACACCTCAAGAGGTTGAGGAAATGAGACGTATTCCCTATGCATCAGCAGTTGGTAGTTTGATGTATGCCATGCTGTGTACCAGACCCAACATATGTTATGCCGTAGGAATTGTCAGCAGATATCAGTCTAATCCTGGACATGCACTTTGGACTGCTGTTAAAAACATCCTTAAGTATCTAAGGAGAACTAGGGATTATACGCTCGTGTATGGAGCTAAGGATCTGATCCTTATAGGATACACTGGCTCAGATTTTCAGATCGATATAGATTAAAGAAAATCAACATCGGGATCTGCGTTTACTCTAAATGGAGGAGAAATAGTATGGAGGAGTATTAAGCAAGGTTGCATTGCTGACTCTACCATGGAAGCAGACTACGTAGCCGCCTGCGAAGCAGCAAAAGAGGCAGTATGGCTAAGAAAATTCCTAACAGAGTTGGAAATTGTTCCAAATATGCAACTGCTTATCACCCTCTATTGTGATAACAGTGGAGCAGTTGCAAACTCTAAGGAACCTCGAAGTCACAAGCAAGGAAAGCATATTGAGTGCAAATATCATCTCATTAGGGAGATCGTGCAACGAGGAGATGAGATCGTCACGTACATTGCTTCGGAGCACAACATGGCTGATCCGTTTACAAAACCCCTCACGACTAAAGTTTTTTAGGGTCACCTAGTTAATCTAGGTTTACGAGCTTTGTTAGACTAGGGCAAGTGGGAGAATCGTAATGGTATGGTTGATGCCCAAGTTTATTGTCTTTATGTATCTCTCACATCTAACTTCCTGTATCCCACTAGAGTTTCTAGTCCAAGTGGGAGTTTGTTGGGTTTAATGTCCTATAAACTCGTAGTTTGTAAATCATTAAACATATTCTATTTCCAATAAAGACGCTATTGAGGTTATTCAGTAAGAGATGTAATTCAATATGTAAATTGCAAATGATTAACCTAAATCCAATAAACTAAGATCCTTCACTATAAAATGAATACTCGAACTATATGTAGGGACATATCGTAGGATAAAGTTCAAGTTTATAGTCAAAATAGTCTATTGTATAAGGATACGGTTGGGTGCCTTATCCTGGAGACACTATGGACGCGACCCACTTTGTATCAAGTACAAACGATGAGATCCTAAAACGTTCATGTGGTGACATGCGAGTGGGGGCGTCCTATGCAATGAGTTTGCATAAGACTGGACCGCGAAATAAGTCACTTTATCTTTATAACGCCGTTTACTGAAGAAACTGACTATTTCTCATGGATGACCTAGGTAACTCGTTCTTAATCCTTAGTTAACTATGAACTCCTGTTTATACGAGATTATCCTTTGATCTGCATGGGTGAGAGTGGCCAACATCGCTGACTCAACAAGCCTACCATTTTGGGGATAAGATCGAATAGATAGTTGGGGACATAGTTTCGCAAGACAGAATTCACTCCTATCCATTTCAGGGATAGTAGAGAGGTTGTTTCCTTAAGTACTAACTCCAGGACTTGAACAAGGGGCCCCACCCTCTTGTTGGATCGAGAGGGACTTACGTTTGATGGTTGGACCGAAAACCCATTGTTCATTAGAGGATTAGTGGAACTTAAGGAACAAGAAGTATTATAGGGGTGAAACGGTTATTTGACCTAGCTATAGCTACGAACAACTTGTGAAGGAACGACTTACTGAACATGGTTAAATCAAGTGGACGGAAATATATCTATAGTGAGGGGAGTGCAACTGCCGGGCTATAGTGGAGTGTCCCGGTAGTTAACGAATGTTGGCTAGCTTAGATAAGGAGATTAGTCGGTTAGCCTCGAATTGTTGGAGCCCATGATCTATAGGTCCATTAGGTCCCTCTACTAGCTCATATCGAATTAAAGCTTAGAACATAATGATAGGAAACTTTGAATCGTTCAAAAACGGGAAATAGGGCATTATCGTAAAATGTGTTTGACACGATGTTTTAATTATGAATTAAATTAGGAATTGAGAGATAAGGTATTTAAAAGTGTTTTAAATACCATAGATATGTATTGGGAATCACATATAATTAATGGCACTATGTGACAATGATTAATTCGATTAATCATGACAAATTACTTGGAAATGTCTCAATTAATAACCTAGAAATCAAATTCAATTTAGAATTGAATTAGGGTAAATTGCAAGCTGAAAATTCAGAATGGGGATTCAATTTAGTGGATTTAGTGGCATTCCCACTCTTGCATGTTCATGCATAGTGGAAAACAGCACAACCATGCACTAGTTCCATGTGTTGTGAATTAAACACCTAGAATCCACTTTGAGTTGCATTTTCACCATGTGTCTAGTGTCGTGAAGCTTGTCTTTGCATGGAAGAGGTCTATATAAGGAGCTTGAATTAGATTCAAAGCTATGAGAGTGAATTACTTACTGTTATGCTGCTGGAATTTACTCTCAATCTCATTAACCTCCATAGATCTCTCAAGAGCTTGTACTTTCAAGCATTCCCTTCCCATTCCCTATCTCTATAAGACTCCCACAAGTCGTTCTTGGCCCCGAGAAAAGTAGGGAAGACGCTAGAGGTTGTCCAAGGAGGATAGGAGAAGAAAACAACACAAGGAGTTCCTCTCAAGTGAGCTACAAAAAGGTTGGTGCTCTCTAACTCTATATTCTGTTTTCTCTTGAACCAGCATTCTTTAGGAGTAAAATTAATAGAGTTAAGTGCTTTCGATCTTCAATTGCTTCCGCATGTGTTATATGAACACCTTCACTTGCCTTAGAAGGACTAAGATTTAATTTGAATTAAATTTACAAATTGATTTCTCATATTTAATTAATTATTTAATTAAATATAATTTATTTTATTTTAATATGAAATATTAAATTAATGAATTATTCCAATCTCGATACTATTCACGACTTCCCTTAAACTTGGTCTTCAAATATGAATCACTATTCAATTCTAAGTCGATATGAGCATTAAATTCTAATATTTAAATATTATTTAAATATTCCTGACTCTCTCTAATATTGTTTAATTTGTAACTAAACTTTAACATTAAATATATCAAATATAATTTAACGACAACTCCCTATAATGAATTTGAACGTCTCAAACTCTTCATCATACTTGTTCTAATGTTTATTCCATATGAGCTAGCAGGGGGGACCTAAAGGACCTACGGATCACTTATTTAATGACATTAAGTGAACAAAAACTCGATAACAACTTTATTGAACAAACATATAATTATTTGTTTCATTCACTATCTACGAGTTTTAGGGCACCAATCCCAACAATCTCCCACATGCACTAAAAACATAGTTTAGTGGGGTGTACAATAATCCATAACAACAGTGAGTGAATAAATACTTGTATTGATAACAATTTACAAATACAATAAACTAGGACATCACAATACCTAGTACAGTAGGGTATCAAATACCGATTACAATTCTCTCACTTGCCCTAGATTATTTTCTATACATATCTCGCAGACCTAGACCCTCTAGATATGACTCTCGAACACTTTAGTCGTGGGAGCCTTCGTGAATGGATCAACAATGTTGTGCTTCGACGCTATCTTTGTGACGATCACGTCTCCTTGGTGCACTATCCCCCCGATGAGATGGTGTTTTCTCTCAACGTGCTTGCCTCGTTTATGACTTCTAGGTTCTTTTGAGTTTGCAACTACATCGCTATTATCACAGTATAGGGTGATGGGCAAACACATATTTGGAACGACGTCCAAATCGGTCAAGAACTTCCTGAGCCATAGTGCCTCTTTCGCTGCTTTGCAGGCAGCTACATATTCGGCTTCCATGGTCGAGTCTGCTATGCATCATTGTTTGATGCTACGCCACACTATTGCTCCTCCATTTATAGTGAATACTGAACTGATTTGGTTTTCCTCGAATCCTTATCGGTTTGGAAGTCAGAATCATCGTATCCTTTAAGGATCAAATCCTTATCACCATACACAAGCATATAATCCCTCGTTCTCTTAAGATACTTGAGGATATTCTTAACGACAGTCCAGTGATCGAAACCTGGATTGGATTAATATATACTCACAATCCCTATTACATAACTAATGTCAGACTTCTTACACAACATGGCATACATCAGGTTGCCTACTACAGAGGCATAGGGAATATGTCTCATATCCTCAACTTCTTGAGGCGTCTTAGGACATTGTTCCTTAGACAAAATTATTTCCTGCCTGAAAGGTAACAAACCATTATTGGAATTTTGCATCTTATGTTTAATCAACAACTTTTTAATATAAGATGCTTGAGACAGAGCTAGCATTTTATTCTTTCGGTCCCAAATAATTTGGGTCCCTAGAACATATTTTGTCTCACCCAAATCTTTCATTTTGAACTGAGTTGCTAGTCATTGTTTGATGTCAGTAAGATAACCTACATCATTCCCGATGAGTAGGATATCGTCCACATAATATACAAAAGGAGTTGTTGAACTCTTGAAGCGCAATTTGCTTACCGTAAATGTAACGGGTCATGTAATAATATAGTGTTTTCATGATTAAACGAGTGTTGTCCTCTAGATTGGTTTTCTAGCAAATTAAGTACCGTGAATAATCTTGTCCAATTTTATTTCGAGAGCAAAACTTTATGATAAAGATAAATTTAAATACAAAAGCATAAAATAAAGAGTAATTGTAGTGGGTGACAAATTAATTATATATAATAGCAAATTTAGCACAAGGCAAAAAGAATTGCAAATATGGCAAAAAAAATTTATAATTCCCATTTTTCCCTCGTTGTTTTTTGAGATATTCTAGAGTAATTGCAGTGGGTTCTCTCTTGCTATTTGATTTTCCCTTTCTTCCCATGGTTCTTCAGCCGCACAATTTCTCATTTTCTTTTTAATTTTGTATTTTCTTTCCCTTATTGTTTTGTTCATTTTCTTCTTCTTTTTTGATTTTTTGATTTGCTTTGCTTTTTATGATGTTGAGAGGTATTGTTATGATTGTTTCTTCTTCTTTTTATTTATTTATTTTTTTTTTATAATATGTGGGGAGGGGGATTCGAACCACAAACCTTGTGGTTATCAGTACAACTTTATGTCAATTAAGCTAAGCTCTTGTTGGCATTCTTTTTAATCAAAGAATGCTAAGAATACAAAAATAGAAATTTTGGTGAGTGTTTGTATAAGTATATCACTAATATACTCCAGTTAATCGTAGTCTATCACTGACTCTGACTGATTGAAGTCTATCACGGACTATAATTGATAGATAATGAAATACAAAGAATACAATAATAGCAGTTTTATGGTGGTGGTCACGAAGTTTGTGTGCTAGGCTTTAAAAATTATATTGTTGATTGAGAGTCGCTTGTTCGAAATGGTTATTTTTGGATTTTATGTTCTAATTACCACAAAAGACTTAAATTTTTTGTTCAATTTATGATTGTAGTATAATATTAATTTTGGATGAGTTTCTAATTATCGAGATGATTGCAATGGAAAGTACTTTACTGATAGAATTCAATTAAATTGATTTCCATCAGTAACAATCATTGGTAGACTTCAATTAATTGATAATTAACTGATTTCTATCAGGGATAGAAACTGATAGACTTCAATTAACTGATTTTTATCCTCGATAGAAAATGATAGATTTGAATTAAACTAATTTATATCAGTGATACAAGTCAATATACTTCAATTAAATTGATTTCTGATAGAAACTGATAAACTTCAATTAAATTGGTTTCTATCAGTGATAGAAACTAATAGTCTTGAATTGAATTGATTTCTATCAGTGATAGAAACTAATAAGCTTGAATTAAAATTGAATTGATTTTTATCAGTGATAGAAACTGATAACCTTGAATTAAACGGTTTTCTATTAGTGATTATCACTGATAGACTTAAATTAAACTGATGGATAGAAACTGATAGCCTTGAATTAAACTGAACTAATAGCCTTGAATTAAACTGTTTTCTATCAGTGGCTATCACTGATAGGCTTGAATTAAACACGAAAAAAACTTATAGATTATGATTATCAGAGTCTATCAGTGATACACACTGATAGAATTCGATTAATCAAAGTCTATCAATGTCTATCACTAATAGACTCCGATTAATTGAAGCTTATCATCAAAGTCTATCAGTATTTATCACTGATAGACTCCGATTAATCAAAGTCTATCAGTGACTATCAATAATAAGGACTGATAGACTATTGGAGATACTAAGGGTATTTTCGTAATTTAACGTATTTTTTGCTATTTCCGCAAATAATTTTAATTTTTTGCTATTTTTGCAATACTTTTGCCAGTTTTTGCTATCTGTGCAAAGCCCCCTAAAATAAAATAGCTTTAGACCCAATTGGTTTAAAAAAATATAAATTATTCTCCATGTTTGCAGGGCAAACATCAATACCTCTTTTAGTTATGAATGCTTCATTAACAGAGAAGGATGTTGAATAACGTTGTGCACTGAAGCAAGATAGAGAAATCAAATTTCTTTTAATTTCCAGAACTATGTACACATTATACAATATTATGTAACGTTCATCCGAGAAGAATAATTTTATGTCTCCCATTGTAGTAGCCGAGATGACTTCTTGCTTTCTGAATTTAAATATCATCTCGCCAGCTCGTAACTTTGTCCAGGAACTCATTCCTTCAAATGAAGAACATATGTGATTAGTGGCACCTGAATCGAGTATCCAGACTGGACTATCATTTTCCACTATCCACGATTCCAAGAATAATAAATCAGATTTAGAGTCGTTGATTATGTTCCTCTTGGCTAAACAGTTTTCCTGAGGACGCCCCTCAGTTAAAACCATACCTAAATTGTTTGCCACCAGTTTTAAGTGTTTCTTAGTTGTATGTTCTAAACCGTTTAATTTGGCATTCGACAAAGCACATACATAATTCAACATATCGCTAAAATAAACAAATAACTTGCATTAAAAACTAGCAGTAAACCCATTATACATATTATCCAATCAAATTTAGCAAAAGTAATCATCGACCAAAGTATATTATTTGATATATCTTGCAACGATACTTCAAAGGTTCAGAATAACCGCTACTATAGGGCAGTCAGCTACTCCTCTAAATCGAGACAATCTCATATATTTAATATTGCCAAAATAACTCTTTATTTCAATAGTTATTAGCTACCGTCGGTTCAGCCAAAACAATCTTGTAAGTGTGACCTGCCATTTTCAGATTCTGGAGGACGTCCCTAACTATGCCACCATAGGGAATAGCTAGTGTTAGGGCTGCTCCTAAGAAACCCTGTACATTTTTGGAGCTTGCGTTGTTCTGACTCCCATGCGCCAGCCCTCTGTAGGGTGATCGCTCTCAGGGAGACTCACAGCCGGGGGAAAGGTGTTGGGTTTTATGCCCTAAAATTTATAGATAGTAAATGAAACAAATTAATCGATCTCAATAAAGCAATATTTGAGTGATTCAGTAATTTGGTTATTGAATAATCGAGTTTGCATTAATAAACTCTAAAGCTAATAAACTAAGAAACAAGGTTGTGTAAATGAAACTTGGACAAGTATGTGGGGACATACAGGGATCGGTGTTCAAGTAACAACTTGAATGGTCTATAGTATAGGGATAAGGCTGGGTACCTTATCCTTGCGACACTATGTGATACGACCCACTTTGTATTCGATAGAGATGCAATGATCCAAAGCATCCATGTACGAGACATGCGAGAGGGGGTATCCTATGCAATGAGTTTGCATAAGACCGGATCGCGAAATAGTAACCTCTAGTTGTAACACCGTTAACTAGTTTAAGTTTCTATTTCAATAGGATGACCTACGTAACTCAATATCAATCCTGAGTTTGTTATGAATTCATTTTTAGGAGGGATTGTCCTTAGATTTGTATGGGTGAGAGTGGCATGTTCGCCGACTCAATAATCCTGCCATTTCAAGGGCAAGACCGAATGGGGGCTGGGAACATAACAGTACAAGATGGAATTCACTCCTTCCCCTATTGGAGTAAGTAGATGTGTGTTCCCTTAAGGGCTGATTCTAGAGTTTGAACAAAAGTGCGCTGTCCTTTCCTTGCCCTAGGGGAATTTCTGTTTAGTGGTTGAACCCTAAACAGGTTGTTCATTAGAGGGATCAGTGGTACTTAAGAATCCAGAGGTAACCCAGGGGTAAAACGGTAATTTGATCCAGCTTGAGGTTCGAACACTCGTGTAGGATTGACTTACTGTATTGGTTAATATCCGTGGACACGAAAATATTCTATAGTGGGAAGAGTGCAACTGTGGGTCTTTAGTGGAGTGACCCACAGTTAACAAATGTTGATTAACTTGGTTAATGAGTTTAGCCAATTAATCTCGTATCATTGGAGCTTCTGATCTGTACGTTCATTAGGTCCACCTGCTAGCTCGTAACGGGTGCTGAGATTATTTAGTCTTGAAAATTAAGGGATTTAATATAATGTATGGAGATACATTATTATATAAGTTTAATTAGAGAATTAAACTTTATAATAAAATTATTTTTGGATGTGATTCAAAAATTAATTAATGAGAGAATTATGAATTTAATTAAATATGTGATATTTGATTAAGTTCATGAATTAATTAATTGTGGAATTAATGAATTTAATTTAATTTGGTTAAATATGGTTTAATCAAATTAATACTATAGTTTATGTTAATGTACATTTTGGTGCACATTAAAACTATAGGTTAAATGAGAGAGATAAAATTGAATATGATTCAATTATAAAATTAATATTTGATATTTAATTAGTGTGGATTCAATTAATTGAGAATTAATTGAATAGTCAATTTAATTTAATTGAATATGATTTAAATTAAATTAAAAACCATATATTATAGTTGATTTAATTGATATTGATTTAATTAAATTAATTATAATTAATTAATAAAATAAATATTTATTATTTAATTAATTGATGGCCAAGATCGTTTAGGTAATAATCAACGATCAAGATTGAGTAGGGAAGATAACTTTCCTTCCCCACTTATCGTATGTTGAAGGGGAGTTCCCTACAGTTACGTTCATTCTCTCACTCACGGAAAAAACTGATATCAGTTCTCTCAGAAAAATTCTCTCCCAAATCTCCAGCAACTCTCCTTGCTGTAGAATTCATTTCCAAGACATCTGTTCAGCACCCACAAGCCGGTTTTCATAGCCCATGAGTCATAGCGGGTGATCCGATGTGGTGGTGTTCGTTGGGAGGAAAAACTACATGAATTGGAGCATCGTGCAGAGTTTTGATCTTCAATCCATGTAAGTGTTCTTGAATTTAAATAGTTTAGATCGTTTTATAGCATGCTTAATCTAGAATTTTTAGAAAATTTGTTTCTATTTTAGATTGCCAACGTACTGGTATTTTATTTCGTAATTAAAACTGAGTAACGGTTTGATTTAATCCCGCTGCGCAAGGGCTTTAATTCCTTCAATAGGAATCTCACGGTGCAACCTAATAGAAGAGACCGCATGATACATTGACATGTTTCCATCACCCACTTACTCTTAACACTTTCCCCATTATCCTTGTTATTGACCAATGCAAACACCATCCGTAGGGGGACACTCCCAAGGCGCCTTGAGGTCAAGCATGGATCTCACTGTGTGAACATAGGGGGACGTGAGAGTAAAAACTTGATATTAATATCTTTTTTTTATACTTTTCCTCCCACTAAAGTGTCCTAAATTTTTACGGTCTTTTATTACTTAGGTAAATTCCGACTAAATGAATCTATCTAAGTCTACGCCTTTTGTAACTCTTTATAAAGGTCCTTATCTAATGTCTATGTGAATTAAACGCTTTTAATTACCTAGTGATGTGAGCATGCTAATAATACCGTGGTTAATTCAACTTAGGTACCAATCCATTTGTTGAGAGAGTTCCCTTATAGACGAAGTCTTATATCCTACTTTATAATGGTTTAACTCTACTTAAAATACTAAGTAGGATATTCTAATCCTATTAGAATCATGATCTTAGGTCTATTAAATTTTAAACCATTTAAATTTAACTCAATCCCTAAGATCCTATGATAGCATGCATCTCTTTGTTTTAGATTTGATGGTTTCTTTGAATTAGTCCTATAACATGCTTCTAATGGTGATGAAAATGTTTAACAAGCGAATATCAAGTTATATAAAGCACCATGTAGAAGCAACCTACGTCTAGGTGTGTATAACGCTTTATACTTACAATGTCTAGGTGATAAACTATTTTAAACATTACATCGCTCACGCATGCTCATAAAGCTCGGGTTAACCTAACTCAAGTACCGACTTGATGCCCATGTAGGAGGTGTTTCGTAAACCATGAACTTAAATACCTCCAGCCTTAGACAACATCTTATCGGGTGAGTTCGCTTGTTGATAGCGAGCATAGCTAGCTATCTTTACTTATTTAATTTAGCTAGTCTTTGATGATTATTGGCCATTTTATTGCACTTTATTGTTTATTTTGTAGGAAATGGTTGATTGGAGCTATAGCGCAATATTGGAGTTAATCGGGTGCTCGGGACGTGAAAAGATGCAAAGGAATGAAAAAGAATCAAAGAGAAAAAAGTCAACATTCGGTCAACATTTGACCAGCGTCGAGACGCCATCCCTTGAGCGTCTCGACGCTGGCATTCCATATCAGAATAGGCGCAAAAAGGTCACAGCGTCTCGACGCTGCGACCTTAGCGTCTCGACGCTGCGTAATTTCCTTTCCAGAATACGCGTGTTTAGAGGCAGCGTCGAGACGCTACGACGAAAAATCAGTATTTATAGTTCTTTTCGGCTAGGTTTTTAGGGGACTCTTTTGGGATACTTTTGGGAGCCGTAAAACAGAGGAGAAAACAGAGGATTGAGGCTGAACAAGAGAGAGAAAAGCGGAAATCAACCCATCGTTCGTGGGGATCGTGACGGGGACGTTCGGTCTCGGCCTACATTGAGTTTTCTTTTCCCTTTCCTTTTCTCTAGTTAGACTTATGGCTTTATTATGTTTAGTTGAGCTTGTAATACAAATCATGAGTAGCTAAACTTGTGGCTTAGGGATTGATGTAGTTGATTGAGTTTATGGATTGATTTATGGTTTAAGTTGTGCAATGTTTATTATGTTTGTAATATTGATTTAATGCTTTCAATTAATTGGCCATTAGTTGGATGATTTATGTTTTGAATCTAGCTCGGGAGAGGGGATTTGATATAGACATACTCAAGATTGCATGACTAAAGTTTATTTTCTAATTCGTGACGGTTTTAGATTAACTTTAGAATTGGTCAAAAGATCTCATGGCCTTACATATTAATAAACTTAGATAGGGATATCAAGTTGGTTAATTTGCATGAGAATCAATTATACTCGGGAGAGGTAGTTGTGATTAAAGGGTCTTTGGCTCATAATTTCATTGTGCATAATAACTTGCTCCTTAAAATCAATCCTAGACTAAATCGGCGAAATCAATTCCCTAAGTGTTTTTCCCAATTGAATTTCCACACTTTTTACTTGTTTTGATTTAATTTTCATATCATCCATTCATCACTTTTTGATCCCTAAATAAAATTGAGCAAGATAATTCACAATACTTGATTTGCTTAATAATCCAATCCAGAGGACGACATTCGAATTAAATTCACTATATTATTACTTGACCCGTGCGCTTGCGGTTAGCAATTTTGCCTATCACTTGTAACCTTAGCTTTACAAGATATCGACCTATTCTATGCGAATTGTTCGAGTTTGAGGTTCATTAACCTAAGTGAGCATGCATTTATCTTGTTACAGATTTTAGTGTCTATCTCGATTTATAACTATTTATAAATAACGATAGATCTATAACATTCATCTATGCTAAGGTGGTTTCATGTTGCATGCTTGTTTGTTTTCGTTTATTAATATAACACTTCATATTAATCGAACTAAACGAAATTAGACCATTCAACACGCATCTAACATGAAACCCTAAATCATGCATTCCAATTTGATTATAACACTTGTAATAATTACTTATGCATGAAACATGTTTTCCTATGGTGGGATTTTAAATCCATATGGCATGCAATATGCATATATGATTCTAATTTAATTTAAAACAAACATTCAGAATACATAATAAATTAAACACATTAAAGTGGATGAATTTTGGCATCTAAATCAAGAAAATAAACTAACTTATTACATTAATAATTTATAAATCGCCTTGGATCACTCCCGAACATTTCAAATCAGCCAAAAACTTCTTAAAATTGCTTGAACCAACCCAAACATTGCTAAACCGATCCAATCAGTGAAGAATAATGGCAGAACCGACCATAAATTAACCAAACCAAGCTGCTCTGAGTAAATAATCGGTCGGGCATGAACAAGATAGAAGCAAACATGTAATGCCCCGACTTTTTGAAACCTAAAGACTGCTTAGGGACGTTACTATATGCATGAATGATTCAAAAAACTATGATGTAAAATTTTTCCTAGAAATCTAGAATGCATAAAATAGGTAAATAACTTTAGTAAAACATTTGCTTGGGATCCCAATAAAACTAGTAAAACATAAATATATTTGAGCGCCTCAAAATGCAACAAAATAGATTAGTGTTTGAATATTTATATATAAAATTCAAATTAAAATAACTAATGTGTGGAAGTAAAATATTTTGACACCGTCCACCATGGCACCACCAGCAAGTGCCCTTAATTAGTCGCCTAACACGTTCTCGCCTTTGCCTAAGAAAATTAAAGTAAACAAAGAATGAGTATTAAAAATACTTCGTAAGTAACCCCTCTACCAAGGTTGGTTATGCAAGCACAAACGTTTATGAGGGGACCTAATTTTGCTTTATAAAACTTTATTCCTTGGTCATAACGCCAAATGTGACCCTATCGCCATGAAAACTATTATGTGACCTTATCGCCACTAAAAACTTTATTGTGACCATATCGCCAACTATCGTCATGGCCATATCGCCCGGTTTTTAAATAAATGTCAAAATCATTTCCTTGACCATATCATCATGTTTTAGGAAAATTATAAAAAGAAAAACACATCTTGCCATATTGCAAAGTTTTAATTAAAACTCTTGGCCATATCATCAAGCTTTTCAATAGCAAAACTTTTATGATTGTACGTCACTGTGGGTCATACGTATGCACGTGAGGTCCCTTGTCTAACTTTATGATAATGCCACACAACATATTTTCATTTCATTCCAATAATGTCATCATGAAGAAACATCAAAGTCATAATTTGCATGCTCATTACTCAACATACAAGAATATATATATCAAAGTAAAATTCACACAATAACATTCCAATTCATTCTCCACAATCAAAACAGTTTAGCACCCGATGATTTTGCAATCATCATGACAAACAACAATTTTTACAGTCAACAATAAATTTCCAACATGCTGATAGGGGAATTACTTACACAGTATCGCCCAAGAATTTTTACTCCAAAATCTTACTCCAATGATTTTCTAAATCCTTAGCCAAGAATGCCCCCAACTACACATAAAATGCTATCTAAGATTAGAAATTTGTGTCCAACAATTCCATCAAACTCAATCATGCTTAAAGGAGGTCTTTACCCTTTAATACTCACCCGGGAAGGCCTAAACAGTTGCTGAACGATATTTAAAATCACTGAATCTAGCAACCTCAATGCTGGAAAAATAGAGGGTAGCGTTGAAATGTGCTCAATTAACAATGGGTCAAATCAAAACATCAAAATGATCACTAACAGAGACTTAAATGAGCAAATAAAACTCACCCAACCAAATAATTCCTTTTGCTTGGCAGCAACTGATAGCGAGCATAGCTAGCTAGTTTTCCCTAATTAATTTAGCTAGTATTTTATGATTTATTGGCCATTTTATTGCACTTATTTATTTATTTTGTAGGAAAGTGTTGATTAGAGCTAAAGCGTGGAATTGGAGTTAATCGGGTGTTCGGGACGTGAAAATTGGCTAAAGAATGAAAAGGATTCAAGTTAGAAGAAGCCAAGAGAGAGCAATCTGCAGACCAGCGTCTCGACGTTGCTCTTGGAGCGTCTCGACGCTGCCTTTCCTTTCCTAAATTGGGCGGCAACAGAGACAGCTTCGAGACGCTGTCTCCTTAGCATCTCGACGCTGTGACATTTTTCCTTATTTCTGAAGGCGGCAAGCGACAGTGTCGAGACGCTATGTCGACAGCGTCTCGACGCTATCGACAGAATTCCTATATAATGTTCTTTTCATGCTACGGATTGGGGGAGTCCAATTGGTGAGATTTTTGCCCTAATTTCGCTAGAGACCTTTTGTGGGAGCTAAAGGCAAGGCCAAGGAGCGGGAATCAAGCGAGAAGACGTGGAGATCGTGACGGGGACGTGCGGTGTCGGCGGATTCGAGTTTTCCTTTCTCTTTCCCTTAACTCTTGTAGTTTTTATGGTTTTTCTTGCAATTAGTGTTTGTGGTTTAAAGACTATGAATTGCTAGTTGTTTGTCTTAGGGATTGATGTAGTTGTTTTAGGTTGTTGGATTGATGTTTGGGATGAATGTGCCTTTATTTTATTCTTGCAATTATGTGTAATGCTTTCAATTACTTGATCACTAATTGAATGATTTAAGTGTTGAATCTAACTCGGGAGAGAGGATTTGACCTAAGACTTATCTTGTTTAATTGCATGACTAGAGTAGAAATTCTAAGTTTGTGACGGGATTTGGAATATCTCTAGAAGCATAAAAAGGACTAAACCGAATAATGCCTTGCATGTTAATGAACTTAGATAGGGATATCAAGTTAGTTATATGCATGAGAATCAATTATACTCGGGAGAGGTAATCGTGATAAAAGTTTCCTTGGCTGGTAGAGTAATTGCACGATCAATTCATTCTTATTAATCAATCCTCAATCTTAAATAATGAAATCAATTCCCCAAGAGTCTTTCCATTTGAGTCTCCACCCTTTTATTTTCATGCTTTTAGTCTTTACTTTTATCTTTATCATTGAGTTTTTCTCCCTAAATAAAATTGGACAAAAGTATTCACGGTACTTAATTTGCTAGAAAACGAATCCAGAGGACGACACTCGTTTAATCACGAAAACACTATATTATTATTTGACCCGTACACTTGCGGTTAGCAATTTGCACATCAGCAACTTGAGTGGTCAATACTCGACTTGAATGACAAAAACACACAACAACCTAGAATCGATTTGGGAAACATCTATGGGTTAATTTCTATTCTTAAGAAAATTGTTGAAGAAACTCAAATCAAACAAGGAAACTCACCGAGACTTACCCCAAACGACACCAAATACATGACTATGGATGTTGCAACCAACACTTGAAGCGACGACGATTCGTGATAGATCTGGGCGGTGCAATCAGTGACGGCGGTGTTGCTGAGAGATTACCGCAAGTGCACGGGTCGTCACAAGTAATATAAAACGGTAGGTAATACCGAGTCTCGAATCCATAGGGAGGCGAAGCGAAATTTAAGCAAGCAAAGATTCTTTGAGCACTAAAAATACTTAGGCGAAATAAGATTATGGACTAGATCATGCAATTAAAGAAATTTAAAAATCAAAGCAATTAAAGAGAAAATTTGATCAATCGAGAAAAATAAAATATGGGGAAAGAGTTTTTTAATGGGAAGAGGGGTCTTGAAAATCAATTATTAGCTAAACATTCATTATAATTATCCTATCTCATTGCCCAACTAATTATAATCCTAGAATCTCCGTTAATCACATAGGTTCTCTTGTCGGTCTCCCCTAATTGTAATTAATTCATTTTAACAACCTAAGTGTCCTTAGCGCTATTAAAAATCATTAATTATTATGCTCTAATTCATTTTAGGAATCTATGTTTAATCAACTAATCCCGTTCTCACGACGGGCAATTAAACTAGTTGCATGGATTACGATCTATCCTAATTTCTCTCCATCGAGTTTCCATTAAGAATCAAATCAATACACAATTGGCTAGATTGCATAAAGCATTAAGCACATCCATACAAATAATTAGGAAAAAGGGCAAGAGACAGGTAATTATAACAACATTTTGACTATAGTTTCATTTCAAGACCCAAAATTGGGGTTTAGCTATACATAGCTAAAATATCCACAAAATTTACAATGGGTTGGAACATCAGCGACGGATCACAGCGGTAGTAGCGGTAGTGGCGACGACTCGAGACGTTGCAGTGGTGCAACTTGCGGTGGATCTGAACGTGGAAGCGTGCAGCGCAGACAGAGAGACGAGAGGGATGATAACTGCCCAAAAGGTAGTTATTTAGGCCTCATTTCTATATTGATTTGTGTGTCTTTTGTGCTTAATAGGGTTGGTTTTAGACATATATTACATGTTTTAACCCATTTGGAAGAATGGAAGCTTTGGAAATCATTTTGTGCAGAATCTGTTGCTGGGCGATTGGAGGGAGCAAATTCTGTGCTGCAGCAAAGCTGGGAGCAAAACTGCCACGTCACAGCTCGTTAATCAATTTAATAAACCGACTTCTGTTGAGTTATTTTCGGGATAAAGGAGCGAGGAGAGCCATCCACGTGTCTAGGTCAACCTAATTCAAGCCTTCCTCAACTCTATAAAAGGGTGTAGCCGTCCAAGGCAAATGCCATTCCACTTTTGGGAGAAAACATTCCATTCTTCGAAAGTTCCTTCCACCTTTGGGAGCCGAATAGAGGAGAGAGATTGGAGACCACCTAGAAGACCATCATTGCAAGCCGACCGAGGAGATTAGTATTTCCTTTTATTATCTTGTAATTATGGACGAGCTTACTTAGATTGTAACTTGCGTCTCCATGCATATTATGAACTAAGTAGCTTAGGCGTTGGTTAGGAATAATGTGATTGCCGTGCTTAACTTTAGTAATATATATTGATTATTGCATCTTGGTTAATTGTTGTGCTTGTTTCTATTTTATGCCCGCCTTGCCAGCCGGTATGAATACCTCTCTCTAGTTTCAGGGATGATTTAGAGAGTGTGTGGCGATTAATCACACTACGATCATTGTGTATTGGTGAACGCCAGTGACTGAGTTAGGGATAGCCAGTTGCCTAGTGCTTGATCGGTCGAACTTCATTGGGGTTGAAACACATTCCAAAAAATCCGGAGTTCCGGGAGGAATCCGCTAATAATACTGCGAGAGTTTGCATGATCAATAATATTGCTAGAGCATCTTTTAAAACAATTACTAAATATTGACCAGCGCCTGTTTCTAATCTGTCTGCCTATTTGTTTATTCTTTGTTCTGTCATTTATTTTTCTTCAGCATTATTCTTATAAAAACCAAACATTTTTACCATCTTTGAAACCATTAGAGAGTTGCACAAAGTAGATAAAGTGGAAGCTAATTCAGGCCTTGGATTGACAATACTTATCACTTGCTGCGGACTGTGTATACTTGCACAGGAATTCTAGAGTCTTTTTATACTAAATTTTTACTAACTCTAGGAGCCCAACAAGTTTTTGGCGCCGTTGCCGGGGAACTTGAATAAGTTTTTATCTGATTTGTTTTTTGTATGTGTTTTGGTGGTTTGGTGCTAGAACTTTTTTATTGTTTCTTTTGTTTTTTGCAGGTGTGAGTTTTGTGCATGAGCGATCCGCCTGGAGTAAGGTTCGAGCTTGATCCGGAAATCGAGAGGACATTCAGGAGAAGAAGGAGAGAGCAGCGTAAAAACCAAAATTCAATGGCTGACGTGTCGCGTCTTCCGCAGGGTCCTGAAGATCCAGCGAACCCCCAGCACAATCGTTTGCTGCAGCAAAACCCGCCGCTGGAGCAAAATAAGCAGCAAAATAATCAGGCTGAGAATCCTATCTTGGTAGCGAACGATAAGACCAGAGTCATTCGAGCATATGCTTTTCCAATGTTTGATGAGTTGAATCCAGGGATTGCACGTCCTCAAAGTCAAGCAGCAAATTTTGAAATGAAACCGGTAATGTTTCAGATGTTACAAACCGTGGGTCAATTCCATGGTTTGTCATCTGAAGACCCTCATTTACATCTTAAGTCTTTTCTAGGAGTTAGTGATTCTTTTCTAATTCAAGGAGTGCCTAGAGATGCTCTTAGATTAACTTTGTTCCCGTATTCTATTAGAGATGGAGCCAAGGCGTGGTTAAATTCTTTTGCTCCAGGATCAATTAGGACATGGGACTAGTTAGCTGAAAAAAATTTGAGTAAATATTTCCCACCTAATAGAAATGCTAAATTAAGGAGTGAAATAGTAGGGTTTAGGCAATTTGAAGATGAGACTTTTAGTGAGGCTTGGGAGAGGTTTAAGGAGCTTTTGCGAAAGTGTCCCCACCATGGTTTACCACATTGTATTCAAATGGAAACATTTTAAAATGGATTAAATGCGGTAACTCAAGGTATGGTTGATGCTTCGGCTGGAGGGGCCCTTTTGGCAAAAACTTTTAATGAAGCCTATGAAATTTTAGAAAGAATATCTACTAATAGTTGTCAGTGGTCGGATGTTAGAGGCACAAATAAAAAGGTTAAGTGTGTATTAGAGGTTGATGGTGTGTCCACCATTAGGGCTGATCTTGCTACGATCGCTAACGCTCTTAAGAATGTGACAATGATTAGTCATCAGCAGCCGCCAGTTGTGGAGCTTGCTGCAGTAGTGAACCAAGTCACAGAGGAAGCATGTGTCTATTGTGGTGAAGATCACAACTATGAGTTTTGCCCCAGCAATCCAGCTTCTGTGTTTTTTGTAGGTAATCAGAGGAACAACCCGTATTCTAACTTTTATAATCCAGGTTGGCGCAACCACCCCAATTTCGCGTGGGGAGGACAAGGGAGTAATGTGCAAACACAGCAAAAGGTGAACCAGTCGGGATTTGCTAAAGCGCAGGTATTGCCTCAGCAAAATAAGCAGGCTTTGCCCCAGCAAAATTCGGGGAATTCTCTCAAGTCAATGATGAAAGAAGTCATGGCTCGTACAGACGCCGCAATTCAAAGTAATCAAGCTTCAATGAGAGCCCTGGAATTGCAAGTGGGTCAGCTAGCTATTGAGCTGAAGGCCAGGCCTCAAGGGAAACTTCCTTCAGATACTGAACACCCTAGAAGGGAAGGTAAGGAGCAGGTAAAGGCAGTGACTCTTAGGAGTGGTAAGCCACTGGAAGAAAGAAAAAAGCCTAGTAAAACCCAAGATATAGATAATAATTGTGATAGAAATAATGTCGCGGTTGAAAAAGATTTGGAGTCTGGTCAGGGTGCTGGAGGCAGCAATAAAGATGCTGGAGCATCTGGTTCTGTTCCAGATGTGGAACCACCTTATGTGCCGCCCCCACCTTATGTACCACCTCTACCTTTTCCACAAAGGCAAAAGCCTAAGAATCAGGATGGTCAATTTAAAAAGTTTTTAGAGATTCTTGAGCAATTGCATATAAATATCCCTTTAGTAGAAGCTATAGAGCAAATGCCTAATTATGCTAAATTTCTTAAGGATATTTTAACTAAAAAGAAGAGGCTAGGTGAGTTTGAAACTGTATCTCTTACTGAGGATTGTAGTGCCATTCTTAAGAATGGGCTACCGCCCAAGGCTAAGGATTCAGGATCATTTACTATACCTGTGTCTATAGGTGGAAAAGAATTAGGTAGAGCATTATGTGATTTAGGTGCAAACATTAACCTTATGCCTCTTTCGGTCTATCGGAAGCTAGGTATTGGTGAAGCTAGGCCTACCACAGTCACACTCCAACTAGCTGATAGGTCTATCACATATCCAGAGGGTAAAATTAAGAATGTCTTAGTGAAAGTGGATAAATTCATATTTCCTGTTGATTTCATTATTTTAGACTATGAGGCTGACAAAGATGTCGCAATTATTCTAGGACGTCCATTTTTGGCTACTGGTAGGGCGTTAATAGATGTTCAAAAAGGGGAATTAACAATGATAGTCTGTAATGAGGAAGTAAAATTTAATGTGTTTAAGGCCATGAAGTATCCAGACGAGATGGAAGATTGCTCTTTCATTAGGATTCTGGAGAACACAATTTTTGAGACAGCAATTCGGGATTCGGCAAATAAGCATTTGGAAAATCATGGAGAGGTTAGTGTAGAAGATTTACAGGTTTGTCCTTTAGAAAGAAAAAATGAAAAAGAAGTGTTTAGGTCTGAGGAAGTTTTTGAGTCTTTAGATTTAGATTAAAGAAAAGCTCCTCCTATTAAGCCATCCCTGATTGTGAGACACCCACTTTAGATTTGAAGCCCTTGTCGGATCATCTAGAGTATGTGTATCTTGGGGAGGGTGAGACGTTGCCCATTATTGTTGCATCAGATTTAATGCCAGAGCATGAAGAGACTTTAATAAAGTTGCCTTTGTGTATTCTTCTCAAATCAGTGTTCCAAGTGTGCTTCATTGATGAGCGGATATTTATAGTAGCTCATATTAAGGCAGTGAGAACACCTTGGTATGATCACTTTTCCAATTACCATAATTTTGGAAATTTGCCTCCTGGTTTATCAAAAGAACAGATGAAAGAATTTTTCCATGGGGTGAAGTTTTATATATCAAATGATGCATCTATGGTTAGACAATGTGTTGATGATGACTGTGTGTTCAAAGTGAATGGACAACGTGTCAAGCATTATTGGGGAGAGGAGTTTCAGTCGAAATATCCTTCCTTAGAGCTGGTTGATGATTGAGTGAGCATGATTTTTGCGAGAGCAGTTCGCAGAGAAAAATTTTGAGCCCCCAGAATTTGTTGTGATTTTATTTTCGTTGTTATGATTTGTTTTAATTTTAATTTTAATTGTAGTGGATTTGATTGCTTTAAATTCTGCAAGATTTATCTCTATTTGTAGTTATTTTTAATTCCGTAGATTTTATTTTATTTTCGCTAGATATTTTATTTGATTTGTTTAGTTTAGATTCGAGTTGGTTTAGTTTTATTGTCTGATTAAATTTAATTATATTTTAAATTCTGTATTTATTTTCAGTTATTTGAATTTCTGTTTAGGTTTAGATTTAATAAAGATTTTCTTGATTTATCCGGCTTCAAATAAAAAAATAAAAGATTTGATTTGAGCGGTTAAATTTGAATTTCCTGATTTGATTTTGTATTCGAGATTTTTCTGGAAAATAATCTTGTGTTCAGAAGGTTATTGCGGCAAAGTTATGGCTGAAGTAAATATTCCGTCCGAATAGGAAGAGATTTCTTGTGAAATAATTACCTTTACCGTGTGATTCTGAATTTTCTGAGGGAAGGTAAATTGCATGGATGATGCCACATGTCGCACAGGGATCATCCAATGGTTTAGTCGTTTGACAGCACACAATTATTTACCATGGGAGATTCGAATTCGAGATTTTACCGTTGATGGATTTAATTTTCAGATTTGCATGAGATTTGAACGGTAATTCCATTTAATGAGGGAAAAATCTTTTAGTTATGATTTGATTTGCTGAAGCCCTATTTATTAAAAGCCTTCGATAAGTTCTTCTCACTTAATCTTTTTGTTCGTTCCTTGCCATTCGTATTCTTCTTCTTTTTCTGTGTGCTGTAAAGACAAAAAATTCTTTTTAGTCTTCTATGGCTAAAACGAGAGCAAGAACAAAGAGAGATAATGAGGAAGAGGAGGTACCCGTGACCCCCGAAGCACCGAAAGTAAAGGAAAAGAAGAAGAAGACACCAGAAGAAAAAGAAGCTAAAAGAAGAAGAAGACAACAGAGGGTTGCAGAACAAGAAGAGGTTCAGGAGGTGGCAGAGGATGTTGCCACTACAGTAGCGGGAGGAGATGCACAAGAACCTGGAGTGCAACACCAAGTGGCAGTCGAATCAATAGAAGCTGATACCGAAGGAAGGCAAGAAGAAAACCCTGAAGAAAATAAAGAAACACAGGTTGACGAGGTTCAAGAGGAAGAGGCAGCGGCTGTGCCTGAAAAAGAGACGGAAATAGAGCCAGTTCAGGAGGCTCGCCCGAACCTCTGAGACGTCGCCGCATTAAGCGGAAGGCTAGGCGCGTTCAGGTGATTCGGACTGATACCCCATCACCACCGTCGTCGGATTCTGAGAAAGAGAAGGCAGAGCGAGAGGAATGATAGAAAAAAAAGCTGAGGAAAAGGCAAGAGAAGAGGCAGATAAGAAAGCTGAGGAAGAGCGGTTGCTCAAGCGAAGGGCAGAAAAGGGCAAACGTGTTGCTGAAGCATCGGAGGAACACGATGAAATAGAAGAGCCACAGTTATCGGATGATCGCTTCGTCAACAATTTTGCCAGGGCAAAATACGCTGAGCTTCTGAAAAGAGACTTCCTGTTTGAGAGATGATTTGGTGGTGATCTTCCGCATTTTCTGAGGACTGGTATTGCAGACCATGGCTGGGAATTGTTTTGTGTGAAGCCTGAGTCTGTAAACGCACAGGTGGTGCGTGAATTTTATGCTAATATAGATAAAGAAGATGGTTTCCAGGTAATTGTTCGAGGAGTTGAAGTGGACTGGAGTCCTAGTGCTATCAACGCACTGTATAACCTTTAGAATTTCCCCCATGCAGCATATAATGAGATGACTGTAGCGCCATCTAATGAGCAGTTAAGTGATGCTGTGCGGGAGGTAGGTATTGAAGGGGCACAGTGGCAACTGTTCAAGATAGAGAAGAGGACATTCCAGTCGGCTTATTTGAAAAGAGAAGGGAACACGTGGATGGGATTTATCAGACAGATGATGCTTCCAACGACTCATGACTCGACAATCTCCAGGGAACGGGTTCTTCTAGCTTTTGCAATCTTGCGGTCTCTCAGCATTCACGTAGGAAAGATCATTGTTAGTGAAATTTCTGGATCCTGGAAAAAGAAAGTGGGGAAATTGTTTTTTCCAAACACGATCACGATGCTATGCAACAGGGCAGGAGTGCCCACGGTTCTAGAGGATACAATCTTGCTTGACAAGGGAATTATAGACACGCCTAATTTGGCACGGCTCCAGCGTGTGCAGGAGGTACGTCAAGGTGGGCTTGTCTACGGCATCAATACGATTTTAGAGCAACTGGCACTTTCGGCCAGCAGGCAGGAGTTTGCTGAAAGGCAAGCTTTAACCTTCTGGAACTATGTTAAGAATCGTGATGCCAATCTGAAGAAGGCACTGCAATAAAATTTATCAAAACCATATCCAGCCCTTCCTGCATTCCCTGAGGATCTGTTGAACCCTGGATTCCGCCCCCACCGATTGAAAGAGGAAAAAAGGAGAATGAAAATGAACAGGACCAAGAGGATTGATGGATGAAGTGGCCCTACACGAGCATAATTTTTGTTATCACTTTTTGTTTGCTCGAGCATTTTCTGACCTCTTCTGTTGATGTTATGTTTGCTTCTTTTAATGTTTCTGCTTCTTAAAAAAATATATCTGCTTTGTAATTTCTTTTTCATATTTTTAATAAAATTTCCAGATGTTTCTATTCTATACACACTGAGTTTCTCTAACTTAACTAATTTCTTCTGAATTTTTGAAGCTTGGACTGGTTAAGCTTAATTAGATCAAGGTATTCTGATCTCCAGAAACCTTTTGCTTGAGTATTTCTTCTAGCTTGGTCTGTTGCCGCGGCAAGGAAAATTCTGGAGGTAGTGTTGACTTATTTGATCCACCTTAAGCTTAATTCTAGTCCCACGCCTAGTTTAAAAATTCAGATATAAAAATTTATGTTTGGGGGTATAAATTCAGATGTTAATGATTCATTGAGGACAATGAATAATTTAAGTTTGGGGGACTTTTTTCTACTCCAATAGTTTTGCTCGAACATTCCTCTCCTTCATTAAATAATTTGATAGGTTGTTGAGTAACCGGGGACATTAGTGATACCCACAGTTTGTCTTCGCATCAAAAGATGACCTAGAGAATATGAAAAATGAGAAAAATTATTATTTGCTGAAAAAATTGATCGTTGGAAATTTTGCTCAGAAAATTCATGGAGCAAAACTTTTGAAGGATGAATGATAATCCAGCAGTTTTTCTGTCTCCCAGAACTTAGGTGAGCTTCATCATAAAATGTTGCCATTCTGAGGGGAAAGAGAAAGAATAACTAAGGATTTTTTAGCTTTACAATGAGTATTGAGCCTAGTTGGTGATGAGTTTGAGGCAAGGGAATACTGCACCATAAAGTGGGTCGTCCCATGTTTAAGAACTTATGACTGTAGGGCCGCTTTAAGTCTGAAAAACATAAATATAAACCCCTTAAAAATGTGTTTTGAATGTCTGATAATAGAGCTAGGCTGTGGCAAGTTCTTAGAATTAAGTTATTATTTGTCCATGCCGGAGGAATTAGTTTGATGCAGCAAAGCTTGGTCTTGCAGAGTGCTCGGGTAAAGGTTGAAGGTAGTGTTGGATTGTCTGGTTTGGTTAAGCTATTCTTTGTCTAATGTTTTTAAATTCTTAAGAAAAGGTTGGTTAGTATCTCTCGGGACGCACAATAGTTCAAGTTTGGGGGTGTGATAACTGCCCAAAAGGTAGTTATTTAGGCCTCATTTCTATATTGGTTTGTGTGTCTTTTGTGCTTAATAGGGTTGGTTTTAGACATATATTACATGTTTTAACCCATTTGGAAGAATGGAAGCTTTGGAAATCATTTTGTGCAGAATCTGTTGCTGGGCGATTGGAGGGAGCAAATTCTATGCTGCAGCAAAGCTAGGAGCAAAACTGCCACGTCACAGCTCGTTAGTCAATTTAATAAACCGACTTCTGTTGAGTTATTTTCGGGATAAAGGAGCGAGGAAAGCCATCCACGTTTCTAGGTCAACCTAATTCAAGCCTTCCTCAACTCTATAAAAGGGTGTAGCCGTCCAAGTCAAATGCCATTCCACTTTTGGGAGAAAACATTCCATTCTTCGAAAGTTCCTTCACCCTTTGGGAGCCGAATAGAGGAGAGAGATTGGAGACCACCTAGAAGACCATCATTGCAAGCCGACGGAGGAGATTAGTATTTCCTTTTATTATCTTGTAATTATGGACGGGCTTACTCAGATTGTAACTTGCGTCTCCATGCATATTATGAACTAAGTAGCTTAGGCGTTGGTTAGGAATAATGTGATTGTCGTGCTTAACTTTAGTAATATATATTGATTATTGCATCTTGGTTAATTGTTGTGCTTGTTTCTATTTTATGCCCGCCTTGCCAGCCGGTATGAATACCTCTCTCTAGTTTCAAGGATGATTTAGAGAGTGTGTGGCGATTAATCACACTACGATCATTGTGTATTGGTGAACGCCAGTGACTGAGTTAGGGATAGTCAGTTGCATAGTGCTTGATCGGTCGTACTTCATTGGGGTTGAAACACATTCCAAAAAATCCGGAGTTCCGGGAGGAATCCGCTAATAATACTGCGAGAGTTTGCATGATCAATAATATTGCTGGAGCATCTTTTAAAACAATTACTAAATCCTGACCAACGTCTGTTTCTAATCTGTCTGCCTATTTGTTTATTCTTTGTTCTGTCATTTATTTTTCTTCAGCATTATTCTTATAAAAACCAAACATTTTTACCATCTTTGAAACCATTAGAGAGTTGCACAAAGTAGATAAAGTGGAAGCTAATTCAGGCCTTGGATTGACAATACTTATCACTTGCTGTGGACTGTGTATACTTGCACCGGAATTCTAGAGTCTTTTTATACTAAATTTTTACTAACTCTAGGAGCCCAACAAGTTTTTGGCGCCGTTGCCGGGGAACTTGAATAAGTTTTTATCTGATTTGTTTTGTGTATGTGTTTTGGTGGTTTGGTGCTAGAACTTTTTTATTGTTTCTTTTGTTTTTTGCAGGTGTGAGTTTTGTGCATGAGCGATCCGCCTGGGGTAAGGTTCGAGCTTGATCTAGAAATCGAGAGGACATTCAGGAGAAGAAGGAGAGAGCAGCGTAAAAACCAAAATTCAATGGCTGACGTGTCGCGTCTTCCGCAGGGTCCCGAAGATCCAGCGAACCCCCAGCACAATCGTTTGTTGCAGCAAAACCCGCCGCTGGAGCAAAATAAGCAGCAAAATAATCCGGCTGAGAATCCTATCTTGGTAGCGAACGATAAGACCAGAGTCATTCGAGCATATGCTTTTCCAATGTTTGACGAGTTGAATCCAGGGATTGCACGTCCTCAAATTCAAGCAGCAAATTTTGAAATAAAACCGGTAATGTTTCAGATATTACAAACCGTGGGTCAATTCCATGGTTTGTCATATGAAGACCCTCATTTACATCTTAAGTCTTTTCTAGGAGTTAGTGATTCTTTTGTAATTCAAGGAGTGCCTAGAGATGCTCTTAGATTAACTTTGTTCCCGTATTCTATTAGAGATGGAGCCAATGCGTGGTTAAATTCTTTTGCTCCAGGATCAATTAGGACATGGGATGAGTTAGCTGAAAAAATTTTGAGTAAATATTTCCCACCTAATAGAAATGCTAAATTAAGGAGTGAAATAGTAGGGTTTAGGCAATTTGAAGATGAGACTTTTAGTGAGGCTTGAGAGAGGTTTAAGGAGCTTTTGCGAAAGTGTCCCCACCATGGTTTACCACATTGTATTCAAATGGAAACATTTTACAATGGATTAAATGCGGTAACTCAAGGTATGGTTGATGTTTCGGCTGGAGGGGCCCTTTTGGCAAAAACTTTTAATGAAGCCTATGAAATTTTAGAAAGAATATCTACTAATAGTTGTCAGTGGTCAGATGTTAGAGGCACAAATAAAAAGGTTAAGTGTGTATTAGAGGCACAAATACTGCGAGAGTTTGCATGATCAATAATATTGCTAGAGCATCTTTTAAAACAATTACTAAATCCTTACCAGCGCCTGTTTCTAATCTGTCTGCCTATTTGTTTATTCTCTGTTCTGTCATTTATTTTGCTTCAGCATTATTCTTATAAAAACCAAACATTTTTACCATCTTTGAAACCATTATAGAGTTGCACAAAGTAGATAAAGTGGAAGCTAATTCAGGCCTTGGATTGACAATACTTATCACTTGCTGCGGACTGTGTATACTTGCCCAGGAATTGTAGAGTTTTTTTATACTAAATTTTTACTCACTCTAGGAGCCCAACAAGGGAGCGAGTGAGAGAGAGGAAACACGCAAAGGGAGGGAGACGACGGTAACGTTGCAGTGGTGCGACGAATCTAGACGGCGTGGAGGTGACCGGAGAAGAGGGGGGAGCTAGGCGGCGGTGTGGTGGCGTACGGTGTAGATAGAGACGAGAGAGGGAAAAATTGCAGAGGGAGAGAGAGAGAAGAAGATGCTGGGGGGAAGAAATCGCAGGATTTCACTTTTTTTTATACACATATATAAAAATATATATATATATATATAATATTAATTTTTTTAAATAATAGGGTTGCTACATCATACTAACCTTAAAAGAACTTTTGTCCTCGAAAGTTGTCTCTTAATAGTAATAATATTAAAATTCTCTTGAATTGAAACCTATGGTTAGAACTCATCTCATAGATAGTTATATTTCACCACTGCTATTGTCAAATCTCCACAAGAGATCCAATCTCGACATTTGATAAGTTTCTCACTACTTTCTTATTTAATAAATTCAATCCAACGTTCACACATGGAGGCAACGACTAAAAACCAGCTGTGCTAGAATAAGGGACAAATAAAAGTGCAAGAGTAGGGGGAACTTCCATCAATATAGACATGACTGAAAAAAAAAACGAACTAGCATACTTTCCTAAGTAGTAGAGCTTATTCCTCCAGTGCTCTTTTGGGGACAGTTTGATTGCATATGGCCCTCCTATCCACATCGAAAACACACGTGGGCTCCCAACAAGCAACGCCCCTAGGGGCGCTTTCCACAATTATTACACATTGGCTTCTTGCAGAATGTATTTTGTTTGTTAGCTTGTTGTCCCTGGGCTTGGGCCAGAGGTGGATTCACGACTACGTCCTAGGATTGTTGTACGATATTCGATGTTTGGTCGAACCTCCTCTTCTGACCTGAGGAGGGTCTTTGTTCTGAGGTCGCTCAAGGCGTAGTTGCTGGACGACGATCTATTAACTCTGCCACTCTGGCTGCCGTGGCGTATTCTGGTGGTTGATGGGCAGCCACGCTACCTTGTATGTCATCCCTAAAACCCGTGATAAATCGTTCTACTTTGTCGGCCTCTATAGCAACCATGGTAGGGGCAAACCGAGATAGTCTGGCAAACTCCGTCTCATATTCTTCCACCGTTTGGCTTCCATGATTGAGAGCTACGAACCCCGCTTGCTTCTTAAAACGTGCATTTGCAAGGTAATATTTCCTGAAGAACGTTTCCCTGAATTGGAGCCATGTCACAGATCCATTACTGACGTCTATAGTCCTTTCGACCAACCGCCACCAAATCAAAGCATTATCTTGCAACAGGAAAGCGACAAAATAAACCTTTTGGTCTTCCGGATAATTTATGTGACGAAAGATGGTTTCAATGGAAGAGAGCCACAGCAACACCACTGTGGGGTCCTTTGATGCTCCATCGAATGGACGGGGGTCCCACTTCCTAAAGTCCCTTAAACACCCTGCCTATCGCGATAGTGATTCATTATTATGAGGCACTTGGGTCTGCTGCCCCGTAATCACGCCTGCAACTGCCGCTTGCACCGCAGACTACACTGCCCCAACCACCGCTGACTGCACAATTGCCTGAATAGAATCAACCGTGATAGGTTCCGCTGTCAGTGCCGTCTGCTCTACTCGTGGGTCCCCTGCCGGATTGTTTTCTTGTCCAACCGGCAGCACAACTGCCTCAGGGGCCGCGCGACCCCTTCCACGACCCCTTCCACGAACTCTTCTATGAGGAGGCATGATTCTGATATTTGACAAAACTCGACTAAGTCTAATTTGATGCTAACCCATACTACAACCTTATCTACTATTATTATTATTATTATTTAATAAAGAATAGTAATAATAATAATAATAGCAGTTAATAACAATAACAATAACCATTATACTAACTTTCACACCAACCATGTGATCATGCTTCACCAAAATAAAATATAAACACTTTAAATAGGCAAATAAATAAACAAATAGCATTTTGATTAAGGCAATTGTGTACCTGTCGATGACAAGGTGCTTGCTGGTAGGCCATGGGAAAACCTAAGGTTTACGATGTCAACACGTCTACAGCATCCTTAACCACGTGCTCTGATACCAACTGTAACACCCCGACTATTTGAAACCTAAAGGCTGTGTAGGGACGTTACAATATGCATGAATGATTCAAAGAACTATGAAGTAAAATGTTTCCTATAAATCTAGAATGAACAAAATAGGTAAATAACTTTAGTAAAAAAATTGTTTGGGATCGCAAGAAAAGTTGTAAAACATAAAAATATTTGAGCACCTCAAAATGCAACAAAATAGATAAGTTTTTGAATATTTACTTAGAAATTTCAAATAACAAAAACTAATGTGCAAAAGTAAAATATGCTAACACCGCCCACCATAGCACCACCAGCAAGTGCCCTTAATTCGTCGCCTAGCACGTTCTCGCCCTTGCCTAGAAAAAATTAAAATAAATAAAGAATGAGTATTAAAAATACTCAGTAAGTAGCCCCTCTACCAGGGTTGGTTATGGAAGCACAAACATTTGTGAGGGGACCTAATTTTGCTTTATAAAACCTTATTCCTTGGCCATAACGCGAAATGTGACCCTATCGTCACGAAAACTATTATGTGACCTTATTGCCACTAAAAACTTTATTGTGACCGTATCGCCACCTATCGTCATGGCCATATCGCCAGGTTTTGAAATAAATGCCAAAATCACTTCCTTGACCATATCATCACGTTTTAGGAAAACTATAAAAAGAAAAACACATCTTTACCATATTGCCAAGTTTTAATTAAAACTCTTCGCCATGTCACCAAGTTTTTCAGTAGTAAAGCTTTTAAGATTGTACGTCACATTGGGTCATACATATGAACGTGAGGTCCCTTGTCTAACTTTATGATAATGCCACACAACATATTTTCATTTCTTTCAAATAATGTCATCGTGAAGAAACATCAAAGTCCTAATTTGCATGCTCATTACTCAACATACAGGAATATAACAAAGTAAAGTTCACATAATAACATTCCAATTCATGCTCCACCATCAAAACAGTTTAGCACCCAATGATTTTGCAATCATCATGACAAACAACATTTTTTACTGTCAACAATAAATTTCCAACATGCTGGTAGGGGAATTACTTACACAGTATCGCCCAAGATTTTTTACTCCAAATTATTACTCCAATGATTTCCTAAATCCTTAGCCAAGAATGCCCACAACTACACATAAAAGGCTTTTTGAGATTAGAAATTTGTGTGCAACAATTCCATTAAACTCAAATATGCTTAAAGGAGGTATTTACCATTGAATACTCAACCGGGAAGGCCTAAAAAACTGATGGACAATACTTAAAATCATTGAATCTAGCAACCTCAATGCTTGAAAAATAGAGGGTAACGTATAAATGTGCTCAATTAACAATGGGTCAACTCCAAACATCAAAATGATCACTAACAGAGACTTAAATGAGCAAATAAAACTCACCCAACCAAATAATTCCTTTTGCTTGGCAGCAACTTGTGTGGTCAATACTCGACTTGAATGACAGAAACACACAACAACCTATAATCGATTTGGGAAACATCTATGGGTTAATTTCTATTATAAAGAAAATTGTTGAAGAAACTGAAATCAAACATGGAAACTCACCGAGACTTACCCCAAACGACACCAAATACGTGACTATGGCTATTGCAAACAACACTTGATGGCGGCAACGATTCACGACAGATCTGGGCGGTGCAATCAGTGACGTCGGCGCGCATGGGTTGGAACTACGGCGGCGGATCGCCGCAGTGGTCCGGCGACTCGAGACGTTGCGGTGGTGTAGCTTGCGACAAATCTAGAAATGGATGCGTGCGGCGCAGACAGAGAGACGGGAGGGAGCGATTGAGAGAAAGGGAACTCACAGAGCGAGTGAGACAACGACGACGTTGCAGTGGTGCGGCAGATCTGGATGGCGCGGAGGTGACTGGAGAAGAGGGGGAGAGCCAGGCGGTGGTGTGGAGGCGTGCGACGTAGAGGGACAGAGAGAGAAGAAGACGCTGGGGGGGAAGAAGTCGTGGGATTTCACTTTTCTTTTTTTTTTTTTATACATACATACACACACACACACACACACACACATATATATATATATATATATAATTTTTTTAAATAAAGTGTTTGCTACAGAATAGGACTAGGGTAGTTCGAATTGGACCGCTACACTGAGAAAACATGTCGAACCATTGACCACATACGTGAACCGCTGACCTCGAACGCGAACTAGTCGAGAACGAGCGAACCATGTGCGATATTTTTCTTTAAAGTTGGACCTCCCATCATCTATTCCCATGCCTAGAATTTCCAAATTTCAACGTTTTCTTGATGCTATGTTTTTTCCATCTTCGAGCAGTGATAATTGTCCAAAAAGTAGTTATTTAGGCCTCATTTCTATAGGGATTTGTGTGTCTTTTGTGCTTAATAGGGTTGGTTTTAGATATATATTACATGTTTTAACCCATTTGGAAGAATGGAAGCTTTGGAAATCATTTTGTGCAGAATCTGTTGCTGGGCGACTTGAGGGAGCAAATTCTGTGTTGCAGCAAAACTGGGAGCAAAACTGCCACGTCACAGCTCGTTAGCCAACTTCATGAACCGACTTCTGTTGAGTTATTTTCGGGATAAAGGAGCAAGGAGGACCATACACGTGTCCAGGTTGACCTAAGTCAAGCCTCCTATCCTTCTATAAAAGGGAGTAGCCGCCCAAGTCAAATTCATTCCACTTTTGGGAGAAAACATTCCATTCTTGGGAAGTTCCTTCCACCTTTGGGAGCCGAATAGAGGAGAGAGATTGGAGACCACCTAGAAGACCATCGTTGCAAGCTGATCAAGGAGATTAATATTTCCTTTTATCATCTTGTAATTATGGACGTGCCTACTCAGATTGTAACGTGTGTTTCCATGCATATTATGAACTAAGTAGCTTAGGCGTTGGTTAGGAACAATGTGATTTCCGTGCTTAAATTTAGTAATATAAATTGATTCTATGCATCTTGGTTAATTGTTGTGTTTATTTCTATTTTATGCCCTCTTGGCCAGCCGGTATGAATACCTCTCTCTAGTTTCAGGGATGATTTAGAGAGTGTGTGGCGATTAATCACACTACGATCATTGTGTATTGGTGAACGCCAGTGACTGAGCTAGGGATAGCCAGTTGCCTAGTGCTTGATCGGTCGTACTTCATCTGGGATTGAAACACATTCCAAAAGATCTGGAGTTCCGGGAGGAATCCGCTAATAATACTGCTAGAGTTTGCATGATCAATAATATTGCTAGAGCATCTTTTAAAATAATTACTAAATCCTGACCAGCGCCTGTTTCTAATCTGTCTGCCTATTTGTTTATTTTTTGTTCTGTCATTTATTAAGCTATTCTTTGTCTAATGTTTTTAAATTCTTAAGAAAAGGTTGGTTAGTATCTCTCGGGACGCGCAATAGTTCAAGTTTGGGGGTATGATAACTGCCCAAAAGGTAGTTATTTAGGCCTCATTTCTATATTGGTTTGTGTGTCTTTTGTGCTTAATAGGGTTGGTTTTAGACATATATTACATGATTTAACCCATTTGGAAGAATGGAAGCTTTGGAAATCATTTTGTGCAGAATCTGTTGCTGGGCGACTGGAGGGAGCAAATTCTGTGCTGCAGCAAAGCTGGGAGCAAAACTGCCACGTCACAGCTCGTTAGTCAATTTAATAAACCGACTTCTCTTGAGTTATTTTCGGGATAAAGGAGCGAGGAGATCCATCCACGTGTCTAGGTCAACCTAATTCAAGCCTTCCTCAACTCTATAAAAGGGAGTAGCCGCCCAAGTCAAATTCATTCCACTTTTGGGAGAAAACATTCCATTCTTGGGAAGTTCCTTCCACCTTTGGGAGCCGAATAGAGGAGAGAGATTGGAGACCGCCTAGAAGACCATCGTTGCAAGCTGATCAAGGAGATTAATATTTCCTTTTATCATCTTGTAATTATGGATGTGCCTACTCAGATTATAACGTGTGTTTCCATGCATATTATGAACTAAGTAGCATAGGCGTTGGTTAGGAACAATGTGATTGTCGTGCTTAACTTTAGTAATATAAATTGATTCTATGCATCTTGGTTAATTGTTGTGTTTATTTCTATTTTATGCCCGCTTGGCCAGCCGGTATGAATACCTCTCTCTAGTTTCAGGGATGATTTAGAGAGTGTGTGGCGATTAATCACACTACGATCCTTGTGTATTGGTGAACGCCAGTGACTGAGCTAGGGATAGCTAATTGCCTAGTGCTTGATCGGTCGTACTTCATTTGGGATTGAAACACATTCCAAAAGATCTGGAGTTCCGGGAGGAATCCGCTAATAATCCTGCGAGAGTTCTCATGATCTATAATATTGCTAGAGCATCTTTTACAACAATTACTAAATCCTGACCAGAGCCTGTTTCTAATCTGTCTGCCTATTTGTTTATTCTTTGTTTTGTCATTTATTTTGCTTCAGCACTATTCTTAGAAAAACCAATCATTTTTACCATCTTTGAAACCATTAAAGAGTTATACAAAATAGATAAAGTGGAACCTAGTTCAGACCTTGGATTGATAATACTTATTACTTGCTGCGGACTGTGTATACTAGCACAGAGTTCTAGAGTCCTTTTATACCATATTTTTACTCACTCAAGGAACCCAACAAGTTTTTGGCGCCGTTGCCGGGGACTTTGAATAAGTTTTTATCTGATCTGTTTTGTGTATGTGTTTTAGTGGTTTGGTGCTAGAACTTTTTGATTGTTTCTTTTGTTTTTGCAGGTGTGAGTTTGGTGCATGAGCGATCCGCCTGGGGTGAGGTTCGAGCTTGATCCAGAAATCGAGAGAACATTCAGGATAAGAATGAGAGAGCAGCGTAGACAGCAAAATCAAATGGCTGACGTGCCGCATCTACCGCAGGGTCCTAAAGGTCTAGCGAACCCCCAGCAGAATCGTTTGCTGCAGCAAAACCCGCCGCTGGAGCAAAATGAGCAGCAAAATAATCAGGCTGAGAATCCTATCTTGGTAGCGAACGATAGGACCAGAGCCATTCGAGCTTATGCTTTTCCAATGTTTGATGAGTTGAATCCAGGGATTGCACGTCCTCAAATTCAAGCAGCAAATTTTGAAATGAAACCGGTAATGTTTCAGATGTTTCAAACCGTGGGTCAATTTCATGGTTTGTCATCTGAAGACCCTCATTTACATCTTCAGTTTTTTCTAGGAGTTAGTGATTCTTTTGTAATTCAAGGAGTGCCTAGAGATGCTCTTAGATTATCTTTGTTCCCGTATTCTCTTAGGGATGGAGCGAAGGCGTGGTTAAATTCTTTTGCTCCAGATCAATTAGGACATGGGATGAGTTAGCTGAAAAATTTTTGAGTAAATATTTCCCACCTAATAGAAATGCTAAATTAAGGAGTGAAATAGTAGGGTTTAGGCAACTTGAAGATGAGACTTTTAGTGAGGCTTGGGAGAGGTTTAAGGAGCTTTTGCGAAAGTGTCCCCACCATGGCTTACCACATTGTATCCAAATGGAAACATTTTACAATGGATTGAATACGGTAACTCAAGGTATGGTTGATGCTTCGGCTGGAGGGGCCCTTTTGTCAAAAACTTTTAACGAAGCCTATGAAATTTTAGAAAGAATATCTACTAATAGTTGTCAGTGGTCGGATGTTAGAGGCACAAATAAAAAGGTTAAGAGTGTATTAGAAGTTGATGGTGTGTCCACCATTAGGGCTGATCTTGCAATGATTGTTAACGCTCTTAAGAATGTGACACTGATTAGTCATCAGCAGCCGCCGGTTGTGGAGCCTGCTGCAGTGGTCAACCAAGTTGCAGAGGAAGCTTGTGTCTATTGTGGTGAAAATCACAACTACGAGTTTTGCCCCAGCAATCCAGCTTCTGTGTTTTTTGTAGGTAATCAGAGGAACAACCCGTATTCTAACTTTTATAATCCAGGTTGGCGCAACCACCCCAACATCGCGTGGGGAGGTCAGGGGAGTAATGTGCAAGCACAGCAGAAAGTGAACCAGCCGGGATTTGCTAAAGCGCAGGTATTGCACCAGCAAAATAAGCAGGCTTTGCCCCAGCAAAATTTGGGAAATTCTCTGGAGGCAATGATGAAAGAATATATGGGCCGCACAGACGCCGCAATTCAAAGTAATCTAGCTTCAATGAGAGCCCTAGAATTGCAAGTGAGTCAGCTAGCTAATGAGCTGAAGGCAAGGCCTCAAGTGAAACTTCCTTCAGATACTAAACACCCTAAAAGGGAAGGTAAGGAGTAGGTAAAGGCAGTGACTCTTATAAGTGGTAAGCCACTAGAAGAAAAAAAAAGAGCCTAGTAAAACCCAGGATATAGATAATAATGTTGATAGAAATGTTGTTATTGTTGAGAAAGAGTTGGAATCTGGTCAGGGTGCTGGAGGCAGCAATAAAGATGCTGGAGCATCTGGTTCTGTTCCAGATGTGGAACCACCTTATGTACCGCCCCCACCTTATGTACCACCTCTACCTTTTCCACAAAGGCAAAGGCCTAAGAATCAGGATGATCAATTTAAAAAGTTTTTAGAGATTCTTAAGCAATTGCATATAAATATCCCTTTAGTAGAAGCTATAGAGCAAATGCCTAATTATGCTAAATTTCTTAAGGATATTTTAATTAAAAAGAAGAGGTTAGGTGAGTTTGAAACTGTATCTCTTATTGAGGAATGTAGTGCTATTCTTAAGAATGGGCTACCACCCAAGGCTAAGGATCCAGGATCATTTACTATACTCGTGTCTATAGGTGGAAAAGAGTTAGGTAGAGCACTCTGTGATTTAGGTGCAAGCATTAACCTTATGCCTCTTTCGGTCTACCGAAAGCTAGGTATTGGTGAAGCTAGACCTACCACAGTTACACTCCAACTAGCTGATAGGCCTATCACATATCCAGAGGGTAAAATTGAGGATGTCTTAGTGAAAGTGGATAAATTCATATTTCCTGTTGATTTCATTATTTTAGTCTATGAGGCTGACAAAGATGTCCCAATCATTCTGGGACGTCCATTTTTGGCTACTGGTAGGGCGTTAATAGATGTTCAAAAAGGGGAATTAACAATGAGAGTCTGCAATGAGGAAGTAAAATTTAATGTGTTTAAAGTCATGAAGTATCCAGACGAGATGGAAGATTGCGCTTTCATTAGAATTCTGGATAGCACAATTGTTGAGAGAGCAATACAGGATTCGGCTAGCAAGCATTTGGAGGATCATGGAGAGGTTAGTGTAGAGGACTTAGAAGTTTGTTCTTTAGAAAGAAAAAATGAAAAAGAATTATTTAGGTGTGAGGATGCTTTTGAGTCTTTAGATTTAGATCAAAGAAAGGCTCCCCCGATTAAGCCATCCCTGATTGAGGCACCTACTTTAGATTTGAAGCCCTTGCCGGATCATCTAAAGTATGTGTATCTTGGGGAAGGTGAGACGTTGCCCATTATTGTTGCATCAGATTTAATGCCGGAGCATGAAGAGGCCTTAATAAAATTGCTGCAGCAATACCGCAAGGCTATTGGTTGGACATTGGCTGACATTCAGGGGATTAGCCCATCTTTTTGTATGCATAAAATCACTATAGATGAGGGATCCTTTAGAAGTATTGAGCAACAAAGAAGGCTTAACCCTGTAATGAAAGAAGTGGTTAAAAAGGAGGTGATTAAATGGTTGGATGCTGGCATTATTTATCCAATTGCAGACAGCAATTGGGTAAGCCCTATCCAATGTGTTCCTAAGAAAGGAGGTGTCACTGTGGTGAGCAATAAAGACAATGAGTTGATCCCAATTAGGACAGTAACTGGTTGGAGGGTTTGCATGGATTACAGGAGGCTTAACAAAGCCACCCGTAAGGACCACTTCCCTCTGCCATTTATTGACCAGATGTTGGATAGATTGGCTGGTCAGGCCTACTACTGTTTCTTGGATGGTTATTCTGGGTATAACCAGATTACTATTGCTCCTGAGGATAAGGAAAAAACCACTTTCACCTGCCCGTATGGGACGTTTGCTTTCAGGCGAATGCCTTTTGGCCTTTGCAATGCTCCAGCAACATTTCAGCGGTGTATGTTAGCAATTTTTTCTGATATGATTGAGGCCACTGTTGAGGTCTTTATGGACGATTTTTCAGTTTTTGGAGGGTCTTTTCAGAGTTGTTTGGATAATTTAGGCCAGGTATTAAAAAGATGTGAGGATACCTATCTAGTTCTTAATTGGGAGAAATGTCACTTCATGGTAAAGGAGGGTATAGTGTTAGGTCATAGGATTTCTAAGAATGGTCTAGAAGTTGATAGAGCAAAAGTTGAGGTTATTGAAAGATTAGAACCACCGAATTCAGTGAAGGGGATTCGGAGTTTTTTAGGTCATGCAGGATTTTATAGAAGGTTCATTAAGGATTTTTCAAAAATTAGTAAACCTCTGTGTAACTTATTATGCACTGATCATGTTTTTGACTTTGATGAAGATTGTAGGAAGGCTTTTGAGACATTAAAGGCTGCTTTAATCTCAGCACCCATCCTTTGTGCACCTAATTAGAATTTACCATTTGAGGTAATGTGCGATGCGAGTGATGGTGCAGTAGGTGCTATGCTGGGGCAAAAGCAGGGCAAATTTATCCATCCTATATATTATGCAAGCAGGATTTTAAATGAGGCACAAGTCAACTACACAACTACTGAAAAGGAGTTGTTAGCTGTTGTGTTTGCCTTTGAGAAATTCCGGCCATATTTGGTTGGATCCAAAGTCACAGTGTTCACGGATCATGCAGCAATAAGGTATTTAATGTCAAAGAAAGATGCAAAACCTAGACTAATTCGTTGGGTTTTATTATTGCAGGAGTTCGACTTGGAGATAAAGGATAAGAAGGGATCAGAAAATGTCATTGCAGATCATTTGTCTCGTCTTGATCCATCGTCATCTTTGCCGGAGCAATCTGCTATTTCAGATTCTTTTCCAGATGAACAGCTCTTTGCTGTTCAGGTAAAGGTAGTAAGGGATGTCCCTTGGTATGCTGATATTGCCAACTTTTTGGTGAAAGGAGTCACTTCTATTGACATGGATTGGAGGCAGAAGAAAAAGTTTAAGCATGATGCAAAATTTTTCTATTGGGATGAGCCATTTATGTATAAGCAATGCTATGACGATATCATTCGTAGGTGTGTTTCAGGTGATGAAGCAAAGGAAATCCTGGAGCAATGTCACTCTTCGCCGTATGGAGGCCATTTCAGCGGTCAGATGACAGCTATGAGAATTTTGCATTGCGGATTCTTATGGCCTACCTTGTTTATGTTGGGTTTTATGCCCTAAAACTCGTAGATAGTGAATGTAAACAAATTGTATACTTGTTTCAATAAAGTGTTATTGAGTTTTTACAATAAAGTGTTATTGTTAAATATTGCACAATTTGACCCAAACCCAATAAACTAAGATCCAAGGTTGTTTATATGTAACTTGAACTAGTATGTGGGGACATACGGGGATCGGTGTTCAAGTAACAACCTAAAAGGTCTATAGTATAGGGATAAGGCTGGGTACCTTATCCTGATAACATTATGTGATACGGCCCACCTTGTATTCGATACAGACGTATTGATCCAAGGCATCCATGTAGGAGACATGCGAGCGGGGGTATCCTATGCAATGAGTTTGCATAAGACCTAGGTAACTCAGTCTTAATCTTGAGTGTGTCATGAACTCCTTCTCATGAGGGATTGTCCTTTGATTAGCATGGGTGAGAGTGGCAAATACGCCGACTCAATATGCCTTCCTTTTTGGGGACAAGACCGAGTGGGAGGCTGGGGACATGACAACACAAGAAGGAATTCACTCCTTCCCGCTTCTAGGAGAAGTAGATGAGTGTTCCCTTAAGTGGTGACTCCGGGACTTGAACAAAGGGATCCCGCCCTCTTACTGGCCCGAGAGGGACTTTCTGTTTAATGGTTGGACCATAAACAGGTTGTTCATTAGAGGAGCACTGGTACTTAAGGAGACAGATGTAACACAGGGGTGAAACGGTAATTTGACCCAGCTGTGATTACGGACACTCGTGAAGGATTGACTTACCGATATAGGTCTATATTCGTGGACACAGAAATGTTCTACAGTGAGAAGAGTTCAGCTGTGCGTCTTTAGTGGAATGACCCACAGTTAATGAATATTTGTTAACCTGATTAATGAGTTTAATCGGTTAACCTCATATCATTGGAGCTTCTGATCTGTAGGTCCATTAGGTCCCCCTGCTAGGTCATAAAGAGTAATTAGGAACAAATATATCTTGAGAGAATTTGAATAGTTCAAATTCATATTGGGAATTAAGTTAATTGTATGAGATACAAATTAATATAATGTATAGTGATACATTAAAATATAAAGTCTAATTTGAGATTAAACTTTATTATATTGAGAGATTGATATATTTGAAAAAGTTCAAATATGTCTAATTAAATATATGGTATTTAATTAGAAGATAAATTAATTAATTATGAATTAATTAATTATTCAATTTAGTTTAAATTAAATGAGATTCAATTAAACTATAGTCTATGAGAGAAATAAATATTTGAAGGAGTTCAAATATTAATATGAATTTGATTCATATTAAATTTATAGGATATAAGGGAATTTGAAGGAGTTCAAATTTTAATATGAATTTGATTCATATTATGGAATTAATTAATTGAAGGCCTGAAATTAAATATATGATATTTAATTGGGTAATTAATTAATTAACTAATAGAAGGCCTAAAATTAAATATATGATATTTAATTGGTGATTAATTAATTAAAGATTAATTAATTGGAAATTAATCAATTATGGAAATGATTTAATCAGTTATGGAAGTGATCAATCATTTATGGAAAAGATTAATCAATTGTGGAATTGATTGGTCATGGAATTGATTAATTATGGAAAAGATTAAATCAGTTATGGAAATAATTGATTTTAAATGAATATTTTATTCATGGCCTTTGTCCTATAAATAGAACACTAAACCTAGGGTTTAGGCACCACAACATATGGCCACCATAAGGTTCTCTCATATTCTCTCAACTCAAGAACTCTAGGGAGAATTTTCTCTCTAGAGTTTTTCCCATTCAAGGTTAGGTAGTCTCACAACTACGTTCCTAATCTCAGAGTTATAGCGGGGAAGATCAAATGGTGGTGTTCTTCGTTGTTGCAGAGCAATCAAGAATTTGAAGTATTCAGAGTCGTCAACGAAGGTATGTTTCTCACCGCTTAACCTTTTGCCAATGCATTGGTATTTTGTAGAACAAAATTAATTTACGAACGGTCCAATTACGCTTCCGCTTTAACGGAATTAGGGAATTCCAAATCCAATAGTTTAAAGATGCCCACTGGTTCTACAAGCAATGTGATGCTTGCCAAAGGAGAGGAAACTTGGGGCCTAGAGATGAAATGCCTCTTACTGAATAATTTTTTTTTTTTATAATCTACGATAACCTCGTTTTGTTACAAAGAAAACAAATCAATCCATTCGACGTACACTATAAAATTTATTCAGTTTCTAGGTGGATCAAAAGTGTGTGATAAAAATGGAAACATCTTAACATGTACATGGTTATGAATTGAGTGTTTTATGATGAAAGAAAAACACATACCCATCATTTCCTTGCCACAATGTTTGCATGGTGGCACACAATCCTCAAAGGACTTGTTGTCTTTGGCTTTACATTGGTCAGTGCAAGTTTTAAAGCAGGTAAGGGCACTCTCCAAGGTCTTCGCTCTGGCCATCATGGCCTCATAGTTGTTGGCTGTAGAGAATTGTAGTATGGTCAAAAGTGTGTGATAAAAATGGAAACATCTTAACATGTACATGGTTATGAATTGAGTGTTTTATGATGAAAGAAAAACACATACCCATCATTTCCTTGCCACAATGTTTGCATGGTGGCACACAATCCTCAAAGGACTTGTTGTCTTTGGCTTTACATTGGTCAGTGCAAGTTTTAAAGCAGGTAAGGGCACTCTCCAAGGTCTTCGCTCTGGCCATCATGGCCTCATAGTTGTTGGCCTCATAGTTGCCACCACCATAATGCACACTAGCAATGTTGCCATCATTTTCCTGGCCATTTTGTTGGTTAATCTCCTTTTGTCTTCTCTTCGAATTTTATTTTATTTTTTCCTTCTTAGATCACAAGTAGATGATTGTTTGATGTGATGGGAGGGCCATTTTATAGGCTATCATTTGTTAAATTTAGAACATTTAGTGATAAATTTAGTTCTTCACTATTTTTCTATATTTGGATGGAGTGATCTTTGTTTGTTATTTGTTGACAAGTTTTTTTTTTCCAACACAATTGGATAAAGAAAAGGCTTTTTCATGGTTCCTTTCTCTCCTTTAATTGGAATGGTTTTGAAAAATTGTAAATAGCATATGAAATCAAACTATTTGGTTATCATAAATGTATTGAAAATACAGTCGAAGATAATTGTCTCGGTTGACAAGACTGTTTGCCAAGATCACAGTAAAGCAAATTCTTCATCTTTTAGTGTTAACTATTCCCGATTATTCGAGTGATAAATATTTCCTTAAAAGAATTATGATAAAAATTGTTTATTTCCATTTTCAATTGGTATCCATGATTTCGAAAACATTGAGAAAGATACAGTGCATTTAAAGAGTTGAAGAAACAAATATGCAACAATATATATATATATATATGAAACACATTACACGCCTCACAACATACCCAAACCATACAATAGTTGCCATGTTCATCGAGTGTGAAACATAAACATATTAATTCTAAGGTTTTAATAAATATATATTAGCAAAAAATGACCCATAGAGATTCTTGAACAACGTTACATTGTCTTCCAACTGAACTCCAGGTTTGAGGACTTGGAGTCACAAATTAATCCATTTACAACTTCTCCATGGATCTTAGGCTTATCAATAATCTACTCTAATTTAACATACAAATTAACGATGGACTTGCCTTAGAATGAGTGTAGAACACCCGAGCGGAAGCAATTTGGATCGAAAGCCTCTCAATTTCCAATAATTTTAGAACTAAAGCATGCTTGAATAACAACTAAAAAACATAGTAGAAAATTACCAACCTTTTGGGAAGAAATTCGAGCACTCTATAGATGAAATCTCAGCACCAATTACTTGTGGACGACCACCGTGATCTTCCCCATTTTTCTCTGACCTTAGAACTTGTTGTGGGACACAAATTTGTGATGAATTTGGGAGAGTTTCTTCTTATTTTGAGAGTATTAGCTTGTGTACTTGAGAGAGAAATTTTTCATCTTTTTCATCAGCTTCCATCACGTTTTTCTTCTTCTTATATAGAAAAAACATATGCAGGTGGTGCTATTTGAAGAAGACAACATATTGTCTTGTTTGAGGTGTCCATGGAGTCAAAACTAGGAGAAAAGAGATGTGAAAGTTCACATTTCCCCACCTCTTGGAAAATGAAATCCAAATGCAAATTAAAACTAAGATTTAATTTGAATTAAATTTACAAATTGATTTCTCATATTTAATTAATAATTTAATTAAATATAATTTATTTTAATTTAATATGAAATATTAAATTATTTAATTATTCCAATCTCGATACTATTCACGACTTCCCTTAAACTGGGTCTTCAAATATGAATCACTATTCAATTATAAGTCGATATGAGCATTAAATTTTGATATTTAAATATTATTTAAACATTCCTGACTCTCTCTAATATTGTTTGATTTGTAACTAAACTTTAACATTAAATATATCAAATATAATTTAACGACAACTCCCTATAATGAATTTGAACGTCTCAAACTCTTCATCATACTTGTTCTAATGTTTATTCCATATGAGCTAGCAGGGGGGACCTAAAGGACCTACGGATCACTTATTTAATGACATTAAGTGAACAAAAACTCGATAACAACTTTATTGAACAAACATATAATTATTTGTTTCATTCACTATCTACGAGTTTTAGGGCACCAATCCCAACAATCTCCCACTTGCACTAAAAACATAGTTTAGTGGGGTGTACAATAATCCATAACAGCAGTGAGTGAATAAATACTTGTATTGATAACAATTTACAAATACAATAAACTAGGACATCACAATACCTAGTACAGTAGGGTATCGAATACCGATTACAATTCTTTCACTTGCCCTATATTATTTTCTATACATATCTCGCAGACCTAGACCCTCTAGATATGACTCTCGAACACTTTAGTCGTGGGAGCCTTCGTGAATGGATCAGCAATGTTGTGCTTCGACGCTATCTTTGTGACGATCACATCTCCTTGGTGCACTATCCCCCCGATGAGATGATATTTTCTCTCAACGTGCATGCCTCGTTTCTGACTTCTAGGTTCTTTTGAGTTTGCAACTGCATCGCTATTATCACAGTATAGGGTGATGGGCAAACACATATTTGGAACGACGTCCAAATCGGTCAAGAACTTCCTGAGCCATAGTGCCTCTTTCACTGCTTTGCAGGCAACTACATATTCGGCTTCCATGGTCGAGTCTGCTATGCATCATTGTTTGATGCTACACCACACTATTGCTCCTCCATTTATAGTGAATACTGAACCGATTTGGTTTTCCTCGAATCCTTATCGGTTTGGAAGTCAGAATCATCGTATCCTTTAAGGATCAAATCCTTATCACCATACACAAGCATATAATCCCTCGTTCTCTTAAGATACTTGAGGATATTCTTAACGACAGTCCAGTGATTGAAACCTGGATTACATTAATATCTACTGACAATCCCTACTACATAACTAATGTCAGACTTTGTACACAACATGGCATACATCAGGCTGCCTACTACAGAGGCATAGGGAATATGTCTCATATCCTCAACTTCTTGAGGTGTCTTAGGACATTGTTCCTTAGACAAAATTATTTCGTGCCTGAAAGGTAACAAACCATTCTTGGAATTTTGCATCTTATGTTTAATCAACAACTTTTTTATATAAGATGCTTGAGACAGAGCTAGCATTTTGTTCTTTCGGTCCCAAATAATTTGGATCCCTAGAACATATTGTGTCTCACCCAAATCTTTCATTTTGAACTGAGTTGCTAGTCATTGTTTGATGTCAGTAAGATAACCTACATCATTCCCGATGAGTAGGATATCGTCCACATAATATACACTCTTGAAGCGCAATTTGCTTACCGTAAGTGTACGGGTCATGTAATAATATAGTGTTTTCATGATTAAACGAGTGTTGTCCTCTGGATTGGTTTTCTAGCAAATTAAGTACCGTGAATAATCTTGTCTAATTTTATTTCGAGAGCAAAACTTAATGATAAAGATAAATTTAAATACAAAAGCATAAAATAAAGAGTAATTGCAGTGGGTGACAAATTAATTATATATAATAGCAAATTTAGCACAAGGCAAAAAGAATTGCAAATATGGCAAACAAAATTTATAATTCCCATTTTACCCTCCCTTGTTGTTTTTTGAGATATTCTAGAGTAATTGCAGTGGGTTCTCACTTGCTATTTGATTTTCCCTTTCTTCCCATTGTTCTTCAGCCGCACAATTTCTCATTTTCTTTTTAATTTTGTATTTTTTTCCCTTATTGTTTTGTTCATTTTCTTCTTCTTTTTTGATTTTTTGATTTGCTTTGCTTTTTATGATGTTGAGAGGTATTGTTATGCTTGTTTCTTCTTCTTTTTATTTATTTGTTTTTTTTTATAATATGTGGGGAGGGGGATTCGAACCACAAACTTTGTGGTTATCAGTACAACTTTATGCCAATTAAGCTAAGCTCTTGTTGGCATTCTTTTTAATCAAAGAATGCTAAGAATACAAAAATAGAAATTTTGGTGAGTGTTTGTATAAGTATATCAAAGTATATCACTGATATACTCCGGTTAATCGTAGTCTATCACTGACTCTGACTGATTGAAGTCTATCACGGACTATAATTGATAGATAATGAAATACAAAGAATACAAGAATAGCAGTTTTATGGTGGTGGTCACGAAGTTTGTGTGCTAGGCTTTAAAAATTATATTGTTGATTGAGAGTCGCTTGTTCGAAATGGTTATTTTTTTATTTTATGTTCTAATTACCACAAAAGACTTAAATTTTTTGTTCAATTTATGATTGTAGTATAATATTAATTTTGGATGAGTTTCTAATTACCGAGATGATTGGAATGGAATGTACTTTACTCATAGAATTCAATTAAATTGATTTCCATCAGTAACAATCATTGGTAGACTTCAATTAATTGATAATTAACTGATTTCTATCAGGGATAGAAACTGATAGACTTCAATTAACTGATTTTTATCCTCGATAGAAAATGATAGATTTGAATGAAACTAATTTCTATCAGTGATACAAGTCAATATACTTCAATTAAATTGATTTCTGATAGAAACTGATAAACTTCAATTAAATTGGTTACTATAAGTGATAGAAACTAATAGTCTTGAATTTAATTGATTTTTATCAGTGATAGAAACTGATAACCTTGAATTAAACGGTTTTCTATTAGTGATTATCACTGATAGACTTAAATTAAACTGATGGATAGAAACTGATAGCCTTGAATTAAACTGAACTAATAGCGCCTTGAATTAAATAGTTTTCTATCAGTGGCTATCACTGATAGGCTTGAATTAAACACGATAAAAACTTATAGATTATGATTATCAGAGTCTATCAGTGATACACACTGATAGAATTCGATTAATCAAAGTCTATCAGTGTCTATAACTAATAGACTCCGATTAATTGAAGCTTATCATCAAAGTCTATCAATATTTATCATTGATAGACTCCCATTAATCAAAGTCTATCAGTGACTATCAATAATAAGGACTGATAGACTATTGGAGATACTAAGGGTATTTTCGTAATTTAACGTATTTTTTGCTATTTCCGCAAATAATGTTATTTTTTTGCTATTTTTGCAATACTTTTGTCGGTTTTTGCTATCTGTGCAAAGCCCCCTGAAATAAAAGGTGGAGACACAAATGGAAAGATTCTTATGGAATTGATTTCATTGATTCAGATTGAGGATTTGATTAATTGGAATGAATTTATCGTGCAATTGTTTTAAAGCCAAGGAAACTTTTATCACAATTATCTATCTTGAACATAATTGATTCTCATGCATACAATAAACCCAATATCCCTTTCTAAGTCTATTAGCATGTATGTCATTATTTGGTTTAGTCCTTGTTATACTTCTAAAGAAAATCTAAATTCTGTCACAAACTTAGAAACTCAGCTTTAGTTATGCAATTAAAAATACATTCATACCAAAAAGCAATCCAACAGAATAAAACAACTATCTCTCATAATCATAGAATACGATAATGGATAGAAGTATCCTTGTCGACTTCAACATGACAACCAGGGAGAAAGTTTCTTCACAGTCAATCCATTCCCGTTGGGTAAAACCTTTTGCCACAAGTCGTGCTTTAAAGGTCTGTACCTTTCCAGTAGCGTCTCATTTTCTCTTGTAGATCCATTTACGGCCTATGGGTCTTACCCCTTTAGGTTGATCTACACGTTCCCATACTGAATTAAAATACATGGACTCCATTTCGAGATCCATAGCTTTAATTCATTCGTCCTTGTCGACGTCATTCATTGCTTGTCCATTGGTCAATGGATCATCGACTCTGTCATCAGGCATGACGATTGGAGTTTCAGATAAACCTAGATCGCGGTCAGGTTGTCTAATAACCCTCCCACTACGTCGAGGCTCTCTTATCTCTTAAGAAAGACGTGGCTGACTGGAGGTGCCAGCTTCGTCGACGACTTTCGATGATGTTTTCTTAGCTTTATTAGATAATTCACTTAAAACAATTTTACTTTATGGCTTGTGGTTCCTTACGGGGTCTTCTTCTAAGAACGAAGCATTTGTCGATACAAATACTTTGTTATCTTTAGGATCGAAGAAGTATCCTACAAAGAGGCAAAATCTTGAACGAGGTTCTAATTTCTTTAGATTTGCCTGTACCACGTATGTTGAGATCCCCAAATTCTGAAACACTCTTTGTGGGAACCAGGTTTAAAATATAAGCTACAGTCTCTACTACATAACCCCAAAACGAGTTAAGTAATTGAGCATAGCTCATCATCGAGCGAACCATGTCTAACAGAGTTATGTTTATCCTTTCCGATACACTGTTATGCTGAGGTGTACCAGGGGCTGAGAGTTGAGACGTGATTCCATGCTCTATCAACTCGTCTTTGAATCTCGAGTCCATATACTCTCCACCTCGATTGGATCGAAGTGTTTTAATTGCCTTACCTAAGAGGTTCTCAACCTCGACCTTATACTCCTTTATTTTTACAAGGGCATCAGACTTATGATGCATTAGGTAGAGATAGCCATATCGTGAATAATCATCAATAAAACTAATGAAATATTTGTACCCGCCTTGAGCTCTAACGTTCATCGGTCCATAGAGGTCCGAATGTATGAGCTCTAGGGGCTCTTTGGCACGATAACCTTTTCTAGTAAAAGGTTGTTTAGTCATCTTGCCTTGAAGGCAAGACTCACAGGGAGGTAAGGAGCTAACTTCTTGTTGGGTTTTATGTCCTAAAACTCGTAGATAGTGAATGTTAACGAATTATACACTTGTATCAATAAAGTGTTATTGAGTTTTCTACAATAAAGTGTTATTGTTAATTTAAGTCTAAAATTGCACAATATGACCCAAATCCAATAAACTAAGATCCAAGGTTGTTGATATGTAACTTGAACTAGTATGTGGGAACATACGGGGATCAGTGTTCAAGTAACAACCTAAAAGGTCTATAGTACAGGGATAAGGTTGGGTACCTTGTCCTGATAACACTATGTGATACGGCCCGCTTTGTATTCGATACAGACGTATTGATCCAAGACGTCCATGTAGGAGACATGCGAGCGGGGGTATCCTATGCAATGAGTTTGCATAAAATCGGACCATGAAATAGTAAACCACTAGATGTAACACCGTTAACTAGTTAGGTTACTGTTTCAATAGGATGACCTAGGTAACTCAGTCTTAATCCTGACTGTGTCATGAACTCCTTCTCACGAGGGATTGTCCTTTGATTAGTACGGGTGAGAGTGGCATGCACGCCGACTCAATAAGCCTACCTTCTTGGGGACGAGACCGAGTGGGGGGCTGGGGACATGACAACACAAGATGGAATTCACTCCTTCCCACTTCTAGGAGAAGTAGATGAGTGTTCCCTTAAGTGGTGACTCCGGGTCTTGAACAAAGGGATCCTGCCCTCTCATTGGCCCGAGAGGGACTTTCTGTTTAATGGTTGGACCATAAACAGGTTGTTCATTAGAGGAGCACTGGTACTTAAGGAGCCATAGGTAACTCAGGGGTAAAACGGTAATTTGACCTAGCTGAAGTTACGAATACTCGTGAAGGATTGACTTACCGTTATTGGTAAATATCCGTGGACACAGAAATATTCTACAGTGAGAAGAGTGCAACTGTGGGTCTTTAGTGGAGTGACCCACAGTTAATGAATATTGGTTAACTCGATTAATGAGTTTAGTCAGTTAACCTCATATCATTGGAGCTTCTGATCTGTAGGTCCATTAGGTCCCCCTGCTAGCTCGTAAAGAGTAATTGGGAACAATTTATCTTGAAAGAATTTGAATAGTTCAAATTCAATATGGGAATCAAGTTAATTGTATAAGATACAATTAATATAATGTATGGTGATACATTATAATATAAAGTTTACTTTTTGATTAAACTTTATTAAATTGAGAGAATTATATATTTGAAAGAGTTCAAATATATAACTAATTAAATATGTGATATTTAATTAGTGAATAAATTAATTATTCATTTAGTTTAAATTAAATGTGATTTAATTAAACTATATATTATATGAGATATTTAATTAGAATATGATTCTAATGTGTAATTAATTAAATATGTGATATTTAATTAATCACAATAATTAATTAATTTTGAATTAATTAATTGTTCAATTTAATTTAGTTAAATGTGATTTAATTAAATTAATGACTATAGATTAATTTTAATGTGAATATGATTCATATTAAAACTATAGGTTATAAGAGAGATGCACATTTGAATATGATTCAAATGTATGATTAATTAAATATGTGATATTTAATTGGTCAAAGGATTAATTAATTATGAATTAATTAATTGTTTAGTTTAATTAATTTAATTAAATGTGATTTAATTAAACTTAATTAAAACTATATATTAAGTGAGAGATGTGCATTTAATATGATTTAATGCCCATGTAATTAAATATTAGATATTAATTACATTATTAATTAATTAATTACTACATTAATTAAAATGCTTTCTCTCTCACAAAACTACAGGCAAGTGGGGTCTTTGGTGGATATCCTCATTCTGAAGGATTCTGAATATCTCTCTAAATCACTCTCCTCTCTCATTCTCTCTCAATACAGAATACAGAGAAGAAAAATTTCTTCTCTTCATGATTCCCAATCAAGAATTCAGTCCCACAACTGAGTTCCCAAACTTAGAGGATAGCAGGGTAATCTTGTGGTGGTGTCCCAAGATTTCAATTTTGGTCCCTAGCATTCAAGAAGGCGTTCTTGAAGAATTCGGAGTCGTCAGACGACGGTGAGTTTGCTTAGCCTTAAATTTTGTAGAATTATGAATTCGTTTTTGCCAATGTATGGGTATTTTGCGAAACGAAATTAAATTGCGAATTGGTCCAATTGCTTCTGCTGTAACGGAATTAGGAATTCCAATCCTTCACTTCTAACTTGTTTATAAGTCCATTTTTAACTAATCTCCTAATCCAATTGAGTTTAATATGGCCTAACCTCAAGTGCCAGAGATAGGTATCTTGAGAAACTTTCCATCTTTTAGGTTGAGTCTAAACAGTTTTAAACATCTCACGATTTAAAATAGCTTTAGACTCAATTGGTTTAAAAAAATATAAATTATTCTCCATGTTTGCAGGGCAAACATCAATACCTCTTTTAGTTATGAATGCTTCATTAATAGAGAAGGATGTTGAATTTAGTTGTACAATGAAGCAAGATAGAGAAATCAAATTTCTTTTAATTTCAAGAACTATGTACACATTATACAATATTGTGCAACGTTCATCCGAGAAGAATAATTTTATATCTCCCACTGTAGTAGCCGAGATGACTTCTTGTTTTCTGAATTTAAATATCATCTCGCCATCTTGTAACTTAGTCCAGGAACTCATTCCTTCAAATGAAGAACATATGTGATTAGTGGCACCTGAATCGAGTAGCCAGACTGAACTATCATTTTCCACTATCCACAATTCCAAGAATAATAAATCAGATTTAGAGTCGTTGATTATGTTCCTCTTGGCTAAGCAGTTTTCCTGAGGACGTCCCTTAGTTAAAACCATACCTAAATTGTTTGCCACCAGTTTTAAGTGTTTCTTACTCGTATGTTCTAAACCGTTTAATTTGGCATTCGACAAAACACATACATAATTCAACATATCGCTAAAATAAACAAATAACTTGCATTAAAAACTAACAGTAAACCCATTATACATATTATCCAATCAAATTTAGCAAAAGTAATCATCGACCTAAGTATATTATTTGATATATCCTGCAACGATACTTCAAAGGTTCAGAATAACCGCTACCGTAAGGCAGTCAGCTACTCCTCTGAATCGAGACAATCTCAGATATTTAATATTGCAAAAATAACTCTTTATTTCAATAGTTATTAGCTACCGTCGGTTCAGTCAAAACAATCTTGTAAGTGTGACCTGCCATTTTCAGATTCTGAAGGACGTCCCTAACAATGCCACCATAGGGAAGAGCTAGAGTTAGGAATGCTCCTAAGAAACCCTGTACATTTTGGGAGCTTGCGTTGTTCTGAATCCCATGCGCCAGCCCTCTATAGGGTGATCGCTCTCAGAGAGACTCACAGCCGGGGGAAAGGTGTTGGGTTTTATGCCCTAAAATTCGTAGATAGTAAATGAAACAAATTAATTGATCTCAATAAAGCGTTATTTGAGTGATTCAGTAATTTGGTTATTGAATAATCGAGTTTGCATTAATAAACCCTAAATCTAATAAACTAAGATCCAAGGTTGTTTAAATGAAACTTGGACTAGTATGTGGGGACATATAGGGATCGGTGTTCAAGTAACAACTTGAATGGTCTATAGTATAGGGATAAGGCTGGGTACCTTATCCTTGCGACACTATGTGATATGACCCACTTTGTATTCGATAGAGATGCAATGATCCAAAGCATCCATGTACGAGACATGCGAGAGGGGGTATCCTATGCAATGAGTTTGCATAAGATCGAACCGCGAAATAGTAACCTCTAGTTGTAACACCGTTAACTAGTTTAAGTTTCTATTTCAATAGGATGACCTACGTAACTCAATATCAATCCTGACTTTGTTATGAATTCATTTTCAGGAGGGATTGTCCTTAGATTTGTATGGGTGAGAGTGGCATGTTCGCCGACTCAATAATCTTGCCATTTCAAGGGCAAGATCGAATGGGGGCTGGGAACATAACAGTATAAGATGGAATTCAATCCTTCCCCTATTGGAGTTAGTAGATGTGTGTTCCCTTAAGGGCTGATTCTGGAGTTTGAACAAAAGCGCGATGTCCTTTCCTTGCCCTAGGGGAATTTCTTTTTAGTGGTTGGACCCTAAACAGGTTGTTCACTAGAGGGATCAGTGGTACTTAAGGATCCAGAGGTAACCCAGGGGTGAAACGGTAATTTGATCTAGCTTGAGGTTCGAACACTCGTGTAGGATTGACTTACTGTATTGGTCAATATCCGTGGACACAAAAATATTGTATAGTGGGAAGAGTGCAACTGTGGGTCTTTAGTGGAGTGACCCACAGTTAACAAATGTTGATTAACATTCATCCATGCTAAAGTGGTTTCATGTTGCATGCTTGTTTGTTTTCGTTTATTAATATAACACTTTATATTAATCGAACTAAACGAAATTAGACCATTCAACACGCATCTAACATGAAACCCTAAATCATGCATTCCAATTTGATTATAACACTTGTAATAATTACTTATGCATGAAACATGTTATCCTATGGTGGGATTTTAAATCCATATGGTATGCAATATGCATATATGATTCTAATTTAATTTAAAACAGACATTCAGAATACATAATAAATTAAACACATTAAAGTGGACCAATTTTGGCATCTAAATCAAGAAAATAAACTAACTTATTACATTAATAATTTATAAATCGCCTTGGATCGCTCCCGAACATTTCAAATCAGTCCAAAACTTCTTGAAATTGCTTAAACCAACCCAAACATTGCTAAACCGATCCAATCAGTGAAGAATAATGGCAGAACCGACCATAAATTAACCAAACCAAGCTGATCTGAGTAAATAATCGGTCGGGAATGAACAAGATAGAAGCAAACATGTAACGCCCCGACTTTTTGAAACCGAAAGACTGCCTAGGGACGTTACTATATGCACGAATGATTCAAAAAACTATGAAGTAAATTTTTTCCTAGAAATCTAGAATGCATAAAATAGGTAAATAACTTTAGTAAAACATTTGTTTGGGATCCCAAGAAAACTAGTAAAACATAAATATATTTGAGCGCCTCAAAATGCAACAAAATAGATTAGTGTTTGAATATTTACATAGAAAATTCAAATTACAATAACTAATGTGTGGAAGTAAAATATTTTGATACCGTCCACCATGGCACCACCAGCAAGTGCCCTTAATTAGTCGCCTAACGCGTTCTCGCCCTTGCCTAAAATAATTAAAATAAACAAAGAATGAGTATTAAAAATACTTCGTAAGGAACCCCTCTACTAGGGTTGGTTATGCAAGCACAAACGTTTATGAGGGGACCTAATTTTGCTTTATAAAACCTTATTCCTTGGCCATAACGCGAAATGTGACCCTATCGCCACGAAAACTATTATGTGACCTTATTGCCACTAAAAACTTTATTGTGACCGTAACGCCAACTATCGTCATGGCCATATCGCCAGGTTTTAGGAAAATTATAAAAAGAAAAACACATCTTGACCATATTGCCAAGTTTTAATTAAAACTCTTTGCCATGTCACCAAGCTTTTCAATAGCAAAACTTTTAAGATTGTACGTCACATTGGGTCATACATATGAACGTGAAGTCCCTTGTCTAACTTTATGATAATGCCACACAACATATTTTCATTTCTTTCAAATAATGTCATCGTGAAGAAACATCAAAGTCCTAATTTGCATGCTCATTACTCAATATACAGGAATATAACAAAGTAAAGTTCACATAATGACATTCCAATTCATGCTCCACCATCAAAACAGTTTAGCACCCAATCATTTTGCAATCATCATGACAAACAACAATTTTTACTGTCAACAATAAATTTCCAACATGCTGATAGGGGAATTACTTACACAGTATCGCCCAATAATTTTTACTACAAATTCTTACTCCAATGATTTCCTAAATCCTTAGCCAATAATGCCCACAGCTACACATCAAAGGCTTTTTAAGATTAGAAATTTGTGTGCAACAATTCCATTAAACCCAAACATGCTTAAAGGAGGTCTTTACCCTTGAATACTCACCCGGGAAGGCCTAAAAAACTACTGGACAATACTTAAAATCATTGAATCTAGCAACCTCAATGCTTGAAAAATTGGGGACCAAAATCCCACTCACAAACCCCAAATTGTCTCATTGAACCCACTTTATTATATTTAATTATATAACCCACCATTGCAATCACATGGATTACAACCCTAAAATCTTTATTTTTTCCCCCTTTTTTTGACCCAAAAAGAAAATTTCATGTGGTTTGTATATTAATATCATATATATTTGTATGGCCTTTGTATTATGTTTATTTGGAAAAATATTTGTATACATCACTCAAAATCAATCCATTCTCCCTCTCTTTGGAGTTTGGCTACCTAGCTTAGGTTAATGAATCAAAATAATTTTCAATTTTTGTAAAGTTTTCAGGCTAAATATAACTTAGCCCACTAATATTTGTGGCCTTTTTTTTTTTTTAACATTTTCCCCTTATCTTTTAAACTTTTTACTACACCTTTTGTGTATTTGATTTTTATTATTATTTTTTTCAGTTTAAAGTCTTAACACCACTGTCACTAAAAGAAGGATCATATGTAAATTTTAAAAGAGTGTTTCTTTATGAGGTCACCAATTATTGGTATGGTATCATGCTTAACAAGACCTTTTTTTCCCTTTAAATTACAATATCTCATTTCAAGTTGGGTAAAATAAAGTTACTATGGATTAAGTCTTTTGAAGTTCATATGTTTCAATTTCATGGATGAATTTGTTTCTATTTTATCAAATTAATACATGAGATATTTCCAATTCATTTTTTTTTTTTGAAAAGGATATTTCCAATTCAATTAACAATGGGTCAATTCCAAACATCGAAATGATCACTAACAGAGACTTAAATGAGCAAATAAAACTCACCCAAACAAATAATTCCTTTTGCTTGGCAGCAATTTGTGTGGTCAATACTCGACTTGAATGACAGAAACACACAACAACCTAGAATCGATTTGGGAAACATCTATGGGTTAATTTCTAATATAAAGAAAATTGCTGAAGAAACTCAAATCAAACATGGAAACTCACCGAGACTTACCCCAAACGACACCAAATACGTGACTATGGCTACTGCAACCAACACTTGATGGCGGCAACGATTCACGACAGATCTGGGCGGTGCAATCAGTGACGTCGGCGCGCCTGGGTTGGAACTGCTGCGGCGGATCGCCGCAGTGGTCCGACGACTCGAGACGTTGCAGTGGTGTAGCTTGCAACAAATCTAGACATGGATGCGTGCGGCGCAGACAGAGAGACGAGAGGGAGCGATTGAGAGAAAGGGAACGCACAGAGCGAGGGAGACGACGACGGCGTTGTAGTGGTGCGGCGGATCTGGATGGCTCGGAGGTGACTGGAGAAGAGGGGGTGAGCCAGGCGGTGGTGTGGAGGCGTGCGACGTAGACATAGACGAGAGAGGGAAAAAATCGTAGAGGGACAGAGAGAGAAGAACACTCTCGGGGGGAAGAAATCGTGTTATTTCACTTTTCTTTTTTTTTTTTACACACACACACACACATATATAATTTTTTTTTAAATAATAAGTTTGCTACAGAACAGGACGAGGGTAGTTCGAATTGGACCGCTACACTAAGAAAACATGTCGAACCATTGACCACATACGTGAACCGCTGACCTCGAATGCGAACTAGTCGAGAATGAGCGAACCGTGTGCGATATTTTTCTTTAAAGTTGGACCGCCCATCATCTATTCCCATGCCTAGAATTTCCAAATTTCAACGTTTTCTTGATGCCCTATTTTTTCCAGCTTCGAGTAGTCTCCGAATTTCATCAAATTGAAGTCCTTAATGGACTCCAATGACTCTCAAATTTTATAGGGTAATTGATGCCAAAACCAGACTCATTAATTCCCACAAACATGTAGGAAATTACAAATTATTTAATGGAATTAAAAGGTAATTGATGCTAAAACTAAAATCAACCCACTTTAGTAACCATACAGTCGTCACATGAATAAAACCACCAACCATGCTAAAATTAACCAAAATCGAGGGCCCAAATCTGCTCTAATATGAATTGGAGGAGTGTAGAACACCCGAGCAGAAGCAATTTGGATCGAAAGCCTCTCAATTTCCATTATTTTTAGAACTAAAGCATGCTTAAATAACAATCGAAAAATAGAGTACAAAATTACCAACTTCTTGGGAAGAAATTCGAGCACTTTATGGATGAAATCTCAACACTAATTACTTGTGGACGACCACCGTGATCTTTCTCGCTATCATCCGGCCTAATAATGTGTTGTAGGACACAAATTTGTGATGAATTTGGGATTATTTCTTCTAATTTTGAGAGTCTTAGCTTGTGAACTTGAGAGATAAATTTTTCATCTTTTTCATCAGCTTCCATCATGCTTTTCTTCTTCTTATATAGAAGAAACACATGCAGATGGTGCTATTTGAAGAAGACAACATATTGTCTCCTTTGAGGTGTCCATGTAGGTGTCAAAACTAGGAGAAAAGAGATGTGAAACTTCACATTCCACCACCTCTTAGAAAAATGAAATCCAAATGCAAATTAAAACCAAGATTTAATTTCAATTGAATTTACAAATCAATTTCTCATATTTAATTAACAATATTAAATTAAAGAATTATTCCAATCTCGATACCATTATCGACTTCTCTTAAACCCGGTTTTCAAATATGAATTACTATTCAATTCTAAACCTATATGAGCATTAAATTGTAATATTTAAATCTTACGTAAATATTTCTGACTCTCTCTAATATAATTTAATTTGTAATTAAACTTTAACGTTAAATATATCGAATATGATTTAACGACAACTCCCTCTAACGAATTTGAACGTCTCAAATTCTTCATCATACTTGTTCTAAGGTTTTTTCTGTATGAGCTAACATGGGGACCTAATGGACCTATAGATCATGGGCTCCAATGATGTGAGATTAACCGACTAAACTCTTTTAACATAGTTAACCAACATTCGTTCACTACCGGGACAATCCACTATAGTTTGATAGTTGAACTCCCGTTACTGTAGATATATTTTTGTCCACCCGATATAACCATGATTAGTAAGTCGACCATTCACATGTTGTTCGTAACTAGAGCTGGGTCAAATGTCCGTTTTACCCTTGAAGTTACATCATGTTCCTTAAGTCCACACTGAGTCCTTAATATTCAATTGGTTTGTGGTCCCACCACTAAACCTAAAACCTCTCAGGCCAATGAGTGGGCGGGATCCCTTTGTTCGAGTCTCGGAGTCAGCACTTAAGACAACCTCTTTACTATCCCTTAATTGGGTAGGAGTGAATTCCGTCTAGCAGGACTATGTCCCCATCTATCTACCCATTCCTATCCCTGAAATGGGGGGTTTATTAAGTCGACTATGATGAGTCACTCTCACCCATGCAGATCTATGGATAAGCTCGAATAAACGGGAGTTCATAGTTAGCTCATGATTAAGATCGAGTTACCTAGGTCATCGCATTAAAATAAGTAAGTTTCAATAGTAAACAATGTTATAAAGAAAATTGACTTATTTCTTGGTCCTGGTCTTATGCAAACTCATTTGCATAAGACACCCACACTCACATGTCACTACATGAACGATTGAAGATCACATTGTTTGCACTATATACAAATTGAGCCGCATCTCTTAGTGTTTATAGGATAAGGTACCCAGCCTTATCCCTATACTATAGACCGTTTATGTTATTTCTTGAACTCGATCCAGTTTTATGTCACTACATATATAGTTCAAGTATTCATATAACATAGGCATGGATGTTAGTTTATTGGATTTGGGTTATTTAATGTGCAATACACTTATTTAATGACTTTAAGAAAAAAAAAAACTCGATAACGACTTTATGGAACAAGTATATAACTATTTGTTTCATTCACTATCTACGAGTTGTAGGGCACAAATCCCAACAGCCTCGACCTAGTGGCTATCTAAAATAACTCATATATTTAATTCATTAAGAAATCCATCAAAGACAACATTTTAAACAAGAAACCATTGGTCGATCATAAAACATTCATAAAATCACATAAAATTCCAAAAATCTCATAAAGATTGAATAAACTTACAAACCCAAGGTTCCGATTACAACAATTCACGCTTAGACAACCATATACAAGTCTAATCTAAGCCCAAAGACAAATTTATAGTTCAGCCGTAGTGTCCAGACGCTTGGCTACATCCCTGCTAAAATATAGGATAGCGTCTAGATGATGTATGCAGTGTCTAGATGCTATGACTGGCTGAAACGTCCTTTGTTTTGCGGTTTTGAATTATAGACCTCCGAAACTTGCATTGTTTTGAATTAGGCCACAAGCTCTAACAATCCGCTCCAGGGACCCTGCTGCCTCTTGAAATGGTTAAAAATATAGTTAAATGTCACCTAAAATGTTGTGCAAGTATACACAGACTCACAACAAGTGATAAAGAAATTATCGTATCCACAGGGATCTGATTTGCATAATTTAACTGACTTAACTAGTTTTTCGATGATTTCAGTTGATTAATTAATATGATTGGTTTTTGAAATGATGAAACAAATAAATAAGAAATCAGTACAGGATTACATTGGAAAAATAGAATGGAAACATACATGGGTTAAGTCTTTGTAGTTGATTATAATGATGATCCATCAATTCATTTGATTTATCAATCTCATCCAGTCCTATCTGCAGGATGCTCCCACAGCTCTAAAATTTTCGGAACGTGTTTCAACTCCAGTGATGATCTACCGATCATGCATTAAGTAACCGGTTATCCATAACCCAACTACTGGCTTCCACCAACTATCCACAATCTAGTGTGATTACATGTCACATACTCCCTAAATCATCCATGAGACTAGGAAGAGATATATATTTCGACTGGTCAAACGAGCACACAATGAAATGAAGCACAACATGAAATTAAAGATTATCAAATGAATATGAATCTGATGAATTTAAATAAGAAACAACTACATTGATCCTAACCCTACTAAAACGGTAAAAAGATACTAAAGAAAAATGTGCTATGATCTCATGAAAAACATTCGTGATGGAATTTCTACAAGAACTATTAATCATTCTTAGTTGTTGAGGTTGAAGCAGGTGCTCCAAACCATAAAAACTTGAAAGAACATCATCTTGAGAGGAATCACAAAAGGTCTTCTTTATCTCCAAACTGTCGTAATTTAGTCTCCAATTGGCCTCCCCTTAATCTCCTATGACTCATCTTTTTTTAATGCGAGGTTTAACATATTTAGGTTAAAACATTGTAAATTCATCTAACCAACACATCTAATTGGCACAAATAGCACACAATCCAAAAATAAAATACTAATAATAACTCCTTTTTGGATAATTATCAGTATGTCATTTCCCTATACTAGTCTTAATTCATTTGTAATTGCATTAGATTGGTTTAAATTTATTAGTTTAGGATGGCTAATCATTTCTCAGAGCTTAGTTTTAAAATTCTTATTATCAATTAAGCGAAGATTGTTGTAATTAGGAAATATGTGATACAAGTTTGTGTAAGTTTTATGAAATTTCGTACCTTGATTCCATGGTTTGACTACTTGATTGTGAGTTCAATTTTCGATTTATTTGTAACTAACGTTGGTAGAGTAGCATAACTGCTCAACTAATTTAGTAGCATTAAATATGACCATGTGGCTATGAGGCACATTATTCGTAGTAGTTAAATTTCATGATATGCTTAAGAATTAAACCTTAGCTTGCATGAATTTTTGGATTTCCTAGCCAATCTCCTTGATGCCTGACTACCCCTCCCCCCCATTAGGTTACTAATCAAAATATGTTTAATTAATTGAATTAATTGCGGTTGCTCCTTGTGTCCGACTCTTGCCACTATAACTGTAAAGTGGAATATGTCTGTAATTATAAATTTAATTTGAACGTATCTTCAAAAAGTATGACTATTAAATTCAGTGTAATTGTCGTGGAGCACGATCTATTAGTTTTATTAATTTTTTTATTCTTTGCCTTTTGCCTCTTTTATTTTAGTTCGTTTATTGCAGGGACTTTGGTACCTTTTTATTAGCATAACCTAGGTGGAGTTTATTTTCTTATCAACATGGTCGAGCATACGATGAAAAAGTTCTTAGCTCCACATTTCAACAAGTAGCGTCTATGCATAATGTATTTTGAGATTGAAGGTAACTTTGGATCTCACGCTAGTTTTATTAACTAACTTCATTCTTTTCATGGCACTGAAGGAGTGGCAGAATTTTGGCATTTCCATTTTCCATAAGAGGAAAGGCAAGAGAGTGGTTTTACCACTTGCACTGTGTTTTAGGAAAGAGATATATGCTGTCTAATTTTTTTAGGCCTTGAAGGTTGTACTAGTGAAAAGATTGAGTAACGTTCCATACATAGGTAAAAAATTTGGCGGTCACGAAAAAAAATCCGGAACATGTAATTATAACAATAAAAATCGTCAATTTTCATAAATGAATAAATTTTGACTTTATTTATGTCGTTTTTATTGATTTTAAAATGGAATATAGTCCAAACTATAATAAATCGTTAACAAATTGTGTAAATTGATTACATTACAAACTTTTAGGGTTTAAAATGATACAATTGATTCTTTGACTTTATTTATGTCGTTTTTATTTATAAACAAATTAGTCCTCCCTTTTTATTTTTTATGGGTATTTATACTACACATGAGTTATAAAATTTTTTTTAATTTCGACGTTTAACCCTTTCATTAAAGGATATATCAACATAATGACAGATATTTTTCTTTCTTGACTATAAAATTTTATTTGTTATTCATAGTTCTTACACTGGGCTTGGTAGTTGAATATAAAAAAAAAAGTATTTTGTGAATATAAATCTTAAAGAAGTTGAAGTTTATTGGTTGAGAACAATAATAAAATGATGGCAAGGACAAGTTTTTGATAATGAAACAAGCTAGTAAGTTACATGGTAAAAACCAAAGAGGATAAACGAAGTTCAAAATTTCCTTATTCAAATAAATGTTACAAAATCTTCTTGATCAATTTGATCACTCTTTAGATCTCTCCAGTCATTTCATACTCAATTTTGAACGGATTCGGCGGTTAGATCGACGTTGTATTTCTCTACAAAGTAAACACAAAAAAATATTAATATTAATCAAAGAAGGTAAAAAACAAAACGACAAAATAAAAGGGGAGAAAATTTTACTTGAAATCTTCGTATAAATTTTGAAGGAAAATTATCAATTTCACACTCATCCAATGTTAAGTAAGATAAACAATGTAAAAAACTTCAAACACTCAGTCAACAAATAATAAGAGTCAGGTGCAAAATGAAATTAACCTTCACCAAACACAAAGTAGCTACCTCCATTCATAATTTTTTTTTTTATAATCTACGATAACCTCGTTTTGTTACAAAGAAAACAAATCAATCCATTCGACATACACTTTAAAATTTATTCAGTTTCTAGGTGGATCAAAAGTGTGTGATAAAAATGGAAACATCTTAACATGTACATGGTTATGAATTGAGTTTTTTATGATGAAAGAAAAACACATACCCATCATTTCCTTGCCACAATGTTTGCATGGTGGCACACAATCCTCAAAGGACTTGTTGCCTTTGGCTTTACATTGGTCAGTGCAAGTTTTAAAGCAGGTAAGGGCACTCTCCAAGGTCTTCGCTCTAGCCATCATGGCCTCATAGTTGTTGGCTGTAGAGAATTGTAGTATGGCCACCACCATAATGCACACTAGCAATGTTGCCATCATTTTCCTGGCCATTTTGTTGGTTAATCTCCTTTTGTCTTCTCTTGGAATTTTATTTTTTTTCTTTCTAAGATCACAAGCAGATGATTGTTTGATGTGATGGGAGGGCCATTTTATAGGCTATCATTTGTTAAATTTAGAACATTTAGTGATAAATTTAGTTCTTCACTATTTTTCTATATTTGGATGGAGTGATCTTTGTTTGTTATATGTTGACAAGTTTTTTTTCCAACACAATTGGATAAAGAAAAGACTTTTTCATGGTTCCTTTCTCTCCTTTAATTGGAATAGTTTTGGAAATTGGTTAATAGCATATGAAATCAAACTATTTGGTTATCATAAATGTATTGAAAATAAAGACGAAGATAATTGTCTCGGTTGACAAGACCGTTTGCCAAGATTACAGTAAAGCAAATTCGTCATCTTTTAGTGTTAACTATTCCCGATTATTCGAGTGATAAATATTTCCTTAAAAAAATTATGATAAAAATTTTTTATTTCCATTTTCAATTGGTATCCATGATTTCAAAAACATTGAAAAAGATACAGTGCATTTAAAGAGTTGAAGAAACAAATATGCAACAATATATATATATATATATATATGAAACACATTACACGCCTCACAACATACCCAAACCATACAATAGTTGCCATGTTCATCGAGTGCGAAACATAAACATATTAATTCTAAGGTTGTAATAAATATATATTAGAAAAAAATTACCCATAGAGATTCTTGAATAACGTTACATTGCCTTCCAACTGAACTCCAGGTTTGAGGACTTGGAGTCACAAATTAATCCATTTACAACTTCTCCATGGATCTTAGGCTTATCAATAATCTACGCTAATTTAACATACAAATTAACGATGGACTTGCCTTAGAAGGAGTGTACAACACCTGAGCGGAAGCAATTTGGATCGAAAGCCTCTCAATTTCCAATAATTTTAGAACTAAAGCATGCTTAAATAACAATTAAAAAACATAGCAGAAAATTACCAACCTTTTGGGAAGAAATTCGAGCACTCTATGGACGAAATCTCAGCACCAATTACTTATGGACGATCACCGTGATCTTCCCCACTATTCTCTGACCTTAGAACGTGTTGTGGGACACAAATTTGTGATGAATTTGGGAGAGTTTCTTCTTATTTTGAGAGTATTAGCTTGTGTACTTGAGAGATAAAATTTTCATCTTTTTCATCAGCTTCCATCACGTTTTTCTTCTTCTTATATAGAAAAAACATATGTAGGTGGTGCTATTTGAAGAAGACAACATATTGTCTTGTTTGAGGTGTCCATGGAGTCAAAACTAGGAGAAAAGAGATGTGAAAGTTCACATTTCCCCACCTCTTGGAAAATGAAATCCAAATGCAAATTAAAACTAAGATTTAATTTGAATGAAATTTACAAATTGATTTCTCATATTTAATTAATAATTTAATTAAATATAATTTATTTTAATTTAATATGAAATATTAAATTATTGAATTATTCCAATCTCGATACTATTCACGACTTCCCTTAAACCGGGTCTTCAAATATGAATCACTATTCAATTCTAAGTCGATATGAGCATTAAATTCTGATATTTAAATATTATTTAAACATTCCTGACTCTCTCTAATATTGTTTGATTTGTAACTAAACTTTAACATTAAATATATCAAATATAATTTAACGACAACTCCCTATAATGAATTTGAACGTCTCAAACTCTTCATCATACTTGTTCTAATGTTTATTCCATATGAGCTAGCAGGGGGGACCTAATGGACCTACGTATCACTTATTTAATGACATTAAGTGAACAAAAACTCGATAACAACTTTATTGAACAAACATATAACTATTTGTTTCATGCACTATCTTCGAGTTTTAGGGCACCAATCCCAACAATCTCCCACTTGCACTAAAAACATAGTTTAGTGGGGTGTACAATAATCCATTATAGCAGTGAGTGAATAAATACTTCTATTGATAACAATTTACAAATACAATAAACTAGGGCATCACAATACCGAGTACAGTAGGGTATCGAATACTGATTACAATTCTCCCACTTGCCCTAGATTATTTTCTATACATATCTCGCAGACCTAGACCCTCTAGATGACTCTCGAACACGTTAGTCGTGGGAGCCTTCGTGAATGGATCAACAATATTGTGCTTCGACGCTATCTTTGTGACGATCACGTCTCCTTGGTGCACTATCCCCCCGATGAGATGATATTTCCTCTCAATGTGCATTCCTCGTTTATGGCTTCTAGGTTCTTTTGAGTTTGCAACTACATCGCTATTATCACAATATAGGGTGATGGGCAGACACATATTTGGAACGACGACCAAATCGATCAAGAACTTCCTAAGCCATAGTGCCTCTTTCGCTGCTTCGTAGGCAGCTACATATTCAACCTCCATGGTCAAGTCTGCTATGCATCATTGTTTGATGCTACGCCACCCTATTGCTCCTCCATTTATAGTGAATACTGAACCCGATGTGGATTTCCTTGAATCCTTATCAGTTTGGAAGTCGGAATCAGCGTATCCTGTAAGGATCAAATCCTTATCACCATACACAAGCAGATAATCTCTCGTTCTCTTAAGATACTTTAAGATATTATTAACGTCAGTCTAGTGGTCGAAACCAAGATTGGATTAATATCTACCGACAATCCCTACTACATAACTAATGTCAGGCTTTGAACACAACATGGCATACATCAGGCTGCCTACTGCAGAGGCATATGGAATATGTCTCATGTCCTCAACTTCTTGAGGCGTCTTCAGGTTCTCCGTGATTTGACTAAGCTGGTGGTGGACCATGCCTAGGGCTTCCGATGCTGGTGAAGGCCCTGTAAAAGGAGTGTGTTGGGATGGAGAGGCGACATTCGACCCTGATTGAGGAGTGGCCTATGATGTGGAGGCTTTATCCTTCCTCTGGATGTTGTTCTGCTGGAGCTTCCTTATCAAGGACAAGTCAATGGTTGGTTTAAAGAAATGGCGTTCCTCGTCCTTGCCTGGCACAATCTTCACCCTCTGACAAAGCTGGGTGATGAGTGAGCCAAAGAAAAGCTTGCCTGCTCCCTAAGTTGATTTCCAACCCCTTCATAAGACAATAGAGTAGCATCACTCTATCCACTGAAATTGTGCTGTCGTGGGTGGTTAGCATCAAACGCTTCTTGATGAAGTGAAGCCAAATTTTCGATTATGGCTTTAGGTCGCTTGGCACTAAAGACTTCACTTTCATATGTGATTCTTTCCACTGAACCCCCTTGTTGGCCACAGGCTTCAATGCTTCCTTCATCTGCTTGGCCGAAGGGTTCCTAATCACATCATTTCCTCTTGGGTTCAAGGGTGCCTTGATCCTGTACACCCTGTTGATGTCGACTGAGGAGAAACTGACCATCTTCCCACTCACCACCGTCGTGATAATGCTCTCCTCCCTCAGGCCGCCATAAAATTCACGAACTAAATGCACTACAGCCTCATGAGGGTGAGCACAGAACTCCTGCCACTTGTACTGGAAGATAACTCTACTTACGAACTCTGGTAGTGCTCCAACTCTGTTAGAGAAACCCTTCTCATTGAGGAAATCTCTTTTCTTCATGATCTCCATCCGTTCCTGAAAATTAATATCTTTAAATACCTCGGGGAATGGATTTTTAGGAGATGCGACCTTGGGTGATATTCCCTTTGGCTTGGCGGGTGAGACGGTAGGAGGAACTGCAAGAGATGCGTCCATGGACCTTGTCCTCGACCTCTTGACAAATATTGGGTCATTCTTGTTCTTTATCCTCCTATCGGCCTTAACCTCTCTCTTTCTCTTTCTTCTCAACGCTGCAGAGATAGGGACTTGGTCGCCATTTAGCTCCGTAATCTCTAAATCAGATTTTGTGTCAGAATCAAAATCACTGGAGGTCTCGACCTCCTCGTCTTCTTTTTCCTCTTCAACCCTTTTCTCTCTCGAAGAGGTGCTATCAGCAGCTAATGGGTCATGCATGAATAGAGGCTCAAAAACCTCCTCAGTTGGCTGATCGACGATGGCCTCAACTAGGCCTTCCTTAGAATGCGGCCCAAATGCGGTCGCATTATGGCCTTCATTCTCTACTTCTCTTTCTTTTTCTGTTTCAAAATTTTCTTCTCTTGGCCCCCGTTGGGCCTCTACTTCTACCCTTCCTTGCAGATCTCCAGCCTCACTTTGAGCCTTGTGAAGTGGCTCAAAGGCTGCAAGGAATTCTTCAGCTTCCTTCCTTCTCTTTTTCTCTTCCCCAAGGAGTTGCAAATCCATAGTAGCCCTCCTGAGGTTTTCCTCATATTTTCTCTCTTCCTCAGCTTCTAAGACCCTCTCAACCTCTTTCAAAGAATTTTGTTCAGCCTTGTACCCCTCTGCAATCTCAAGGGCCTTTGCCACTGCTTGGCGGATTATTCCTTCGAATACATCGGGAGGCATCCTTGTGGTTTCTAGGGGCTGAATTTCAAGCGGCTTTTTAGACACATTTTTCTTTGGGCTTCTCTTTCTTGCGTTGTAAGTAACAACGGGCTTGGTTCTGCAAGATAGAGAAGGGTTAGTTGAAGGTTCGGAAACCTTACCCATTGAAGCTTCTCCTTGCTGAGAGCTTCTAGCTGCCTTGGCGACTTTTTCTTCGTCTTGCCGATTCCCTTCTTCTTCAAGGACAGCTCGTCTCTTGGCAACCATCTCTCGGATCATCTCAAACCATTCCCGCGAACGCTTTCTGTACTGTTGAGTGGCGGGTTTTTGGGTTTGACGGAGAATAGTGGAGCGTGTGAACCGTCCTGGTGTAGATGAACTTGACATCTCCCTCGACGTGGCTGACATTGCCGAAAAAGATGGAGTAGGAGCGTTGGGCGCATGGTTCACGATCGCCGGTGAGAATCCTGTGGGTCTCGTTCTTTGTGTGCCTTGTATGGGCGTAACGGGGCTCTCTTCTTGTCGTCGGCTGCTTGCTTCAGCTTCGTGGGTGTTCGGATTACTCTGAGAACGAGTAACCTTGCGTGAGGATGATGATCCTTCAGTGTTCTTCATCTACTCGGATGTGGATTTTTCGGTTTCACGATGGATAGAATATGGAGAGTTGAGATTTTGACTTGAATGCAAAGGGTTGAGAGTTTGGTGAAAGGAAAAGAGCTTAAGTCAAGGTATTTATACTTTTCTAATTAGGTCACGTGCAGGTCAACAAAAATCATGACTCCCTTTTTATTCGGGCAAATGCGATCGCATTCCCAAATACAATGGAGAGAAATGCAGTTGCATTTCACCCAGTCTTTCTGTCTTCACTTTTTTCTGAGTTTTCATTTTTCTTTGCTTTCTCCCTTTCTCTGAAACACTTATAAACAAGTTAGAAAGTTCATATGCTAACTCATGATTTATTCCTATTTTTCTCATTTTTCTCAATTTAAAAAGCATTAAGGAAATGTTTTGATCAATTCAACTTCCAGCTAAGTCCCCAGGTAGAGGTATTCCCTACGGTCAGCTTAAATACCTTAGCCTTGTCAGGACTTGCCTTAGACAAAGTTCTCTCATGATAAAAAACCATTTATTCAAAACAAACTTACACTTTTTTTTTTCTATTTTCCTGCTTTTTATTTTTAACACTAGACAGGGCACCAAAATAACATGGAATTTTCAAAACTCTCAGGTAAATCCCCAGGAAGAGGTGTTCCCAATGGTCATCTTAAATACCTTTTCCTAGACTGGATTTTCCTAGACAGAGTTTTTGCTCTTGTCCGGATATTTTGGAACTCTAGTCTAGATTATTGTTTGTTCACCGCAAGTGCACGGGTCGTCACAAATAATATAAAACGGTAGGTAATATCGAGTATCGAATCCACAGGGAGGCAAAGCGAAATTTAGGGAAGCAAAGTTTCTTTTAGCACTAAAAATCCTTGGGCGAAATAATATTTAGGGACCGGATCATGCAATCAAATAAATTTTAAAAAAAATCAAAGCAATTAAAGAGAAAATTTGATCAATCGAGAAAAATAAAATATGGAGAAAGGGTTTTTAATGGGAAGAGGGGTCTTGAAAACCAATTATTAGCTAAACATTTATTATAATTATCCTATCTCGTTGCCCAACTAATTATAATCCTAGAATCTCCATTAATCACATAGGTTCTCCTGTCGGTCTCCTCTAATTGTAATTAATTCATTTTAACAACCTAAGTGTCCTTAGCGCCATTAAAAATCATTAATTATTACGCACTGATTCATTTTAGGAATCTAAGTTTAATCAACTAATCTCGTTGTCACGACGGGCAATTAAACTAGTTGCATGGATTATGATCTATCCTAACTTCTCTCCGTCGAGTTTCCATTAAGAATCAGATCAATACACAATTGGCCAGATTGCATACAACATTAAGCACATTCGTACAAATAATTAGGAAAAGGGCAAGAGACAGGTAATTATAACAATATTTTGACTATAATTTCATTTCAAGACCCCAAATTGGGGTTTAGCTATACATAGCTAAAATATCCCCAAAATTTACAATAGAAAGCATAATTAAGAGAATAATAAAAGGAAAGGAATTGACCGTTGAAAACCCCTTCGCTGACGCTTGGAGTCCGTCCGAACACTCCTTGAGCCTCCTAGGATGCTCCCCAAAATTCCCCAAAGATTTCCCACTAAAGAAACTCTCAAAAAGGCTAGAAAGCCTTGAGAGAGGCTCCCAGAAGAGCAAAGAAAGCAAGAAAAGAATGGAAGAATATGATGATTGATGGTAAAATGAGGCACCAAGGGGCGCCTTATATAGGCTCGGAAAGGAGGTAGCGTCGCGACGCTATTTGGCACAGCGTCGAGACGCTGTGACGTCATCGACTTGTCGGCCATGAAATGGACAGCGTTGCGACGCTGTCCTTACAGTGTCTCGACGCTAGGCAATTTGCAGAACTTTCATGCGCGGATTTGGGCTTCAATTTGGGCCTCTCCCCAATTCTTTTTGGACATTTTTCTTCATAGTTGACCTCTTTTGACTCCCCTTCACCCAAGCATGGAAATTGGGCTTGAATGGCTTCATTTTGGGCACTTTTTCCACAAAATCCACAGTATTGCTCCTAAAGACCAAATAACAAAATACATTAAATATTTTCAATAAAAACACTGTTAAAGCACTGAAAAGCCTAATAAATTGGGACTAAAATAGCGACATTTCTGCTCGCTATCACACCCCCAAACTCAAGCCTCAATGATTTCGGAATTCTTAAGATAGAATGGAAAACATGCAAGTAGAATAAGCAAGCACCGCATACTATTGAAGAAATCTTAAACAAGTTTGAACTTAAGATTAATGAATAGCATGCTCAAGACTTATCTATTGATTCTTTTACTAACCTAGATTAGTCTTATGACTTTCTCCATTTCTTTTCCCCCTACACTGGCTAAGAGCCCCTAATAGGTCGGAGTTTTTCTGTCATGCAAAAAAAAAAAAGAAACTAGGGCGCCTGTCATTTTTCTTTTTCATGGGGGAGCAAAACTCACAAGTGATTTTTCTCTTTTCTTTTTCTTTTTCTTTTGCTACTCCCCCAAACTTGCATTTTGATATCTAATGGTACTAGCTTTTACACTATGGTGCAGGGACCTTTAACCCGAATTTTATTGTCTGGTTGGCCTAACTGATCACACCGCAGGTAGCTCTTTTTACCCCTAGGTTTTTTCTTTTGTGCAAGCAACAATTTTCTTTTTCAATAGATTTTTCTTTTCTCTCATTTTCTTTTGTTGCTTTTGCTTTTCTCTAAGCAGGCATGGCATTTTTTTTAACTTAGTTCTTTAGAACAATCAAGCATGAACTTCCTAATATTAGAAACTAAGCCTATCAGGGTGACAACAAACTTTAAAAATCATAATAAGAATCTAGATTTTTCAAAGACGTCATTAGATAAGACTATTGCATGCTTTAGACATCAAAACTGAGTATAAAAAAATTTTAAAATTTCACAATTTCTGACGTGCTCCCAGATTCCACAACATATAAACCATTTTCTCTCAAAACTTCTAAAATCACATCCTTGGCTATCATGGCTATCTATTCATGCATCCAACAGAATTTAAATATGCTCAACACAGTGAAAAGCCTCCCCCCCCCCCCCACACACACACACACTTAAACTAAACATTGTCCCCAATGTTTTAAAAACAGAAAAGCAAATAGAGGGATACTAAGACTTCCCTGAGCAAGGAGCGCTTCATCATCTTCCTTTGGATCCAGAAAAATGGAATTTTTTGAATTTTGGGATTTGCTAAGGTGATCCTGCAAAACAAAATCTGATCACGGAGCAAAGAAAATTATTTACCGCAAAAACAACTACCTAAACTTTAATCCTTGGGTTGCCTCCCAAGCAGCGCTTTCTTTAACGTCTTTAGCTACACCAGGCTCGACACACTTACGGAGGCTCGAAATAAAAGTTTTCATCATCCTCCGAGCCCTGCAAAAAACCACGCACCGAATTGCACACTGCAAACAGGGGAGAAAAAAACGAATCTGTCCTGTCCTAATGATTCGATCTTATCTTTTAATCTTCTAAATTAAATTTTGTTTGAAGTCCGGAGTCTATAAAAGACTTCCAAGTTGTATTTCAAAGGCATGCTCTGAGAACTCTCAAGTTATCTTCTTTTGTGAAGCTTGAATCTCACCTTGCTTTCTTCATCAGCTAGTCGATCCTCTTTTAGGGACCATTAAAGCTGAATCAAGTTGGTATCAGAGCCATTCAATATTCAATAAAATTTCAAATTTTATCAATTGTTGATTTCAAATTTTTCTGGGGGGAGAAGGGATTCTATTCCAGAAAAACCATTCCTCTAAAACTCATTCCATAATCTTTGAAGTCAAAGACTATCTTCGACGAAGAGATCGTCAGAAACTATTTACGTTCATCTACTCCGAAGGACTGTTGCGAAGGACTGTTGCGGTTGGTGGTCCCAGTCGTAAGACGCAAAGAAAAGCGCAGTGAATCCGTTGGTCAGCCTACCTTGCCTTCTTGCCAAAAGAGTAAGTGAAGGTATATATCTTTTGATCTTCAATTCAAAGAAAGTAGTTTTCGATTTTGAAGCTTATTGTTTGAATTTTTGAAAATGTTTTTTCTTTAATTAATCCATGTCTCTCTTAAAGAAAATTTTGTTCAAAACTCTTCCCTCAAAACCAGTTTCCTCAAAGGAGCTAACCCAAAATGAAATAGAGGACCAGCATATGGCCTCTTCTGGCTCAGATATCTCTAATGAAGCTTTGCATATAGCAAAGATCGAAAACAACCTTCAAACTTGGGGTTTACCCAAACTTGACAACAAAACAATCTATATGCATAATACGTTCAATTTCAAAGAACAACACTGCATCAAGATTGTTGAACGCAAAATTCCAGTCTATGGGAATATTGATTCAATTCAATTATTTCCAAAAGACGATATCCTCAAGCACCGAAAAGATTTTCAGTTCCTTCATATAGGAGCAGTTCAAGTCGCTCTCCGTCCAATGTTCAGATCGGGTCTAGACACCCCTGTTCTTGCAATCCTGAGGGATAGACGTCACAAAGACTTCTCTAACTTTGTTCTTGGAATCATCGAATCTAATCTTGCCGATGGTCCTGTATATTGCAATTGTTTCCCAAACTTTATGGTGGCCTTAGATGATCCCCATATTCTCAAGACCTTAACTCTTGAAGTTACAGGTCAAGGTTTGAATCTTGAAGAAGGTGTCAAGAAGATGACGCTTTTATACAAGATCACCTACAAAACTCTTACTTCCTCAATGGAACCAAAAGCACTGGTTCAATCCCCTAAAGGGAAAACCATGCTTATTGAAACCAACATCAATAAATCCTCTGTAAGTGTCCCAAAGATGCTTTCATGGGATAACCTCACAAGAAATCCTAGATGGACAATCGAAAATGCTTTTGTCCCAAATAAGAAAGAAAAAGAACTTTCCCATATTATTGAACACCCAGATGGGAGAGTAGAAATCAAATTTGAGGATGAAGAACCTCGTTTCCCAGTGGTCAAAGAAAACATGAACAAAAAGGAGTTTATGAGTTCTAGACCAAGTACCTCAGGCATTAGGCCAGAATCTCTTCAAAGTATTGGTAGGACTAGCTCATTTAGAGTAAAGTCTGTAAGATTGGATCATGGTGTTCCAAATCTCCAATACGAAGAAGAAAAACTCCTGCATCACCAACTCAAACTGACATGGAAACAGAGTCAGTATTCAAAAGTCAACTAAATGTTATCATCTCTGATAATGTGTTTAAAGTTGACAAAGAAGCCCTGCAAAAGGAGTTTATGGCCAAAGAAAATAGAGAAGAAAGAAAACGATTCTTTAAGACTTACTCTGAAGAACAGAGAAAAGTCATTAAAGAAGAGTACTTTCAAACTCTAGAAAAGCTTCAAGAACACATTTCCTTTTTTAGGTGGTTCAATCAGAGAAAAGAATATTCTCATATATGTGCCATAAGAGAAAAGGAAAAGTGGAAAACTATGAGGCGAGGAGAAGTTCAGGGAAACTATCTTCCAATGGAAGATGTTGAGTTCGACAGTTTTTACCATGAAAAAATTGTCGCAAAACCCTTCCAACTCATAAGAGAAGCTGAAGAGGCTCAACCTCCTACCAATAAAGAAATCAAAAGCATTCAGGTCCAAAACAATTTCTCAAACCGAATGCTTACTTCCATAGCTGAACAAGTTTATCGGCTAGAGGAATTAATCGATCCTCCTCCTACACCTATTAAACCCATGTTCAGCCCTCTTGAACAAGTCAATCTCAGGACTCCAAAGAACAAACTCTTGGAAGAGATTGATAGAAAGCTTTCTGCTATAGCAAGAGGAGAAAGCTCAAACCAAATCAATGTTCTAAACGATAGTGACAGTGATATAGACTCCCTCGTCGAACAGTTATCGGGACTCCGGATTGATGAACCTCAATCTCTTAACAAAATGGGTTATCTAAATCCAGGAGACCGTGTGAACTGGTATCACAGACCTTCGATGCCAGACCTCAACTACGAACAAAGCCATAAGTTCGTAAAAACCAAACAATTTGACGGACAGTCGATTATTGTTTGGAATATTGATGGAAAATCTGATAGACAGATCCAAGACATGTTGTCCGAAATGCTCATAGCATCAACAGCATACCAAGAAAATGGAAATTCGAACCATGCAGCCTGTGTAACCTTGATCAATGGCTTTACAGGAGTCTTAAAGGCATGGTGGGATTGCCTCAGTGCCGCTATCAGATTAGAAATCAAGCTGCATACCACAAAGGTAATTAGAAAGAGAGAAATATCTGATGCTAAAGCAGATCCAGGTATTAGGATAGGTGGAGAACCTATCACAAAACCTGAAACCTCAAAAACCCCTCCAAAAGTTGTCGTCATAGAAGAAGAGGTAGAACAGCAAGATGCTGTAGAAGCATTAATCTATGCTATCTCTTGGGCATTCACAACTGCTCATAATGTGAAACATGACGATACTCAAAGAACTATTCTCAAAAACCTCAGATGCAAGAATCTTGCAAATTTCAATTGGTACAAAGATATGTTCATTTCAAGGGTGTATTACATGAAAGATCCCGATTGGAACCATTGGAAGGAGAAGTTCATTGATGGACTTCCTAGCTATGTCTCGGAAAGAGTTTATATGACTCTTCGAGAACGCTACGATGGTAACATCAATTGGAGTAACCTGACCTATGGTGATTTAACAGCATATGTTATCAACTGTGGTCTGCAAATCTGTAATGAGATCAAAGTTCAACGCAAGGTTCAAAAGAATGAAAAGAGCAGATTAAGAGATATGAAAGCCTTCTGCTCTCAATATGGGTGCGAACGAATTGAAGAACCAGGTCGCCCCTCTAATAAAATCATCTGACAGCTTAATAGCCGAAGGTATTACAAAAACCAATACAATGATAGACCTCAGTTCTATCAAAGGCAACAAAGAAATTATATTCCCAAAAAACAATACATCCCAAAACCTCGTTATAAGAAAAGACAACCAAGGCACCACTCCAAGCCTAATCAAACCGCTTTCAAAAACAAAGGGAAAACCTTTTGTTTCAAATGTCAAAAGGAAGGACACTATGCCAACAGGTGTCCAACCAGAAGAATCAATGAGCTTGATTTAGAAGAAGAATATTCTTCTGAATATGATAGTTCTAATCAAGAATTGAACGAGTTCCAATTCGACGACACCAACTCTGAGGCTTCTAGCCAAAGCCAAAGTGACCAATCAGAAGGTGTCAAAGTCTGTAAAAAAGACTGTGAAGGACATTGTATAAATGTTCTTACTACTGAACAAGAAGTTCTCTTTAACTCTATTGATCACATAGAAGATAAACAGATGAAGAAAACAATCCTTGAAACCCTCAAGCAATCTTTATCTTCTTCTAGTACATCAAATTACGTCAAAGAAAAAAATGAAGTAAGACATTCTAGTCTTTCTGAAATCCTTCAAAGAAATGACTTCTTTAAACAAAAATCTGATATTAAACCATCGTCCATTCAAGATTTACAATTTGAAATCAACAATCTCAAAAAAGAGATAAGGGAGAACAAAACTGAAATCGATTTAATAAAAATCGAACTCAGTAATCTTAAAATCAAATCTATCAATTCTGATAATGAAGGAGAAGATTTCCTTCTAAATCAAATTACCAGAACCCAATTTCAAAAAAGGTATTCACTAATTACTCTGAAAATAGAAGATTTTCAAATCACCCTCAAAGCCTTAATTGACTCTGGGGCTGATCAAAATTGTGTCCAACAAGGCCTCATCCCTACCAAATATTTTGAAAAAACTACTCAAAAGCTGAGTAGCGCAAATGGTCAAGGATTAAATGTTCAATACAAATTGTCAAATGCTCATATATGCAATAATGAAATTTGCATTATTTGCTCATTCCTATTAGTCAAAGATTTAAAACAAGAGTTGATATTAGGGACCCCATTCCTAACTCAACTCTATCCTTTAAGTATTACTGAAAAAGGCTTAGTTTCCAATTTTGACGGAACCAAAATCATTTTCGAGTTCATTACCCCAATTCTTCCATATGATATTATGGAAGTAAGTGAGTTAAAACTGGAAGAAATCCAAAGAAAACAAAAACAGATTTCTTTTTGAAAAGAAGAAATCAGCTACAAAAAGATTGAAGAAAATCTTAAAAATCCTTCTATAAAAATCAGGATAAAAGATATAGAAAACAAAATTGAAAAAGAAATTTGCTCAAATCTTCCAAATGCTTTTTGGGATAGGAAGAAACACCTTGTTAATCTCCCATATTCAAAAGATTTCGATGAGTCAAAAATCCCTACAAAGGCAAGACCTATTCAAATGAATGCAGAGTTACTAACATTTTGTAAATCAGAAATACAGGATTTACTCAATAAGAAGCTAATTCGACCATCCAAAAGCCCATGGTCTTGTGCAGCTTTTTATGTCAACAACGCAGCCGAACAGGAGCGTGGTGTGCCAAGGTTAGTTATTAATTACAAACCTTTGAACAATGTTTTGGAATGGATTAGATATCCAATTCCCAATAAACAAGATTTACTAAAACGTTTTTCTAGTGCAAAAGTATTTTCAAAATTTTATATGAAGTCAGGTTTCTGGCAAATTCAAATTTCAGAAAAAGATAAGTACAAAACTGCTTCCAATGTACCATTTGGCCAATACGAATGGAATGTTATGCCATTTGGGCTTACAAATGCCCCTTCAGAATTCCAAAAAATCATGAATGACATTTTCAATGATTTTCAAGATTTTACAATTGTTTATATTGACGATGTCTTGGTTTTCTCTTCAAGCATCGATCAACATTTCAAGCATTTAAATATGTTTATCAATATCATCAAACAAAATGGTTTGGCAGTCTCTTTGTCAAAAGTCAAACTTTTCCAAACCCAGATTAAATTTTTGGGCTTCAATATCAATATGGGCCTGATTAAACCCATTCAAAGGTCCATAAACTTTGCTACAAATTTTCCGGACCAAATCACAGACAAAACCCAACTTCAAAGGTTTTTGGGCTGTCTCAATTATGTGTCTGATTTCATCCAAAATCTCAGACCCATTTGCAAGCCACTTTTTCAAAGGCTTAAGAAAAATCCAAAACCATGGAATGATGAGCATACTAAAGCTGTTCAAAAGATAAAAGCTTTAGTCAAATCAATTCCCTGTTTGAGTCTCATCAACCCAAAAGCAAATCTGATCGTAGAGACAGATGCATCAGACATTGGATATGGAGGAATCCTTAAACAGTGTCTTGATAAGGATGAATCAATTGTCAGATTCCATTCAGGAATTTGGAATGACACTCAAAAGAATTACTCTACAGTCAAAAAAAAGTTACTTGCGATAGTTCTCTGTGTTCAAAAATTCCAAGGTGATTTAATAAATAAAAAATTTACATTCAAAACGGATTCCAGAGCCTCAAAGTTCGTCTTAGAGAAAGATTTTAAAAATCTGGTTTCAAAACAAATTTTTGCCAGATGGCAAGCAATCTTATCATGTTTTGATTTCGAAATTCTGCCTATAAAAGGCACTCAAAATCCTCTTGCAGATGATCTCTCAAGAGAGTTTTTAACTCAAAAACTCTCTCCTCTCTCTCTCCCCCTTGCTAAAGAAAAGAAAAGAGTGAATGAGTGAAAGCAGAGGCAGAGCCTCTTCTTCAAGGGGTAGTCGCCCATCTTCTTCTTCAGCACCTCCACCTATGAGTGCTGACCAATACGCCATGGATTTAGGGTTTACTCTGGTAACCCGATCCAGGTCTCAGCAAGGCGGTATACGCCCTATGCCCCCAATGGAGTCATCAACTCCACCTCCAAGGCCTTCGGCCAATCTCATTCGTCCTTCAGGCGGAATCGTTCATCCATCCCGTCCTCTTCAACATACTCTGCGGCTGTAACACCCGAAAAGAGGTTTGTACCTCGCCCAGAGATTAAAGGTTACTTTCAAAAATCCCAGGTTATCTATGAACCTATCATAAAACCTGAATTTCAAGGTCTTAACCTAGAAGAGACCGTTTCAAATATGTATCCTACAGGTTTCAATTTCATGCCTGAGGATCTTAACAAAACCCGTACCTTTTATGAGTTTATTCTTGTTGACACCAAGTCAGCTGAGATTACTCATATTCCAGATAAACACGATCCCTCAAAGATCGCTTATTCAAAATTCAAAATATTCAAAGCCTTGAATCCGACCCATTGGAATCAAGGACTTTACACAGACAAATCTTTCTCAAAACCGTTTGTACCTCAATCATACTCATATCGGGACTACATAAGAGCCTGGTATAATATGATGTGGTATTCACCCTCCAAACACTCATGGTTCATATCCTTCTGTCCAAATTCTTACAAAATCATATTTCCACTGTGGTTTATCCAATGGTGGAATACATTCGGATTAACCGATGATATTCTTCCAACTCCCTTGCAAGAATCATACTTTCATTTTGTAAGGAATATTCAAAAAACAGCGTTTCATAATTCTATGAGATTCTGTTTATACTTTCAAATTCCGTGGATATTTTGCTGGAACTTTTTCAATATAAGACCGTCACCAAGATCTTAAAGATCAAATGGTGGGACAAATTCAATTTCCAGAACGCAACCCTCAACAAAGTTAAAGAGTGGTTTGCAGCCAACGGTTATCTTCAAGACATCGATATCAAGAGAAACGCAGAGTTTCTCAATGATAAATAAAAGCTTCTGGCAGCTCTTGCACAGACAACATCTGATGCAGACTTCCAAAGGATTCTTCAGATGGCGGCTTCAGATAGAAGCACATCCCCAGCTTCTTCTGCACAAGGAGAAGAAGAAAATGAAGATCCGGATTACGATCTGGACGACCCGTTCCTCGACTCACAACCTATGTGAGCTCCGAGTCAAAATAAACCTGTCTCACAAAGAGATAGTCAGTATATTTCTGGAATACTTCAAAAGAAAGTAATTCCATCAATTAAAAAAAAAAAGTGTTGTAAATTCTCATCTTTTAGATCTAAAATGTGTAAACTCTGTATATAATCTAGTTTACACTGTAAATACATTTCTGCTAAAGCACAGCTTTAGAAGATGAAGTAGCAGGGCTATCAAGTTAAAAGAATGCTATATCTTGAAAGCAAAGATTATTAGCAACTTTCCTAGATCGTGAGGACCTAGTTTGGCGTGTTCCGGCAGATGATGATGATGTAAGTCCGGGTTTAGCCTGTAATCAGCCTAGGGTGATCGAGGGTTAGGATTGGAGCTAATAATTTAGCCGACAAGACAAAGAATCTTATCTTCTGAAAAGAGATAAAGCTGAAGCACCTTCAACAGCTGTAAAGAGGCAGAAGTGCAATCATATCTTATCTTTTCCTTACTATTCCATTTTGTCGTTGTCTGTAATTATTTATCTTTAAGTCATGTCTATCCGTGCAGGGGTCCTATCCTGTCGGAATAATAATTTAGTTTTACTTTTTCAATTTTTTCCTTATTGCTTTTCAAAAAGACGAATCTGTCAGGGGTCCTGTCCTAATGATTCGATCTTATCTTTTAATTTTCTAAATTAAATTTTGTTTGAAGTCCGGAGTCTATAAAAGACTTCCAAGTTGTATTTCAAAGGCATGCTTTGAGAACTCTCAAGCTATCTTATGTTGTAAAGCTTGAATCTCACCTTGCTTTCTTCATCAGCTAGTCGATCCTCTTTTAGGTCATCAAAATATGCATTATGATCAAAATCCCCATCATCCCATAAGCACTTCTCTTAAGCCTAGTCCAAGATTATACTCTACCTCTTCATCATCGTCAGTCAAGTATTCAGGACCAATAGAAAAACAAGTATGCAAACTACATACAGACTCGTCTTGGCCAAAAATACTAAACACGAGTTTTTCATCATCAATGTTCAAGGTAAGCTTACATGTATGCACACTAATCTCAGCTTTACCTGTAGCTAAGAAGGGTCTGCCTAGAATAATGGGTACCTCTCTGTCTTCCTACATGTCCAGTACCACAAACTCTACAAGGAAGATAAATTTTTTGACCTTTACCAGCACGTCCTCCACAACACCCATCGAGTGGGTAATCGATTTATCAGCAAGTTGGAGAGTGATGTCGGTGTCCTTCATTCCTGTTAAAAAAATCTTCCTGTAAACAGAATAGGGCATTCAATTTATACTAGCACCTAAATCACACAGAGCCCTATTGAAAGATACTTTTCCTATAGTGCAGGGAACAGTAAAACTCCCTGGATCTTTTTGTTTAGAAGGCATCCTTCCAGAAACTATGGTACTACTACTTTCAGACAATTTAAAAACTTCTTTTTTCAAGCTTTTCTTCCTAGAAACCATTTCTTTCATGATTTTCCCATAATTAGGCATGTTATACAAAACATCTACTAAGGGAATATTCACAGACAATTTCTTAAACATCTATAGGAATTTTTGAAACTGCTCATCTAATTTAACATTTTTAAAGCGTTGAGGAAAAGGTAACTCCCTGTAGTCAAAGGTTGGACATTCGCCCCTCCGCTTGGACGGGCTGATGTGCGAGCCTTTGTCATGATGGTTGCATGGAACCACTTCTTCCTTGTTCAGTTTCTCTTCATGCCTGTCATCCTGCTTTTCGTCTTTTTTCTTTCCTGCAAAAGAGTTAGAAACTTCAAAATTTAAATCAGTAGAGTTAGGAGGAGGTTGGGACCTTTTAGAGGAGGCTTTTTGTACCTCAGCCCTTTCATCTTCATCCTTGCTCTTTCTTCTTTCTTCTTTTGTTCTGAACTGATCTCTAGCTTCCAACCACTTCTTAGTGTCACCATCTTGCACTGCTCTCTCGGGTTTGGTTCAGTGTCGCTAGGAAATTTTCCCTTGTGAAGGGCATTCACCGTTGAAGCGATCTGTCCTATTTGCACTTCCATGTTTTTTAGAGTTATGTTGTGGTTATTAACTGCCGTCTGAAGATTCAAGTTCAAAACCTGGCGGTGGCTGCAAAACATTCTTCGTGTTTGAGTACGAGAAGTTCTCATGATTGCGCAGACTGGGGTGGTAGAAGTTCGGTACTCCTTGAGTAAATGATCAGTTTTCCATGTACTAGACTTCTTCCACATCTTGACCTTCCTTCTTTGAATAACCTTCAGCTAAGGTGGAAATGGATTTGACCAACTCAGATGAAGTCAGCTTGTTCAGGGCATTTGTTAAAGATCTCATCTGTGCCTTCAACGAACTTGATTCATCTAATTCATAAATTCCAGCCTTCTTAGAAATTGCTCCCCTCTCGGTTGGCCACTGATAACTGGTTGCTGCCATTTTCTCAAGCAGATCCTTGGCTTCCGTTACTGTTTTGGAAAGAAAACTTCCTCCTGCTGATGTGTCTAGAACTGTCTTGGTGGAGGGATTCAATCCATTGTAAAACAACTGCACTTGGATCCAATCTGGATATCCATGCTGAGGGCATCGCCTAAGCATCTCCTTGTGTCTCTCCCATGCCTCGTACAACTGCTCCTCGTCAAGCTGCCTAAACGTTCCGATCTCAGTCCGTAGCTTTGTAGTCTTGGCTGGCGGGAAAAATTTAGTTAGGAAAGCTTGGGCAAGCTCGTCCCATGTACTAATACTGCCCATCTCGACTGATTCGAGCCAATCCTTTGCCTTGTCTTGTAGAGAAAATGGAAATAACCTCAATCTTATAGCGTCGACCAGAAATCCGTTCATTTTTACCGTCCCACATATTTCCAATAATGATCGCAGATGTGAGTTTGGATCCTCGGAAGGATGTCCTTTAAAAGAGTTATCGCGCGCCATCTAAATCAATCTTGTCTTTAACTCAAAATTGGTAGCTTGGATCGGGGCGTAAACAATTCCAGAATTCTCGGTGGGAAGAACTGGCTGTAAAAAGTCTTTGATTGCCGTGGGAGCTTCATCTTGATGGGCCATTGCTTCTGCTAATCTTTTCTCTCTACGAATGGTTTTAAGAGTCCTGTCAATTTCAAGATCTAGCGGAAACAAATTAACCACCTTGTTGCTTCGCATACAATACTCCCAATCAATCAAAAGAAAAAAAAACAAAAATAAAATGATATTCACAAATTAATGACAGAAAATTATTTACACCTAAATTACTATTTATCCCTTTCTTTTCGATGTCAAGAAAAATTGAATTGCTTAAAAATCAACCCTCCCCGGCAACAGAGCCAAAAACTTGTTCGCTCACTGCAAGTGCACGGGTCGCCACAAGTAATATAAAACGGTAGGTAATAACGAGTATCGAATCCACAAGGAGGCGAAGCGAAATTTAAGCAAGCAAAGTTTCTTTGAGCACTAAAAATACTTGGGCGAAATAATATTTAGGGACCGGATCATGCAATCAATAGAATTTAAAAAAAAATCAAAGCAATTAAAGAGAAAATTTGATCAATCGAGAAAAATAAAATATGGAGAAAGAGTTTTTAATGGGAAGAGGGGCCTTGAAAATCAATTATTAGCTAAATATTTATTATAATTATCCTATCTCGTTGCCCAACTAATTATAATCCTAGAATCTCCGTTAATCACATAGGTTCTCTTGTCGGTCTCCCCTAGTTGTAATTAATTCATTTTAACAACCTAAGTGTCCTTAGCGCCATTAAAAATCATTAATTATTATGCACTGATTCATTTTAGGAATCTAAGTTTAATCAACTAATCCCGTTGTCTCTCCGTCGAGTTTCCATTAAGAATCAGATCAATACACAATTGGCCAAATTGCATACAACATTAAGCACATCCATACAAATAATTAGGAAAAGGGCAAGAGACAGGTAATTATAACAATATTTTGACTATAATTTCATTTCAAGAGCCCAAAATGGGGTTTAGCTATACATAGCTAAAATATCCACAAAATTTACAATGGAAAGCATAATTAAGAGCATAATAAAAGGAAAGGAATTGACCGTCGAAAACCGCTTCGCGGACGCTTGGAGTCCCTCCGAACCCTCCTTCAGCCTCCTAGGATGCTCCCCAAAATTCCCCAAAGATTTCCCACTAAAGAAACTCTCGAAAAGGCTAGAAAGCCTTGAGAGAGGCTCCCAAAGGAGCCAAGAAAGCAAGAAAAGAATGGAAGAATATGATGATTGATGGTAAAATGAGGCACCAAGGGGCGCCTTATATAGGCTCGGAAAGGGGGTAGCGTCGCGACGCTATTTGGCACAGCGTCGCGACGCTGTGACGTCATTGACTTGCTGGCCAAGAAATGGACAGCGTCGCGACTCTGTCCTTACAGCGTCTCGACACTAGGCAATTTCCAAAACTTTCATGCGCGAATTTGGGCTTCAATTTGGGCATCTCCACATTTCTTTTTGGACATTTTTCTTCATAGTTGACCACTTTTGACTCCCCTTGACCCAAGCATGGAAATTGAGCTTGAATGGCTTCATTTCGGACACTTTTTCCACAAAATCCACAACTTTGCTCCTAAAGACCAAATAACAAAGTACATTAAATATTTTCAATAAAAACACATTTAAGCACTAAAAAGCCTAATAAATTGGGACTAAAATAGCAACATTTCTGCTCGCTATCAATTATTATTTATAAACCTAGATAATATACAAAAATTTATTCAAGGTGTATAAATCATACCAAATCAATCACGGAGATATGGGCTTCCTCATATCTGAAAGAAACCCAGATAATTATGGAATTAATTATTTATTTATTAAAATTAGAGACCTTTTCCTATTAGGAAAGAAAATATTTGGAAAAGTTCAAATAAATTTAATATGAATTGGATTCATATTAATTTTAATTTTAATAAAATTCGTAGGATTAAATATATGATATTTAGTTAGGCAAATTAATTAATTATGGAATTAATTAATTATTTATTAAAATTAGAGATCTTTTCCTATTATGAAAAGATCTTCCTTTTCCTATTAGGAAAAGATCTTCCTTTTCCTATTAGGAAAAGATCTTCCTTTTCCTATTAGGAAAAGGTCTTGGCCTTTACCTAGAAATAGGACCCCTTGGGTGGGGTGAAAGGCATTCCATTCATTCTCCTACTCTCAGAGGATTCCCTTCAAGACTTCCTCTAGACTCCCACCAGTCTCCTGCCTCTAGAAGTCTCAGAGTCATACTAGTGTAGTCATAGTGGTGGTTTTCGCACTAGTTCGTGATTATTTCACAAGCAGTTGGTGAATTTAACCAGAGTCGTCAACGAGAGTAAGTAACTTGTTACTATATAAATTAGATTTAGATTTAATATTTTTGTATGCTTAGCCTTAATATAAATCTAGAACAGTTCTAAGTTTATTGCCAATGTATTGGTATTTTAGATTAAACAAAAATTAATTACGAATCGGTCCCAATCACACTTCCACATTATGGAATTACGGAATTCCAATCCTTCATGACATGCATTAAACACAACTTAAGCAAATAAGACACTATGAAGCCATTAAACCATAAGGGAATTCACCACATTGAGCCCCTCAACGAGACTTAGCTACTCATGATGGGATAAAAAGCAAATGAGCACATTTTCATTGAAATAATAATGTAAAGAATACAGAATAATGAAAAGTAGTCACAAGCTGGAAATAAAGGAGATAGCTAAATATTATGGGTTTTTTTGTTTACACAATCCTTCTAGAGTTCGCTATGACTCTCCACTCTCTCACTTTTACAAGATGGGATTGGGTGAAACTCTCTACAAACCACAAGGTTTGATGTCTAACTCTCTCTCGGGTTAGAATTTGGTCATCTAAGAAGGACCTCGGGCATCCTTACTCATTGGCGTCGAGCCAGGGTTCTGTCACCACCCTTTTCTTCCAAGTGAGTTATGCTTAAATTTGACTTCGAATTTCGAGCTTATATAGTGTAGAAAGTGGTTGAGGACCTGCCAAATAGGTGCTGGAAGGTTGCCCAGTCAGTTTCGGGGTCAAAACAACCGGTTAGGTGCGAAGAAGACTCGTCAACAACGACCCGCGTGCGACTCGTAACGATCTTTGTTTTCCAGAAATGCGGTCGCATTTCATTTTTGCCTTCCCAGAAATGTGGTGGCATTTCATTTTTGCCTTCCCACGCATTTCTGGGAAATTCCAGCTTTTCCTCTGTTTTTTTGCACAGAAACAAACTAAGTCAAATCCTCTTAAAATCAAGTCTTTTTAAGCATAAATGAGTTAAATTTGAAAAAAGTTATTCTCAACACCCTAACTTATCAAATGAAGCATAATTTGAGCTCGGGAACAGTAAATTGACCTAAACACTCAATATTTGACCAAGAAATGAACTAAGAATAAGGGTAAAATAGGTATATTTTTTACCCTTATCACATGCTAAATAAATTTAGATAGGGATATCGGGTTCATTGCATGTGGGAGAATCTTGTATGCTCGGGAGAGATATGTGTGATTTTAGTATTCCAAGATTTATGAATCATAGCATGTCATTCATCCATGAATTAATCCATAATCCCAATTGGTGAAATCAAATCCCTAAGATCGTTGTCATCATTAGATTGTCGCATTCTTTTTTGTTTTGTGTTTGATTTTGCATTCTTTATCACTAAAATTTGTTCCCTAAATAAAATTGGTCAAAAGTATTTTCGGTAATTAAATTTGCTAGAAACCCAATCTAGAGGACGACATTCGAAATTTATTTTCACTATATTATAACTTGACCCATACACTTGCGGTTAGCAATTCGTGCATCATGGACAATACTTAAAATCACTGTATCTAGCAACCTCAATGCTGGAAAAATAGAGGGTAACATTGAAATGTGCTCAATTAACAACGAGTCAACTCCAAACATCAAAATGATCACTAACAGAGACTTAAATGAGCAAATAAAACTCACCCAACAAAATAATTCATTTTGCTTGGCAGTAACTTGAGCGGTCAATACTCGACTTGAATGACAGAAACACAACAACCTAGAATCGATCTGGGAAACATCTATGGGATAATTTCTATTCTTAAGAAAATTGTTGAAGAAACTCAAATCAAATATGGAAACTGACCTAGACTTACCCCAAACAAAACCAAATACGTGACTATGGCTGCTGCAACCAACACTTGAAGCGACGACTATTCGCGCAGATCTGGGCGGTGCAATCAGTGACGGTGGCGCGTGCGAGTCGGAACAGCGACGATGAATCGAGACATTGCAGTGGTGCAGCTTGCGACGGATCTGGACGTGGATGCGTGCGACGCATACAAAGAGACGAGAGGGAGCGAGTGAGAGAGAGGGAACTCGCAAAGGGAGGGAGACGGTGGCGACGTTGCAGGGGTGTGGCAGATCTGGACATCGTGGAGGTGACCAGAGAAGTGGGGGTGAGCTAGGCGGCGGTGTGGTGGCGTGCGGTGTAGATAGAGACGTGAGAAGGAAAAAATCGCAGAGGGAGAGAGATAAAATAAGATGCTGGGGGGAAGAAATCGTGGGATATCACTTTTTTTTTATACATACATATATATATATATATACATATATATATATATCCTCCAAAATAATATGGTTGCTACATCATACTAAACTTAAAAGAACTTCCGTCCCCGAAAAGTTGTCTCTTAATAGTAATAATATTAAAATTCTCTTGAGTTGAAACCTATGGTTAGAAATCATCTCATAGATAGTTATATTTTACCACTGCTATTATCAAAGTCCACAAGAGATCCAATCTCGACATTTGATAAGTTTCCCACTACTTTCTTATTCAATAAATTCAATCCAACATGCACACACAGAAGCAACGACTAAAAACCAGCTTTGCTAGAATAAGGGATTGATACAAGTGCAAGAGTAGGGGAAGTTCCATCAATATAGACATGACTAAAAAAAACGAACTAGCCTACTTTCCTAAATAGTAGAGCATCTTCCTTCAATGCTCTTTTGGGGACAGTTTGATGCCATATGGCCCTCCTGGCCACATCGAAAACACACGCAGGCTCCCAACAAGCAACGCCCCCAGCGACGCTTTCCACAATTATTACACATCGGCTTCTCGCAGACAGTATTCCCTTGGTTAGTTTGTTGTCCGTGGGCTTGGGACCGAGGTGGATTCACAACTATGTCCTGGGATTGTTGTACGATATCCGATGTTTGGTCGAACCTCCTCTTTTGACCTGAGGAGGGTCTTTTTTTCGAGGTCGCTCGAGGCGCAGTTGTTGGACGACAATCTATTAACTCAGCCACTCTGACTGTCGTGGCGTAGTTCGGTGGTTGATGGACAGCCACGCTACCTTGTATGTCATCCCTCAAGCCCGTCATAAACCGTTCTACTTTGTCAGGCTCTACAGAAACATGGTAGGGGCAAACCGAGACAATCTGACAAACTCCGTCTCATATTCTTCCACCGTTTGGCTTCCCTGAGAGCTATAAACTCCGCTTGCTTCTTAAAACGTGCATTTGCAGGGTAATACTTCCTGAAGAATGCTTCCCTGAACTGGATCCATGTCACAGGTCCATTACTGACGTTTATGGTCATTTCGACCGACTGCCATCAAATGAAAGCATTATCTTGCAACAGGAAAGCAACACAATAAACCTTCTGGTCTTCCGGACAATTCATGTGACGAAAGACGGTTTCAATGGAAGATAGCCACAGCTCCGCCACTGTGGGGTCCTTTGATGCACCATCGAATGGACGGGGGTCCCACTTCCTAAAGTCCCTTAAACACCTTGCCTCTCGCGACAGTGGTTTATTATTTTGAGGCGCTTGGGCCTGCTGCTCCGCAATCACGCCTGCAACTGCCGCTTGCTCCGCAAATTGCACTGCCCCGACCACCGCTGACTGCACAATTGCCTGAATAGCATCCACCGTGACAGATTCCGCTGCTGGTGTCGGCTGCTCTACTTGTGGGTCCCCTGCCAAATTATTTTCTTGTCCAACTGGCGACACAACTGCCTCAGGGGCCGCCCGACCCCTTCCACGGCCGCTTCCACGAACACTTCCACGAGGAGACATGATTCTGATATTCGACAAAACTCGACTAAGTCTAATTCAATGCTAACCCATACTACAACCTTATCTACTATTATTATTATTATTTAATATAGAATAGTAATAATAATAATATTAGGTGTTAATAACAATAACAATAACCATTATACTTGCTTTCACACAAACCATGTGATCATGCTTCACCAACATAAATTATAAACATTTTAAATAGGTAAATAAATAAACAAATAGCATTTTGATTAAGGCAATTGTGTACCTAGCGATGACAAGGTGCTTGTTGGTAGGCCATGGGAACACCTAAGGTTTACGATGTCAACCAGTCTACAGAATCCTTAACGATGTCAACTGAAACCTAAAGACTACCTAGGGACGTTACTATATGCATGAATGATTCAAAGAATTATGAAGTAAATTGTTTCCTATAAATCTGGAATGCATAAAATAGGTAAATAACTTAAGTAAAACAATTGTTTGGGATCCACAAAAAGCGTGTACAACATAAAAATATTTGAGCACCTCAAAATGCAACAAAATAGACAAGTTTTTGAATATTTTCATAGAAAATTCAAATGACAAAAACTAATGTGCGAAAGTAAAATATGCTGACACCGTGCACCATGGCACCACCAACAAGTGCCATTAATTAGTCGCGTAACACGTTCTCGCCCTTGCCTAAGAAAATTAAAATAAACAAAGAATGAGTATTAAAAATACTAACTAAGTAACCCATCTACCAGGGTTGGTTATCAAACTTTATTCCTTGGCCATAACGCCAAATGTGACCCTATTGCCACGAAAACTATTATGTGACCATATCGCCACTAAAAACTTTATTGTGACCATATTGCCACCTATCGTCATGGCCATATCGCAGGAAATAAATGCCAAAATTATTTCCTTGACCATATCGTCGAGTTTTAGGAAAATTATAAAAAGAAAACCACATCTTAACCATATTGCCAAGTTTTAATTAAAACTCTTGGCCATATCACCAAGCTTTTCAATAGCAAAACTTTTAAGATTGTACGTCACTGTGGGCCATACATATGCACGTGAGGTCCCTTGTCTAACTTTATGATAATGCCACACAACATATTTTCATTTCATTCCAATAATGTCATCATGAAGAAACATGAAAGTCCTAATTTGCATGCTCATCCATCAACATACAAGAATATATCAAATTAAAGTTCACATAATAACATTCCAATTCATGCTCCACCATCAAAACAGTTTAGCACCCAATGATTTTGCAATCATCATGACAAACAACAATTTTGACAGTCAACAATAAATTTCCAACATGCTGATAGGGGAATTACTTACACAGTATCGCCCAATAATTTTTAGTCCAAAATCCTACTCCAATGATTTCCTAAATCATTAGCCAATAATGCCCACAACTACACATAAAAGGCTTTCTAAGATTAGAAATTTGTGTCCAACAATTCCATTAAACTCAAACATGATTAAAGGGCGTCTTTACCCTTAAATATTCACCCGGGAAGGCCTAAACAGCTGCTGGACAATACTTAAAATCACTGAATCTAGCAACCTCAATGCTGGAAAAATAGAGGGTAACGTTGAAATATGCTCAATTAACAATGGGTCAACTCCAAACATCAAAATGATCACTAACAGAGACTTAAATGAGCATATAAAACTCACCCAACCAAATAATTCCTTTTGCTTGGCAGCAACTTGAGTTGTCAATACTCGACATCAATAACAGAAACACACAACAACCTAGAATCGATTTGGGAAACATCTATGGGTTAATTTCTATTCTTAAGCCAATTGTTTAAGAAACTCAAATCAAACTTGGAAACTCACCGAGACTTATCCCAAACGACACCAAATACGTGACAATGGCTGCTGCAACCAACACTTGACGGCGGCAACGATTTGCGGCAGATGTGGGCGGTGAAATCAGTGACGGCGGCGCGTGTGGGTCAAAACAGCGGTGGCGGATCGCAGCGGCGGTCGTGGCGACTCGAGACGTCGTAGTGGTGCAGCTTGCGGCGGATCTAGATGTGAATGCCTGCGGCAAAGATAGAGAGACGAGGGGGACCGAGTGAGAGAGAGGGAACTCGCAGAGGGAGGGAGACGGCGGCGGCGTTGTAGTGCTACGGCGGATCTGGACAGCGCAGAGGTGACTGGAGAAGAGGGGGTGAGCTAGGCGGCAGTGAGGAGGCGTGCGACGTATACATGAAGGTGTTCATATAACACATGCAGAAGCAATTTTAGGTTCGGAGGCACTTAACTACATCAATTTTAGAAAATGAAAGTATGTTGTCCAAATACCGTAAACAGAGAGCGGAATTTGTACCAACCTTTTTGGAGACCGATTCAACAACTCCCTTTGATTCCTTTGATCATGAACGGTGTGTGGACCACCTCTAGTGTCTTCCCTACTATTCTCCGGGCCAAGAACGACTTGTGGCAGTCTATAGTGATAGGGAATGGGAAGGGAATGCTTGAAGGTTCAAGCACTTGAGAGATATGTGGAGATGAATGAGTTTGAGACCAAATTCCACAAGCATAACTGTAAGGAAATGACTCTCTTAGCTCTCAATCTGATTTATACTCTACTTATAGAGTGAATCCATGCAAGGAGAAGCCTCAAGAAGCAAGACACATGTTGGAGATGCAAACCTTAGTGGATTCTAGGTGTTCATGTCACAATACATGCAACTTGTGCATGGATGTGTTGTATTCCACTTTGTATCATAATGCAAGAGTGGGAATGCAACCAAATCCACTAACTTTAATCCATAATCTGATTTGTAGCTTGCAATTTAATTTTAATTTCAATTCCAAATTGAAGTTAACTTTAGGTAATTAATTTGAGACTTTTTCAAAATAATTTCATATTATTACTCCAATTAATCATACCAACGTCGTGCAATTCATTATATATGAATCCTAATTCATGTATATAGTATTTAAGACACTTTTAAGTATTTTATCTCTCATTTAATAATTTAATTCATAATTAAATTATTGTGTAAAACACAATTTACAAAAATACCCTTTTTCCCGATTTTGAACGATTCAAAGATTCTTATCTTATTGTTCTACGCTTTATTCCGATATGAGCTAGTAGGGGGACCTAATGGACCTATAAATCATGGGCTCCAACGATTCGAGGCTAACCGACTAATCTCATTAACGAAGCTAACCAACATTCGTTAACTACTGGGACACTCCACTATAGCCCAGTAGTTGCACTCCCCTCACCATAGATATATTTTCGTCCACTTGATTTAACCATGTTCAGTAAGTCGATCCTTCATAGGTTGTTCGTAGCTATAGCTAGGTCAAATGACCGTTTTACCTCTATATTACTTCTTGTTCCTTAAGTTCCACTAATCCTCTAATGAACAATCGGTTTGTGGTCCAACCATAGAACCTAAGTCCCTCTCAATCCAACGAGAGGGTTGGGCCCCTTGTTCAAGTCCTAGAGTTAGTACTTAAGGGAACAACCTCTCTACTATCCCTGAAATGGGTAGGAGTGAATTCCGTCTTGTGAGACTATGTCCCTAGCTATCTATTCGATCTTATCCCCAAAATGGTAGGCTTGTTGAGTCGATGATGCTCGCCACTCTCACCCATGCAGATCAAAGGATAATCTCGTATAAACAGGAGTTCATAGTTAGCTCAGGATTAAGAACGAGTTACCTAGGTCATCTTTGAGAAATAGTCAGTTTCTTCAGTAAACGGCGTTATAAAGAGAAAGTGACTTATTTCGTGGTCCAATCTTATGCAAACTCATTGCATAGGACGCCCCCATTCGCATGTCTCCACATGAATGATTTAGGACCTCATCGTTTGTACTTAATACAAAGTGGGCTGCATCCATAGTGTCTCCAGGATAAGGCACCCAACCCTATCCTTATACTATAGACTATTTTGACTATAAACTTCAACTTGATCCTATGATATGTCCCTACATATAGTTCGAGTATTCATGTTATAGTCAAGGATCTTAGTTTATTGGATTTAGGTTAATCATACGCAATTTACATATTCAATAACATCTTTTACTAAATAACATCAATAACGTATTTATTGGAAATAGAATATGTTTAATGATTTACAAACAACGAGTTTATAGGACATTAAACCCAACAAGACAGAGACGAGAGAGGGGAAAATCGTAGTGGGAGATAGAGAGAAGAAGACGCTGGGGGGAAGAAATCGTGGGATTTCACTTTTATTTTTCTTTTTATTTTTTATACATACATATATACATATATATATATATATATATAATTTTTTTAAAATAATAGGGTTGCTACAGAACAGGAACAGGGCAGTTCGTATTGGACCGCTACACTGAGAAAACAAGTCGAACCATTGACCACAACGCGAACTAGTCAAGAATGAGCGAACCGTGTGCGGTATTTTTCTTTAAAGTTGGACCGCCCATCATCTATTCGCATGCCTAGAATTTCCAAATTTCAACGTTTTCTTGATGCTCTGTTTTTCCCATCTTCGAGCATCTCTGAATTTCATCAAATTGAAGTCCTTAATGGACTCCAATGACTCTCAAATTTTACAAGGTAATTGATGCCAAAACCAGACTCATTAATTTTCATAAACATGTAGGCAATTACAAATTATTTAATAGAATTAAAAGGTAATTGATGCTAAAACTAAAATCAACTCACTTTAGTAACCAAACAGTCATCACATAAAACCACCCACCATGCTAAAATTAACCAAGATTGAGGGCCCAAGTCTACTCTGATGACATGCAAAAATGTCATCATTTTCCTATTAATTTTAGCTAGTTTTGTGCATGGATTGTAAGCTTTAATGTATTTTTATGTTGATTTTTTAGAAAACCGAGTTCGAGATGCAAAACCAAGAATTTTACCAATTTTAGGCATAAAAAGAAGACTTGGGGTCATACAAGAAGAAAAGAAAAGAGAACATTTGAAGTGGAGGCCCAAAAAGGCCAAAAGAAAGAAGAAAAGAGGCCAAAATCCGTGTTTAAAGCTTCTAGAAGACCTAGCGTCTCGATGCTAGGTGATCAGCGAAGAAAATTCTAGAATCGCGGTAGCGTCGCGACGCTGTCCGCGTAGCATCGCGACGCTGCAACAACTTCTGCTCCAAGACAACTCGCTGTGACGTAGCGTCTCGACGTTGTCGTCTTGTTCACCAAGAAACCCCTCCGTCTAGCACCTATAAAAAGCCCCCTCTCCCAAGGTGAAAATCATCCCATTTGGGGAGCTTTCCCCTAGCTCAATAGAGAGAAAAAGTGAGAAGAATTGTGGAGAAAAAGGTTGGAATTGAGCGAGATTCCAAGGCTCAAGATTCGAGATGATCGTAGCGGGAGCTTTGGATCAACTTATCGGTTATTTCTTCCTTACTTCTTTATAATTCTTTATTGTAATTTGAGTTAGGCCTATGAATAAAGATCACTTGGGCAAAATTATTCCCATTTGTGAGTAGATCTTGAGACCTAGGGTCGTTATTGTAGCTAATTGGATATTGTAGCTTAATTCATTAGATATTGTAACAAAGTTCTTCATATTTCATCTATGCAATTCATTCTTAATGCTTTCAATCTCTTGATCATGGATTAATTGATATGTTGGTCTGAATTGATACTCGACAGAGAGAAATTAGATTAGATCCTAATTGCATGGCTAACGATTGCTTGGAGCACGAAAATGAAAGATAATTGTTAGAAATTGATATTGAAGTTGCTTAATGCCATACTATGATTAAATAAGGAGATGGACACATGAATTAGTTATGTTGGTATGAGATGTGGAGGAGCTTGAAAGAGAAATCCGCTTAAAATTACTTCTAGATTTATGGAATTGAAGATTAGTAAGTACATTTGTCTAATTAATTGAGCTACATATCCAAAGCGTTAGATAACGCCCTAGGTCAAGTCCCCTTAATAGAATTTTTCTCTTCATTGCATGATTTCTTTAGTTTCTTGTTAATTCTTGGTTCTTAAGAGTTGATCTTCTAAATAAAATTAAAACATGATGGTTCTTGGTACTTAATGGATAAAATTCAATTTCCTTGAGGATTCGATACTCGGTATTACCTACCGTTTTATATTACTTGCGGCCCGTGCACTTTGCGGTCATCACCGAGCATAAGCAATTTGGATCGAATACCTCTCAATTTCCATTAATTTTAGATCTAAAGCATGCTTAAATAACAACCGAAAAACAAAGCACAAAATTACCAACCTTTTGGGAAGAAATTCGAGCACTCTATGGATGAAATCTCGACACGAATTACTTGTGGATGACCACCGTGATCTTCCTCGTTCTCATCCGGCCTTATAATGTGTTGTAGGACACAAATTTGTGATGAATTTGAGATTATTTCTTCTAATTTTGAGAGTCTTAGCTTGTGAACTTGAGAGATAAATTTTTCATCTTTTTCATCAGCTTCCATCATGTTTTTCTTCTTCTTATATAGAAGAAACATATGCAAATGGTGCTATTTGAAGAAGACAACATATTGTCTCCTTTGAGGTGTCCATGGAGGTGTCAAAACAAGGAGAAAAGAGATGTGAAACTTCACATTCCACCACCTCTTGAAAAATGAAATCTAAATGCAAATTAAAATGAAGATTTATTTTAATTTAATATCAAATATTAAATTAAAGAATTATTCCAATCTCGACACCATTATCGACTTCTCTTAAATCCGGTTTTCAAAAATGAATTACTATTCAATTCTAAACCGGTATGAGCGTGAAATTGTAATATTTAAATCTTATTTAAATATTCCCGACTCTCTCTAATATAATTTAATTTGTAATTAAACTTTAACGTTAAATATATCGAATATTGATTTAACGACAACTCCCTATAATTAATTTGAACGTCTCAAATTCTTCGTCATACTTGTTCTAAGGTTTTTTTCGTATGAGCGAACATGGGAACCTAATGAACCTACAGATCATGGGCTCCAACGATGCGAGATTAACCGACTAAACTCTTTTAACATTGTTAACCAACATTCGTTCACTATTGGGACACTCCACTATAGTTCGATAGTTGAACTCCCATCACTGTAGATATATTTTTGTCCACCCGATATAACCATGACTAGTAAGTCAACCCTTCACAGGTTGTTCGTAACTAGGTTCGGTCAAATGTCCGTTTTACCCCTGAAGTTACATCATGTTCCTTAAGTCCACACTGATTCCCTAATATACAATTGGTTTGTGATCCCACCACTAAACCTAAAACCTCTCGGGCCAATTAGTGGGAGGGATCCCTTTGTTCACGTCTCAGAGTCAGAACTTAAGACAACCTCTCTACTATCCCTTGAATTGGTAGGAGTGAATTTCGTGTAGCACGACTATGTCCCCATCTATCTACCCATACCTATCCCTGAAATGGGGGGTTTCTTAAGTAGCCGATGATGAGCCACTCTCACCCATGCAGATCTATGGATAAGCTCGAATAAATGGGAGTTCATAGTTAGTTCATGATTAAATCGAGTTACCTAGGTTATCGCGCTAAAATAAGTAAGTTTCAATAGTAAACGCCGTTATAAAGGAAATTGACTTATTTCTTGGTCCTTGTCTTATGCAAACTCATTTGCATAGGACACCCACACTCGCATGTCACTACATGAACGATCCAGGATCACATCGTTTGCACTATATACAAATTGGGTCGTATCTCTTAGTGTTTCTAGGATAAGGTACCCAGCCTTATCCCTATACTATAGACCGCTTAGGCTATTACTTGAACTCGATCCACTTTTATGTCACTACGTATAAATCTAGTATTCATATCACATATTCATGGATGTTAGTTTATTGGATTTGGGTTATTTAACGGGCAATTCACTTATTTAATGACTTTAAGAAAACAAAACTCGATAACAACTTTATGGAACAAGTATATAACTATTTGTTTCATTCACTATCTACGAGTTTTAGGGCACCAATCCCAACAGCCTCGACCTAGTGGTTATCTAAAATAACTAATATGTTCAATTCATTAAGAAATCCATCAAAGACAACGGTTTAAACAAGAAACCATATGTCGATCATAAAAGATTCATAAAATCACATAAAAGTCCAAAAACTCACATAAAGACTGAATAAACTTACAAACCAAGGTTCCGATTACAACAATTCATGCTTAGAAAGCCATAGACAAGTCTAATCTAAGCCCAAAGGCAAATTTATACTGAAGCCGTAGTGTCGATTCGCTTGGCTACATCCTTGCCAAAATATAGGAGAGCGTCTGGATGCTTTATGCAGTGTCTAGATGCTATGACTGGCTGAAACGTCATTTGTTTTATGGTTTTGAATTATAGACCTCCGAAACTTTCATTGTTTTGAAGCAGGTCACGATCTCTAACACTCCGCTCTAGGGATCCTGTTGTCTCTTGAAGTGTTTTTGTCGTTTTCTCTAAGAGGTTCTAAACCTCGGCCTTTACTCCTTGATTTTTACAAGGGCATCGGACTTATGATGCATTAGGTAGAGATAGTCATACCGTGAATAATCATCAATGAAACTAATGAAATATTTGTACCCTTCTCGAGCTCTAATGTTCATCGGTCAATAGAGGTCCGAATGTATGAGCTCTAGGGGCTCTTTGGGACGATAACCTTTTCTAGTAAAAGGTCGTTTAGTAATCTTGCCTTGAAGGCATAACTCACAGGGAGGTAAGGAGTTATCTTCTAACTTGTTTATAAGTCCATTTTAACCAATCTCCTAATCCAATTGAGGTTAATATGGCCTTTCCATCTTTTAGGTTGAGTCTCAACAGTTTTAAACATCTCATGATTTAAAATAGCTTTAGACTCAATTGGTTTTAAAAATTATAAATTAATTCTCCATGTTTGCAGGGCAAACATCAATACCTCTTTTAGTTATGAATGCTTCATTACCAGAGAAGGATATTGAATAACGTTGATCAATTAAGCAAGATAGAGAAATCAAATTTCTTTTAATTCCCATAGTTAATGAATGTTGATTAACTTGGTTAATAAGTTTAGCCAGTTAATTTCGTATCGTTGGAGCTTCTGATCTGTAGGTCCATTAAGTCCACCTGCTAGCTCGTAACGGGTGTTGAGATTATTTAGTCTTGAAAATTAAGGGATTTAATATAATGTATAAAGATACATTATTACATAAGCTTAATTAGAGAATTAAACTTTATAATAAAATTAATTTTGGATGTGATTCAAAAATAAATTAATGAGAGAATTATTAATTTAATAAAATATGTGATATTTGATTAAATTCATGAATTAATTAATTGGGGAAGGGGAGTTCCCTACAGTTACGTTCATTCTCTCACTCACGAAAAAAACCGAAATCAATTCTCTTAGAAAAATTCTCTCCCAAATCTGCAGCAACTCTCATTGCTATAGAATTCCCTTCGAAGACATCTTTTTGGCTCCCACAAGCCGATTTTCATAGCCCAAGAGTCATAGCGGGTGATCCGACGTGGTGGTGTTCGTTGGGAGGAAAAACTACATGAATTGGAGCATCGTGCAGAGTTTTGATCTTCAATCCATGTAAGTGTTCTTTAATTTAAATAGTTTATATCGTTTTATAGCATTATTAATCTAGAATTTGTAGAAAAATTGTTTATATTTTAGGTTGCCAACGTACCAGTATTTTATTTCGTAATTAAAATTGAGTAACTGTCTGATTTAATTCCTCTACCCAAGGGCTTTAATCCCCTCATGTAAAGGGCCCCTGTGTTTTTGGGCATTTTGAGTAAATCGAGTCTATGCAAGTCTGTGTCTATCAATAGGATTGAATTTGGTGAAAATCGGGGCCAAATTTGGCCAAAAACGACGAAAAACATTGGCTGGAACGAAGAACTCAATGCTGGAATCAGAAAAAAAAATGGAAAATCACGCAGGCGCAAGGGTTGACGTCAGCGTGACGTCGCGAGGCGCGGTCAAGCCATCAAGAGGCCCGGTTCGCGGAAGCGGTCCAGTTCGGGTGTCGGTTCGACTGTATGGCACGTGCTTCATCATTTTGTTCACTGGTTCGTTGACTGGCTAAACGATTCGTGCGCGGTTCAGTGGTTCTTCAGCGGTTCGTTGACCAGGCCGAAGGAGTTTGACTGGTTCGCGGGTTTTGGCGATGGTTCAGTGCTTTTTGGATCGGTTTTGACCGTTTTTACCTGGTTTAGGCGTTTTTTGGTTGGTTTGGTCTTGTTTTTTGAGTGGCTAAAGACTTTTAGGATAGATTTTTGTAAAATTACTGTAATTTTATGCTTTAATTTTTTCCTAGGGGCCAATTAACCGGTTCACATGCTATTTAATTGCTTTATGAATGTCATTTAGCTAAATCCCCACCATAGGTTAAACATGTTTCATGCATATTTATGTTATAATTGTTATAACATATGATAAATATGTATGATTTAATTTCATGAGTGATTTAGTATAATTGTTATATTAAATGTATGAAATTTGAGAAGCATGATGCATGACATTAATTTAGATAAATATAAGAGTTGTATTTAATTAATGTAGCATGCATGCTTAGGTTTATTTTCATGAGTAATAATATAAGTGTTATGTTATGGATGAGAATAATAATCTCAATGCTTGATTTTCATGTATGTGTTTAATATAAAGTGTTATGTTAATTAAATGAAAAAGGAATAGCATTGAGCATGACATTAATTAGATTAATATAAGAGTTATATTATATTAATGTCAAATATCATGTAATTTAGTTTCCTGGATGTTTAATTAATATAATCGATATTAATTAAATGAAATTGAAATTGCATGAAGCATGACACCAGCTCAGATTAATATAGTCGTTACATTATTATTATCGGCGTCATAATAATATGGTGTTTAATAATTAGAATATGATTGTTACTTTTTCCAACACCATAGAAGCATGTTATAGAGCTAATCATTAAAAGTTTATAATTGTTATAAAAAAGATTAGAAATCGTCAACCTATAACAAAGAGTTGCATGCAAACCTAGGATCTTTTGTTAAATTGAATTAATTTTAAAATGTTTAAAATTAATTAGACCTAACTCATTTTAATTCTAATAGGATTGGAGTTATTTTCTTACTTAGAATTAAAATAGTTTTAATATACTAAGTAGGTAAAACATTACTATGATTATAAGGGAACTCCCCTGGTGAAATTCTGTCTAGGCTGGGGGCATTTAAATGGACGGTTTATGGAACACCTCCTACCTAGGAACTGACCCGGAACTTGAGTTGAATTAATCATAGTTTAATGTTAGCATGCAACGTCACTAGATAATTAAAAGGGTTTAATTCACCTGGACATTAGAGTAAAGACCTTTATATACGAGTTATATACAGGCATAGACTTAAATAGATTCACTTAGCTGGAATTTACCCAAGTAATAGACCCTTTAATTATAAAAATACTTAGTGGAAGGAAATATATCAAAACAAGATTTTCATAAATCAAGTTTTTCTCTCACGTCCTCAAGAGTTCACAATGTGAGGTCCATGCTTGGCCTCAAGTCACCCTGGGAGTGACCGCCTACGGATGGTGTTTGCGTGGATCAATATCAAGGTCAATGAGGGAGTATTTTATAGTAAGTGTGAGTAGGACATGTGTTAACGTATCCTACGGTCTCCTCTATTAGGTTGCACCGTGAGATCCCCGTGATCTGCCTGTGAGTCGCCCTGGGAGCAATCGCCCTACGGAGGGTGTGATCATGGGAGTCAGAACAATGCAAACTCCGAAAATGGATAGGGTTTCTTAGGTCCATTTCCAACTTTGACTTTCCCTACGGTAGCATTGTTGGGGCCGACCTCTGAAATCTAAAAAATGGAGGGTCACACTTACAGGAAATTGTTAAGGTGTTAATAATTTCCTGACAAAGAACGGTAGCTAAAACCTATTGCAATATGAGTTATTCTGGTAATAGGGATTGGCTGAGATTGTCTCAATTCAGGGGAAGAGTAGCTGACAGCCCTACAGTAGCTATTGCTCTAAACCTCTGAAGTATTGTTTCAAGATGAATGTTTATAGTTCGGGTCGATCATTACTTTTGATAAATTTATTGGATTAAAATAATGATATTATTTTGTGTAATTGGTTAATGCTACAATACTAATTAACTTTTAAAAAACTAGTATTGCTAATACAACTAAGAAAATTAACTTAAACACTAATTGCGTGGAATTGGTCTTAACTGAGGATTGTTCTCAGGCCCACTGGTGCGACAAATACTGAACGATGGATGTAAGATCAGATGAATAGTAATAATAATGATAAATTCAGCCAACCTTAGTGCAAGTATATATTATCGCACGTAGTAATAAAAAACCTTAGAAGTATTCCAAGGGTATCGATCCCACGAGGACTAAATTGGAAATTCATATTTGAAGAAGAAACTGCTTAAATGATTGCTTCAAATAGGTAACCAAAGAAATAATTGTTGATTGGTTCTTGGAAGATAAATAAAAATAAAGAAACAACAATAATAAATAAAACGAGGTATTCAACATAGTTTCACCCCAAAGGCAAATAACTTTAATCACAGAATATTCAACTTAAGCCTAATCAATGCATTGGGTCAGATTTAACTTCTATTTGGCCTTGCTCACAATAATCGTTAGAAGGCTAAGCGAGTATCGTTATGCACATTTTTGTGACTCGACTCCGACATAGATAATTCACGAATGCAATCTATAACCATATAGTTGATATAGGGTGCCATAGACGGCTTGCCCTATACCATCGAACAATCCCTTTCAAGCCTTTTCTCCTATATCACCTTTATGAGAACCTATATCGTCTGTCCCTTTCGAGATCAAACTCACATAGAATGCAAAGTCTAAGTGATCAATTTAAACTTAGCAAGATCAAAATGATAATCAATAAAGAATGACATGCATTGAATAGGAACTTAAGCAAATAAACACTTTCAAGCTATTGAACTGTTGGGCTCCGAGAGTGAGTAAAAATAAGATATAAAAAGACTCTAGAACTGTGTGCAAGTATACACAATCCGCAACAAGTAATAAGTATTTATCGAATCCGCGGGCCTAAATAATTCTCACTTTATCTATTTTATGCAATTCTGTAATGGTTTCAAAGGTGGTTAAAATGATTGGTTTTTATAGAATGCTGAAGCAAAATAAATGACAGAACAGAAAGTAAACAAACAAAGCAGACATATTAGAAACAGGCGTTGGTCAGGATTCAGTAATTTTTTTAAAAGATGCTCTAGCAATATTATTGATCTGGCTAAACTCTTGTAGTCTTATTAGCAGATTCCTCTCGGAACTCTGGATTTTTAGAATGTGTTTCAACTCCAATGACGCACTACCGATCAAGCACTAGGCAACTGGCTATCCCTATCTCAGTCACTGGCGTTCACCAATACACAATGATCTAGTGTGATAATATGCCACACACTTCCCAAATCATCCCTGAAACTAGAAACAGGTATTCATACCGGTTGGCCAGGCAGACATAAAATAGAAATGAGCACAGCAAATAATCAAGATGCATCAAATCAACATATATTGCATAGAAATTAAGCATGACTATTACATGTTTCCTAACCAACACCTAAAGATATTTAGCTCATAAAGCTCATAACAACACACACCACAATCTGGGTATGTGCATCCATAACTACAAGAAAATTACAAGAAAAAGTAAATTCCCTTGAAGAAACCCGTAGTTGATGGTCTTCTTGAGTCTCTAATCTTTCATCCTCCATTCGGCTCCCAAAAGTGGAAGTAAACTTTCCAAGAGTGGAATGTTCCTCCCAAGAAAGGAATGACTTTGACTTGAGACGGCTTCTCCTTTTATAGAGTGATAGTAAGCCCTAGTTAGGTCAATATGGACACGTGGATGACTCTCCTTGCTCCTTAATCCCATGAATAACTTAATAGAATTTAGTTCATTAAATTTGCTAACGAGCTGTGACGTGGCAGTTTTGCTCCCAGCTTTGCTGCAACACAACATTTGTTCCCTCAAGTCGCTCAGCAATATATTATGCACAAAATAACTTCCAAAGCATTCATTCTTCCAATGGGTTAGAACATGCAATATTCATCTAAAAGCAACCCTATTAAGCACAAAAGACACACAAATCACTATAGAAATAAGGTCTAAATAACTCCCTTTTGGATAGTTATCATGAACCATAAGGGAATTCATTATATTGAACCCCTCAATGGAATTGAGCGACTCATGGTGGGATAAAGTGCTAATGAATATCTCTTCATTGAAATAACGAATAAAGAATACAGATAAATGAAAAATAACACAAGCTGGAAGTAATGTCAGTAGCTAAATACTAGGGTTTTTTCTCTTTTATCCAATCCTTCTAAAGTTCGCTCGAGACTCCACTCTCTCGCTTTTACATGTGGGAATGGGTGAAAATCCCTACAAACCCTAAGGTTTGATGTCTAACTAAGGTTAGAATTTAGTCATCTGAGAAGGACCTCGGGCATCCCGACTCATAGGCGTCAACTAGGGTTCTGTCACCAGCCTCTTCTTCCAAATGAATTCTGCTTGCATTTGACGTTGAATCGAGGCCTTATATAGCGTTGAAAGTGGTTGAGAAGCTGCGAAAATGGTGCTGGTAGGTAGCCCCGTTGAATTCAGGGTCAAAACGGTCGGTTAAGTCCGCAATAGTTTCGTTCAAAATGACCTGCGACAGACTCGGAACTGCCTCTGTTTTTTCAGAAATGCAGTCGCATTTCATTTTTGCCTTCCCAGAAATGTTGTCACATTTATGGGCATATTCTAGCTTCCTCTGTTTTTCTGCATGATCCGTTGCCAGTATGCCAATAAATGAATACAAAATAAGTCGCAGATATGTATTAATCCAAGTATAAATTAACACAATCAAGTAGTTCGTAGTGAGTCTAGGGTCGAATCCACAGGGAAAGGCTATTTGAAAAATCTTTAATAACCTTGCTGATTTGAACTCAATGATGTGTGATATTATGAAAATTTTAAATAAGAGATTTGATGGGTATGAAAAATAAATATGCAGGAAACTGTGGGTTAAAAGAATGTCTTAATGAGAATACTATCAAGGTTGTTGGCGTAGCAACCTCATTCATTCATAAGTAACTTTGTTGTGCATACAATGACTAATTGATCCATTGATGCCTAAGTGAGAAAAAACCATACGATTCCCTTCCGGTACTACTTCTGCGTTTGGCATAAAACTAACAACTGTTTGCTTGGCTACTTCATGCGTGGGCTTAGTTCTCTAAAAACTTACAAGGGACTGCGTTAGTCTTAACACAATCGAAGCTCATTCATGCACTATCTTATAACAGTAGTATTTATCTAATGCTACCAAGACTACATGCAATGCGCTAGCTTGTTCTACTTAGATATTTCCACATGCATTACCTGTCAATGATTTATCATGCTGCTACCGCAACCGGCTGGCCAGGTGGGAGTTAGTAATGAAAATAGTACGCATCTAAGTAGAAGACAATAATGTTTCATTGAATCAAAGTACGCATGGGTGCTTGCGCTAAGCCTTGATGAAGAAAATTAGCTCATGCGAGCAGAGAAATACACTGTGTAATACATAGCTAATGCTAGTGCAAGTTTACTCTCCACCGCAACTCTTGTGATTTCTCTTTCTCCTTCCTTGATCCCTTTCTTCTCTCGTTCCTCCCCTTCCTCTCTTTTTTTCGAGCAGATGGGAGCTTTTTATAGGCAAAGGAAACTGACTTCACCAAGGAATTTAGAAAGCGTGTCCCAGTTATCTTCCGCCCACTTGTGTGTCAGTTGTGTCAGCATGGTCTTTTCATCCATCTTTTCCTTTCACGATCGTCTTGGGATGTGTGCATGCGTTGAGAGAAACTCGGGCAACAAACAACTGCATTATTAATGCGTTAGCGCCTTATATTTTTATAATTTTGTACCGCATCTATAAATTTAGCATTCCGCAGTAAACCATCGCAATTTCCTTCCCTATTGCGTTGAAGTAACGCATCAATGTATCTTTTGGCCTTATTTAAGCTTAAGTTTAAAGGAGAAATAACTTGCTTTTTGCAAGTTATCACCACAACAACATACTTAGTCAAATTCATATCAATTTGAGTCTTTTCAAGCACAAATAAGCATATTTTGATATGTCTGACTCTAAACTCCTCAACTTATCAACTTTAACATATTTTGAGCTCTGGAACAACAAATATGATCTAAAACATATAATTTTGACAAGATAATGAGCTAAATATAAGGGTAAAATAGGTATATTTTTTACCCTTGTCACCCACAAGTCTAATTCATCTGAAATTGTTCATGATGAATATGACATAAACTGCTTAGCAAAACTCAATGAAAATAAATGTGATTTATTGGTAATTGAAACGTGTATAGTGGAAAATGATGATACAGCCTGGATCCTTAATTCAGGTGTCACTCATCATGTATGCTCTTCCTTTGAGGCAATGAGCTCCTGGCAACAATTAGATGCTGGGGAAATGACTCTCAGAGTTGGGACTGGGGAGTTCATTTCAGCTAAAGCAGTGGGAGATATTAAAATGTTCTTCTCTAAGGAACGCTATATGTTATTGGATAATGTATATATAGCTAAAATAAAAATAAATTTGATTTCTATTTCTTGTTTGCTTGAACAAGGATATTCAGTGTCCTTTTTTTGTAAATGAAGCTTTCATTACTAAAAGGGGTGCTGATATATGTTCTGCAAATTTGGAGAACAATTTATATGTTTGAAGACCAATAGAGTCTAGGGCTATTTCGAACAGTGAGATGTTTAAAACAGTAGAGACTCAACCAAAGAGGCAGAAGGTTTCTCAAAGTACCTATCTTTGGCACTTGAGACTTGGCCACACAAATCTCAATAGGATTGGGAGATTGGTTAAGAACAGACTTCTAAGCCAGTTAGAAGTGTTGGGTTTTATGCCCTAAAACTCGTAGATAGTGAATGTAACTGTTGACCGGATATTAATGAAATAATATTGATATATTTTTCCATTAAATGTTCTTAGTTATTTTATATTTGTCTATACCTAAAATAACCCTAATCCAATAAACTAGACATCATAGGTTGTAATATGAGTCGTGAACTATACGTAGCGACATATGGGATCATTGTTCAATAAACAACCTAAAGGGTCTATAGTATAGGGATAAGACTGGGTGCCTTATCCTTGTGACATTATGGATACGACCCACTTTGTATTTGATACAAACGCTATGATCCAACACGTTCGTGTAAGAGACATGCGAGTGGGGGTATCCTATGCAATGAGTTTGCATAAGACCGAAACGCGAAATAGTAACCACTGGTTATAACACCGTTAACTAGTTGGTTTCCTATTTCACTAGGACGACCTAGACAACTTAGTCTTAATCCTGAGTTGATTATGGACTCCTGCTCATGAGGGATTGTCCTTTGATTTGTATGGGTGAGAGTGGCCAATATGTCGACTCAATAAGCCTACCATTTTGGGGACAAGACTGAGTGGGGAGCTGGGAACATAATCGTACAAGATGGAATTCACTCCTTCCCGACATTAGAGAAGCAGATGAGTGTTCCCTTAAGTGGTGACTCCGAGTCTTGAACAAAGGGTCCTACCCTCTCAATGGCACGAGAAGGTTTTCTGTTTGATGGTTGGACCACAAATAGGTTGTTCATTATAGGAGAACTGGTACTTAAGGAAATAGAAGTAACTTAGGGGTAAAACGGTAATTTGACCCAGCTGGTGTTATGGACACTCGTGAAGGACTAACTAGTCGATATTGGTCTATATCCGTGGACACAGAAAATATGTCTGCAGTGAGAAGAGTGCAACTGTGAGTCTATAGTGGAATGTACACACAGTTAACGAATATTGATTAAGTTGGTGAATGAGTTTGACCAATTAATCTCACATCATTGGAGCTTCTGATCTGCAGGTCCATTAGGTCCCACTAGTAGCTCATAAAGTAATTTGAGGCAACTAAGTAATAAATGTAAATTGAAAATGTTCAATTTACTAAGGGAAACAATATAATATATATTGATATATTATTATGAGAGAAATTAATATTTGAAGAAATTCAAATATTAAAATAAATTTGAGTCACATTAAATTTATGGAAGTTTGAAAGAGTTCAAATAATGAATTAATTAATTTTAAGGCCTAAAATCTATTTGAACAAATTAATTAATTCAAGGTCGGAAATTAAATATGTGATATTTAATTGGTGGTTAATTAATTAAAGAATTCATTAACCAAGAATTAATCAACTATGGAAATAATTAATCACTTAAGGAAGTGATCAATCATTTATGGAAATGATCTAATCACTTATGGAAGTAATTAGTCATTTGTGGAAAAGATTAATCAATTATGGAATTGATTGATCTTGAATTGATTAAATAAGGAATAAGATTGAATCAATTTTGGAAAAGATTGATTTAAATGAATATTTTATTCATGGTCTCTCTTCTATAAATAGAACACTAGACCTAATTGGTTTAGTAGCCCTCTTGCTCTTAGACTCACAAGACAAGACCCTAGATTTCTCTCTACCCTCCCTCTTAGAGAAAGACTCCCACAAGTCTTTTGCCTCCTAGACTTAGAGACATATCGGTGTAACCTCTGTGGTTATTGTTCGTTGAAGAGTCGTTGACAAAGAACGGTCAGGTCTACAATGAAGGTTTGTAACGGTTCTTTCCTGTTTCTTTAGAAAAGAATGAAATAAATTTAGATTTATTTTTCCAGCATGTTTATATCAATTTCAGTGACTTTAAAGCATGTTTAAAGTTTTGTTTTGCCTTTTCGTAACGATATTTTAATGTTAATTAATATATGACGTAAGGTCCAATCGATGTGCTTCTGCTGCGTAGGGCTTTCATCCCCTTCAAGAATATGGTACTTTACCTCCATGTGAACCATGTCTCGAAGCTAAAATGACCAAACGACCTTTTACTGGACAAGGTTATCGTGCCAAGGAGCCCTTTGAGCTCGTACATACGGATCTCTGTGGTCCAATGAATGTTAGGTCTCGAGGAGGGTATGAATATTTCATCTCTTTCATAGATGATTATTCAAGGTATGGTTATTTATACCTAATGATTCAAAAGTCTGAAGCCCTTGAAAAGTTCAAGGAGTATAAGGCTGAAGTTGAGAACTTATTAGGTAAGACCATTAAAACACTTCGATCTGATCGAGGTGGAGAGTATTTGGACTTAGAATTCTAGAACTATTTGATGGAACATGGAATCATGTCCCAACTTTCAGCACCAGGTCCACCTCAAAAAAATTGTATCTAAAAGAAGAAACAGAACCTTGTTAAACATGGTTCGATCAACGATGAGATATTCTCAATTGCCTAATTCTTTTTGGGGTTATGCAGTAGAAACTGCAGTATATATTTTGAATGTAGTTTCCTCAAAGAGTGTTTATGAAACACCATTTGAGCTCTAGAAAGGGCGTCAAGCTAGTTTCTGTCATTTCAGAATTTTGGGCTTCCCTGCACATGTGCTAGTGGCAAACCCAAAGAAATTGGATTCACGTTCAAAATTATGCCTATTCGTATGCTACCCAAAAGAAACACGAGGTGGATACTTCTTTGATCCATAAGAAAATAAAGTATTTGTATTGACAAGTGCTACTTTCTTGGAAGAAGACCACGTTTGAGAACATAAACCACGCAGTAAGACAGTGTTAAGTTAACTTTCTCGTGAAGCTACAAATTCATCACCAAGAGTTGTTGACGAGGCTGGACCTTCAACAAGGGTTGTTGATGAGCCCAGTACATGTGGTCAAGTCCATCCTTCTCAAGAGTTGAGGATGCCTCAACGTAGTGGGAGGGTTGTTACTCGACCTAAACACTATCTCGGTTTAGTAGAAACTCCAGCTGTCATACTTGATGAAGGAGTTGAGGATCCATTGACCTTTAGACAGGCAATGAATGATGTGGAAAAAGACCAGTGGGTCAAATCTATGGACCTAGAGATGGAGTCTATGTACTTCAATCAAGTTTGGGATCTTGTAGACCAACCTGAAGGGGTTAAACCTATAGGGTGCAAATGGATCTATAAGAGGAAACGAGACAGAGCTGGGAAAGTACAGACTTTCAAAGCTCGACTTGTGGTAAAGGGTTATACTTAAAAGGAAGGGGTGGACTATGAAGAAACCTTCTCTCCAGTTGCCATGTTAAAGTCGATAAGGATTCTCTTGTCCATTGCCACATTTTATGATTATGAAATTTTGCAAATGGATGAAGACTGATATTCTGATCGGCAATCTTGATGAGAATATCTTTATGTCTCAACCAGTGGGGTTTATTGCTCAAGGTCAGGAGCAAAAAGTTTCCAAGCTTAAACGATCCATTTGTGGGTTGAAGCAAGCTTCCAGATCTTGGAATATAAGGTTTGATACTGCTATCAAATCTTATGGCTTTGATCATAACGTTGGTGAGCCTTGTGTTTACAAAAGGATTATCAACAGTTCAATAGCTTTTCTAGTGTTGTATGTAGATGATATTTACTCATTGGGAATGATGTAGAATATCTAGCTGACATTAAAACCTGGCTATCGACTGAGTTCCAAATGAAAGATTTGGGTGAAGCTCAGTATGTTATAGGAATTCAAATAATAAGGAATCGTAAGAACAGAACGTTAGCCCTGTCTCAAGCATCGTATATAGACAATATGTTGTCTAGATATACGATGCAGAATTCAAGAAGTGCTTATTACCCTTCAGGCATGGAGTTCATTTGTCTAAGGAACAATGTCCTAAGACACCTCAAGAAATTGAGGATATGAGACGGATCCCTTATGCTTCAGTAGTGGAAAACCTTACGTATGTCATGTTGTGTACTAGGCCTGACATATGCTATGCAGTTGGGATAGTTAGTAGATACCAGTCCCAATCCAGGGTTAGACCACTGGACTGCAGTGAAACATCCTCAAGTATCTTAGGAGAACGAAGGACTATCAGCTTGTGTATGGTGCTAAGGATTTGATCCTTACAGGATACACAGACTCTGACTTTCAGACTGATAAGGATTCTAAGAAATCCACATCAGGGTCAGTGTTTACCCTTAACGAGGGAGCTGTAGTCTGGCGTAACATCAAAGAAGGATGCATTGTAGACTCCACCATTGAGGTTGAAGATGTCGCTGCTTGTGAAACAGGTAAGGAGGCTGTATGGCTTAGGAATTTATTGATGGATTTGGAAGTTGTTCCAAATATGACCTTGCCAATCACACTTTGTTGTGATAGTAGTGGTGCTGTGGCAAATTCAAAAGAACCTCGATCGCAGTCACAAAAGAGACAAACACATAGAGCGCAAATATCATGTCATCAGAGAGATCGTTCAACGAGGGGACGTGATCGTCACAAAGATTTCTTTGGAGCACAATATTGTTGATCCATTTATGAAGACTCTCATGGCTAAAGTGTTCGAGGGTCATCTAGAAAGTCTAGGTCTGTGAGATATGTACATGGAATAATATAGGGCAAGTGGGAGAAATGTAATGGGTATTGTTGTGAATGCCCTAGTTTATTTTATGTACCTGTATTTGTACTTTTCATGTATTATACAGTGTTAATACAAAACATTATTCCTACTTCAATGATTATTCATTTGATTTTGATTGATGATGTACATTACCCACTAGAGTCTTAGTTCAAGTGGGAGTTGTTAGGTTTTATGCCCTAAAACTCGTAGATAGTAAATGAAACAAATTAATCGATCTCAATAAAGCGTTATTTGAGTGATTCAGTAATTTGGTTATTTAGTAATCGAGTTTGCATTAATAAACCCCAAATCTCATAAACTAAGATCTTAAATGAAACTTTGACTAGTATGTGGGGACATACAGGGATCACTGTCACTACAACAAATATCCCTTTTAATATCATTTTAGGACAACTTTTCATTTAAAAAGCTATTAAAAAGGAAGAAAAAAATAAGCGGGAAGTGAAATTAGGGTGCTCGGTCACAATACGAAAAGATCCAACATTACGCTTTTTCTCTCTACCGCCATTTGCTGACCTTCAGTAGTTCTGATATCTGAGGATTTTGGTTGTTCATCTCGAGATCTTCCATTCCCCCATATCCTCTCCATCCTATTTCTGATTTCTGATCTCCAACTATCTCTGTTTTGAGATTTGAGGATTTTGGTTGTTCATCTCGAGATCTTCGAGGAAGATAGGTTTGCAAGAGAGGATCCAAGCCTAACCCCAGTCCTAGTCCCACCATTTGCGGATGGAGTTGTCGGCGAGATTGTCGATCGAGGGCATGGATTTGGATTTGCAGATCACCGAGGCGGTGGCAGGGAAGGAGATTGGCTGGATTGGGAGGGATAAAGAGGAGGAGGACGACATAAGGTTTGCTCTACGCCGCGGTGTGGGAGACTAGGAAGGCGTCGAGGAGAGGTTTAGTCGGGAGGAAGCTGCGAGTCTTCTGGAAGGTGTGGACGACGGAGGACATGGGTGGCGAGACGGTAGAGGGATGTTGCGGTGATCAAGTTTGGGGGAAATGAAGAAGGAAAATGGGAAGAGGTGGAATTGAAGATTGTATTGCACAACTCCCCAATTCATTTGACCCACCATTAATTTTCTAACAATTTCAACTCCACCGTTCGAACAAATCCATCCTCAATCTTCTCCCAACATTCTTCTTCTCTATCATTCCTTATTATTTTTCTCCTTCTTGTTCCCTCTGGTACCAATGGGTTTCCAACATTATGTTGTTTTGTGGTAGTGACTTAGATTTGGAATGAGAATAATGACAATGGTATCAGTGGCAATATCTTTGCTTATATATATTTGTGGTACTGAAGAATATGTCTTAGGTTAGATATCTCTGTTTTTCGAGATTGATTCTTGTAATTTCTTAATAGAGTTATAATTTTTACTTCAAAGTATTTGGTTTCTAAGAAAAGCACAAGAGGAAAACGTTTTGTGGAAGTGTTTTATTCAGAGAAATTAGGCGGTCAAAATTGGATTGTCCTTTCGCAACTTTTTCTCTCGTTTTACTAGAAAACCAAACATAGACAAGAAAACAAATGAGGAAATGGTCGTTGATATGTTAGGATGTTAGTAGTCAAAGGAATAATCATGAATTTTTATGGCACCCTTTTAAGAATCTTTTATTAAATCCAACTCTAGCTAAATTTTTTTATGCCAAACGATAGATCTTTATTCATTTTGGAAACAATGTTTGTTTGTTCAGATTACAACTCTCTACACTGCAAAAAGTTGTAAAATACAACACTTTTTTCTTCAGCTACCTTAGTTTCTAGGGTTTTTCTATTTTGTGAAGGTTTTGTTCTTTCCATGTGCTTTCATATATGAATATTTGTCCTAAGGTGTTCATTTACCAAACCATAATTATATAACCTTGCTCGCTCTATCTTGTATTATCTGAAAACTAAAGTAGAAAGCTACTTGCTATATACAACTTGGATATCATTGGAATTTTGTTTCTTTTAGTAGTTGTAATTTATTTTTTTCTATGCGTTGGTTCAAATGCTCAACAATGAATTAAATCACACTTTATTGTTGATTTGCTCTGTTCAAGTTGCTTAATATTGTGACCTTCTATTGAATGATCCAACTATTATCATGTGTTGTTAACCTGTAGACTCCAAATATATCTTTGTGAAGCTTCCGTTTTCTCTCGGCTGCAACCCATCTCTTGCACATTTTGAAGATTAGGTTTCTTAGGTTCTCTTTGGGTGTTAACAGTAACAATGGTTAGGTTGACAAGATTCACAAGATTTTTGGAAGCAATGTTCTGGCTAGGGTTTGGGAGTTTTCAACAGGTCGTTCATAGCATTACTATACCTTTTTTATTCATTGCAGGTTGGTTATTCATCAACACGAGTTTAGCTTATGATGTATTTTGAAGCCCTCGTCCAAACGAGTTAGATGATGCAACCTCCATTCTAATTTTCAACACTAGTGAAAGATTTTTTTCCTTGGGCATATTTAATACATCATCTCTAATTTTCATTTGCACCTCTAAATCACTCAAGTAATCCTTGTTAGATGATGCAACCTCCATTCTTTTTTCTCACAAATTTACTTTTCCTGTCAGATATATGTTCTAATGCTCATTTTTTCTAGGAAACTCCCATGCCATCTATGAATTCGCACTAGTAATTTAGATGTCGATTGCTTTTTTTTTTAAAAAAAATATATTATGTTTAGATCCCATGATTTGAAAACATCTATATGGAATCTACCTTTGTCTTTGTTTTATTTTATTTCTTTCTATTGTTTTGCCTTCATTTCTACACCTGCTCTGTAAACGTATTTAGTTATTATTTTTTATATTTTGGTTCGTGCTTATTGATTTCTTTGGGAGTATTGTCCAGGTATCATCTCTTATACTAACATGGCTTAGACTTCCAAAGACTTAGTAATAATTTCATTAACTTTGTTTTTATATTTGCATTTGCATGATGGTTACTAGTTTTTTACTAAATAAAAAAGGATTTTTACCAAGGAAGGCCTAGTTGGTGTGTTTTATATTGAAGAAGAGATATGGCTTATAGATCCTCTGGGACTTTTGACAAACTCAGTGAAAAAAAGTTCACTATCATTTGCCTCACTATACCTAATCTTGTCCCTTTATTTCGTGACTTGGTAATTTGTTGTTTTTTTTTCTTTTTCTTGTTTGAGATGTCAAATTAATCCAAGTTGATTATACCACTACTCTTCGCTGTCCCTATTGAAGAGTGTTTCAAAGTCAAGTCAGTCCAATGCACCCCTTATAAATGGCCATTGTGTTTAATTTACACTCTTTAGGGTGTGTTTGGTTTAACTTTTCAAGTGTTTAATTTTTTTAAAAAATCATTTTGAACAAATTTCTAGTGTTTGGCAAGCACTAAAAATGACTTATTAGAAAATGAGATTGATAAATAAACAATTTTGAAAGAAACTCTTGAAACCAACTTTTTTAAAAAAGAGTCTTTAGTATACAATAACTTGTGTATAAAAACACCTATGAGATTATGCAACCAAACATACAAGTGTTTAAATTCTAAACATTTTTATACAAAATGGTTTTTAAAAAATGCATTCTTGAAAAACATTTAAATTAGAATGTATTCCAAACAGACCCTTAATATAGTTTGAGGTAACCTTCTTTTAGTATTCCATAAATGAGATGTTGGTTCAATCTCACTTTGTGATTGGAGTTTCTGGAATAGGAATTGATAGGTCAATTATGTGTACTCAAATGATTTTAACATCACTAACCCTCTCACAACATTTATGCTAGTCTAAAAGCCTTTCAACCTCCAAATAAAGCATTAATGGAGGTCAATACAAGTTTGTTTTCAACCTCAACTTCCCAACACACTTACCTAGTTTTTAAAAACGAAATTCTAGTAATAACATTGAGATGTACACTAAATACTATTTTTTTAAAAGAAAAAAGATTCTTGCTGTGTTACATTTCCTTTTGAAATTATATTGAAATACAACAAAAATTTTCACAGGTTGAAGTTTAGCTAATTGAACATTCCAGACACAACCCATCAAAACTCAAACTAAGTGTCATTTAGCCAACATGAAATACAATCGTGTTATATTTTGTTTGATTGGATCTCTTTTGTTTTTCTTTTTTTAACTTAGGGCCCGTTTCGTAACGTTCTCGTTTCTTGTTTCCGATTCTTCATTTTTAATAAACAAAAATAGAAGTTCATGTTCTTAACACCTATACATTCAATAAAAATAAACCTATATTCTTATTTATGTTTGGAAAAAATTGGAAATAAGAACAAAAAATGAGAAACTAGTTTTAGTTGTTCCCATAAATTCTATACAAATTTTGGAAGTGTTTCTAAAAAATGAGAAACAAGAAACATACATAGTTATTAAATGCTTAGATTTCTTAATAAAATTAAAAACAAGAAACGAGAAATGAGAACGTTACCAAACGGGCCCTTAATTAACTTGATTTCATGTTTAGATTATCAAGCTTGATGGACTCTGGTGCTTGTATCCAACTTATCTATGATTAAAGTTTTTCTTGTATGTTTTAATTGTTATTTTAATAACAATCAATCTTCTTTTTTATTGTTTTTGTGTTGAATATAATTATGATTATGGGTGAATTAGACTAAGAACCATAAAAGCAAGGATGTTCATATTGTTTGCATGAACTCTTAGACACCTAATACTATAGTAAGAAGTTTTGATATGTAACATTTGCTAAACATTAATTTTTGAAGTTTAACAAATCTTTCAAAAAGTTTTCTCATTAGATTTATTTCAACCTTTTAAAGGCTAAGTGACAGTTGTGTATCATCGTAGAAGTTTTCAATCAATGGGAGTGGATATAAGGATGAATCTTTCAATGTTCATAACAATATATATCTCTTCCATTTTGTTTCTTATAGTATTTCATATTCTTTTTACTGGCATGTGGTACATTGGTTTGGTTTCACGTGTTGTTGGAAAGAGGCTTGAGATTTTGGCAATTTTCAGAATTGTGCTATAAGTTATGTGGATGGCTCTTGTGGTTTGTGTTATACTAGAAGTTATTAGTTATTGTCTCTTTTCCTATGTTGTTGTATCAATTCTTGCTCTCATTCATGGTGTAGGTCATAAGTATTGCCTGCGGTGTGTTTTATAGTCACTGTGGCAATAATGTTGTTTTGAAAGATAGAAAACTTCAACGGAGAACCTATAATTGGTTTTCTTTTTGGAAGAAAGAAGAACGAAGTACTTGGCTCATAAAATTTATTCATGTAAATGAATTGAAGGATCAGGTGTGCTCGTCTTCGTTTGCACCGATGCGGTCTGCAAGTGATTACGCACTTCCATTTCTTCTTTAGTTTGAGGTCTTTTAGTTATTCACTCTATTTAGAGTTGTTTTATAGGTAAGAAACTCTATTTGGAGTTGTTAGTTGAATAAGATTGAAAGGTGAAATAAATCGACTACCTCAAAGGTGATGAGAATTCAATTGGTTCTTTAAGACCTTGCCCTATTTGATTGAAGTTCAGGTAGTTCTAGAAAAAAATTGCTAGATCTATTTCCTTCCATCTATTTTTGGCTATTTTCTTCCATTGAAGTCAAGTACTTTTCAAAAGACTTTGCCTTGTTTGGTGGGAGTTGGATCTATTTCCTTCCTCCTATTTTTCAGGTATGAGGCTCGATGAATCTTGAAAGAAATTGATTGGATCTTAAGGAAATAAAGACTGGAAAGCTTTGTTTGAGGCTAGATCTTGAAAGAATCTCAATGAATCCGGAAAGAAATTGATTTGGTGACCACATCAATAAAGGTATTCCTTTTTTTCCTTCATTTTCCCAACTTTGTTGTTCTTGTTGGTTTTTTTCTCTTTGTTCTTGGCAAATTTAAGAAAGAAAAAGGAAATGGTGCCTTGAATTTTTTTCTTTGTTGTTATCGGCTGAAACGTCTCATGCTTATGTAGTATCCACTTTGTTGAATTTTAAACCCAGAAAGTATCCAACATTCGTGTGTTACATGCAAAAGTCTTCCTGTTAAAGAAAATGCTTGGAAAATCCTACACTATATCACTTTGATGATGTTCCAACTCTTTCGAAATTGCTCGTTACTATGAATTTTCTTCAATTACTTGAAAGTGTCCATCCAACCAAGTTAGTTTATTCCACTAAAAAATTAGGTCCAAAGAAATTCCCTCTAAACTCATAATATCCTTAGAATACAAGTTTGCTAAGAACTTAGGATTTCATCTCCAATGTCATTTTCTATCACAAGCTTCTGTCAAGCTTCATCTCAACAATAGAATCCTTTCTCTTGCCACAAAAACCATATGACAAATCAACTACTCTTATTTCACCTTACATTCCCACACCTCGAGTGTTGCAGCCGGTTTTTGTAAAAAAAAAAAAAAAAGAAAAAAAATGAGAAAAAAAAAGAAAATGGGAAAGTGGCTTTTCAGCCAGTCAAAAAGGAGGGAAGGGGGGGGGGGAACTTTCACGTTTTTCCCCCCAAATTCGGTCAACTGACCGTATTAAAAAAAGAAAGGAAAACTCAGATTTCTCTCTCTCCCTCTCACGCACCCTCTCTCCCTCTCGGCACTCTCTCTCTCTCCCTCGTAGCCCTCTCTCCCCCTCAGCCTTCAGCTCACCGCCTCCGCCTCCGCCGCTCGCCGACGGTAAAGTCTCTCTCTCTCTCTCTCTCTCTCTCTCTCTTCCTTCCTCTCGGCTTCACGTTTTTCTCTCTCTCTCGGGTTGTAGGTCCACCGCCGCCAGTCGCCTGCCGCTCGTCTCTCGTCGCCGTGAACCGCCGCCATTCTTCGTCTCCCTAAGCGCCGCCGCAGCCACGAGCAGCCACTGCCACCCTCGGTTTCGTCCTTCGTTTCAGATCTGTTCGACGCCTTCAGCTAGTGGGTAAGGAATTTGTAAGTGAGATTTAAGGTGTTTTGGTCAATTTAATGTGTAATCATGGATACCCATTGATTTTAGCTTCCAATTTCAAGGTGCCCATAGCGTTTGGAGGTCGAATTGTCGAATTTGAGCGTAATTTGGTAACTGGACAGTAAGCGTTAGGTTCGTTTGGGTGAGTCTTCGACCTCCTTAAGTCTTGTGTTCTTAAGAAAAATTATTGGAACTGGAATGCATCTGATGTGAGGCCCTTTTTATACGTGTTAATAGATTACGTTTTCGCATAACGTGGTTGGTCTTGTATCGAGTTGTTTGGGTGATTTCAATCAAGCGCAGTTATCTCAAGGTAAGTAACTTACTGCATTAGAAAGAAATGTTTAAGCATTGAAATGACTGTTTGCTCCTAGCATGAGTTGATATTATATATTTGGATTGAGATTGAGATGTTATGAATACGGTTGTCTTCAGGAATTTGGTTGTTGTGTACTTATGCTATGTGATAGGTGAAAGTGCTTGACTGTTTTATATTATAAGTTGACTGGTATTGTTTGTGGACAACGGGGAGTTTGTGTTTTATCTCTGTTTAGGAGTGTTGTTGTCGCCTTCGCTTCTTGTTCTTGAGATTGATTGAGTTGGAATGGTGCATATCAGCTTAGCCTGTCAGTATTCTCCGTAAAAGAAAAGAATTTGGTTGACTGGGCTACAGTTAAAGATTAGTAAGTGTTAAGGGGTCCTAAAGGGAAAAGGATTAAGAAAGGGAAAAGAATAGGCTAGTTGCCTTAGAAGAGAGTCGTGTCAATTAAACACCTGGGACTGAGATGTATTAGACTGAAATGAGGGGCTTAATGGGCGGGACTTGCCTTCGCAGACTAGGTGTCATTTACTAACTGTGGAAGTTAATTTATGACTTAAACCCATGAACGCACCACCAGTGAAATGGTAGTTTGGAGCGCTACACGCCCATTAGTGCCTTGAGGGATGAGACTTAGCTCCACTGACTGAGTGCCTTCTACCATCAGTAGGAGTAGAGACCTCCCAAACCACCCACCTGTGCACTACCAGTGAGTTGACAAACTTGTATATAGGTGAGTTAATTGATCAAGACCCGAACTACAGATAAATGAAATGAAATGAATGAGAATGAGATGACCTAACCCTTAGGCCCTTAACTCGAATAAAATGTTAAAACCTTGGTTGCTGCAAGTGTCTAGAAGTATTGTTACTTATTGAGTATTTTCTTAAATACTCATTCTTTTCCCTTACATATAACTGCAGGTAGAGGTAAAGGTGTACAGAACGCGTGACGGAGTGCTGCTGAGCCATGGATTTCCTTAGGATAGTCTTCCGCATTTTATGTTTCGAAATTCTTCTTTTGAACATGTATTGCGACGTTTTCTGGTTTATTCCGCTTTAAGTTTTGCTTGTAAGGCTAAAGATTCTTTTGTTTTGTTTTAACTGGGATCCCAGGCTGAAAAGTTTCGCAAAATTTCTAAGTATGTTTTACTTTAAATGTCATTTCCTCGTTGTTCTTAGAAGTAGAATGATATGTATGTAGTAATGGCCCTAGGATCTAGACATGAAAAAGTGGGATCGTTACATTGCGAGAAATCTTTTTGTAATTTGCTTCATTCTATCAAGTTCACCTTCTTTGTTCTTAATATGCATCAAAGTTGTTTCTTTCTATAGAGTGATATTGTCATGTTTCATCCATCAAGTCTGGCTTGTTAATATTCTAAAAAGTTAGTTGTCTTAAAAGTAACAGTACCAAGTCTCCTTATCCCCCCCCCACCTTTTGATAGAGAACAAGAACAATATTAAACGAGAGGAATGAAAAAAAAAAAGAAAAGGAAAAGAGTATATAGGGATATGAGACATTGACCCACAATAAAATAGTGTGTTTTGTGAATAAAGTAGTTTGTTTTGTAGAAGGCAATAAAATAGCTCAATTTGTGCCTGATAATGTAGCTACACATTCTAATATGTGTATTTTTTGTTTAACTATTGGGGGACAATCACACTCTCTAGCACATAGACTCCACAAGCATTTCAATATTTTATTTAACAAGATTTTTGTTTTGTCAAAGATTCAGGAGCAGGACTTATATACTTTTTGGATCTGAAGCTTCTGATTAATAAAAAAAGCTCAAATTTTATTCTCTGAGGTAGTTGCTAGACTATTAAACATCAATACATTAGTTTATTATGTTTATAGTTAACTCATTTTTCTTTTGGGTTGAATTTTAATTTGTTTTTCTTCCTAATTCTTGCAAAAGTCGGTTGGTTCACAAAGGTTCTCATCTTATTATTTGTTTTAAGTTCAAGGTATTTGGTTGTGGGTGGTTTGCCTTTATTTAGTTTCTACTATTGCTGCTTATTTATTTCTTAAAGGTTGTACAAGGTGTTACTAGAAGTAAATTATAGGCCTTTCAATAGAGGTTTTTTGAAATAGTTTTTACCAGTCAATTGGAAGCTCTAACCTCTTTTAAGTGTTCATTGAAATGGATTTAGTTTAGTGGAATTAAATCTTTTTCGAAACATAAGACATTAAAGAAAAAGCACCAGAGTGCCTTGTCATAGCGTCTAAGTAATACTACTAGAGTATTATGGGCTCTCTACATGTTTGATGCTACTTTTTTTTGAGTCATTTTATTAACAAATTTTGTTATGGGCTTTGTACATGTCGACATTTGGGCAATGATTCAGTGTGATGTGAGAAAAACATTCTAAGGGTTTTAGTGTTGATTGCTTCTCGGTATTCAATTGAGATTCTTTCATCTTCTCAAGGGTTGGGGTTATTGTGAGCATTTGTCTTCCCGAGAGAGAAGTGTTGAGCTTTGTTTTGTAATCTGAACCTATTTGAGTGAGAAATTTAGAGATTTAAGAGTTGTATTTTCCGTAAAAGGTTAATCCTTTTATTAAACTTGGAATTTGCTCATTATTAATGGAGTGTCTACAATGGATATAGAATTTGCTCATTCAATTGTTACGTTGCATTTTTACTTTTAACTCTACTTTAACAATATAAAAGAGTACAGATTCAAAACTCTACCCTTCTAGATTTAGAATATGCTTTAATTAAAATATATTTTTACTTGAGATTGGGAATACGATAGAAGTATGAAATTTGATTAAAGTATATGATAATTGAATAAATTGGTCTCTAACCTTGAAATTATTTTGTCTTAGGATTCAGTTCCATTTCGAAGTATTTGAACTAAGTTTAAGGTAGTTTTTTGGTTGTTTTGGTGGAGAAATTTTTATTTTTGGTCTCATGCATTTGATATTTAGTCTATATGAACTAGACTTAGGTTGTTGTTTACGAGATGTTCTATCGAGTTTTACGAACATGATTTAGTCTATTAGTTATGCGTGTTTTATGAAAAAATGCTAATCAACATGATTTAGTCTCATACCATATCTTAATTGTGAGTTTGGAGTAGATTCGTGTTGTATATATTATGATTTGCAATGTTGATTATATGGTTTGAGTATAAGATACATTTTTTCAATATTGTATTGAGTTAGGGAATTGATTTGGTTAGAAAAAAAGTTTACCCAAACCATCAAATAATATTTAGGGATAATTATTATGATCTTATTATGTTTTATAGAGACATCTTAAGTGAAGTATGATTAGGGTTAATATCCCTACTTTGAGTTTTTAAGAGTTTGTTTGGACCTTGAAGTTAACTTTGGTTTTTTTAGTTCAAATTTGAGTTTAGGTAATGTTCATGTTGTTTGTTGGAGTTCTCGTTTGATTTGTTTATTCTTAGGGTGTCAAAATATATGGTTTTGAGACTTTGAGTTTTAGAATAAACATGATTTCTAGTTTGAGGGTGAATTTCAAAATGGGGAGGGGAGGGGAGGGGAGGGGAGGGGGCTCTTAAGTTTGTGTTTTTACGAGTTTGTTTGGACATTGAAGTTAACTTTGACTTTTTTTAGTTCAAATTTGAGTTTAGGTAACGTTCGTATTGTTGGAGTTGTCGTTTGATTTGCTTGTTCCGAGGGTGCCAAAATATGGTTCTGAGACTTTGCGTTTTCAAAGAAACTTGATTTCTAGTTTGAGGACAAAGTTCAAAATTAGAGAGTAATGTTAACATATTTACAATTAATAGTCCCATCAGTTGTTTGATTGGAAATTAGAAAGTGAAATTACATATTTATAATTGTTGGTTCCTGTGAAGAAAATTAAGAAGAATGAAATGGGGAAGTGATGGTGGCGTGGAGATGAGAATGGAAAAGGATAAGGGTTCACAATTCAATTTTCTTTTTGGATTAAAATTTGGTTCAATTCTTCCCTTTATATATTTGGTATGAGAGATTTTTATGGGTTTATCATCCTGGAATCATGTACTATGGGTCTATCATCTTTGAATCATGTACTCATCCCAAGTTGTCTTTGCTTTCAATTCCAAAGCACTAACTAGAAACACATGAACAAAAATTGCTTCATTTCTAAATGGGAGTTCTCAAAAAGCCATTGAGAGCTTCATCACCTAGTAGTCGGGGATATATGTAAAGTGTTTAGCGTTTTGTTTCCTAAACTTTTCCTTTTTTGCATAATTGTTGTTCAAGGTTGGATATCTTATACATTCTACTTATAATTTAACTTTATCTCATCTCATATGAGAATTTCTCTTAGAGTATAACCACTAGCAATCTTTTCTTCAAGGAAGCAAATAACATTTGGCCCAAGTTTGAAGTTTCATTTAATTCATTTATTGCTTTCGGCTAAATCTTTCGAAGTAAAGAATGGAATGTATAGAATTCAAGGAGAAAATGGACGTTTATGGAGGCCTACATCTGATATTATTGTTATTGATGATGTTGTGGGTACTACAATTGCATGGCCAATTGATAAAGTTAAAATATATAACTTCCTAGTTCAGTTGAATTTGTTTGTATGTGTTTTAATGTTTATTTGTTTGTATGAATTTTAATGTTTATTTGTTATACTTGATTGGGTTAGAGTTCAAATCATGATTTATAAAAGATATTTTGGTTTTTAAATTTATTAGGTGAATGAAAGGATGACACATGCAGCTGTATATTCATGGGGAATGGTTAGTACGCAACCATTTGATCAACTCTCTTTGTTGTTTTTGAGTGTATAAACTTTTTGGGACTATATATGTAATCATTTTAGTTATTTTGATTATGAATATGCAACTTTCTTCATATGTAAGTACTTTAATTTAATTGTTGTAACACACTTTTGGTTTTATTAATGTAGTATTTAAATTTTTTGGGCTAGAAATTTGAAGATTTTATGTGTATTTGAGAAATTTGAAGATTTCCATTTTTTTAGTTGTGATAAGGCAAGCGACTTCGATAAACATATATGTTTTTACTTTTTAAAATGTATTTAAATATATTATAAACAAATTTAAGTTGATTTTTGAATGTAAAAACATTTGAAATAAATAATACAAATGTAAACAAAACAATATAATATATATATTAGTGTGTCTAACATAGCAAGATTAAAAATGATATGCTATATTTTCTATAACATTATTTGATTGATATAAAAAAATGTTATCAAAGGCCAATCATAGCTTTTTTTGTAATGCTGCGAGAATTTTTTCATAACATTATAATTACGCAATAAAAAATGGACGTTTTATAGCGTTTTCAATAATCGAGTAAGCGTTGTGAAAAGTTAGAGACTATCAATAACATCAGCTACAACAAAATGGTAAAAACACTATGATATGTCTTTTATAGCGTTTTTTCACAGCTATAAGCAACGCTATTAAAGAGCAATAATAGCGTTTTTTCAACGTTATGAAAAGTTTCCATGACATTAAAATAACGCAATAAAAATAGACTTTCTATAGCGATTTCAATAGCGGTAAAAAAACGCTATTAAAAGTCTCAGAATTTCAATAACATGGGCTACGACAGCGTTTCATAAAACGCTATCGTAGCCTTACGATAGCGTTTTTTTAATGCTATCGTATGTAATTTTTCTTGTAGTGTGTTCAAGTAACAACCTTATCCTGATGACACTATGTGATACGACCCAATTTGTATACGATACAGATGCAATGATCCAAAGCATGCATGTAGGAGACATGCGAGTGGGGGTATCCTATGCAATGAGTTTGCATAAGACCGGATCGCGAAATAATAACCTGTAGTTGTAACACCGTTAACTAGTTTATGTTTCTATTTCAATAAAATGACCTAGGTAACTCAAATTCAATCCTGAGTTTGTTATGAACTCCTTTCCAGGAGAGATTGTACTTAGATTTGTATGAGTGAGAGTGACCTGTTTGTCGACTCAATAATCCTACCACTTTAGGGGCAAGAACAAATGGGGGCTGGGAACATAACAGTAAAAGATGGAATTCAATTCTTCCCCTATTGGAGTAAGTAGATGTGTGTTCCCTTAAGGGCTAATTATGGGGCTTGAAAAAAAGTAAGTTGTCCTCTCCTGGCCCGAGAGGAATTTCTGTTTAGTGGTTGGACCCTAAACAAGTTGTTCATTAGAGGGATAAGGGGTACTTAAGGATCCAGAGGTAACTCAGGGGTAAAACGATAACTTGACCCAGTTAGAGTTACGAACACTCGTGAAGGATTGACTTACTGTATTGGTCAATATCCGTGGGCACGGAAATATTCTACAGTGAGAAGAGTGCAACTGTGGGTCTTTAGTGGAGTTACCCACATTTAACGAATGTTTATTAACTTGGTTAATGAGTTTAGCCAATTAATCTTGTATCGTTGGAACTTCTGATCTGCAGGTCCATTAGGTCCACTTGCTAGCTCGTAACGAATGTTGAGATTATTTAGTTTTGAAAATTAAAGGATTTAATATAATGTATGGAGATACATTATTATATAACTTTAATTAGAGAATTAAACTTTATAATAAAATTAATTTTTGATGTGATTCAAAAATTAATTAATGAGAGAATTATTAATTTAATTAAATTTGTGATATTTGATGAAATTCATGAATTAATTAATTGGGGAATTAATTAATTTAATGTAAATTGGTTAAATATGGTTTAATCAAATTAATGTTATAGTTTATGTTAATGTACATTTTGATGCACATTAAAACTATAGGTTAAATGAGAGAGATAAAATTGAATATGATTCAATTATAAAATTAATTAAATAATTGATATTTAATTAGTGTGGATTCAAATAATTGGGAATTAATTGAATGACCAATTTAATTCAATTGAATATGATTTAAATTGAATTAAAAACCTTATATTATAATTGATTTAATTGATGTTGATTTAATTAAATTAATTATAATTAATTAATTAATTAAATAACTGTTATTTCATTAATTGATGGCCAAGATCGTTAAGGTAATAATCAACGATCAAGATTGAGTAGGGAAGATAACTTCCCTTCCCCACTTATCGTATGTTGAAGGGGAGTTCCCTACAATTACGCTTATTCTCTCACTCACTGAAAAAACTGAAATCAGTTCTCTCAAAAAAAATTTCTCCCAAATCTGCAGCAACTCTCCTTGCTGTAGAATTCCCTTCCAAGACATCTTTTTGGCTCCCACAAAAAGGTTTTCATAGCCCGAGTCATAGCGGGTGATCCGATGTGGTGGTGTTCGTTGGGAGGAAAAACTAAATGAATTGGAGCATCGTGCAAAGTTCTGATCTTCAATCCATGTAAGTGTTCTTGAATTTAAATAGTATACATCGTTTTATAGCATGCTTAATCTAGAATTTGTAGAAAATTTGTTTCTATTTTAGATTGCCAGCATACTGGTATTTTATTTCGTAATTAAAACTGAGTAACAATTTGATTTAATTCCACTGCGCAAGGGCTTCAATCCTTTCAATAGGAATCTCACGATGCAACCTAATAGAAGAGACCACAGGATACGTTGACATGTTTCCTTCACCCACTTACTCTTAACACTTTCCCCATTCACCTTGTTATTGACCAATGCAAACACCATCGGTAGGGGGACGCTCCCAAGTCGCCTTGAGGCCAAGCATGGATTTCATGGTGTCAACATAGGGGGACGTGAGAGTAAAATCTTGATATTAATATCTTGTTTTTATACTTTTCCTCCCACTAAAGTGTCCTAAATTTTTAGGGTCTTTTATTACTTAGGTAAATTCCGACTAAATGAATCTATCTAAGTCTACGCCTTTTGTAACTCTTTATAAACACTTTATACTTACAATGCCTAGGTGATAAACACTTTTAAACATTACATCGCTCACGCATGCTCATAAAGCTCGGGTTAACCTAACTCAAGTACTGACTTGATGCCCAAGTAGGAGGTGTTTCGTAAACCGTGAACTTAAATACCTCCAGCCTTAGACAACATCTTAATGGGTGAGTTCGCTTGTAGCCTTAGATTTACAAGATATCGACCTATTCTATGCGAGTTGTTCGAGTTTGAGATTCATTAACCTAAGTGAGCATGCATTTATCTTGTTATAGATTTTAACGTCTATCTCGGTTTATAAATATTTATAAATAACGATAAATCTATAACATTCATCTATGCTAAGGTGGTTTCATGTGATTTTGCACTCGTTAATCAGCGCCAACGACCCCAAAACATGCTGAACAGTGAACGAATAAAGCTTATTCATGTGATTTTTAATCTATAAAGAAGTGGGAAACTCAAATCCAAGACTTATAGAATGTGGGGCACCATACCAGATTGATTCACGATTGATTCGAATTCAGTGAGGCCACAATTCACGGATTCCTTGCGTCGAAGTCACTGGAAACGCGTGGGTCTCGCTTGCCTCGAAGAAGATTCACTTGAGACAGACTAGGAAGTTGCCTTGACGTTTGTGGGTAGTTGTCGCCATGAATGCTCCCGGTGACGCAATTTGTTGCACGAAGAAGAAAATGAGGGGGGTTGCCGACGGAAAGAAAAACGAAAGAAGGGATGGGTTTATCGCTCGTCGACGTGGAGGAGACAATGATGGGGAGAGGAAGGCGATGTCGGAGGCAGGATAAGCCGAGAGAGAATGAGTGAGAGAGAGAGACACCGAGGAGATGGAGATCTCACGCCGGTGCTCGTGATGCTGTTGTCGCGCGCCGTCAAGACGCGAACGTGGGTGAGGTCGCCGATGACTGTTGTGCACGGAGGGGTTGGTCGCGACTGAAGAAGAAGATGAATGGAGGGAATTCAGGCTTGTGTGCGGCTGTCGAAGAAGGAAGAAGAAGATCCAGTTGGGGACTGTACGCGTGAAGGAAAACGCAAGAGGAAGGGGGGCTGACGGCATGACTAAAGAAAATGGAGGGAAAATATTGAGTTAGGGTTTGATTTTTTTTCTTTTAATAAAACTCAATCTTTAAAACTCCAATTAAATCCCTAATTTCCTTTCTAAATTGAATAAATCATTGGACAATCGAATTTTCATATTTATGGGATTGAAATTACAAATTTGATTCCTTAAACCAAAATTCCAACACTCCAAATAATTTGATTCCATCAACTTAAATCCCTATTTGAACTCAATAATGTATCAAAAATATCTCAGAAATGCTTAATTTTGAAACGCGGGGCGTTACAATAAAACCCAACGGTTCCCTCAAAGAGTGTTTCTGAAACACCATTTGAGCTATGGAAAGGGCGTAAAGCTAGTTTACGTCATTTAAGAATTTGGGGCTTCCCTGCACATTCGCTAGTGGCAAAACCAAAGAAATTGGATTCACGTTCAAAATTATGCCTATTTGTATGCTACCCAAAAGAAACACGAGGTCGATACTTCTTTGAACCACAAGAAAATAAAGTATATGTATCGACAAATGCTACTTTCTTGGAAGAAGACCATGTTCGAGGACATAAGCCACACAATAAGACAGTGTTAAGTGAACTTTCTCGTGAAGCTACAAATTCATCACCAAGAGTTGTTGACGAGGTTGGACCTTTAACAAGGGTTGTTTATGAGCCTAGTACATCTGGTCAAGTTCATCCTTCTCAAGAGTTGAGAATGCCTCGACGTAGTGGGAGGGTTCTTACTCGGTCTGAACACTATCTGGGTTTATCAGAAACTCCAGATGTCATACTTGATGATGGAGTTGAGAATCCATTGACCTTTAGACACGCAATGGATGATGTGGACAAAGACCAATGGGTCAAATCTATGGACCTAGAGATGGAGTCTATGTACTTGAATCAAGTTTGGGATCTTGTAGACCAACCTGAAGGGGTTAAACCTATAGGGTGCAAATGGATCTACAAGGGGAAACGAGACGCTGCTTGGAAAGTAGAGACTTTCAAAGCTCAACTTGTGGCAAAGGGTTATAGCCAAAAGGGAGGGGTGGACTATGAAGAAACCTTCTCTCCAGTTGCCATGTTAAAGTCGATAAGGATTCTCTTGTCCATTGCCACATTTTATGATTATGAAATTTTGCAAATGGATGTCAAGACTGATATTCTGAATGGCAATCTTGATGAGAATATCTTTATGTCTCAACCAGAGTGGTTCATTGCTCAAGATTAGGAGCAAAACGTTTTCAAGCCTAAACGATCCATTTATGGGTTGAAGCAAACTTCCAGATGTTCGAATATAAGGTTTGATACTGCTATCAAATCTTATGGCTTTGATCAGAATGTTGATGAGCCTTGTGTTTGCAAAAGGATTATCAACAGTTCAATAGCTTTTCTATTGTTGTATGTAGATGATATTTACTCATTGGGAATGATGTAGAATATCTAGCTGACATTAAAACCTGACTATCGACTGAGTTCCAAATGAAAGATTTGGGTGAAGCTCAGTATGTTATAGGGATTCAAATAATAAGGAATCGTAAGAACAGAACGTTAGCCCTGTCTCAAGCATCGTATATAGACAAGATGTTGTCTAGATATAAGATGCAAAATTCCAAGAGGGGCTTATTACCCTTCAGGCATTGAGTTCCTTTGTCTACGGAACAGTGTCCTAAGACACCACAAGAAATTTAGGATATGAGACGGATCCCTTATATATGTCATGTTGTGTACTAGGCCTGACATATGCTATGCTGTTGGGATAGTTAGTAGATACCAGTCCAATCTAGGGTTAGACCACTGGACTGCAGTGAAAAACATCCTCAAGTATCTTAGGAGAACGAGGGACTATCAGCTTGTGTATGGAGTTAAGGATTTGATCCTTACAGGATACACAGACACAGACTTTCATACTGATAAGGATTCTAAGAAATCCACATCAGGGTTAGTGTTTACCCTTAACGGGGGAGTTGTAGACTGACGTAGCATCAAACAAGGATGCATTGTAGACTCCACCATTGAGGACGAAAATGTCACTGTGGCAAATTCAAAAGAACCTCGCAGTCACAAAATAGACAAACACATAGAGTGCAAATATCATCTCATCAGAGAGATCGTTCAACGAGGGGACGTGATCGTCACAAAGATTTCTTCGGAGCATAGCATTGATGATCAATTTACGAAGACTTTCACGGCTAAAGTGTTGGAGGGTCATCTAGAAAGTCTAGGTCTGCGAGATATGTACATAGAATAATCTAGGGCAAGTGGGAGAAATGTACTGGGTATTGTTGTGAATGCCCTAGTTTATTATATTTACCTGTATTTGTACCTTTCATGTATTATGAAGTGTTAATACAAAACATTATTCCTACTTCAATGATTATTCATTCGATTTTGATTGATGATGTACATTACCCACTAGAGTCTTAGTTCAAGTGGGAGTTGTTAGGTTTTATGCCCTAAAACTTGTAGATAGTAAATGAAACAAATTAATCGATCTCAATAAAGTGTTATTTGAGTGATCAAGTAATTTAGTTATTGAATAATCGAGTTTGCATTAATAAACCCTAAATCCAATAAACTAAGATCCAAGGTTTTTTAAATGAAACTTGGACTAGTATGTGGGGACATACGGGGATCAGTGTCCAAGTAACAACCTAAAAGGTCTATAGTATAGGGATAAGGTTGGGTACCTTATCCTGGTGACACTATGTGATATGGTCCACATTGTATTCGATACAGATGCAATGATCCAAAGCATCCATGAAGGAGACATGCGAGTGGGGGATTAAATGCAATGAGTTTGCATAAGACCGAACCGCGAAATAGTAACCTCTAGTTGTAACACCGTTAACTAGTTTATGTTTCTATTTGAATAGGATGACCTAGGTAACTCAAACTCAAACCTGAGTCTGTTATGAACTCCTTTTCAAGAAGGATTATCCTTAGATTTGTATGAGTGAGAGTGGCATGTTCGCTGACTCAACAATCCTACCATTTCAGGGGCAATAATGAATGGGGGCTGGGAACATAACAGTAAAAGATGGAATTCACTCCTTCCCCTATTCGAGTAAGTAGATGTGTGTTCCCTTAAGGGCTGATTCCGGGGCTTGAACAAAAGCGAACTGTCTTCTCTTGGCTCGAGAGGAATTTCTGTATAGTGGTTGGACCCTAAACAGACTGTTCATTAGAGGGATCGGTGGTACTTAAGGATCCAAAGGTAACCCAGGGGTAAAATGATAATTTAACCCGATTTGAGTTACGAACACTCGTGAAGGATTGACTTACTGTATTGGTCAATATCCGTGGACACGGAAATATTCTACAGTGAGAAGAGTGCAACTGTGGGTCTTTAGTGGAGTGACCCACAGTTAACGTATGTTGACTAACTTGGTTTATGAGTTTAGCGAGTTAATTTCGTATCGTTAGAGCTTCTGATCTGTAGGTCCATTAGGTCCACCTGCTAGCTCGTAACGGGTGTTGAGATTATTTAGTTTTGAAAATTAAGGGATTTAATATAATGTATGGAGATACATTATTATATAAGTTTAATTAGAGAATTAAACTTTATAATAAATATAATTTTGGATGTGATTCAAAAATTAATTAATGAGAGAATTATTAATTTAATTAAATATGGGATATTTGATTAAATTCATGAATTAATTAATCTGGAAATTAATTAATTTAATTTAATTTGGTTAAATATGGTTTAATCAAATTAATGCTATAGTTTATGTTAATGTACATTTTGATGCACATTAAAACTATAGGTTAAATGAGAGAGATAAAATTGAATATGATTCAATTATAAAATTAATTAAATATTTGATATTTAATTAGTGTGGATTCAATTAATTGAGAATTAATTGAATGGCCAATTTAATTCAATTGAATATGGTTTAAATTGAATTAAAAACCTTATATTATAATTGATTTAATTAACATTGATTCAATTAAATTAATTATAATTAATTAATTAATTAATTAAATATTTATTATTTAATTAATTGATGGCCAAGATCGTTTAGGTAATAATTAATGATCAAGATTGAGTAGGGAAGATAACTTCCCTTCCCCACTTATCGTATGTTGAAGGGGAGTTCCCTCAGTTACGTTCATTCTCTCACTCACGGAAAAAACTGAAATCAGTTCTCTCAGAAAAATTCTCTCCCAAATCTGCCGCAATTGTCCTTGCTGTAGAATTCATTTCCAAGACATCTTTTTAGCTCCCACAAGCCGGTTTTCATAGCCCATGAGTCGTAGCGGGTGATCCGATGTGGTGGTGTTCGTTGGGAGGAAAAACTACATGAATTGGAGCATCGTGCAGAGTTTTGATCTTCAATCCATGTAAGTGTTCTTGAATTTAAATAGTTTAGATCGTTTTATAGCATGCTTAATCTAGAATTTGTAGAAAAATTGTTTCTATTTTAGATTGCCAACGTACTGGTATTTTATTTCGTAATTAAAACCGAGTAACAGTCTGATTTAATCTCGCTGCGCAACGACTTTAATTCCCTCAATAAGAATCTCACGGTGCAACCTAATAGATGAGACCGCAGGATACATTAACATGTTTCCTTCACCCACTAACTCTTAACACTTTCCCCATTCACCTTGTTATTGACCAATGCAAACACCATCCGTAGGGGGACTGTGACACCCCGTGCATTTCAATGTTAATAGTTTCATGAATATAGCGAATAAAGTGTAATTTATTTGGCTGGTACTTATGAGATTATTGAATTGCAATAAGGCACTTGGGATTGTATTTTTATTTCAGTTTAAATATGGCGTTAAATCGATTTGTCCCTAAAACGCTTGATATTTATCAGTTGGCAGTTAGGTCTGATCAAGGCGTTGAGTTTCCACGCTTAGTGAGGAAATCAAGCAAGTGGTGGGCTAATTTTGGAGTTTCTAATTTGGGCTTTTGTTTTATTAAAAAAAAAAAAAAAGAAAAGCAAACCTAAGCTCTCTCCATCTCTCCATCTCTCCTTCTCTTCGTGAACCAGCCGCCCCACCTCCCTCTCCTCGCGTTTTGCAGCCAGCTAGCCGCCGCCGTTCGCTCAGCCGCGCCGCACACCCAGCCGCTCTCGTTTCGCCATCCAGCCGCCGCACGCTCAGCCGCCGCTGTGGGTTTTTCCCTCTTCTCCTCTCCGCGCGCTTCTCTCTCCCTCTCTCGGCAGATCTCTCCCTCTCTCCCGTCGGCCTCTCTCTCCCTCCGTCGCGACGCCGCTCGTCCTTGTCGCCGCTTCAGATGCCGCCGCCACGCCGTGCCGCCACCAGTCAAGGTGTCGTCGCCGCAGTCCGAGTTCTCTCTCCCTCTGTTCGTTTTCGTGGGTTGTGGTCTCTGTCCGTGTGTTTTCGGCCAAGAAGCTTCGTGGGTAAGCCTATCTCCCTTCGTTTTAGTGGTTTAGAACTCGATCTAACCTCCCTTCGCTTTTTCCGTTCAGTTCGTGCGCGTTCTGCAGCTTGGGTTCCATTTTTCCGTGTGTTTCTGTTCTGTCCAGCAAGTATTTTGGCCCCAGATCCCTCTATTCGGTAAGCTTACGCCTTACCCATGGTTGATGGGTGCCTTAATGTAAATACCCATTTGTTATAGGTGCTGGAAAATTAAGTTTGGTTTGATTTTCTGATCTGCAGTGCCGTACAAAGTGTTCGATAAGGTTCGAAACACTTCAGCTTGGATACCCATTGCCCAAGGAGCGTTCTAACACGTTGTTAGAGGTTAGAATAACCCGCCTTTCGTGAAAGCGAGTCCGTTTGGTAAGGTTTCTTGCTGCCCAATAGTTATTCAAGCCTTAGAAGCATGTGTTAGTTGATGCTCATTGCATATCTAGGCTCTTAAGTGTCGCCCCAATCGTTATAGGTCATAGTTTATGTTTTTAAATGAGGTATCATGGCTATTTTGGTTAAATTCTTATAGTTCATCAATGCCCATTTAATCTCTTCTTCTATATAGCTTGGCCTGACCCTTAATAGGTTCTTAAAGCATGGTTTAAGTGAGCTTTTACTTGCTGTCCGTAGCTTAAAAATCATGCTAAGCCTAGTCTCATTAGTTATCGGGGCCTTAAGTGCATTGCCTGAGCTTTAGGAGCCTGTAGAATGTCGTTCGTGCGTTTTAGGTGGTTGTTGCTTGCTGTCCAGTGGCTGAATAGCCTTAATATCGTCAACTAACAAATACCCACCGCCCGTAACACTTTAAACGTGGTTGCCCATGGTTTAATGGTGTTGGGTTCTCAATTCGGGTTATGTTTAGATGCTGTCCAGCAAGGGAAACAAACAGTTATTGGTTCGGTCCCGCCTTTAGCAGCATGTTTTTAGGGTGCTTTTCTTTAGTATAGACTTCCTTTAATAGTTGGTAGCTTGTTTGTAGCCGGAAGCTCGCTTTGGGAGCGTGTCGTGCCATTCCAGCTATCGTTGGTTTGTAAAAGTCTTCAGTAAGTAGTTTCTACTTACTAAACTTGTTTGACTGCCTGAAGCATGTTTGTTTGTTATCCGCTTTCCTTATATATATGCTGAGAATGAAATGTTATGTATACACTTGTGAACATTGTAATTGTTATGTTAAACTTGGATTGTGTTTATTGCATTGCTTGAGACGTGTACGCTTGAGAAGTACAAGCATGATAGGTACCTGTCTTAGGCTTAGTGACTGTTGAGTCAAGCATGTTGAGTCTGGCTTGCATGTTGCATGGGGGATGTGTAGCATGAGTCGGGTGTGAGGCACAGCACATGGTGCGGAATTCATGTGTAGCGGAGCGTGACGCGGAAATCACGTGGGTTTTGAGTGCGGAGCGTGACGCGGAAATCACGTAAGAGTGGCGCAACACATGGCGCAGAATTCATGTGGGGTAGGTGCGGAGCATGACGCGGAAATCACGTAAATTGCGCAGCACATGGCGCGGAATTCATGTGTAGCGGAGCATGACGCGGAAATCATGTAGTAGCGGAGCATGACGCGGAAATCATGTGGAGTCTAGTGCGTGTGTTGTATAGTGTGTTGCATTTGCACGAGTTTGTGGTTTCTGAGCATATTGTTAGTTTCAGACTTAGTGGCATGTTGGATATTTGTGGTTGCATAAGCATGATGCTTGCTCGTGGTTGTGAAAGCATGTTGGATGCGTGTGTAAAGCATGTTGGTTGCGTTGTTTGTTGTTTGTGGTTTGGTCAGTGTGAGCTGCTTACCAGTACCACGGTTGTACTGATACCCCCTTCCCCATCTTCCCCCCAACATTTTAGATGTTGCAGGTTACGTTGATGAGCTGGATCCTGGTGAGGAAGAGGAGAACCATGAGGAGGAACCCTAGGGCGTTTGGCTTTCTTCCCTATGGGTTGATAGGCTAGAGTTGGTTATAATTTCCATTATTTTTGTCATGCTGGAGTAGACTAGTTTAGTTTTGTGGTTTGTGGATCTGTTGGTGGGTCTTGGTTTAATGGTTTGGTCTATGGACCTAAGGTTAGTTTCATTGTTTTATGGTTTTTGAAATGAAACTGTTAGTGTCACTTTTTGGATTTAGAGCTGGTGATTATTGAGTTCTATTGCGTGATTTAAGTTAATGAGATGTTTAGCTAGTGGAATAACTTGCACTTTCGTTAATGAGTTGTCTTTAAGTTCCGCTGCGTGGATTCAAATTATTGCAGGTTTTGATAAAGCATGTTTTTTCTAGAGGAGATAGGTTGTGAATTCTGGCTGTAGTTTGGTGGAGTTTGGCTTGTTGCATGGTTTAGAAGTGTTTATATTTATATCAGGTGTAGGAAAATTTTGGTTCAGGCCATTTTATGCCGTTATGCTGCCGAAATTTTCGGTACATCCGGTTTAAGTGGTTCAGTTCCATAGATAAGGGTTTAAGGGATGAAGTAGCGTCTCTAGGCTAAGGGTTGGAAAACCTGGGGCGTTACAGGGACGCTCCCGAGGGGCCTTGAATCCAAGCATGGATCTCACGGTGTGAACATAGGGGGACGTGAGAGTAAAAACTTGATATTAATATCTTGTTTTTATACTTTTCCTCCCACTAAAGTGTCCTAAATTTTTAGGGTCTTTTATTACTTAGGGAAATTCCGACTAAATGAATCTATCTAAGTCTTCGCCTTTTGTAACTCTTTATAAAGGTCCTTATCTAATGTCTAGGTGAATTAAACGCTTTTAATTACCTAGTGATGTGTGGATGCTAATAAGACCGTGGTTAATTCAACTTAGGTACCATTCCATTTGTTGAGAGAGTTCCTTTATAGTGGTTTAACTCTACTTAAAATACTAAGTAGGATATTCTAATCCTATTAGAATCATGATCTTAGGTCTATTAAATTTTAAACCATTTAAATTTAACTCAATCCCTAAGATCCTATGATAGCATGCATCTCTTTGTTTTTGATTTGACGGTTTCTATTCATTCACTTTTATAACTATTATAACTTTTAATGAATTAGTCCTATAACTTGCTTCTAATGGTGATGAAAATGTATAACAAGCGAATATCAAGTTATATAAAGCACCATGTAGAAGCAACCTACGTCTAGGTGTGTATAATGCTTTATACTTACGATGTCTAGGTGATAAACTCTTTTAAACATTACATCGCTCACGCATGCTCATAAAGCTCGGGTTAACGTAACTCAAGTACCGACTTGATGCCCAAGTAGGAGGTATTTCGTAAACCGTGAACTTAAATACCTCCAGCCTTAGACAACATCTTATCGGGTGAGTTCGCTTGTAACCTTAGCTTTACAAGATATCGACCTATTCTATGCGAACTGTTCGAGTTTGAGGTTCATTAACCTAAGTGAGCATGAATTTATCTTGTTATAGATTTTAACATCTATCTCGGTTTATAACTATTTATAAATAACGATAAATCTATAACATTCATCTATGCTAAGGTGGTTTCATGTTGCATGCTTGTTCGTTTTTGTTTATTAATATAACACTTTATATTAATCAAACTAAACGAAATTAGACCATTAAACATGCATCTAACATGAAACCCTAAATCATGCATTCCAATTTGATTATAACAGTTGTAATAATTACTAATGTGTGAAACATGTTTTCCTATGGTGGGATTTTAAATCCATATGGCATGCAATATGTATATATGATTGTAATTTAATTTAAAACAGACATTCATAATACATAATAAATTAAACACACTAAAGTGGACCAATTTTGGCATCTAAATCAAGCTAATAAACTAATTACATTAATAATTTATAAATCGCCTTGGATCGCTCCCGAACATTTCAAATCAGCCCAAAACTTCTTAAAATTGCTTGAACCAACACGAACATTGCTGAACCGATCCAATCGATGAAGAAAAATGGCAGAACCGACCATAAATTAACCAAACCAAGGTGCTCTAAGTAAAGAATCGATCGGGAATGAACAAGATAGAAGCAAACATGTAACACCCCGACTTTTTGAAACCTAAAGACTGCCTAGGGACGTTACTATATGCATGAATGATTCAAAAAACTATGAAATAAAATTTTTCCTAGAAATCTAGAATGCATAAAATAGGTAAATAACTTTAGTAAAACAATTGTTTGGGATCCCAAGAAAACTAGTAAAACATAAATATATTTCAGCTCCTCAAAATGCAACAAAATAGATTAGTGTTTGAATATTTACATAGAAAATTCAAATTTCAAAAACTAATGTGCGGAAGTAAAATATGTTGACATCGTCCACCATGACACCACCAGCAAGTGCCCTTAATTAGTCGCCTAACACGTTCTCGCCCTTGCCTAAAAAAATTAAAATAAACAAAGAATGAGTATTAAAAATACTTCGTCAGTAACCCCTCTACCAGGGTTGGTTATGCAAGCACAAAATTTATGAGGGGACCTAATTTTGCTTTATAAAACTCTATTCCTTGGACATAACGCCAAATGTGACCCTATCACCACGAAAACTATTTTGTGACCTTATCGCCACTAAAAACTTTATTGTGACAATATCGCCAACTATCGTCATGGCCATATCGACTTGAATGACAAAAACAAACAACAACCTATAATCGATTTGGGAAACATCTATGGGTTAATTTCTATTCTTAAGAAAATTGTTGAAGAAACTCATGTCAAATAAGGAAACTCACCGAGACTTACCCCAAACGACACCAAATACGTGACTATGGCTGCTGCAACCAACACTTGAAGCGACGACGATTCGCGACAAATCTGGGCGGTGCAATCAATGACGACGGCGCGCGTGGGTTGGAACATCGGCGACGGATCGCAGCGTCAGTGGCCGCGACTCGAGACGTTGCAGTGGTGCAGCTTGCGATGGATCTAGACATGGATGTGTGCGGCACAGACAGAGAGACGAGAGGGAGCGAGTGAGAGAGAGGAAACTCGCAGAGGGAAGGGGACGACGGTGACATTGTAGTGGTGCGACGAATCTGGACGGCGTGGAGGTGACCGAAGAAGAGGGGGTGAGCTAGGCGGCGGTGTGGTGGCGTGTGGTGTAGACAGAGACGAGAGAGGGAAAAAATCGCAGAGGGAGAGAGAGAGAAGAAGATGCAGGGGGGAAGAAATTGTGGGATTTCACTTTTAGTTTTTTTATACATATATATAAATATGTATATATTATATATATTTTTTAATAGGGTTGCTACATCATACTAACCTTAAAAGAACTTTTGTCCCCGAAAGTTGTCTCTTAATAGTAATAATATTAAAATTCTCTTGAATTGAAACTTATGGTTAGAACTCATCTCATAGATAGTTATATTTTACCACTGCTATTGTCAAACTCCACAAGAGATCCAATCTTGACATTTGATAAGTTTCTCACTACTTTCTTATTCAATAAATTAAATCCAACGTTCACACATGGAGGCAACGACTAAAAACCAGCTTTGCTAGAATAAGGGACAGGTACAAGTGCAAAAGTTGGTGGAAGTTCCATCAATATAGACATGACTGAAAAAAAAACGAACTAGCATACTTTCCTAAGTAGTAGAGCTTATTCCTCCAGTGCTCTTTTGGGGACAATTTGATTGCATATGGCCCTCCTGGCCACATCAAAAACACACATGGGCTCCAAACAAGCAACGCCCCCAGTGGCGCTTTCCACAATTATTACACACCGGCTTCTTGCAGAATGTATTCTGTTGGTTAGCTTGTTGTCCCTGGGCTATGGCCTGAGGTGGATTCACGACTACGTCCTGTGATTGTTGTATGATATCCGATGTTTGGTCGAACCTCCTCTTCTGACCTAAGGAGGGTCTTTGTTCCGAGGTCGCTCAAGGCGTAGTTGCTGGATGACGATCTATTAACTCAGCCACTCTGACTGTCGTGGCGTAGTCTGGTGGTTGATGGGCAGCCACACTACCTTGTATTTCATCCCTTAAACCCGTGATAGATCGTTCTACTTTGTCGGCCTCTATAGCAACCATGGTAGGGGCAAACCGAGACAGTCTGACAAACTCCGTCTCATATTCTTCCACTGTTCGGCTTCCCTGATTAAGAGGTACGAACCCCGCTTGCTTCTTAAATTGTGCATTTGCACGGTAATATTTCCTGAAGAACGTTTCCCTGAACTAGAGCCATGTCACAGATCCATTACTGACGTCTATGGTCCTTTCGACCGACTGCCACCAAATCAAAGCATTATCTTTCAACTGGAAAGCGACACAATAAACCTTTTGGTCTTCCAGACAATTCATGTGACGAAAGACGGTTTCAATGGAAGAGAGCCACATCAATGCCACTGTGGGGTCCTTTAATGCTCCATCGAATGGACGGGGGTCCGACTTCCTAAAGTCCCTTAAACACCCTGCCTTTCGCGATAGTGATTCATTATTTTGAGGCGCTTGGGCCTGTTGCCCCGCAATCACGCCTGCAACTGCCGCTTGCACCGCAGACTGCACTGCCCCAACCACCGCTGACTGCACAATTGCCTGAATAGCATCCACCGTGATAGGTTCCGCTTTCAGTGCCGGCTGCTCTACTTATGGGTCCCCTGCCAGATTGTTTTCTTGTCCAACCGACGGCACAATTGCCTCAGGGGTCGTGTGACCCCTTCCACGAACTCTTCCATGAGGAGGCATGATTCTAATATTCGAAAAAACTCGACTAAGTCTAATTTGATGCTAACCCATACTACAACCTTATCTACTACTATTATTATTATTTAATAAAGAATAGTAAAAATAATAATAATAGCAGTTAAGGACAATAACAATAACCATTCTACTAAATTTCACACCAACCATGTGATCATGCTTCACCAAAATAAAATATAAACATTTTAAATAGGCAAATAAATAAACAAATAGCATTTTGATTAAGGCAATTGTGTACCTGTCAATGATAGGGTGTTTGCTAGTGGGTCGTGGGACCACCAGCAAGTGCCCTTAATTAGTCGCCTAACACGTTATCGCCATTGCCTAAAAAAAATAAAATAAACAAAGAATGAGTATTAAAAATACTTAGTAATTAACCCCTCTACCAGGGTTGGTTATGCAAGCACAAACATTTATGAGGGGACCTAATTTTGCTTTATAAAACCTTATTCCTTGGCCATAACGCGAAATGTGACCCTATCACCACGAAAAATATTATTTGACCTTATTGCCACTAAAAACTTTACTGTGACCATATCGCCACCTATCGTCATGGCCATATTGTCAGGTTTTGAAATAAATACCAAAATCATTTCCTTGACCATATATCGTCACGTTTTAGGAAAATTATAAAAAGAAAAACACATCTTGACCATATTGCTAAGTTCTAATTAAAACTCTTTGTCATGTCACCAAGCTTTTCAATAGCAAAACTTTTAAGATTGTACGTCACTGTGGGTCATACATATGCACGTGAGGTCCCTTGTCTAACTTTATGATAATGCCACACAACATATTTTCATTTGGTTCAAATAATGTCATCGTGAAGAAACATCAAAGTCCTAATTTGCATGCTCATTACTCAACATACAGGAATATAACAAAGTAAAGTTCACATAATAACATTCCAATTCATGCTCCACCATCAAAACACTTTAGCACCCAATGATTTTGCAATCATCATGCCAAACAACAATTTTTACAGTCAACAATAAATTTCCAACATGCTGATAGGGGAATTACTTACACAGTATTGTAGGATTGCAATTTCGTAATTCCGTAAAGCGTAAGCGTGATTGGGACCGATTCGTAATTAATTTTGTTTAATCTAAACTACTAATACATTGGCAATAATATTAGAACTATTCTAAATATATATTAAGGCTAAGCATACAAAAATATTAGATCTAAATCTAATTTATAAAGTAACAAATTACTTACTCTCGTTCACGACTCAGATTAAATTCACCAACTGCTTGTGAATTAATCACGAACTAGTGCGAACACCACCACTATGGCTACACCGGAATGACTCTGAGACTTCTAGAGGCAGGAGACTGGTGGGAGTCTAGAGGAAGTCTTGAGGGGAATTCTCTGAGAGTAGGAGAATGAATGAGATGCCTTTCACCCCACCCCAGGGGTCCTATTTATAGGTAAAGACAAGACCTTTTTCCTAATAGGAAAAGGTCTCTAGTGTTAATAAATAATTAATTAATTTCCCTAATTAAATATCATATATTTTTTAACGACCCTACTTTTCATGCCTAGATCCTAGGGCCATTACTACATGCATTTCATTATACTTTCAAATAGTGAATAAGAAATAGCATTGGAGTAAAACATGCTTAGAAAAATACGTGAAACTTTTCAGCCTGGGATCCCAGTTAAAACAGAACAAAAGAATCTTTAGCCATACAAGAAAAACTTAAAGCGGAATAAACCATAAAACATCGCAATACAAGTTCAAAAGAAGAATTTCGAAACATAAAATGCGGAAGACTATCCTAAGGAAATCCGTGGCTTAGCAGCACTCCGTCACGCGTTCTATACACCCTTGCCTTTACCTGCAATTACATGTTAGGGAAAAGAATGAGTATTTAAGAAAATACTCAGTGAGTAACAATACTGCTAGACACTTGCAACAACCAAGGTTTCAACATTTTTTTCGAGCTAAGGGCCTAAGGGTTAGGTCATCTCATTCTCATTCATTTCATTTCATTTATATGTAGTTCGGGTCTCGTGATCAATTAACTCACCTATATATAAGTTTGCCAACTCACTGGTAGTGCACAGGTGGGTATTTTGGGAGATCTCTACTCCTACTGATGGTAGAAGGCACCCAGTCAGTGGAGCTGAGTCTCATCCCTCAAGGCACTAGTGTGCGCGTAGCGCTCTAAACTACCATTTCACTGGTGGGGCGTTCATGGGTTTAAGTCAGAAGTTAACTTCCACAGTTAGTAAATGGCACATAGTCTGCGAAGCCAAATCCCGCCCATTACGCCCCTCATTTCAGTCTAATACATCTCAGTCCTAGGTGTTTAATTGACACGACCCTCTACCCAGGCAACTAGCCTATTATTTTCCCTTTCTCAATCCTTTACCCTTTAGGACCCCTTAACACTTACTAATTTTAACTGCAACCCAGTTAACCAAATTCTTTTCTTTTACGGAGAATATTGACAGGCTAAACCGATAGGCACCATCCCAACTCAATCAAACTCAAGAACAAGAAACGAAGGCGACAACAACACTCCTAAACAGAGAAAAACCACAAACTTCTCGTTGTCCACAGACAATGCCAATCAACTTATAATACATAACAGTCAAGCACTCTCACCTATCTCTTAGCACAAGTACACAACAACCAAAATCTTGAAGACAAGGCATTCATATCATCTAAATCTCAACTCAAATATTTGATACCAACTCATGCTAGCAGTAAACTTTCATTTCAATGCATAATCATTTCATTCCAATGCAGCAAGTTACTTACCTGAGGTAACTAAGCTTGATTGAAAACACCCAAACAACTTGATATAACGCCAACCACGTGATGCGAAATAATAGTCTATTATCACATAAATATATTCACACATCAGAGGCATGACAATCTCAATAATTTCCTAAAACACATGACTTGAGAGGGTCGAAAACTCACACAAACAACACTAATGCTTGCTGTCCAGCTACCAAATTCGCTTCGCCTTTACGAATTTGACCACCACCTACTACGGATACCTTAAATTAAGATCAACGTTAATGGGCATTCTGTCAAGGCATGAAAAACAACCAATAAACCTCAACCTACAAATCCTTACCCACTAGCTGAAATCGTTGGACCTTCAAGATGCGTGAGGCTATTTATCTTAAGGCGGTGGTGGTGACAATCGACTCAGACGACAGAAACAAGCAGATCTGAATGGCGGCAGCGTACAGATTCGTGCAGCGGCGGCGAAGCGGTGGTGGCTTGCAGCGGTCTGCTACGGAGGAGGCAGCGACGACACGGACGAGCGGTGGCTCACGGCTGCGAGAGAGGGCTAAGGGCGACGCTGGCGGGCAGAGACCGATGAACTGAGTTGCAAACGGAGAGAGAAAGCTTAGTTAGAGAGAGAAAGAAACGAGGGAGAGCGAGAGAGCGAGAGAGAGATATTACCGGCTTGCGACGGGTTGCGGCGATGGTGGCCGCGCGGCGACGTGCGACGACGATGGAGGCGGCGGCGGGCAGACGAGAGAGAGAGGAAGAGTGAGTGTCGAGAGGGAGCGAAAGGGAGTCGAGTGCGAGAGAGAGAGTGAATGCCGAGAGAGGGAGAGAGAGTATCGGGTGAGAGAGGGAGCGAGAAAAAGAAATCTGATTTTTTTTTTTTAAACGGTCAGTTGACCGAAAATTTGGGGGGAAGTTTCCCCCCTTTTTTCCTTTTCCCCTCTTTGACCGGGCCACTGCCCACTTTCTCATTTTCTTTTTTTACCAAAACCAGCTGCTACATATTTAATCTTAGGGATTTTATTAAAATTAAAATTAATATGAATCTAATTCATATTAAATTTATTTGAACTCTTTCAAATATTTTCTTTCCTAATAGGAAAAGGTCTCTAATTTTAATAAATAATTAATTAATTCCATAATTAATTAATTTACCCAATTAAATATCATATATTTAATCTTGGAGATTTTATTAAAATTAAAATTAATATGAATCAAATTCATATTAAATTTATTTGAACTCTTTCAAATATTTTCTTTCATAATAGGAAAAGGTCTCTAATTTTAATAAATGATTAATTAATTCCATCATTAATTAATTTACCCAATTAAATATCATATATTTAATCTTAGGGATTTTATTAAAATTAAAATTAATATGAATCCAATTCATATTAAATTTATTCGAACTCTTCAAATATTTTCTCTCAAGAATTCATTTTTGAAATTAATTCAAAAATTATATTATAAAGTTTCATAAACTTTATATTATAATGCATCAATATACATTATACGATTCCCCAAATAAATTGAACACTTTCAATTTACAATTTATACTTAATTGCCTCAAGTCTCTTTACGAGCTACCAGTGTGACCTAATGGACCTACAGATCAGTAACTCCAACGATACGAGACTAATTGGCCAAACTCATTAACCAAGTTTAGTCAACATTCGTTAAATGTGGGTCACTCCACTAAAGACCCACAACTGCACTCTTCTCACTCTAGAATATTTTTGTGTCCACGGATATCAACCAAGCAGTAAGTCAATCCTTCACGTGTGTTCGTAACACCAGCTGGGTCAAATTACCGTTTTACCCCTGGGTTACCTTTGGTTCCTTAAGTACCACTGTTTCCTCTAATGAACAAGTTGTGTAGGGTCCAACCATTAAACAGGAGTTCCTTTCGGGCTAGGAGAGGACGACGCGCCTTTGTTCAAGCCTCGGAATCAGCCCTTAAAGGAACACACATCTACTTACCCCAACAGGGGAAGGAGTGAATTCCATCTAGTACTGTCATGTTCCCAACCCCCATTCGGTCTAGCCCCTGAAATGGTAGGCTTATTGAGTCGGCGAATTGGCCACTCTCACCCATACAAATCTAAGGACAATCCCTCCTGAAAGAGGTTCATAACAGACTCAGGATTGAGATTGAGTTACCTAGGTCATCCTATTGAAATAGAAACCTAGAGTAGTTAACGGCGTTACATCTAGTGGTTACTATTTCGCGGTTCGGTCTTATACAAACTCATTGCATAGGATACCCCCACCCGCATGTCTCCTACATGGATGCTTTGGATCATTGCATCTGTATCGAATACAAGGTGGACCGTATCACATAGTGTCACCAGGATAAGGTACCCAACCTTATCCCTATACTATAGACCTTTTAGGTTGTTACTTGGACACCGATCCCCGTATGTCCCCACATACTAGTCAAAGTTTCATTTAAACAACCTTGGATCGTAGTTTATTGGATTTAGGGTTTATTAACGCTAACTCGATTATTCAATAACCAAATTACTGAATTACTCAAATAACGCTTTATTGAGATCGATTAATTTGTTCCATTTACTATCTATGAGTTTTAGGGCATAAAACCCAACAAGTATCACCTAAGAATTTTTACTCCAAATTCTTACTCCAATGATTTCCTAAATCCTTAGCTAAGAATGTCCACAACTACACATAAAAGGCTTTTTAAGATTAGAAATTTGTGTGCAACAATTCCCTTAAACTCAAACATGCTTAAAGGAGGTCTTTACCCTTGAATACTCACCCGGGAAGGCCTAAACAACTGCTGGACAATACTTAAAATCATTGAATCTAGCAACCTCAATGCTTGAAAAATAGAGGGTAATGTTGAAATGTGCTAGATTAACAATGGGCCAACTCCAAACATCAAAATGATCACTAACAGAGACTTAAATGAGCAAATAAAACTCACCCAACAAAATAATTCCTTTTGCTTGGCAGCAACTTGAGTGGTCAATACTCGACTTCAATGACAGAAACACACAACAACCTAGAATCGATTTGGGAAACATCTATGGGTTAATTTTTATTCTTAAGAAAATTGTTGAAGAAACTAAAATCAAACATGGAAACTCACCGAGACTTACCCCAAACGACAACAAATACGTGACTATGGCTACTCAACCAACACATGATGGCGGCATTGATTCGCGACAGATCTGGGCGGTGCAATCAGTGACATCGGCGCGCGTGGGTTGGAATTGCGGCGGCGGATCGCCGTGGTGGTCCGGCGGCTCGAGACGTTGCAGTGGTGTAGCTTGCGACGAATCTAGACGTGGATGCGTGCGGCGCAGACAGAGAGACGGGAGGGAGCGATTGAGAGAAAGGGAACTCATAGAGGGAGGGAGACGACGACGACGTTGCAGTGGTGCGGCGGATCTGGATGGCGCGGAGGTGACTGGAGAAGAGGGGGTGAGCTAGGCGGTGGTGTGGAGGCGTGCGACGTAGACATAGACGAGAGAGGGAAAAAATCGTAGAGGGAGAAAGAGAGAAGAAGACGCTGGGGGGAAGAAATCGTGGGATTTCACTTTTCTTTTTTTTTTTTATACATACATACATACACACACACACACACACACACACACGCACTTATATATATAAAAATTTTCTTTAAATAATAAGGTTGCTACAGAACAGGACCAGGGTTGTTCGAATTGGACCGATACACTGAGAAAACAAGTCGAACCATTGACCACATACGTGAATCGCTAACCTCCAACGCGAACTGGTCGAGAATGAGCGAACCGTGTGCGATATTTTTCTTTAAAGTTGGACCGCCCATCATCTTTTCCCATGCCTAGAATTTCCAAATTTCAACGTTTTCTTGATGCTCTGTTTTTTCCAGCTTCGAGCAGTCTCCGAATTTCATCATATTGAAGTCCTTAATGGACTCCAATGACTCTCAAATTTTATAGGGTAATTTATGCCAAAACCATGATTAGTAAGTCAACCATTCGATAGTTGACATTCGTTCACTACTGGGACAATCCACTATAGTTCGATAGTTGAACTCCCGTCACTGTAGATATATTTTTGTCCTCTCGATATAACCATGATTAGTAAGTCAACCATTCATAGGTTGTTCGTAACTGGAGCTGGGTCAAATGTCCGTTTTACCCCTGAAGTTACATTCTGTTTCTTAAGTCCACACTGAATCCTTAATATACAATTGGTTTATGGTCCCACCACTAAACCTAAAACCTCTCGAGCCAATGAGTGGGCGGGATCCCTCTGTAAGAGTCTCGGAGTCAGCACTTAAGACAACCTCTCTACTATCCTTTAATTGGGTAGGAGTGAATTCTGTCTAGCAGGACTATGTCCCCATCTATCTACCCATTCCTGTACCTGAAATGGGGGGTTTTTTAAGTCAGCGATGATGAGCCACTCTAACCCAAGAAGATCTATGGATAAACTCGAATTAACGGGAGTTCATAGTTAGCTCATGATTAAGATCGAGTTACCTAGGTCATCACACTAAAATAAGTAAGTTTCGATAGTAAACGATGTTATAAAGGAAATTGACTTATTTTTTGGTCATGGTCTTATGCAAACTCATTTGCAAAGGACACTCACACTCACATGTCACTACATGAACGATTTAGGATCACATCGTTTGAACTATATACAAATTGAGCCGCATCTCTTAGTGTTTCTAGGATAAGGTACCCAGCCTTATCCCTATACTATAGACCGTTTAGGGTATTACTTGAACTCGATCCACTTTTATGTCACTACATATAGTTCAAGTATTCATATCACATAGTCATGGATGTTAGTTTATTAGATTTGGGTTATTTAACGTGCAATTCACTTAGTTAATGACTTTAAGAAAAAAATCTCGATAACAACTTTATGGAACAAGTATATAACTATTTGTTTCATTCACTATCTACGAGTTTTAGGACACCAATCCCAATAGCCTCGACCTAGTGGCTATCTAAAATAACTAATAGGTTTAATTCATTAAGAAATCCATCAAAGACAACGGTTTAAACAAGAAACCATGTGTCGATCATAAAACATTCATAAAATCACATAAAATTCCAAAAATCTCATAAAGACTGAATAAACTTACAAACCAAGGTTTCGATTACAACAATTCACGCTTAGACAGCCATAGACAAGTCTAATCTAAGCCCAAAGACAAATTTATAGTGCAGCCGTAGTGTCGAGACGCTTGGCTACATCCTTGCAAAAATATAGGATAGCGTCTAGATGATGTATGCAGTGTCTAGATGCTATGACTGGTTGAAACGTCCTTTGTTTTGCGGTTTTGAATTATGGACCTCCAAAACTTGCATTGTTTATAATCAGGTCATGAGCTCTAACACTCCACTCCAGGGACCCTACTGCCTCTTAAAATGGTTAAAAATATAGTTAAATGTCACCTAAAATGTTGTGCAAGTATACACAGACTCACAACAAGTGATAAAGAAATTATCGTATCCATAGGGATCTGATTTGCTTAATTTAACTGACTTAAATAGATTTTCGATGATTTCAGTTGATTAATTAATATGATTGGTTTTTGAAATGATGAAACAAATAAATAAGAAAGCAGTACAGGATTACATTGGAAAAATAGAATGGAAACAGACATGGGTTAAGTCTTTGTAGTTGATTATAATGATGATCCATCAATTCATTTGATTAATCAATCTCATCCAGTCCTATCTGCAAGAGGCTCCCACAACTTTGAAATTTTCGAAACGTGTTTCAACTCCAGTGACGATCTACTGATCATGCATTAGGTAACCGGTTATCCATAACCCAACTACTGGCTTCCACCAACTATCCACAATCTAGTGTGATTACATGTCACATACGCCCTAAATCATCCATGATACTAGGAAGAGATATATATTTCGACTGGTCAAGCGAGCACACAATGAAATGAAGCACAACATGAAATTAAAGATTATCAAATGAATATTAATTTAATGAATTTAAATAAGAAACAACTACATTGATCCTAACCCTACTAAAGCGGTAAATAGATACTAAAGCAATTGACCTCCCCTTAATCTCCTATGACTCATCTTTTTATAACGCGAGGTTTAACGTATTTAGGTTAAAACATTGTAAATTTATCTAACCAACACATCTAATTGGCACAAATAGCACACAATCCAAAAATAAAAGACTAATAATAACTCATTTTTGGATAATTATCAGTATGTCATTTCCCTATACTAGTTTTAATTCCTTTGTAATTTCATTAGATTGGTTTAAATTTATTAGTTTAGGATGGCCAATCATGCCTCGGAGCTTAGTTTTATTAATTTTTTTATTCTTTGCCTTTTGCCTCTTTTATTTTAGTTTGTTTCTGGCAGGGAGTTTAGTACCTTTTTATTAGCATGACATAGGTGGAGTTTATTTTCTTATCAACATGGTTGAGCATACGATGAAAAAGTTCTTAGCTCCACATTTTAGCATAATGTATTTTGAGATTGAAGGTAACATTGGATCTCACGCTAGTTTTATTAACTAACTTCATTCTTTTCATGGCACCGAAGGAGTGGCAGAATTTTCGCATTTTCATTTTCCTTAAGAGGAAAGGCAAGAGAGTGGTTCTACCACTTGCACTGTGTTTTAGGAAAGAGATATATGTTGTCCAATTTTTTTAGGCCTTGAAGGTTGTACTAGTGAAAAGATTGAGTAACGTTCCATACATAGGTAAAAAATTTGGCGGTCACAAAAAAAAAAATCCGGAACATAATAAATCATTAACAATTCAATTATAACAATTCATCTCGTCAATTTTCATAAATGAATAAATTTTGACTTTATTTATGTCGTTTTTATTGATTTTAAAATGGAATACAGTCAAAACTATAATAAATCATTAACAAATTGTGTAAATTGATTACGTTATAAATTTTTAGGGTTTAAAATGATACAATTGATTCTTTGACTTTATTTATGTCGTTTTTAGTTATAAACGAATTAGTCCTCCTTGTTTATTTCTTATGGGTATTTATACAACACATGAGTTATAAAAAAATTATTAATTTTGACGTTTAACTCTTTCATTAAAGGATATATCAACATAATGACAGATATTTTTCTTTCTTGACTATAAAATTTTATTTGTTATTCATAGTTCTTACACTAGGCTTGGTAGTTGAATATATAAAAAAAAAAAAAAAAGTATTTTGTTAATATAAATCTTAAAACAGTTGAAGTTTATTGGTTGAGAACAATAATAAAATGATGTCAAGGACAAGTTTTTGATAATGAAACAAGTTAGTAAATTACATGGTAAAAACCAAAGAGGATAAACGAAGTTCAAAATTTCCTTATTCAAATAAATGTTACAAAATCTTCTTGATTAATTTGATCACTCTTTAGATCTCTCCAGTCATTTCATACTCAATTTTGAACGGATTCGGCGGTTAGATCGACGTTGTATTTCTCTACAAAGTAAACACAAAAAATATTAATATTAATCAAAGAAGGTAAAAAACAAAACGACAAAATAAAAGGGGAGAAAATTTTACTTGAAATCTTGGTATAGATTTTGAAGGAAAATTATCAATTTCACACTCATCCAATGTTAAGTAAGACAAACAATGTAAAAAACTTCAAACACTCAGTCAACAAATAATAAGAGTCAGGTGCAAAATGAAATTAACCTTCACCAAACACAAAATTTCCTATTGAATAACTCTACCTCCATTCACAATTTTTTTCTTTTTATAATCTACGATAACCTCGTTTTGTTACAAAAAAAAAAAAAAAAACAAATCAATCCATTCGACGTACACTTTAAAATTTATTTAGTTTCTAGGTGGATCAAAAGTGTGTGATAAAAATGGAAACATCTTAACATGTACATGGTTATGAATTGAGTTTTTTATGATGAAAGAAAAACACATACCCATAATTTCCTTGCCACAATGTTTGCATGGTGGCACACAATCCTCAAAGGACTTGTTGCCTTTGGCTTTACATTGGTCAGTACAAGTTTTAAAGCAGGTAAGGGCACTCTCCAAGGTCTTCGCTCTGGCCATCATGGCCTCATAGTTGTTGGCTGTAGAGAATTGTAGTATGGCCACCACCATAATGCACACTAGCAATGTTGCCATCATTTTCCTAGTCATTTTGTTGGTTAATCTCCTTTTGTCTTCTGTTGGAATTTTTTTTTTTTTTTTATTTCTTAGATCACAAGCAATGATTGTTTGATGTGATGGGATGGCCATTTTATAGGCTATCATTTGTTAAATTTAGAACATTTAGTGATAAATTTAGTTCTTCACTATTTTTCTATATTTGGATGGAGTGATCTTTGTTTGTGATATGTTGACAAGTTTTTTTTCCAACACAATTGTATAAAGAAAAGGCTTTTTCATGGTTCCTTTCTCTCGTTTAATTGGAATGGTTTTTGAAAATGGTAAATAGCATATGAAATCAAACTATTTGGTTATCATAAATGTATTGAAAATAAAGACGAAGATAATTGTCTCGGTTGACAAAACCATTTGCCAAGATCACAACAAAGCAAATTCTTCATCTTTTAGTGTTAACTATTCCTGATTATTCAAGTGATAAATATTTCCTTAAAAAAAAATTTGATAAAAATTGTTTATTTTTATTTTCAATTGGTATCCATGATTTCAAAAACATTAATTGAAAAAGATACAATGCATTTAAAGAGTTGAAGAAACAAATATGCAACAATATATATATATATCAAACACATTACACGCCTCACAGCATACCCAACCCATACAATAGTTGCCATGTTCATCGAGTGTGAAACATAAACATATTAATTCTAAGGTTTTAATAAATATATATTAGAAAAAAATTACCCATAGAGATTCTTGAACAACGTGACATTGCCTTCCAATTGAACTCCGGGTTTGAGGACTTGGAGTCACAAATTAATTCATTTACAACTTTTCCATGGATCTTAGGCTTATCAATAATCTACGCTAATTTAACATACAAATTAACGATGGACTTGCCATAGAAGGAGTGTAGAACACCCGAGCGGAAGCAATTTAGATCGAAAGCCTCTCAATTTCCAATAATTTTAGAACTAAAGCATGCCTAAATAACAACTAAAAAACATAGCAGAAAATTACCAACCTTTTGGGAAGAAATTCGAGCACTCTATGGATGAAATCTCAGCACTAATTACTTGTGGACGACCACCGTGATCTTCCCCACTATCCTCTGGCCTTATAACGTGTTGTGGGACACAAATTTGTGATGAATTTTGGAGAGTTTCTTCTTATTTTGAGAGTTTTAGCTTGTGAACTTGAGAGAGAAATTCTTCATCTTCTTCATCAGCTTCCATCACGTTTTTCTTCTTCTTATATAGAAGAAACATATGCATATGGTGCTATTTGAAGAAGACAACATATTGTCTTGTTTGAGGTGTCCATGGAGGTGTCAAAACTAGGAGAAAAGAGATGTGAAAGTTCACATTTCACCACCTCTTGAAAATTGAAATCCAAATACAAATTAAAACTGAGATTTAATTTGAATTAAATTTAAAAATAGAATTCTCATATTTAATTGATAATTTAATTAAATATAATTTAGTTTAATTCATTATCAAATATTAAATTAAGGAATTATTTCATTCTTGACACCATTCTCGACTTCCCTTAAACTCGGTTTTGAAATATGAATCATTATTCAATTCTATGTCGATATGAGCATTAAATTCTAATATTTAAATATTATTGAAATATTCCCGACTCTCGCTATTATGGTTTAATTTGTAACTAAACTTTAACATTAAATATATCAAATATAATTTAACGACAACTCCCTATAATGAATTTGAACGTCTCAAACTCTTCATCATACTTGTTCCAAGGTTTATTCTATATGAGCTAGCAGGGGGGACCTAATGGACCTACAAATCACTTATTTAATGACTTTATGTGAAGAAAAACTCGATAACAACTTTATTGAACAAGCATATAACTATTTGTTTCATTCACTATCTACGAGTTTTAGGGCACCAATCCCAACAGTCTCCCACTTGCATTAAAAACCTAGTTTAGTGGGGTGTACAATAATCCATTATAGCAATGAGTGAATAAATACTTCTATTGATAACAATTTACAAATACAATAAACTAGGGCATCACAATACCGAGTACAGTAGGGTATCGAATACCGATTACAATTCTCCCACTTGCCCTAGATTATTTTCTATACATATCTCTCCGACCTAGTGTAACGCCCCGCATTTCGAAATCGAGTCATTTTGGAATTAATTGGGCTATTTCCTTTCCCAAATATTTTAAGGAGATAAGTTTGGGATTTTAAATGAAATTCGAGATAAGAGCCTAATTCCTATTTAATTGGGTTTTTCTTTCTTAGGGTTTTCATTTAAGAAAAGAAAAAAAAAAGTGAGCCCTAAAACTCTTTTTCTCTCTTCTTCTTCTCGTGTGTGAGCAAGCCGCCAACCATTTTTTTTTTAAATTTTCTCTCCCTCTTTGCCGTGAACCAGCCCCCTGCTGTGTTCCTTCGCCGGCCAGCACCACCCAGTCATCACCGCCCTTGTCGTGCCGTTGTCCATGCTCGAAGCGCCACCAGTACCCAGTCGTCGCACCGCCCTTCTCGAGCGCTCTTTCTCTCTCCTTCGCGGCTATCTCTCTCTCTCTCCCATTTTCTTCCCTTCTCCGGCGAGCAACCCACGACCAGCAGCGGTTTAAGGCTATCAACCCCTCTCCTTCACGCGTTGCTAACCCTTCTAGTGTGTTCTCCATCCTTCATCCGCACGTGCGTAGCAGACTCTCGGCTGTAGGAGCAGCTCGTCGTCATCCCGCCTCCTTCTTTCGCGTGTAGGTTGAGTGTAAGTCGTCGTTTCCTTCGATTTTCTTCTTTTAGTTCAGTGGGTTGCATTTTCTTCCAGTCAAGTTCAGCGGGTAACGTGTTAATTAATCTTTTTCCTGTTGTTTTCAGCTAGACTCGTGGGTAGAAGGCAGAGTGTTCGTTCTTTTGGCATTTTAGGCGCATTCGAGCTGATTTAAGGATCGTTTCGGCGTGCTTAGGCTATTTTGGTAAGCTCTCGGCATTACCCATGTTCTATTAAGCTCGAAATAAATTTACCCACTCTCGTTCGGTGTTTAAGTTGAGTTTCGTGGTTGATTCTTATTTTTCCAGCGCTGTTCGGAGCCGTTTTGGGTTCGAAATCATCTTTATTTTGTGACCCATCGTCCGTTGAGCCTTAAACTCGAACACCCATTGTCTAAGGACTTTAAGCAAGTGGTTTCAAATCACTTGGTTTGTTGGGCAGCAAGTGTTTGGGGCCATTTGGACGTTGAACGGTAAATTCCAGCACCTTTTGTTTCCTTTATTAAGTCTATTAGGTGCTTTAAATTATTTCCTAACCCTTAGGAGTTGCTGGTTGTAGTTCGGGCTCGTTAGGCTCTTCCGGTTCGTCCTGTTGGTTTGTAGGTTCGCTTAGGAGCGCTTCATTTGTAAGTAGTTCTTATCTGATGTAGTCTGTTTGACTGTGTGATGCATGCTGATTGATTTCCCGCTTTATAACTGTTCTCTTGTTCCTTGTTTCTTTGAATAAATATGTATATATATATGAAATCTTTGAAAAGCATGAACTATTGTTGCATGTTGATTGGTTGTAAAGCATGTTGGTTCTATTTTGTATTCGTGAGATAAGCATGAGTTGAGAGCATGTGATTACATGTATATGCTTCGTGGGCATAGTACGTGAGTCTAGAAGCGTTGCAGGGCATATGCATTCTAGATAGTGGTGAGATAGAGGTCAGGGACCTAAAATGTGAAAAAGGACAAGATGGGTGAATGTCAGTGCACCTCGGGTACAAATGGTCGAGGGGTGACATGTCACCATGGGTTTAAAGAGGACTAGCATTGTGATTGAGATATCAGGGCCTCGGGTATAAATGATCGAGGACTGATATTGTTTCGAGGAAAGTAAAGTGATTATCAGGGCCTCGGGTATAATTGGTCGGGGACTGATATATCGCTATTGGATGTCGATACCTCGGGTATAAATGGTTGAGGATCGATATGCCAATGTTAGATAAAGAAGAGCATTGAGGCCTTGGCTATAAATGGTCAAGGGTCGGTGTGATGAATCTTGAGGCAAGTATTGAGGCCTTCGGTATAAATGGTCAAGGGTCAATACGTTGCTTAGTCATCGAGGCCTTGGGTGTAAATGGTCAAGGGTCGATGCACAATTCGTGGCCTTGGGTATAAATGGTCAAGGGTCGAATGTCGAGCTCTGTAGAGAAGTGTCGAGGCCCTGGGTATAAATGGTCAGGGGTCGGTGCAACTCGAAGGGTCAGTCTTGGAGAGTTGAGGAGCGTGACGCGGAAATCATGTGTGGAGAGCCATGTGAGGGCTAAATATGAGCATTGAGTAAGATCGTGGAGCTTAAGTGGTTAGTGAGTTGCATAGAGAGATGCATGAGTTATGGATTAGGAGAGTCATTTGTTTTACTAGCTTTTGAGCATGACTTTGTGTTTACCACTTTTAAAAGCACGTTGTTTGCACATGAAAAGTATGTTGTTTGCTTGTTTGTTGTTTGATGGCTTCTCAGGTAGGGGCTGCTTACCAGTACCTTAGTGTACTGACCCCCTCCCCTCTCTCTTCCCCCCAACTACCAAATTTTGCAGGTTATGAGGACTGCGTGGACCATGGTGAGATGCGGAGGAGGCATATGAGGAAGGACCTTAACTAGTTTGTGTTGTTTTCCATTTTTATTTTCATGTTGGATAGTTGTTGCTTAATTTGGTTGGACAGTTGTTGTCCTGTTAGGTTTAGTTCTGAATTATTCTTGTTAAACTCTAGGTCTAGTTGTCTTGTTTTAAAGATCTCAATCTATTCTTTTAGTTTTAATAATTGAGTTTGTTTCGAATGAATTGACGTTTTAAGATTTTGTTAAAGATGTGTTTTGTTTTAGTTAGTAGTTGCTTATGCGAGGCCTGGCTGGCTGTTGGTTCTGTGGGTATTCTGTTGTGTTGTAGAATGGTGGAGTCGTTTAATAATGCTATATAGAAGTGTTTTATGCATAGCAGGTTAAAGAAAAAAAACTGGGTTAGTCCTATGTATGCTGTTATGTTGCCAAAATTTTCAGTGCACACGGTTAGTTTTGGTTTTAGAGTTAGTAATGTCGCTAGGATAGTTACTAAAATCCCGGGGCGATACAATTTAAATCTTATTTAAATATTTCCGACTCTCTCTAATATAATTTAATTTGTAATTAAACTTTAACGTTAAATATATCGAATATGATTTAACGACAACTCCCTCTAATGAATTTGAACGTCTCAAATTCTTCATCATACTTGTTCTAAGGTTTTTTCCGTATGAGCTAACATGGGGACCTAATGGACCTATAGATCATGAGCTCCAACGATGCGAGATTAACCGGCTAAACTCTTTTAACATAGTTATCCAACATTCGTTCACTACCAGGACAATATACTATAGTTTGATAGTTGAACTCCCGTCACTGTAGATATATTTTTGTCCACCCGATATAACCATGATTAGTAAGTCGACCATTCACAGGTTGTTCGTAACTAGAGCTGGATCAAATGTCCGTTTTACCCCTGAAGTTACATCATGTTCATTAAGTCCACACTGAGTCCCTAATATACAATTGGTTTGTGGTCCCACCACTAAACCTAAAACCTCTCGGGCCAATGAGTCGGCGGGATCCCTTTGTTCGAGTCTCGGAGTCAGCACTTAAGACAACCTCTCTACTATCCCTTAATTGGGTATGAGTGAATTCCGTCTAGCAGGACTATGTCCCCATTTATCTACCCATTCCTATCCCTAAAATGGGGGGTTTATTAAGTCGGCGATGATGAGCCACTCTCCGCCATGCAGATCTATGGATAAACTCGAATTAACGAGGGTTCATAGTTAGCCCATGACTAAGATCGAGTTACCCATTATACATATTATGCAATCAAATTTAGCAATAGTAACCATCGACCCAAGTATATTATTTGATATATCTTGCAACGATACTTCAAAGGTTCAGAATAACCTCTACCGTAGGTCAGTCAGCTACTCCTCTGAATCGAGACAATCTCGACTATTTACTATTGCCAAAATAACTCTTTATTTCAATAGTTATTAGCTACCGTCGGTTTAGTCAAGACAATCTTGTAAGTGTGAACCACGATTTTCAGATTCTTGAGGACGTCCCTAACATTGCCACTGTATGGAAGAGCTAGTGTTAAGAATGCTCCTAAGAAACCCTATCCATTTTTGGAGCTTGTGTGTCTTCTGAATCCCATGCGCCAGCCCTCCATAGGGTGATCGCTCCCAGGGAGACTCACAGGCGGTGCATAGGTGTTGGGTTTTATGCCCTAGTTATTTGTGTGATTCAGTAAATTGGTTATTGAATAATCGAGTTTGCATTAATAAACCCTAAATCCAATAAACTAAGATCGAAAGTTGTTTAAATGAAACTTTGACTAGTATGTGGGGACATACAAGGATCGGTGTTCAAGTAACAACTTGAATGGTCTATAGTATAGGGATAAGGTTGGGTACCTTATCCTGGTGGCACTATGTGATACGACCCACTTTGTATTCGATAGAGATGCAATGATTTAAAACATCCATGTAGGAAACATGTGAGTGGGGGTATCCTATGTAATGAGTTTGCATAAGACCGAACTGCGAAATAGTAACCTCTAGTTGTAACACCGTTAACTAGTTTAGGTTTCTATTTCAATAGGATGACCTAGGTAACTCAATCTCAATCCTGAGTCTGTTATGAACTCCTTTTTCAGGAGGGATTGTCCTTAGATTTTTATGGGTGAGAGTGGTCTGTTCACCAACTCAATAATCCTACAATTTCAAAGGCAAGATCGAATGGGGGCTGGGAACATAACAGTAAAAGATGGAATTCACTCCTTCCCCTATTGGAGTAAGTAGATGTGTGTTCCCTTAGGGGCTGATTTCGGGGCTTGAACAAAAGTGCATTGTCCTCTCCTGGGTCGAGAGGAATTTATGTTTAGTGGTTGGACCCTAAACAGGTTGTTCATTAGAGGGATCAGTGATACTTAAGAATCCAGAGGTAACCCAGGGGTAAACAACTTGGTCAATATCCGTGGCCACGAAAATATTCTACAGTGAGAAGAGTGCAACTGTGGGTCTTTAGTGGAGTGACCCACAGTTAACGAATGTTGATTAACTTAGTTAATGAGTTTAGCTAGTCAATCTCGTATCGTTGGAGCTTCTGATCTGTAGGTCCATTAGGTCCACCTGCTAGCTCGTAACGGGTGTTGAGATTATTTAGTCTTGAAAATTAAGGGATTTAATGTAATGTATGGAGATACATTATAATATCAATTTAATTAGAGAATTAAACTTTATAATAAAGTTAATTTTGGATGTGATTCAAAAATTAATTAGTGTGGGAATTATTAATTTAATTAAATATGTGATATTTGATTAAATTCATGAATTAATTAATTGGGGAATTAATAAATTAAATTAAATTTGGTTAAATATGGTTTAATCAAATTAATGTTATAGTTTATGTTAATGTACATTTTGATGCACATTAAAACTATAGGTTAAATTGGAGAGATAAAATTGAATATGATTCAATTATAAAATTAATTAAATATTTGATAGTTAATTAATGTGGATTCAATTAATTGAGAGTAAATTGAATGGCCAATTTAATCCAATTGAATATGATTTAAATTGAATTAAAAACCTTATATTATAATTGATTTAATTAAATTAATTATAATTAATTAATTAATTAAATATTTACTATTTAATTAATTGATGGCCAGGATCATTTAGGTAATAATCAACGATCAAGATTGAGTAGGAAAGATAACTTCCCTTCCCCACTTATCGTATGTTTAAGGGAAGTTCCCTATAGTTACGTTCAATCTCTCACTCATGGGAAAAACTGTTTTCTCAGAAAAATTCTCTCCCAAATCTGCAGCAACTCTCCTTGCTGTAGAATTCCCTTCCAAGACATCTTTTTGGCTCCCACAAGTCGGTTTTCATAGCCCAAGAGTCATAGCGGGTGATCCGACGTGGTGGTGTTCATTGTGAGGAAAAACTACATGAATTGGAGCATCGTGCAGAGTTTTGATCTTCAATCCACTAAGTGTTCTTGAATTTAAATAGTTTAGATCGTATTATAGCCTGCTTAATCTAGAATTTGTAGAAAAATTGTTTATATTTTAGATTGCCAACGTACTGGTATTTTATTTCGTAATTAAAATTGAGTAACGATTTGATTTAATTCCGCTGCGCAAGGGCTTTAATCCCTTCAAATGGTATCAGAGCCATCTCAGATTTTTAATTATTGAATTAAAATTTGCGTTGGTCCTTAGGTGGGATTTTTGCATTAAACTATTTTGGTTTAATTGGCCTTAGATTTACAAATTTTATGTGATTTGATCATGTAAAGGGGCCTTGTGTTTTTTGGCATTTTGAGTAAATCGTGTCTCTGTAAGTCCGTGTCTATCAATAGGATTGAATTTGGTGAAAACCGGGACCAAATTTCGCTAAAAATGGTGAAAAACAGTGGCTGAATCGAAGAACACAATGCTGGAATCGAAAAAAAAAAAAAAGAAAAATCTCGCAAGCGTAAAGGCTGACGTCAGCGTGACTTCGCGATGCAGCCATCAGGAGGCATGGTTTGCGAAAGCGGTCCGGTTCAGGCGTCGGTTCGACTGTATGGCACGCGGTTCATCATTTTGTTCACTGGTTCATTGACTGGCTCAACGGTTCGCACGCGGTTCAGTGGTTCTTTAGCGGTTCCTTGAGCAGGCCGAAGGAGTTTGACTGGTTCGCGGGTTTTGACGCTGGTTCAGTGCTTTTTGGACTGGTTCTGACAGTTTTTTTACCTGGTTTAGGGATTTTCTGGCTGGTTTGGTCCGGTTTTTTGAGTGGCTAAAGGGTTTTAGAATAGATTTTTGTAAAATTAATGTAATTTTATGCTTTAATTTTTTCCTAGGGGCCAATTAACCGGCTCACATGCTATTTAATTGCTTTATGAATGTCATTTAGCTGAATCCCACCATAGGTTTACATAAATTTTTCCCAATTACTCTTTACGAGCTAGCAGGGGGACCTAATGGGACCTACAGATCAGAAGTTCCAATGATACGAGGTTAACTGACTAAACTCATTAATCGAGGTTAACCAATATTCATTAACTATGGGTCACTCCACTAAAGACCCACAACTGCACTATTCTCACTGTAGAATGTTTCTGTGTCCATGGATATTGACCAATAACGGTAAGTCAATCCTTCACGAGTGTTCGTAACTACAGTTGGGTCAAATTATCGTTTTACCCCTGAGTTACCTCTGGCTCCTTAAGTATCAGTGCTCCTCTAATTAACAACCTGTTTATGGTCCAACCATTAAATAGAAAGTCCCTCTTGGGCCAATGAGAGGGCGAGATCCCTTTGTTCAAGACCCAGAGTCACCACTTAAGGGAAGACTCATCTACTTCTCCTAGAAGCGGAAAGGAGTGAATTCCATCTTGTGTTGTCATGTCCCCAGCCCCCCACTCGGTCTTGTCCCCAAGAAGGTAGACTTATTGAGTCGGCGTGCAGGTCACTCTCACCCGTACTAATCAAAGGACAATCCCTCGTGAGAAGGAGTTCAAGACACACTCAGGATTAAGACTGAGTTACCTAGGTCATCCTATTGAAACAATAACCTAACTAGTTAAGGGTATTACATCTAGTGGTTTACTATTTCGTGGTCCGGTCTTATGCAAACTCATTGCATAGGATACCCCCGCTCGCATGTCTCGTACATGGACACCTTGGATCAATACGTCTGTATCGAATACAAAGCGGGTCGTATCACATAGTGTTACCAGGATAAGCTACCCAACCTTATCCCTGTACTATAGACCTTTTAGGTTGTTACTTGAACATTGATCCCCGTATGTCCCCACATACTAGTTCAAGTTACATATCAACAACTTTGGATCTTAGTTTATTGCATTTAGGTTATATTGTGCAATTTTAGACTTAAACTAACAATAACACTTTATTGATACAAGTATATAATTCGTTAACAATCACTATCTACGAGTTCTAGGACATAAAATCCAACACATGGGTGTCATGAATGCCCCTGGTTACTCCGTTAACCCTAGGAAGGAGGACTAACTCTCGATTTTTCATTTTCTTCTCTCTTTCTTTTTCCTGGATAATATATACTGAGCACTCATTCTTTTCCAGCAGTACAAATTTACAAAAAGCATAGCATAAAGCATAAATATTTACAATGTAAAGCACCCCCCCCCCCAACTTAAAATTAGACAATGTCCTCATTGACCTTGTTTTTTAGGCAAGGCTTTGCATAAGGCTTTTTGTTTTTCAAGACTTTAAGGCTAAACTCTGATAGAGTGTTAAAAAGGCTAAACACGAGGAAGGTTAGACTTCATAAAATTTATGTAAAGAAAAAGACTAATGGAAAGCCTATGACAAGAAAACAATTCAGTTGTGACAGTAGCACTTTTGAGATAGAACAAAGCTCTAGTTATCATCATCAAGGGCTTAAAAGAAAACTCCTTTGAAAACATGCTCTTTTCCAAAAACATTTTTTTTTCAAGAAATTTTAAAGTTGATTTTTTTTCTCAAAAGTTTCATTGGTTCATTAAAAGACAACAACAATTTTTTAAATAAAAAAAAATAACAAAAACCCAAGTAGAATGCAATTATTCACAAAACAACTACCTTTAAACTAACCTAGGGGCTAATTATTTGTTGAAGATCTTTGAGTTAGTGCCCTATTTATACGAGCTCCCATCAGGTACGTTTTTCACTCTCATCTTTTATTACTACTGATGTGATTTTTTTCTTTCTGTGTGTATTATTATTGTGAGGGTAAAAAGCACAAGCAAGGAAAGAAAGATAGATGAAAGAAGAAGTGCTGGTGGATGAAGATACAGTGGAAGAAAGGGTTGAAGAGGCTTCGTAGAGACGAAAGAAAACGAAGATGTCTAAGAGAGAAAAAAAAAAGTAAGAACCCCTACCCCAACCCTTTCTCCTGACCATTTGTTTTCTAAAAAAGAAAAGCCAGAAGAAGGAAAAGAAGATAAGAGGAATGAAGTTGAGACTGAACTAGAATTGAGTGAAGAAGTTGAGTTTGATGGAAGATTTCGGTACGGGAGATTTATTCATGAAGAGGCAGGACAAAAATATCAAGAAGTCCTGAAGCGAGATGTTCTAATAGAGCGCGACTTCGATGATGGCAAAGAGTTCCCACATTTTCCTTGAGCGAACATCACTAATAACTGTTGGGAACGGTTGTGCGCAAAGCTGGACCCCACTGTTGATCAACTGGAATGGGAGTTCTACGCCGACATCGATGAAAATGAAGGATTCTTGGTTATTGTTCCTGGAGCTGTTGTCGACTGGAGCCATGTAGTGATTAATTCTTTATTTATTTTGCTAGACTTCCCCCACGTTGTTTTCAACGAAATATTAGTTGCTTCCTCAAACGAGCAACTGAATACCGAGTGGAGGTTGTCTAGGATGAAGGCAAGAATATTCCAGTCAACATAATTGAAGTGTGAGACTAACACTTGGCTCAGCTTTGTCAATAAGAGATTATTGCCTACAACATACGCCTCCATTATCCCCTGTGATCGAGTGCACTTGAAGGTTCAGAGCCCTAGAGAGTTCCAGTGAAATAAACTTGTTGGATAAGGGGATTATTGACACTGCCAATCTGGCTAGGCTTCAAAAAGGAGAGACGTGCTAAGGTGGTTTGTTGTACAGTGTCCATAGAGTGTTGGAGCAACTTGAGATGGTTATCAGTAGGCTAGAATTCACTGAGAGACAACTTAAAACCTACTAGAGTTATGATTGTTGAAGGGGCACCACACTAAAGGGGGCTATGCAAGCAAATTTTTCTAAGCAATATCAAGCCTTCCTAATTTTCATTGATGATCTTATGAACCCATGCATTCCACCCCCGCCCATCATTTGAGAGGAAGAAGAAAACCTAGAGCTTGAACCTAAAGACGAATTAAAGGGAAGTTTCAATTTCTTCGAGCAAATATTTTGATGAATGATTTTATGTGCTCGTCTTGCTTGTGTTTTGTTCTTTTTGCTTATGTTATGTTATGTTTCTTTGTTTTTATCCGTTGCTTTAAAAATTATCTCTGTCGTGATTACGTAAATCTGTGATCTTGATCTTTAATGAAATCAAATATTGTTTTGTTTGGCACATCTGAGTATCTAACTTAATTTTCTTCTGAATTTTTGAAGCTTGGACTGAATTAGCTTAATTAGATCAATGTATTCTGATCTCCAGAAACCTTTTGCTTGAGCATTTCTTCTAGCCTGGTCATCGCTGCAACAAGAAGATTCTGAGGTAGTGTTGATTCATGTGATCCTCCTTATGCTTAATTCTAGTCCCACGCATAGTTTAAAAATTCAGATAGAAAAATTTAAGTTTGGGGGTATAATTTCAGATGTTAATGATTCATTGGGGACAATGAATAATTTAAGTTTGGGGGACTTTTAGCTACTCCAATTGTTTTGCTTGAGCATTCCTCTCCTTCATTAATTATTTTTCCAGGTTGTTGAGTAACTAGGGACATTTGTGACACTGACAATTTGTCTTTGCGTCAAAAGATGACCTAGGAAAAGAAAAAATGATGATAGAAATGATTATTCGCTGAAAAAAATTTATTGTGAAAATTTTACTTTGAAAATTCATAGAGCAAAACTTTTGAAGGATGAATGATAGTCTAGCAGTTTTCTGTCTCCCAGGACTTAGGTGAGCTTCATCATAAAATGTCGCCATTCTGAGGAGCAAGAGATAGGATAACTAAGGATTTTTTAGCAAACAATGAGTATTTAGCCTAATTAGTGACGAGTTTGAGGCAAGGGTATACTGCACCATAAAGTGGGTCATCCCATGCTTAAGAACCTATGACTGTAGGGCTGCTTTAAGTCTGAAGAAAAAAATAAAAAAATATACATATAAAAACCTCTTAAAAATGTGTTTTAATATGTCTAATAATAGAGCTAGGCTGTGGAAAGTTCTTAGGATTGAGTTAAAGGTGGTGATCATTTGTCCATGCCCGAAGAATTATTTTGCTGCAGTAGAGCTTGGTTGTGCAGAATGCTCAGGTAAAGGTTGAAGGTAGTGTTGGACTGTATGGTTTGATTAAGTTATTCTTTCTCTAATGTTTTGAATTCTTAAGGGAAGGTGAGTTAGTATTGCTCGGGACGCGCAATAGTTCAAGTTTGGGGGTGTGATAGCTCTCCAAAAGGTAGTTATTTAGGCCTAATTTCTATAGGGATTTGTGTGTCTTTTGTGCTTAATAGGGTTGGTTTTAGATATATGTTATATGTTTTAACCCATTTGGAAGAATGAAGGCTTTGAAAGTTATTTTGTGCAGAAAATATTGCTGAGCAACTTGAAGGAGCAAAATCTATGCTGCATCAAAGTAGGGAGCAAAACTGCCACATCACAGCTCGTTAGCCATTTTAATAAAGTGGCATTAGCTGAAGTATTTTCGGATCAAAGAAGCTTGGAGAGCCCTCCATGTGTCCAATTTAACCTAATTAGGTTAAACCTCATCTTATAAAAAGAGGGAGCCGTCAAAGATAAAGGATTCACGATTGGGAGACCGAATCAATCGGCTGGAGGCCGAATTGACGGCATAATGGAGATCTAAGAAGACCATTTGCGATTCAACTCAAGAGGACGAAGTTCTTCAATGTTCTTGGTGGTTTGGAGCAGCCGTTTCATCTCCCCAATTGCTAAAAGGATTAGTATTTCTTGTGTATTCTGCATTATGGATGTGCTTATCGAGATTGTAACGTATTTTATGTTTTCAATCATGAACTAATATCTTTGTAGGCATAGGTTAAGAATTATGTGATCGTTATATTTATAAAATCTGGAAATTCTATTTGATCATGATCATCTTGAATTATTGTTGTTCTTTAATTTCATTATGTGCCCGACTAACTAGCCGGTATGTATAGCTTCTCCTAGTTTCAGGGATGATTTAGGAGTTGTGTGGCGATAATTCACGCTAGATCATTGTGTATTGGTGAACGCCAGTGACTGAGTTAGGGATAGCTAGTTGCCTAGTGCTTGATCAGTAGAGCGTTATTGGAGTTGAAACATATTCCAAAAAATCTGGAGTTCCGGGAGGATCCCGCTGATAATACTGGATGAGATGGACGGATCAAAAGAATTGTTGGAGCATCTTTATAAATAATTGCAGAAGTTTTAACATGTGTCTGCTTCCATTCTGTTTTCTCTAGTCGTAATCATTTACTGCTTTTGTATTTCTTTTGTTTCAGCAATTTAAAAACCCAATTAATTTAACCAACCATTTGAAATCACTAAAAAGGCAAATTAAATCAATAGAGGTAGGCATTTCAAGACCCTGTGGATACGATAAATACTTATCACTTGCTGCTAGATTGTGTATACTTGCACAGTATTTTGGAGTCAATTTATCTCATATTTTTAACCACTCCAGAATTGCAACAGTAGGCTTGAAGAAATGACACTCATTATCTTTACCAGGAACTATCTTCACCCTCTGACAAAGCTGGGTGATGAATGACTGAAAGAAAATTTTTCCTGCTCTTTTCCTTCCATCAGGAAGAATCTCCTCCCTAGTAATGCTCCCGATGTTGATCTCCAACCCCTGCATAATACAATAGAGGAGCATAACTCTCTCGACTCAGATGGTGTTGTCATGGGTGGTTGGCAAATTGGTTCTTGATAAAGTGAAGTCATACTGCAGATTCAGGCTTTAGGTCGCCTGACACTAGTGTCTTCACCTTCGTTTGGGACTTTTTCCACTGAACTCCCTTGTTGGCCACTAATTTAAGTGCATCTTTCATCAACTTGGCCGAAGGGTTTCTAATAGCATCATTCCCTCTTGGATGTAAGGGTGCCTTAATCCTTTACACACTGTCGATGTCCATGGAAGAGAATCTGACCATCTTGCCTTTCACCACTGCCATACTTATGCTCTCGAACTAAAGGCACTAGCCTCCTGAGGGTGAGCACAAAACTCCTGCCACTTATACTGTGAGATAACTCTTGTTACGAACTCTGGCAGTGCTCCCGCTCTATTAGAGAATCCCTTCTCGTTGAGGAAATCTCCTTTTCTCATTATCTCCATCCTTTCCTGAAAATTTACATCTCTGAAGACTTCGGGAATGGATTTTTAGGAGATGGAGCCTTAGGAGATTTGGCTTTTGGCTTGGTGGGTGAGACAGTAGGAGGAGTTGCAGGAGAGGCGTCCATGGACCTAGTCCTCGGCCTCTTGGCAAAAATTGGGTCATTCTTGTTCTTGGTCCTCCTCTCGGCCCTAAGCTATCTTTTTCTCTTTTTCCTCAATGTTGTAGAGATAGGAACTTGGTCGTCATCCAATTCCTTGAGCTCTGAGCCAGATTCTGATTCTGAATCACTGGAGGTCTCGACTTCCTTGTTCCCTTTCTTTTCTTCATCCCTTTTCTCTCCCGAAGAGGTGCTATCAGCTGCTGGTGGATCATACTTGATAGAGGTTCGAGGACCTCATCAGCTGGATGTTCGTTGGTGGCCTCTTCTTGGCCTTCATCAGAATACGGCCCAGATGCGGTCGCATTCTGGCCTTCATCCACTTCTTCTTTTTCTTCTTTTTCTTTTTCTGGGTTTCCTTCATTTCTCCCCTCAAGGGCCTCTTCTTCCCTTCCTTGCAGCAACTCAGCTTCACTTTGAGTCTTGTGGAGTGGCTCAAAAGCTGCAAGGAAGTCTTCGACTTCCTTTCTTCCTTTTTCTTCTTCCCTCAAATTTCCCCTTCTCTGTTTTTCTTCCTTAAGGAGCTGCAATTCAGCTGCTGCTCTCCTGAGTTCTTCATCTAGTTTTCTTTATTTTTCAGCTTCTAAGGCCCTCTCGGCCTCTTGCCTTTCCTCTTTCTTTTTCTTTTATTCTTCAAGATCTCTTTTTCTCGCAAATTCATCCTCTTCCCTCATGTGCAGGTTTTCCATCTCTTTTTCAGCTTGAATTTCCCTCAAGGCATCTTGTTCACCCTTGTAACCTGCAGCAATCACAAAGGCCTTTGCCACATCCGAGGGCATTCTCGCAGTCTTGAGGGGCTCGATGACAAGTGGTTGTTCGGGTGCAACGTTCTTTGGACTCTTCTTTCTTGCACTGTACGTAACAAATGGTTTGTCCCTGAGAGATGAAGAAGGGTTAGTTGAAGGTTCAGATGTTTTACCCGTTAGAGTCTCTCCTTGCCGAGAGGTCTCTCCTGCCTTGACGACTTCTTCTTCATCCCGTCTTCTTGCTTCTTCTTCAAGGGCCGCACGCCTTTGGGCTCCCATCTCCCGAATCAATCTAAACCATTCGCTTGAGTATTTTCTAAATTGTTGGCTCGCGGGTTTTTGGGTTTTATGGATGGGATTCATGCGCGTGGACCTCCTAAGTTGAGATGAACTCGGATTCTCCCTCGAGGTGGCCGACATTGTCGAGGAAGAAGGAGTTTGGACGCTGGTTCCTTGATCAACGATCGCCGGCGATAAACCCGTAGATCTCACCCCTCTCGCACCGTGCATGTCTGTTGCGGGTTGTTCTTCTTTCCATCGCCACTTGCTTCAGCAGCGTGGGTACGTTGAGCACTCTGGGATCGAGTGATCTTGCAAGATGAAGAGGATTTCGGCGTGTTCTTCATGGTTTCTTTGTTGTGGGTTTTGGTTTCAAGCCGAGAGAAGATGGAGAGTTCTTGAGTTTGACTTGAATGCAAAAGGTTTGAGTGGTTGGTGAAGAGGGAAAGACTAAAGTCAGCTATTTGTAGGTTTCTCAATTAGGTCACGTGCTGATCAAAAACTTTCGTGACTGCCTTCTTTCTTTTGGAGAATGTGGTCGCATTTCCAAATGTACTAGGAAAAATGCGGTCGCATTTTCCAAATTCTTTTTCTCTTTTTTTTTCTTGTTTTTAACCTTTTCATCTTCCCTTGCTTTTCTTTTATTTGCTGAAACAATCACAAATATGTTAGAAAGTTCACAGGCTTAATCGGAGTTCTTCCATCTCATTAAGTTTTAACTTCCTCTTGATCTCGGCTTTGTCCATGTTGAAGTTAAACATTTTCAATGCCCAATAAGCCTTGTGTTCTAACTCGAGTGGCAAGTGGTAGGCTTTTCGAAATATGAGTCGATACGGAGACATCTCTAAGGGCGCTTTATATGCAGTTTTGTGAGCCCATAGTGCCTCGTCAAGCCGTAATGACCAATCCTTGCAGGAGGGGTCCACAGTCTTTTCCAAAATAACTTTGATCTCCTTGTTAGAGAGCTCTGCTTGTCCATTTGTTTGAGGATGGTAAGTAGTGGCTACTCTATGCCTAATGTTGTATTTGGAAAATAAGTTGGCTATCATTTTGTTTAGAAAATGAGACCCTTCGTCACTTATGATGAAACAAGGAGATCCGTATCTTGTGAAAATATTCCTCAGGAAAATTTTCTTCACCACCTTTTGCGTCATTTGTTGAGGTAGTTATGGCCTCAATCCACTTTGATATGTAATTGACTGCGAGCAAGATGTAAATGTTCCCAAAGGATGGCGGGAACGGTCCCATAAAGTCTATCCCCTATATGTCGAAGATTTCCACTTCGAGTATAAAGTGTAGAGGCATTTCACTTTCAGCTGTCAGGTTCCCTGTCCTTTGACACTGCTCGCAGTTTTTTGTGAAGAGGTGTGCATCTTTGAAGAGAGTTAGCCAGAAATAGCCAGATTGAAGGACCTTGGCTGCTGTCTTTAATCCTACGAAATGTCCCCCGTATGGAGCCGCATGACAGGCTCCCAATATGAGAGGTATCTCTTCTTCTGATACGCATCGTTAGTATTTGATCAGGCCCTAGCTTATACAAGTATGGTTCGTCCCAGTAGTAGTCCTTGACGTCTTTCAAAAATTTCCTGCACTGTTGAGCGGTTGCTTCTGGTGGTTTTAGTCCACTCACTAGATAATTCACATAATCTACAAACCATGGAAGTTCAACAGTCTTGATCGCTAAAATTTGCTCATCCGCAATTGACTATTGAATATCCAACCCTTTTTCTATTTGTGCTTCCTCTCCAAGTTTTGATAGGTGGTCTGCTACCTGATTCTCGGTTCCTTTTGTGTCTTGGATCTCAATGTCAAACTCCCGCAAAAGAAAAATCCATCGAATTAATCGAGGTTTGGCATCCTTTTTAGAAAGCAAATGTTTGAGGGTTGAATGATCAGTATGAACTATGACTTTACTTCCTACTAAGTAGGATCTAAACTTGTCAAAGCCAAATACTACTGCTAGTAATTCCTTCTCCATGACGGTATAGTTCAACTGAGCTTCATTGAGCGTTTTGCTTGCAAAGTAAATAGGTTGCACTATTTTTCCTCTTCTTTGGCATAGGACTGCCCCAACTGCAAAATCGCTAGCATCGCACATCAACTTGAATGGTTGGGTCCAATCTGGTTCCATTATGATCGGTGATGTGCTGAGTGCCTTCTTTAAAGTCTCGAACGCTTGCTTGCAATCTTCATTGAAGTCGAACGGTCTATCTACTTCCAGTAACCTGCACAAAGGTTTGGAAATTTTAGAGAAATCTTTAATGAATCTTCTATAAAAACCTGTGTGACGTAGAAAGCTTCTAATGTCTCGAACTATTTTTCGGAAGGGCAACTTGGATATGATCTCAATTTTTGCCTTGTCCACCTCAATTCCATTTCTGAAAATGCGGTGTCCACGGACCATGCCTTCGCGTACCATAAAATGGCACTTTTTCCAGTTTAGTACCAAGTTGGTTTCTTCACATCTTTCTAGTACTTGGTCTAAATTCTGTAAACATGCTGCAAATGATTCACCGAAGATAGAGAAGTCATCAATAAATACTTCCACGGTTCGTTCTACCATATCGGAGAATATAGCCATCATACACCTTTGGAAGGTGGCTGGTGCATTGCATAAACCGAATGGCATTCTCCGAAAGGCAAATGTCCTGTATGGACATGTGAACGTAGTCTTCTCCTGGTCTTCTAGGGCTATTGTTATTTGGTTCTAACTGGAGTAACCGTCTAAGAAGCAATAATCTATGAATGGTAACGGGAAGTGGTCTTTCCAGGTTACTTTATTAAGGTGGCGATAGTCTATGCAGACTCGCCATCCTATAACTATCCTTGTCGAGATCAATTCGTTTTTCTCGTTCTCCACTACAGTTGTCCCACCCTTTTTCGGTACGCATTGTACTGGGCTGACCTAGCTACTGTTTGAGATTAGATGGATGACTCTTGTGTCCAACCATTTTAAGATTCTTTCCTGACAACTTCTTTCATGATGGGATTTATTCTCCGCTGATTTTCACTAGAATTCTTAGCTCCTTTTTCAAGGTTGATTCCGTGCATGCAGAATGAGGGGCTGGTTCTTTGATGGTCTGCGATTGTCCATCTTATTGCCTTTTTATGTTTAGAGATGACCTGCAATAAAGGATTTTCATCTTGGTCAGTAAGATAGGCTGATATAATAACTGGTAATGTCTTGTTTTCTCCAAGGAAACTATATTTAAGATGCTCCGGCAGAGGTTTGAGTTCTAGTTCCGAAGGGTTGATCAAAGATGACTGTAGCGGCCTGACTTCTTCTTCGTCTAATTCTGAGGAATCCCTCAGTGCTTCTATCCTTGGTACTGCAGAATCATTGGTGACTGGGTTTTCTACTCCATCAACCCTTTTTTCACCTCTTTTTTTTTTTTTGTTCAATCTTGTTTCTTTTTAGTGGCTCTCCCTTTACTGTTTCCTGCAAAATAGATACAGAGAGTTCATCAATTTCTTCAATCATGGAGCATTTTTCAAGATATCCTAGATATTTCATTGCCTTCATCACATTGAAAGTGACTTGTTGGTCATTGACCGTCATGGTTAACTCTCCTTTCTGTACATCAATTAAGGTCCTGTCAGTTGCTAAGAATGGTCGTCCTAAAATGATCGGCACGCCTTTATCAGCTTCACAAACCAAAATGATGAAGTCTGCTGGGAATACGAATTTATCAACCATGACTAACACATCTTCAATTTTGCCAATGGGTTGTGTTAGTGACCTGCCAGCTAACTATAAGGTTACAGTTGTTGGTCTTGCTTCACCTATCCCCAACTGTTGAAAAACTGAGTATGGCATCAGGTTTATACTCGCTCCTATATCGAATAAAGCTCTGCCTACGTTTCTTCCTCCAATGGAGCATGGAATGGTGAAACTTCCTAGGTCCTTGAGCTTGGGAGGGATCTCATTCTTGACCAGTGCACTAGAACATTCAGTAAGTGCAGCTGTTTCGTATTCTCTCAATCTTCTTTTCTTTGATAGAATATCCTTTAGGAACTTCACATAGGTAGGCATCTGTTCAAGCGTGTTCCAACTATTAAACACATTACACGCCTCACAACATACCCAAACCATACAATAGTTGTCATGTTCATCGAGTGTGAAACATAAACATATTAATTCTAAGGTTTTAATAAATATATATTAGAAACAAATTACCCATAGAGCTTCTTGAACAACGTGACATTGCCTTCCAACTGAACTCCGAGTTTGAGGACTTGGAGTCACAAATTAATTCATTTACAACTTCTCCATGGATCTTAGGCTTATCAATAATCTACGCTAATTGAACATACAAATTAATGATAGACTAGAACACCCGAGTGGAAGCAATTTGGATCGAAAGCCTCTCAATTTCCAATAATTTTAGAACTAAAGCATGCTTAAATAACAACTAAAAAATATAGCAGAAAATTACAAACCTTTTGGGAAGATATTCGAGGACTCTATGGATGAAATCTTAGAGGAGACCATAGGATACGTTAACACATGTCCTACTCACACTTACTATAAAATACTCCCTCATTGACCTTGATATTGATCCACGCAAACACCATCCATAGGGGTCACTCCCAGGGTGACTTGAGGACAAGCATGGATCTCACATTGTGAACTCTTGAGGACGTGATTGAAAAACTTGATTTATGAAAATCTTGTTTTGATATATTTCCTTCCACTAAGTATTTTTATAATTAAAGGGTCTATTACATAGGTAAATTCCAGGTAAGTGAATCTATTTAAGTCTATGCCTGTATATAACTCGTATATAAAGGTCTTTACTCTAATGTCCAGGTGAATTAAACCCTTTTAATTATCTAGTGACGTTGCATGCTAACATTAAACTATGATTAATTCAACTCAAGTTCCGGGTCAGTTCCCAGGTAGGAGGTGTTCCATAAACCGTCCATTTAAATGCCCCCAGCCTAGACAGAATTTCACCGGGGGAGTTCCCTTATAATCATAGTAATGTTTTTCCTACTTAGTATATTAAAACTATTTTAATTCTAAGTAAGAAAATAACTCTAATCCTATTAGAATTAAAATGAGTTAGGTCTAATTAATTTTAAAAATTTTAAAATTAATTCAATTTAACCAAAGATCCTAGGTTTGCATGCAACTCTTTGTTATAGGTTGACGGTTTCTAATCTTTTTTATAACAATTATAAAATTTTAATGATTACCTCTATAACATGCTTCTATGGTGTTGGAAAAAGTAACAATCATATTCTAATTATTAAACACCATATTATTATGACGCCGATAATGATAATGTAACGATTATATTAATCTGAACTGGTGTCATGCTTCATGCATTTTCAATTTCATTTAATTAATATCGATTATATTAATTAAACATCCAGGAAACTAAATTACATGATATTTGACATTAATATAATATAACTCTTATATTAATCTAATTAATGTCATGCTCAATGCTATCCCATTTTCATTTAATTAACATAACACTTTATATTAAACACATACATGAAAATCAAGCATTGAGATTATTATTCTCATCCATAACATAACACTTATATTATTACTCATGAAAATAAACCTATGCATGCATGCTACATTAATTAAATACAACTCGTATATTTATCTAAATTAATGTCATGCATCATGCTTCTCAAATTTCATACATTTAATATAACAATTATACTAAATCACTCATGAAATTAAATCATACATATTTATCATATGTTATAACAATTATAACATAAATATGCATGAAACATGTTTAACCTATGGTGGGGATTTAGCTAAATGACATTCATAAAGCAATTAAATAGCATGTGAACCGGTTAATTGGCCCCTAGGAAAAAATTAAAGCATAAAATTACAGTAATTTTACAAAAATCTATCCTAAAAGTCTTTAGCCACTCAAAAAACCAGACCAAACCAACCAAAAAACGCCTAAACCAGGTAAAAAACGGTCAAAACCGATCCAAAAAGCACTGAACCATCGCCAAAACCCGCGAACCAGTCAAACTCCTTCGGCCTGGTAAACGAACCGCTGAAGAACCACTCAACCGCGCACGAATCGTTCAGCCAGTCAACGAACCAGTGAACAAAATTATGAAGCACGTGCCATACAGTCGAACCGACACCCGAACTGGACCGCTTCCACGAATCGGGCCTCTTGATGGCTTGACCGCGCCTCGCGACGTCACGCTCACGTCAACCCTTGCGCCTGCGTGATTTTCCATTTGTTTTCCGATTCCAGCATTGCGTTCTTCGTTCCAGCCAATGTTTTTCGTCGTTTTTGGCCAAATTTGGCCCCGATTTTCACCAAATTCAATCCTATTGATAGACACAGACTTGCAGATACTCGATTTACTCAAAATGCCCGAAAACACAAGGGCCCTTTACATGAGGGGATTAAAGCTCTTGCGTAGAGGAATTAAATCAGACAGTTACTCAATTTTAATTACGAAATAAAATACCGGTACGTTGGCAACCTAAAATATAAACAATTTTTCTACAAATTCTAGATTAATAATGCTATAAAACGATATAAACTATTTAAATTGAAGAACACTTACATGGATTGAAGATCAAAACTCTGCACGATGCTCCAATTCATGTAGTTTTTCCTCCCAACGAACACCACCACGTCGGATCACCCGCTATGACTCTTGGGCTATGAAAACCGGCTTGTGGGAGCCAAAAAGATGTCTTGGAAGGGAATTCTAAAGCAATGAGAGTTGCTGCAGATTTGGGAGAGAATTTTTCTGAGAATATTGATTTCTGTTTTTTTCGTGAGTGAGAGAATGAACGTAACTGTAGGGAACTCCCCTTCAACATACAATAAGTGGGGAAGGGAAGTTATCTTCCCTACTCATTCTTGATCGTTAATTATTACGTAAACGATCTTGGCCATCAATTAGTTAAATAATAAATATTTAATTAATTAAATCAATTATAATATAAGGTTTTTAATTAAATTTAAATCATATTCAATTAGATTAAATCGGCCATTCAATTAGTTCTCGATTAATTGAATCCACACTAATTAAATATCAAATATTTATTTTATAATTGAATCATATTCAATTTATCTCTCTCCTATATTTTGGAAAGGATGTAGCCAAGCGAATCGACACTACGGCTGCAGTATAAATTTGTCTTTAGGCTTAGATTAGACTTGTCTATGGCTTTCTAAGCGTGAATTGTTGTAATTGAAACCTTGGTTTGTAAGTTTATTCAGTCTTTATGTGAGTTTTTGGACTTTTATGTGATTTTATGAATGTTTTATGATCGACACATGGTTTCTTGTTTAAACCGTTGTCTTTGATGGATTTCTTAATGAATTAAACATATTAATTATTTTAGATAACCACTAGGTCGAGGCTGTTGGGAATGGTGCCCTAAAACTCGTAGATAGTGAATGAAACAAATAGTTATATACTTGTTCCATAAAGTTGTTATCGAGTTTTGTTTTCTTAAACTCAATAAATAAGTGAATTGCCCGTTAAATAACCCAAATCCAATAAACTAACATCCATGAATATGTGATATGAATACTTTATTTATATGTAGTGACATAAAAGTGGATCGAGTTCAAGTAATAGCCTAAACGGTCTATAGTATAGGGATAAGGCTGGGTACCTTATCCTAGAAACACTAAGAGATACGACCCAATTTGTATTGTGATCCTGGATCGTTCATGTAGTGACATGCGAGTGTGGGTGTCCTATGCAAATGAGTTTGCATAAGACAAGGACCAAGAAATAAGTCAATTTCCTTTATAACGGCGTTTACTATTGAAACTTACTTATTTGAGTGCGATAACCTAGGTAACTCGATTTAATCATGAACTAACTATGAACTCCCGTTTATTCGAGCTTATCCATAGATCTGCATGGGTGAGAGTGGCTCATCATCGGCTACTTAAGAAACCCCCCATTTCAGGGATAGGTATGGGTAGATAGATGGGGACATATTCGTGCTAGACGAAATTCACTCCTACCAATTCAAGGGATAGTAGAGAGGTTGTCTTAAGTGCTGACTCTGAGACGTGAACAAAGGGATCCCGCCCACTAATTGGCCCGAGAGGTTTTAGGTTTAGTGGTGGGATCACAAACCAATTGTATATTAGGGACTCAGTGTGGACTCAAGGAACAAGATGTAACTTCAGGGGTAAAACGGACATTTGACCCAACCTAGTTACGAACAACCTGTGAAGGGTTGACTTACTAGTCATGGTTATATCGGGTGGACAAAAATATATCTACAATGATGGGAGTTCAACTATCGAACTATAGTGGAGTGTCCCGGTAGTGAACGAATGTTGGTTAACTATGTTAAAAGAGTTTAGTCGGTTAATCTCGCATCGTTGGAGCCCATGATCTGTAGGTTCATTAGGTTCCCATGTTCGCTCATACGGAAAAAACCTTAGAACAAGTATGATGAAGAATTTAAGACGTTCAAATTCATTATAGGGAGTTGTCGTTAAATCAATATTCGATATATTTAACGTTAAAGTTTAATTACAAATTAAATTATATTAGAGAGTCGGGAATATTTAAATAAGATTTAAATATTACAATTTCACGCTCATATCGGTTTAGAATTGAATAGTAATTCATTTTTGAAAACCGGATTTAAGAGAAGTCGATAATGGTGTCGAGATTGGAATAATTCTTTAATTTAACATTTGATATTCAATTAAAATAAATCTTGATTTTAATTTGCATTTGGATTTCATTTTTCAAGAGGTGGTGGAATGTGAAGTTTCACATCTCTTTTCTCCTAGTTTTGACACCTCCATGGACACCTCAAAGGAGACAATATGTTGTCTTCTTCAAATAGCACCATTTGCATATGTTTCTTCTATATAAGAAGAAGAAAAACATGATGGAAGCTGATGAAAAAGATGAAAAATTTATCTCTCAAGTTCACAAGCTAAGACTCTCAAAATTAGAAGAAATAATCCCAAATTCATCACAAATTGGTGTCCTACAACACATTATAAGGCCGGATGAGAGTGAGGACGATCACGGTGGTCGTCCAAAAGTAATTCGTGTCGAGATTTCATCCATAGAGTGCTCGAATTTCTTCCCAAAAGGTTGGTAATTTTGTGCTCTGTTTTTCGGTTGTTATTTAAGCATGCTTTAGATCTAAAATTAATGGAAATTGAGAGGTATTCGATCCAAATTTCTTATGCTCGGTGATGACCGCAAAGTGCACGAGCCGCAAGTACTATAAAACGGTAGGTAATACCGAGTATCGAATCCTCAAGGAAATGGAATTTTATCCATTAAGTACCAAGAACCATCATGATTTAATTTTATTTAGAAGATCAACTCTTAAGAACCAAGAATTAACAAGAAACTAAAGAAGTCATGTAATGAAGAGAAAAATTCCTATTAAGGGGACTTGACCTAGGGCGTTATCTAGCGCTTTGGATATGTAGCTCAATTAATTAGACAAATGTACTTACTAATCTTCAATTCCATAAATCTAGAAGTAATTTTAAGCGGATTTCTCTTTCAAGCTCCTCCACATCTCATACCAACATAACTAATTCATGTGTCCATCTCCTTAGTTAATTATAGTATGGCATTAAGCAACTTCAATATCAATTTCTAACAATTATCTTTCATTTTCGTGCTCCAAGCAATTGTTAGCCATGCAATTAGGATCTAATCTAATTTCTCTCTGTCGAGTATCAATTTAGACCAACATATAATTTAATCCGTGATCAAGAGATTAAAAGCATTAAGAATGAATTGCATAGATGAAATATGAAGAACTTTGTTACAATATCTAATGAATTAAGCTACAATATCCAATTAGCTACAATAACGACCCTAGGTCTCAAGATCTACTCACAAATGGGAATAATTTTGCCCAAGTGATCTTGATTCATAGGCCTAACTCAAATTACAATAAGGAATTATAAAGAAGTAAGGAAGAAATAACCGATAAGTTGATCCAAAGCTCCCGCGACGATCATCTCGAATCTTGGGCCTTGGAATCTCGCTCAATTCCAACCTTTTTCTCCACAATTCTTCTCACTTTTTCTCTCTATTGAGCTAGAGGAAAGCTCCCCAAAATGGGATGATTTTCACCTTAGGAGAGAGGGCTTTTTATAGGTGCTAGACGGAGGGGTTTCTTGCTGAACAAGACGACAACGTCGAGACGCTACGTCACAGCGACGCTGTGACGTCAGGTTGTCTTGGAGCAGAAGTTGTTGCAGCGTCGCGATGCTACGCGGACAGCGTCGCGACGCTACCGCGATCCTAGAATTTTCTTCGTTGATCACCTAGCGTCGAGACGCTCTGGTCCTAGCGTCGAGACGCTAGGTCTTCTAGAAGCTTTAAACACGGATTTTGGCCTCTTTTCTTCTTTCTTTTGGGCTTTTTGGGCCTTCACTTCAAATGTTCCCTTTTCTTTTCTTCTTTTATGGCCCCAAGTCTTCTTTTTATGCCTAAAATTGGTAAAATTCTTGGTTTTGCATCTCGAACTCGGTTTTCTAAAAAATCAACATAAAAATACATTAAAGCTTACAATCCATGCACACAACTAGCTAAAATTAATAGGAAAATGATGACATTTTTGCATGTCATCAGAGTAGATTTGGGCCCTCAATTTTGGTTAATTTTAGCATGGTGGGATGGTTTTATTCATGTGATGACTGTTTGGTTACTAAAGTGGGTTGATTTTAGTTTTAGCATCAATTACCTTTTAATTCTATTAAATAATTTGTAATTGCCTACATGTTTATGAAAATTAATGAGTTTCGTTTTGGCATCAATTACCTTGTAAAATTTGAGAGTCATTGGAGTCCATTAAGGACTTCAATTTGATGAAATTTAGAGATGCTCGAAGATGGGAAAAACAGAGCATCAAGAAAACGTTGAAAATTTTAAATTCTAGGCATGGGAATAGATGATGGGTGGTCCAACTTTAAAGAAAAATACTGCACACGGTTCGCTCATTCTTGACTAGTTCGCGTTGTGGTCAATGGTTCGACTTGTTTTCTCAATGTAGCGGTCCAATTCGAACTGCCCGGTTCCTGTTCTGTAGCAACCCTATTATTTTAAAAATAATTATATATATATATATGTGTGTGTGTGTGTGTGTGTGTGTGTATGTATAAGAAATAAAAATAAATAAATAAAAGTGAAATCCCACGATTTCTTCCCCCCAGCGTCTTCTTCTCTCTATCTCCCACTACGATTTTCCCCTCTCTCGTCTCTGTCTTGTTGGGTTTAATGTCCTTTAAACTCGTAGTTTGTAAATCATTAAACATATTCTATTTCCAATAAATACGTTATTGATGTTATTTAGTAAAAGATGTTATTGAATATGTAAATTGCGTATGATTAACCTAAATCCAATAAACTAAGATCCTTGACTATAACATGAATACTCGAACTATATGTAGGGACATATCATAGGATCAAGTTGAAGTTTATAGTCAAAATAGTCTATAGTATAAGGATAGGGTTGGGTGCCTTATCTTGGGAACACTATGGACGCGGCCCACTTTGTATTAAGTACAAACGATGAGGTCCTAAATCATTCATGCAGAGACATGCGAGTGGGGGCGTCCTATGCAATGAGTTTGCATAAGATTGGACCACGAAATAAGTCATTTTCTCTTTATAACGCCGTTTACTGAAGAAACTGACTGTTTCTCAAAGATGACCTAGGTAACTCGTTCTTAATCCTGAGCTAACTATGAACTCCTGTTTATACGAGATTATCCTTTGATCTGCATGGGTGAGAGTGGCGAGCATCACCGACTCAACAAGCCTACCATTTTGGGGATAAGATCGAATAGATAGCTAGGGACATAGTCTCACAAGACGGAATTCACTCCTACCCATTTCAAGGATAGTAGAGAGGTTGTTCCCTTAAGTACTAACTCTAGGACTTGAACAAGGGGCTCCACCCTCTCGTTGGATTGAGAGGGACTTAGGTTCTATGGTTGGACCACAAACCGATTGTTCATTAGACGATTAGTGGAACTTAAGGAACAAGAAGTACTATAGAGGTAAAACGATCATTTGACCTAGCTATAGCTACGAACAACCTATGAAGGATCGACTTACTGAACATGGTTAAATCAAGTGGACGAAAATATATCTATGGTGAGGGGAGTGCAACTACTGGTCTATAGTGGAGTGTCCCGGTAGTTAACGAATGTTGGTTAGCTTCGTTAATGAGATTAGTCGGTTAGCCTCGAATCGTTGGAGCCATGATCTATAGGTCCATTAGGTCCCCCTACTAGCTCATATCGGAATAAAGCGTAGAACAATAAGATAGGAATCTTTGAATCGTTCAAAATCGGGAAAAAGGGTATTATTGTAAATTGTGTTTGACACAATAATTTAATTATGAATTAAATTATTAAATGAGAGATAAAGTACTTAAAAGTGTCTTAAATACTATATATATGAATTAGGATTCATATATAATGAATTGCATGACGTTGGTATGATTAATTTGAGTAATCATATGAAATTATTTTGAAAAAGTCTCAAATTAATTACCTAAAGTTAACTTCAATTTGGAATTGAAATTAACATTAAATTGCAAGCTACAAATCAGATTATAGATTAAAGTTAGTGGATTTGGTTCCATTCCCACTTTTGCATTATGATACAAAGTGGAATACAACACATCCATGCACAAGTTGCATGTATTGTGACATGAACACCTAGAATCCACTAAGGTTTTCATCTCCAACATGTGTCTTGCTTCTTGAGGCTTCTCCTTGCATGGATTCACTCTATAAGTAGAGTATAAATCAGAATGAGAGCTAAGAGAGCCATTTCCTTACTGTTATGCTTGTGGAATTTGGTCTCAAACTCATTCATCTCCACATATCTCTCAAGTGCTTGAACCTTCAAGCATTCCCTTCCCATTCCCTATCTGTATAGACTCCCACAAGTCGTTCTTGGCCCGGAGAATAGTAGGGAAGACACTAGAGGTGGTCCACACACCGTTCGTGATCAAAGGAATCAAAGGGAGTTGTTGAATCGGTTTCCAAAAAGGTTGGTACAAATTCTGCTCTCTGTTTACGGTATTTGGACAACATACTTCCATTTTCTAAAATTGATGTAGTTAAGTGCCTCCGATCCTAAAATTGCTTCTGCATGTGTTATATGAACACCTTCATGTATACATCGCACGCCTCCTCACTGCCGCCTAGCTCACCCCCTCTTCTCCAGTCACCTCTACGCTGTCCAGATCCGCCATAGCACTGCAACGCCGCCGCCGTCTCCCTCCCTCTGCGAGTTCCCTCTCTCTCACTCGGTCCCTCTCGTCTCTCTGTCTTTGCCGCAGGCATCCACATCTAGATCCGCCGCAAGCTGCACCACTACGACGTCTCGAGTCGCCACCACTGCCGCTGCGATCTGCCACCGCTGTTTCGACCCACGCGCGCCGCCGTCACTGATTTCACCGCCCAGATCTGCCGCAAATCGTTGCCGCCGTCAAGTGTTGGTTGCAGCAGCCATTGTCACGTTTTTTGTGTCGTTTGGGATAAGTCTCGGTGAGTTTCCAAGTTTGATTTGAGTTTCTTAAACAACTGGCTTAAGAATAGAAATTAACCCATAGATGTTTCCCAAATCGATTCTAGGTTGTTGTGTGTTTCTGTTATTGATGTCGAGTATTGACCACTCAAGTTGTTGCCAAGCAAAAGGAATTATTTGGTTGGGTGAGTTTTATATGCTCATTTAAGTCTTTGTTAGTGATCATTTTGATGTTTGGAGTTGACCCATTGTTAATTGAGCACATTTCAACGTTACCCTCTATTTTTCCAGCATCGAGGTTGCTAGATTCAGTGATTTTAAGTGTTGTCCAGCAGTTGTTTAGGCCTTCTCTGGTGAATATTTAAGGGTAAAGACCTCCTTTAATCATGTTTGAGTTTAATGGAATTGTTGGACACAAATTTCTAATCTTAGAAAGCCTTTTATGTGTAGTTGTGGGCATTATTGGCTAATGATTTAGAAAATCATTGGAGTAGGATTTTGGAGTAAAAATTATTAGGCGATACTGTGAAAGTAATTCCCCTATCAGCATGTTGGAAATTTATTGTTGACTGTCAAAATTGTTGTTTGTCATGATGATTGCAAAATCATTGGGTGCTAAACTGTTTTGATGGTGGAGCATGAATTGGAATGTTATTATGTGAACTTTAATTGATATATTCTTGTATGTTGATGGATGAGCATGCAAATTAGGACTTTCATGTTTCTTCATGATGACATTATTGGAATGAAATGAAAATATGTTGTGTGGCATTATCATAAAGTTAGACAAGGGACCTCACGTGCATATGTATGACCCACAGTGACGTACAATCTTAAAAGTTTTGCTATTGAAAAGCTTGGTGATATGGCCAAGAGTTTTAATTAAAACTTGGCAATATGGTTAAGATGTGGTTTTCTTTTTATAATTTTCCTAAAACTCGACGATATGGTCAAGGAAATAATTTTGGCATTTATTTCCTGCGATATGGCCATGACGATAGGTGGCAATATGGTCACAATAAAGTTTTTAGTGGCGATATGGTCACATAATAGTTTTCGTGGCAATAGGGTCACATTTGGCGTTATGGCCAAGGAATAAAGTTTGATAACCCACCCTGGTAGATGGGTTACTTAGTTAGTATTTTTAATACTCATTCTTTGTTTATTTTATTTTTTTAGGCAAGGGCGAGAACGTGTTACGTGACTAATTAATGGCACTTGTTGGTGGTGCCATGGTGCATGGTGTCAGCATATTTTACTTTCGCACATTAGTTTTTGTCATTTGAATTTTCTATGAAAATATTCAAAAACTTATCTATTTTGTTGCATTTTGAGGCTCTCAAATATTTTTATGTTGTACACGCTTTTTTGGGATCCCAAACAATTGTTTTACTTAAGTTATTTACCTATTTTATGCATTCTAGATTTATAGGAAACAATTTACTTCATAATTCTTTGAATCATTCATGCATATAGTAACGTCCCTAGGCAATCTTTAGGCTTCAGTTGACATCGTTAAGGATTCTGTAGACTGGTTGACATCGTAAACCTTACGTGTTCCCATGGCCTACCAACAAGCACCTTGTCATCGCTAGCTACACAATTGCCTTAATCAAAATGCTATTTGTTTATTTATTTACCTATTTAAAATGTTTATAATTTATGTTGGTGAAGCATGATCACATGGTTGGTGTGAAAGCTAGTATAATGGTTATTGTTATTGTTATTAACACCTATTATTATTATTATTACTATTCTATATTAAATAATAATAATAATAGTAGATAAGGTTGTAGTATCGGTTAGCATCGAATTAGACTTAGTCGAGTTTTGTCGAATATCATAATCATGTCTCCTCGTGGAAGTGTTCGTGGAAGCGGCCGTGGAAGGGGTCGGGCGGCCCCTGAGGCAGTTGTGTCGCCAGTTGGACAAGAAAATAATTTGGCAGGGGACCCACAAGTAGAGCAGCCGGCACCAGCAGCGGAACCTGTCACAGTGGATGCTATTCAGGCAATTGTGCAGTCAGCGGTGGTCGGGGCAGTGCAGTTTGCGGAGCAAGCGGCAGTTGCAGGCGTGATTGCGGAGCAGCAGGCCCAAGCGTCTCAAAATAATAAAGCACTGTCGCGATAGGCAAGGTGTTTAAGGGACTTTAGGAAGTGGGACCCACGTCCATTCGATGGTGCATCAAAGGACCCCACAGTGGCGGAGCTGTGGCTGTCTTCCATTGAAACCGTCTTTCGTCACATGAATTGTCCAGAACACCAGAAGGTTTATTGTGCTGCTTTCCTGTTGCAAGATAATGCTTTCATTTGGTGGCAGACGGTCGAAATGACCATAAACGTCAGTAATGGACCTGTGACATGGATCCAGTTCAGGAAAGCATTCTTCAGGAAATATTACCCTGCAAATGCACATTTTAAGAAGCAAGCGGAGTTCATAGCTCTCAGGGAAGTCGAACGGTGGAAGAATATGAGACGAAGTTTGCCAGATTGTCTCGGTTTGCCCCTACCATGTTTATGTAGAGCCTGACAAAGTAGAAGGGTTTATGACGGGTTTGAGGGATGACATACAAGGTAGCGTGGCTGTCCATCAACCACCAAACTACGCCACGACAGTCAGAGTGGCTGAGTTAATAGATCGTCTTCCAACAACTGCGCCTCGAGCGACCTCGAAAAAAAGACCCTCCTCAGGTCAGAAGAGGAGGTTCGACCAAACATCGGATATCGTACAACAATCCCAGAACATAGTTGTGAATCCACCTCGGTCCCAAGCCCAGGGACAACAAACTAACCAAGGGAATACTGTCTGCGAGAAGCCGATGTGTAATAATTGTGGAAAGCGTCGCTGGGGGCGTTGCTTGTTGGGAGCCTGCGTGTGTTTTCGATGTGGCCAAGAGGGCCATATGGCATCAAATTGAAGGAAGATGCTCTACTATTTAGGAAAGTAGGCTAGTTCGTTTTTTTAGTCATGTCTATATTGATGGAACTTCCCCTACTCTTGCACTTTTATCAATCCCTTATTCTAGCAAAGCTGGTTTTTAGTCGTTGCTTCCATGTGTGCATGTTGGATTGAATTTATTGAATAAGAAAGTAGTGGGAAGCTTATCAAATGTCGAGATTGGATCTCTTGTGGACGTTGATAATAGCAGTGGTAAAATATAACTATCTATGAGATGAGTTCTAACCACAGGTTTCAACTCAAGAGAATTTTAATATTATTACTATTAAGAGACAACTTTTCGGGGACGGAAGTTCTTTTAAGTTTAGTATGATGTAGCAACCCTATTATTTTGGAGTGTATATATATATATATATATATATGTATAAAAAAAAGTTAAATCCCACGATTTCTTCCCCCCAACATCTTATTTTCTCTCTCTCCGTCTGCGATTTTTCCCCTCTCACGTCTCTATCTACACCGCACGCCACCACACCGCCGCCAAGCTCACCCCCACTTCTCTGGTCACCTCCACGATGTCCAGATCTGTCGCACCCCTGCAACGTCGCCACCGTCTCCCTCCCTTTGCGAGTTCCCTCTCTCTCACTCGCTCCCTCTCGTCTCTTTGTATGCGCCGCACGCATCCACGTCCAGATCCGTCGCAAGCTGCACCACTGCAATGTCTCGAGTCGTCGCCGTCGTCGCTGCGATTCATCGTTGCTATTCCGACCCGCACGCGCCACCGTCACTGATTGCACCGCCCAGATCTGCGCGAATCGTCGTCGCTTCAAGTGTTGGCTGCAGCAGCCATAGTCACGTATTTGGTTTTGTTTGGAGTAAGTCTAGGTCAGTTTCCATATTTGATTTGAGTTTCTTCAACAATTTTCTTAAGAATAGAAATTATCCCATAGATGTTTCCCAGATCGATTCTAGGTTGTTGTGTTTCTGTCATTAAAGTCGAGTATTGACCACTCAAGTTACTGCCAAGCAAAATGAATTATTTTGTTGGGTGAGTTTTATTTGCTCATTTAAGTCTCTGTTAGTGATCATTTTGATGTTTGGAGTTGACTCGTTGTTAATTGAGCACATTTCAATGTTACCCTCTCTTTTTCCAGCATTGAGGTTGCTAGATTCAGTGATTTTAAGTATTGTCCATGATGCACGAATTGCTAACCGCAAGTGTATGGGTCAAGTTATAATATAGTGAAAATAAATTTCGAATGTCGTCCTCTAGATTGAGTTTCTAGCAAATTTAATTACCGAAAATACTTTTGACCAATTTTATTTAGGGAACAAATTTTAGTGATAAAGAATGCAAAATCAAACACAAAACAAAAAAGAATGCAACAATCTAATGATGACAACGATCTTAGGGATTTGATTTCACCAATTGTGATTATGGATTAATTCATGGATGAATGACATGCTATGATTCATAAATCTTGGAATACTAAAATCACACATATCTCTCCCGAGCATACAAGATTCTCCCACATGCAATGAACCCGATATCCCTATCTAAATTAATTTAGCATGTGATAAGGGTGAAAATATACCTATTTTACCCTTATTCTTAGTTCATTTCTTGGTCAAATATTGAGTGTTTAGGTCAATTTACTGTTCCCGAGCTCAAATTTTTCTTCATTTGATAAGTTAGGGTGTTGAGAATAACTTTTTTCAAATTTAACTCATTTATGCTTAAAAAGACTTGATTTTAAGAGGATTTGACTTAGTTTGTTGCTGTGCAAAAGAACAGAGGAAAAACTGGAATTTCCCAGAAATGCGTGGGAAGGCAAAAATGAAATGTCACAGCATTTCTGGAAAACAGAGGTCGTTACGAGTCGCACGTGGGTCGTTGTTGACGAGTCTTCTTTGCACCTAACCGGTTGTTTTGACTCCGAAACTGACTAGGCAACCTTCCAGCACCTATTTCGCAGGTCCTCAACCACTTTCTACACTATATAAACTCGAGATTCGAAGTCAAATTCAAGCAGAACTCACTTGGAAGAAAAGGGTGGTGACAGAACCCTGGCTCGACACCAATGAGTAAGGATGCCCGAGGTCCTTCTTAGATGACCAAATTCTATCCCGAAAGAGAGTTAGACATCAAACAACCTTGTGGTTTGTAGAGAGTTTCACCCAATCCCATCTTGTAAAAGTGAGAGAGTGGAGAGTCATAGCGAACTCTAGAAGGATTGTGTGAACAAAAAAACCCATAATATTTAGATATCTCCTTTATTTCCAGCTTGTGACTACTTTTCATTATTCTGTATTCTTTGCATTATTATTTCAATGAAAATGTGCTCATTTGCTTTTTATCCCATCATGAGTAGCTAAATCCCGTTGAGGGGTTCAATGTGGTGAATTCCCTTATGGTTTAATGGCTTGATAGTGTTTTATTTGCTTAAGTTGTGTTTAATGCATGTCATGAAGGATTGGAATTCCGTAGTTCCGTAATGCGGAAGTGTGATTGGGACCGATTCGTAATTAATTTTTGTTTAATCTAAAATACCAATACATTGGCAATAAACTTAGAACTGTTCTAGATTTATATTAAGGCTAAGCATACAAAAATATTAGATCTAAATCTAATTTATATAGTAACAAGTTACTTACTCTCGTTGACGACTCTGATTAAATTCACCAATTGCTTGTGAAATAATCACGAACTAGTGCGAAAACCACCACTATGGCTACACTAGTATGACTCTGAGACTTCTAGAGGCAGGAGTCTGGTGGGAGTCTAGAGGAAGCCTTGAAGGGAATTCTCTGAGAGTAGGAGAATGAATGGAATGCCTTTCACCCCACCCAAGGGGTCCTATTTCTAGGTAAAGGCCAAGACCTTTTTCCTAATAGGAAAAGGAAGATCTTTTCCTAATAGGAAAAGATCTCTAATTTTAATAAATAATTAATTAATTCCATAATTAATTAATTTCCATAATTAAATATCATATATTTAATCCTAGGGATTTTATTAAAATTAAAATTAATATGAATCAAATTCATATTAAATTTATTTGAACTTTTTCAAATATTTTCTTTCCTAATAGGAAAAGGTCTCTAATTTTAATAAATAATTAATTAATTCCATAATTATCTTGGTTTCTTTCAAATATGAGGAAGCCCATATCTCCGTGATTGATTTGGTATGATTTCTACACCTTGAATAAATTTTTGTATATTATCTGGGTTTATAAATAATAATTGATAGCGAGCAGAAATGTCGCTATTTTAGTCCCAATTTAGTAGGCTTTTTAGTGCTTAAATGTGTTTTTATTGAAAATATTTAATGTACTTTGTTATTTGGTCTTTAGGAGCAAAGTTGTAGATTTTGTGGAAAAAGTGTCCAAAATGAAGCCATTCAAGCTCAATTTCCATGCTTGGGTCAAGGGGAGTCAAAAGTGGTCAACTATGAAGAAAAACGTCCAAAAAGAAATGTGGAGATGCCCAAATTGAAGCCCAAATCCGCGCATGAAAGTTATGGAAATTGCCTAGCGTCGAGACGCTGTAAGGACAAAGTCGCGACGCTGTCTATTTCTTGGCCGGCAAGTCGATGACGTCACAGCGTCGCGACGCTGTGCCAAATAGCGTCGCGACGCTACCACCTTTCCAAGCCTATATAAGGCGCCCCTTGGTGCCTCATTTTACCATCAATCATCATATTCTTCCATTCTTTTGTTGCTTTCTTGGCTCCTTTGGGAGCCTCTCTCACGCCTTTCTAGCCTTTTTGAGAGTTTCTTTAGTGGGAAATCTTTGGGAAATTTTGGGGAGCATCCTAGGAGGCACAGGGAGGGTTCGGAGGGACTCCAAGCGTCAGCGAAGGAGTTTTCGACGATCAATTCCTTTCCTTTTATTATGCTCTTAATTATGCTTTCCATTGTAAATTTTGTGGATATATTAGCTATGTATAGCTAAACCCCAATTTGGGGTCTTGAAATGAAATTATAGTCAAAATATTGTTATAATTACCCTTCTCTTGCCCTTTTCCTAATTATTTGTATGGATGTGCTTAATGTTGTATGCAATCTGGCCAATTGTGTATTGATCTGATTCTTAATGGAAACTTGACAGAGAGAAGTTAGGATAGATCATAATCCATGCAACTAGTTTAATTGCCCGTCGTGACAACGAGATTAGTTGATTAAACTTAGATTCCTAAAATGAATCAGTGCGTAATAATTAATGATTTTTAATGGCGCTAAGGACACTTAGGTTGTTAAAATGAATTAATTACAATTAGGGGAGACCGACAGGAGAACCTATGTGATTAACGGAGATTCTAGGATTATAATTAGTTGGGCAACGAGATAGGATAATTATAATAAATGTTTAGCTAATAATTGATTTTCAAGACCCCTCTTCCCATTAAAAACTCTTTCTCCATATTTTATTTTTCTCGATTGATCAAATTTTCTCTTTAATTTCTTTGATTTTTTTTTAAATTCCATTGATTGCATGATCTGGTCCCTAAATATTATTTCGCCCAAGTATTTATAGTGCTCAAAGAAACTTTGCTTGCTTAACTTTCGCTTCGCCCCCCTGTGGATTCGATACTCGTTATTACCTACCGTTTTATATTACTTGTGGCGACCCGTGCACTTGCAGTGAGCGAACAAGTTTTTGGCGCTGTTGCCCGGGAGGGTTGATTTTTAAGCAATTCAATTTTTCTTGACATCGAAAAGAAAGGGATAAATAGTAATTTAGGTGTAAATAATTTTCTATCATTAATTTGTGAATATCATTTTATTTTCGTTTTTTTTTCTTTTGATTGATTGGGAGTATTGTATGCGAAGAAACAAGGTGGTTAATTTGTTTTCGCTAGATCTTGAAATTGACAGGACTCTTAAAACCATTCGTAGAGAGAAAAGATTAGCAGAAGCAATGGCCCATCAAGATGAAGCTCCCAAGGCAATCAAAGACTTTTTACAGCCAGTTCTTCCCACCGAGAATTCTGGAATTGTTTACGCCCCGATCCAAGCTACCAATTTTGAGTTAAAGACAGGATTGATTCAGATGGCGCGCGATAACTCTTTTAAAGGACATCCTTCCGAGGATCCATACTCACATCTGCGATCATTATTGGAAATATGTGGGACGGTAAAAATGAACGGAGTTTAGGTCGACGCTATAAGATTAAGGTTATTCCCATTTTCTCTACTAGACAAGGCAAAGGATTGGCTCGAATTAGTCGAGACGGGCAGTATTAGTACATGGGACGAGCTTGCCCAAGCTTTCCTAACTAAATTTTTCCCGCCAGCCAAGACTACAAAGCTACGGACTGAGATCGGAACGTTTAGGCAGCTTGACGAGGAGCAGTTGTACGAGGCATGGGAGAGATACAAGGAGATGCTTAGGCGATGCCCCCAGCATGGATATCCGGATTGGCTCCAGGTACAGTTGTTTTACTCTCGTTGACGACTCAGATTAAATTCACCAACTGCTTGTGAATTAATCACGAACTAGTGTGAACACCACCACTATGGCTACACCGGTATGACTCTGAGACTTCTAGAGGCAGGAGACTTGTGGGAGCCTTTGGGAGGATTCTCTGAGAGTAGGAGAATGAATGAGATACCTTTCACCCCACCCCAGGGGTCCTATATATAGTAAAGGCCAAGATCTTTTTCCTAATAGGAAAAGGGAGACCTTTCCTAATAGGAAAAAGTCTCTAATTTTAATAAATAATTAATTAATTCCATAATTAATTAATTTCCCAATTAAATATCATATATTTAATCTTAGGGATTTTATTAAAATTAAAATTAATATGAAACCAATTCATATTAAATTTATTTGAACTCTTTCAAATATTTTCTTTCCTATTAGGAAACTGTCTCTAATTTTAATAAATAAATAATTAATTTCATAATTAATTAATTTAACCAATTAAATATCATATATTTAATCTTAGGGATTTTATTAAAATTACAATTAATATGAATCCAATTCATATTAAATTTATTTGAACCCTTTCAAATACTTTCTCTCAAGAATTAATTAATTCAAAAATTATATTATAAAGTTTCATAAACTTTATATTATAATGCATCAATATACATTATACGATTCCCCAAATAAATTGAACACTTTCAATTTACAATTTATACTTAATTGCCTCAAGTCTCTTTACGAGCTACCAGTGGGACCTAATGGACCTACAGATCAGAAGCTCCAACGATACGAGACTAATTGGCCAAACTCATTGACCAAGTTTAGTCAACATTCGTTAACTGTGGGTCACTCCACTAAAGACCCACAGCTGCACTCTTCTCACTATAGAATATTTCTGTGTCCATGGATATCGACCAAGCAGTAAGTCAATCCTTCACGTGTGTTCGTAACACCAGCTGGGTCAAATTACCGTTTTACCCTTGGGTTACCTCTGGTTCCTTAAGTACCACTGATTCCTCTAATGAACAAGTTGTTTAGGGTCCAACCACTAAACAGGAGTTCCTCTCAGGCTAGGAGAGGACGACGCGCCTTTGTTCAAGCCCTAGAATCAGCCCTTAAGGGAACACATATCTACTTACCCCAATAGGGGAAGGAGTGAATTCCATCTTGTACTGTTATGTTCCCAGCCCCCATTCGGTCTTGCCCCTGAAATGGTAGGCTTATTGAGTCGGCGAACTGGCCACTCTCACCCATACAAATCTAAGGACAGTCCCTCCTAGAAGGGGTTCATAACAGACTCAGGATTGAGATTGAGTTACTTAGGTCATCCTATTGAAATAGAAACCTAAACTAGTTAACGACGTTACATCTAGTGGTTACTATTTCGCGGTCTGGTCTTATGCAAACTCATTGCATAGGATACGCCCACCCGCATGTCTCCTACATGGATGCTTTGGATGATTGCATCTGTATCGAATAAAAGGTGGGCCGTATCACATAGTGTCACCAGGATAAGGTACCCAGCCTTATCCCTATACTATAGACTATTTAGGTTGTTACTTGGACACTGATCCCCGTATGTCCCCACATACTAGTCCAAGTTTCATTTAAACAACCCTGGATCTTAGTTTATTGGATTTAGGGTTTATTAATGCAAACTCGATTATTCAATAACCAAATTACTGAATTACTCAAATAACACTTTATTGAGATTGATTAATTTGTTTCATTTACTATCTACGAGTTTTAGGGCATAAAACCCAACAAGGAAAACATGTTTCATGCATTAGTAATTATTACAACTGTTATAATCAAATTGGAATGCATGATTTAGGGTTTCATGTTAGATGCATGTTTAATGGTTAATTTCGTTTAGTTTGATTAATATTAAGTGTTATATTAATAAACGAAAATGAACAAGCATGCAACATGAAACCACCTTAGCATAGATGAATGTTATAGATTTATCGTTATTTATAAATAGTTATAAACCAAGATAGACGTTAAAATCTATAACAAGATAAATTCATGCTCACTTAGGTTAATGAACCTCAAACTCGAACAATTCACATAGAATAGGTCAATATCTTGTAAAGCTAAGGTTACAAGCGAACTCACCCGATAAGATGTTGTCTAAGGCTGGAGGTATTTAAGTTCACGGTTTACGAAACACCTCCTACTTGGGCATCAAGTCGGTACTTGAGTTAGGTTAACCCGAGCTTTATGAGCATGCGTGAGCGATGTAATGTTTAAAAGAGTTTATCACCTAGACATCGTAAGTATAAAGCGTTATACACACCTAGACGTAGGTTGCTTCTACATGGTGCTTTATATAACTTGATATTCGCTTCTTATAAATTTTCATCACCATTAGAAGCATGTTATAGGACTAATTCATTAAAAGTTATAATAGTTATAAAAGTTAATGAATAGAAACCGTCAAATCTAAAACAAAGAGATGCATGCATGCTATCATAGGATCTTAGAGATTGAGTTAAATTTAAATGGTTTAAAATTTAATAGACCTAAGATCATGATTCTAATAGGATTAGAATATCCTACTTAGTATTTGAAGTATAATTAAACCATTATAAAGTAAGATATAAGACTTCGGCTATAAGGGAACTCTCTCAACAAATGGATCAGTACCTAAGTTGAATTAACCACGGTCTTATTAGCATGCACACATCACTATGTAATTAAAAGCGTTTAATTCACCTAGACATTAGATAAAGACCTTTATAAAGAGTTACAAAAGGCGTAGACTTAGATAGATTCATTTAGTCGGAATTTACCTAAGTAATAAAAGATCCTAAAAATTTAGGACACTTTAGTGGGAGGAAAAGTATAAAAACAAGATATTAATATCAAGTTTTTACTCTCACGTCCCCCTGTGTTCACATCGTGAGATCCATGCTTGGCCTCAAGGCGCCTCGGGAGCGTCCCCCTACGGATGGTGTTTGCATTTGTCAATAACACGGTGAATGGGGAAAGTTTTAAGAGTTAGTGGGTGAAGGAAACATGTTAATGTATCCTGCGGTCTCTTCTAATAGGTTGCACCGTGAGATTCCTATTGAGGGAATTAAAGCCCGTGCGCAGCGAGATTAAATCAGACCCTTACTCGGTTTTAATTACGAAATAAAATACCAGTACGTTGGCAATCTAAAATAGAAACAATTTTTCTACAAATTCTAGATTAAGCATGCTATAAAACGATCTAAACTATTTAAATTCAAGAACACTTACATGGATTGAAGATCAAAACTCAGCACGATGCTCCAATTCATGGTAGTTTTTCCTCCCAACGAACACCACCACATCGGATCACCCGCTATGACTCATGGGCTATGAAAACCGGCTTGTGGGAGCTAAAAAGATGTCTTGGAAATAAACTAGTGAACGGTGTTACAACTAGAGGTTGCTATTTCGCGGTCCGGTCTTATGCAAACTCATTGCATTCAATCGCCCACTCGCATGTCTCCTTCATGGATGCTTTGGATCATTGGATCTGTATCGAATACAAGGTGGACCGTATCGCAGTTGGGACGTGATTCCATGTTCCATCAAATAGTTTTGGAATTCTAAGTTCAAATACTCTCCGCCTCGATCAGATCGAAGTGTTTTAATGGTCTTACCTAATAAGTTATCAACTTCAGCCTTATACTCCTTGAACTTTTCAAGGGCTTCAGACTTTTGAATCATTAGGTATAAATAACCATACCTTGAACAATCATCTATGAAAGAGATGAAATATTCTCATACCCTCCTCGAGCGCTAACATTCATTGGACCACAGAGATCCGTATGTACGAGCTCAAAGGGCTCCTTGGCACGATAACCTTTTTCAGTAAAAAGGTCGTTTGGTCATTTTACCTTCGAGACATGACTCACATGGAGGTAAAGTACTATCTTCTAACAGGCTTAGACGTCTGTTCTTAACCAATCTCCCAATCCTATTGAGATTTATGTGGCCAAGTCTCAAGTGCCAAAGATAGCTACTTTGAGAAACCTTTTGCCTATTTGGTTGAGTCTCTACTATTTTAAACATCTCATTATTCAAAATAGCCCTAGACTCTATTGGTCTTCAAACATATAAATTGTTCAATTTTGCAGAACAGATATCAGCACCCCTTCTAGCAATGAAAGCTTCGTTTACAGAAAGGACACTGAATATCCTTGTTCAAGAAAACAAGAAATAGAAATTGTTTTTTTTTATATTTTAGGAACTATATATACATTATCCCATAACATATAACATTCCTTAAAGAAGAACATTTTAATATCTTCCACTGCTTCAGTTGAAATGAATTCCCCAGTCCCAACTCTGAGAGTCATTTCCCCAGCATCTAATTGTTGCCAGGAGCTCATTCCCTCAAAGGAAGAGCATACGTGATCAGTGGCACCTGAATCAAGGATCCAGGTTGTATCATAATTTTCCACTATACACGTTTCAATGACCAATAAATCACATTTATTTTCACTGAGCTTTGCTAAGCAATTTATGTAATATTCATCATCAACACTTTCAGATGAATTAGACATGTGGGTGACAAGGGAAAAAATATACCTATTTTACCCTTATATTTAGCTCATTATCTTGTCAAAATTATATGTTTTAGATCATATTTGTTGTTCCAGAGCTCAAAATATGTTAAAGTTGATAAGTTGAGGAGTTGAGTCATACATATCAAAATATGCTTAATTGTGCTTGAAAAGACTCAAATTGATATGAATTTGACTAAGTTTGTTGTTGTGCAGAAAAAACAGAGGAAGTTGGAATATGCCCAGAAATGCGACGCATTTCTGGGAAGGCAAAAATGAAATGCGACCGCTTTTCTAGAAAAATAGAGGCAGTTCCGAGTCTGTCGCGGGTCGTTTTGAACGAAACTATTGCGGACCTAATTGGTCGTTTTGACCCTAAATTCAACTGGGCTACCTATCAGCACCATTTTTGTAGCTTCTCAATCATTTCCAGCGCTATATAAGGCCTCAATTCAACGTCAAATGCAAGCAGAACTCATTTGGAAGAAGAATGTGGTGATAGAACCCTAGTTGACACCTATGAGTTGGGATGCCCAAGGTCCTTCTTAGATGACTAAATTCTAACATTAGTTAGACATCAAACCTTAGGGTTTGTAGGGATTTTCACCCATTCCCACTTGTAAATGCGTGAGAGTGGAGTGTCGAGCGAACTCTAGAAGGATTGGATAAAAAAGAAAAAACCCTAGTATTTAGCTACTGTCATTACTTCCAGCTTGTGTCACTTTTTATTTATCTGTATTATTTATTCTTTATTTCAATGAAGAGATATTCATTAGCACTTTATCCCACCATGAGTAGCTAAATTCCGCTGAGGGGTTCAATATAGTGAATTTCCTTATGGTTCAATAGCTTGAAAATGTTTATTTGCTTAAGTTCCTATTCAATGCATGTCATTCTTAATTGATTATCATTCTGATCTTGCTAAGTTTAAATTGATCACTTTGACTTTGCATTATATGTGAGTTTGATCTCGAAAGGGACAGACGATATCGGTTCTCATAAAGGTGATATACGAGAAAAAGCTTGAAAGAGATTGTTTGGTGGTATAGGGCTATAGATTGTATTCATGAAGTATCTATGTCGGAGTCGAGTCACAGAAATGTGCATAACGGTACTCGCTTAGCCTTCTAACGGTTCTTGGGAGCAAGGGCCAAATAGAAGTTAAATCTGACCCAATGCATTGATTAGGCTTAAGTTTAATATTCTATGATTAAAGTTATTTTCCTTTGGGGTGAGACTATGTTGAATACCTCGTTTTATTTATTATTGTTATTTCTTTATTTTTATTTATCTTCCAAAAACCAATCAACAATTATTTCTTTGGTTACCTATTTGAAGAAATCATTTAAGCAGATTCTTCTTCAAATCTGAATTTCCAACTTAGTCCTCGTAGGATCGATAGCCTTGGAATACTTCTAAGGTTTTTTATTACTACGTGCGATAGTGTATACTTGCACTAAGGTTGGCTGAATTTATCATTATTATTATCATTCATCTTATCTTACATCCATCATTCAGCCTTTGCCGCACCAGTGGGCCTGAGGACAGTCCTCAGTTAAGACCAATTCCACTCAATTAGTGTTTAAGTTCATTTTCTTAGTTGTATTAGCAATACTAGTTTTTAAAAAGTTAATTAGTATTGTTGCATTAACCCATTACACAACAAAATATCATTATTTTAATCCAATCAATTTATCAAAAGTAATGATCGACCCATAGAATAAACATTCATCTTGCAACGATACTTCAGAGGTTTATAGCAACAGCTACCGTAGGGCAGTCAGCTATTCCTTCCCTGAAGTGAGACATTCTCAGCCAATCCCTATTACCAGAATAACTCATATTCCAATAGTTCTTAGCTACCGTTCTTTGGTCAGGAAATTATTAACACCTTAACAATTTCCTGTAAGTGTGACCCTCCATTTTCGGATTTCAGAGGTCGGCCCCAACAATGCTACCGTCGGGAAAGTCAAAGTTGGAAATGGACCTAAGAAACCCTATCCATTTTCGGAGTTTGTGTTGTTCTGACTCCCATGATCAAACACTCCGTAGGGCAATCACTCCCAGGGTGACTCGCAGGCAGATCATGGGGATGTCACGGTGCAACCTAATGGAGGAGACCGTAGGATACGTTAACACATCCTACTCCCACTTACAATAAAATACTCCCTCATTCACCTTGATATTGATCCATGCAAACACCATCCGTAGGGGGTCACTCCCAGGGTGACTCGAGACCAAGCATGGACCTCACATTGTGAACTCTTGAGGACGTGAGAGAAAAACTTGATTTATGAAAATCTTGTTTCGATATATTTCCTCCAACTAAGTATTTTTATACTTAAAGAGTTTGTTACCTAGGTAAATTCCGGCTAAGTGAATCTATCTAAGTCTATGCATGTATATAACTCTTATATAAAGGTCTTTACTCTAATGTCCAGGTGAATTAAACCCTTTTAATTACCTAGTGACGTTGCATGCTAACATTAAACTATGATTAATTCAACTCAAGTTCCGGGTCAGTTCCCAGGTAGGAGGTGTTCCATAAACCGCCAACTTAAATACCGTCAACCTAGACAAAATTTCACCAGAAGAGTTCCCTTATAATCATAGTAATGTTTTTCCTACTTAGTATATTAAAACTATTTTAATTATGAGTAAGAAAATAACTCTAATCCTATTAGAATTAAAATGAGCTTACATCTAATTAATTTTAAACATTTAAAAATTAATTCAATTTAACCAAAGATCCTATGTTTGCATGCAACTCTTTGTTATAGGTTGACGGTCTCTAATCATTTTTATAATCATTATAAAATTTTAATGATTAGCCCTATAACATGCTTCTATGGTGTTGGAAAAAGTAACAATCATATTCTAATTATTAAACACCATATTATTATGACGCCGATAATGATAATATAACGATTATATTAATCTAAAGTGGTGTCATGCTTCATGCAATTTCAATTTCATTTAATTAATATCGATTATATTAATTAAACATCCAGGAAACTAAATTACATGATATTTGACATTAATATAATATAACTCTTATATTAATATAATTAATGTCTTGCTCAATGCTATTCCATTTTCATTTAATTAACATAACACTTTATATTAAACACATACGTGAAAATCATGCATTGAGATTATTATTCTCATCCATAACATAACACTTATATTATTACTCATGAAAATAAACCTAAGCATGCATGCTACATTAATTAAATACAACTCTTATATTTATCTAAATTAATGTAATGCATCATGCTTCTCAAATTTCATATACTTAATATAACAATTATACTAAATCACTCATGAAATTAAATCATACATATTTATCATATGTTATAACAATTATAACATAAATATGCATGAAACATGCTTAACTATGGTGAGATTTAGCTAAATGACATTCATAAACCAATTAAATAGTATATGAACCGGTTAATTGGCCCCTAGGAAAACAATTAAAGCATAAAATTACATTAATTTTACAAAAATCTATCCTAAAACCCTTTTGCCACTCAAAAAAATCAGACCAAACCAGCCAAAAGACGCCTAAACGGGGTAAAAAAACGGTCAAAACCGATCCAAAAAGCACTGAACCAGCGTCAAAACCCACGAACCAGTCAAACTCTATCGGCCTAGTCAACGAACCGCTGAAGAACCACTGAACCGCGCTCGAACCGTTGAGGCAGTCAACGAACCGGTGAACAAAATGATGAACCACGTGCCATACAGTCGAACTGACGCCTGAACCGGGCCTCCTAATGGCTGGACCTCGCCTCGCGACGTCACGCTGACGTCAGCCCATGCGCCTAGGCGATTTTCCATTTTTTTTCCGATTCAGCACTGTGTTATTCGTTCCAGCCACTGTTTTTCGTCGCTTTTTGCCAAATTTGGTCCCGATTTTCACCAAATTCAATCCTATGGATAGACACAGACTTACAAAGACTCGATTTACTCAAAATGCCCAAAAACACAGGGGCCCTTTACATGAAAGGATTACAGCCCTTGGGTAGAGGAATTAAATCAGACCATTACTTAATTTTAATAACAAAATAAAATACCAGTACATTGGCAATCTAAAATAGAAACAATTTTTCTACAAATTCTAGATTAAGCATGCTATAAAAAGATCTAAACTATTTAAATTCAAGAACACTTACATGGATTGAAGATCAAAACTCTGCACGATGCTCCAATTCATGTAGTTTTTCCTCCCAACGAACACCACCACGTCGGATCACCCGCTATGACTCTTGGGCTATGAAAACCGGCTTGTGGGAGCCAAAAAGATGTCCTCGAAGGGAATTCTACAACAAGGAGAGTTGCTGCAGATTTGGGAGAGAATTTTTCTGAGAGAACTGATTTCAGTTTTTTCCGTGAGTGAGAGAATGAACGTAATTGTAGGGAACTCCCCTTCAACATACGATAAGTGGGGAAGGGAAGTTATCTTCCCTACTCAATCTTGATCGTTGATTATTACCTTAAGGATCTTGGCCATCAATTAATTCAATAATAGTTATTTAATTAATTAATTAATTCTAATTAATTTAATTAAATCAATATCAATTAAATCAATTATAATATAAGGTTTTTAATTTAATTTAAATCATATTCAATTAGATTAAATTGGCTATTCAATTAATTCTCAATTAATTGCATCCACACTAATTAAATATCAAATATTAATTTTATAATTGAATCATATTCAATTTTATCTCTCTCATTTAACCTATAATTTTAATGTGCATCAAAATGTACATTAACATAAACTATAGCATTAATTTGATTAAACCATATTTAACCAAATTTAATTTAATTAATTAATTCCACAATTAATTAATTCATGAATTTAATCAAAAATCACATATTTAATTAAATTCATAATTCTCTCATTAATTAATTTTTGAATCACATCCAAAATTAATTTTATTATAAAGTTTAATTCTCTAATTAAGCTTATATAATAATGTATCTCCATACATTATATTAAATCCCTTAATTTTCAAGACTAAATAATCTCAACACCCGTTACGAGCTAGCAGGTGGACCTAATGAACGTACATATCAGAAGCTCCAATGATACGAGATTAACTAGCTAAACTCATTAACCAAGTTAATCAACATTTGTTAACTGTGGGTCACTCCACTAAAGACCCAAAGTTGCACTCTTCTCACTATAGAATATTTCCATGTCCACGGATATTGACCAATACAGTAAGTCAATCCTTCACGAGTGTTTGAACCTCAAGCTGGATCAAATTACTATTTTACCCCTGGGTTACCTCTGGATCCTTAAGTACCATTGATCCCTCTAATGAACAACCTGTTTAGGGTCCAACCACTAAACAGAAATTCCCCTCGGGCAAGGAGAGGACAGCGCGCTTTTGTTCAAGCCCCAGAATCAGCCCTTACGGGAACACACATCTACTTACTCCAATAGGGGAAGAAGTGAATTCCATCTTGTATTGTTATGTTCCCAGCCCCCATTTGGTCTTGCCCTTGAAATGGTAGGATTATTGAGTCGGCGAACAAGCCACTCTCACCCATACAAATCTAAGGACAATCCGTCCTGAAAATGAGTTCATAACAGACCCAGGATTGAGATTGAGTTACATAGGTCATCCTATGGAAATAGAAACCTAAACTAGTTAATGGTGTTACAACTAGAAGTTACTATTTCGCGGTCCGGTCTTATGCAAACTCATTGCATAGGATACCCCCTCTCGCATGTCTCGTACATGCATGCTTTGGATCATTGCATCTCTATCGAATACAAAGTGGGTCGTATCACATAGTGTCGCAAGGATAAGGTACCCAGCCTTATGCCTATACTATAGACCATTCAAGTTGTTACTTGAACACCAATCCCTGTATGTCCCCACATACTAGTCCAAGTTTCATTTAAACAACCTTGGATCTTAGTTTATTGGATTTAGGGTTTATTAATGCAAACTCGATTATTCAATAACCAAATTACTGAATGACTCAAATAACGCTTTATTGAGATCGATTAATTTGTTTCATTTACTATCTACGAATTTTACGGCATAAAACCCAACACCTATGCACCGTCTGTGAGTCTCCCTGAGAGCGATCACCCTATAGATGGCTGGCGCATGGGATTCAGAACAACGCAAGCTCCCGAAATGTATAAGGTTTTTTAGGAGCATTCCAAACACTAGCTCTTCCCTACAGTGGCATTGTTAGGGACGTCCTCCAGAATCTGAAAATGGCGGGTCACACGTACAAGATTGTCTTGACTGAACCGACAGTAGCTAATAACTATTGAAATAAAGAGTTATTATGGCAATATTAAATATCCGAGATTGTCTCGATTCAGAGGAGTAGCTGACTTCCCTACGGTAGCAGTTATTCTGAACCCCTGAAGTATCGTTGCAAGATATATCAAATAATATACTTGGGTCGATGATTACTTTTGCTAAATTTGATTGGATAGTATGTATAATGGGTTTATTGCTAGTTTTTAATACCGTTATATGTTTATTTCAGCGATATGTTGAATTATGTATGTGCTTTGTCGAATGCCAAATTAAACGGTTTAGAACATACAACTAAGAAACACTTAAAACTGGTGGAAAACAATTTAGGTGTGGTTTTAACTGAGGGACGTCTTTGGGAAAACTGCTTAGCCAAGAGGAACATGATCAACGACTCTAAATCTGATTTATTATTCTTTGAATCGTGGATAGTGGAAAATGACAGTTCAGTCTGGATACTTGATTCAGGTGCCACTCATCACATATGTTCTTCATTTGAAGGAATGAGTTCCTGGACTAAGTTACAAGCTGGCGAGATGATATTTAAATTCAGAAAACAAGAAGTCATCTCTGCTACTACAGTGGAAGACATAAAATTGTTCTTCTCGGATGAACGTTACATAATATTGTAAAATGTGTACATAGTTCTGGGAATTAAAAGAAATTTGATTTCTCTATCTTGCTTCATTAACAACGTTATTCAACATCCTTCTCTATTAATGAAGCATTCATAACTAAAAGAGGTATTGATGTTTGCCCTGCAAACATGGAGAATAATTTATATTTTTTAAAACCAATTAAGTCTAAAGCTATTTTAAATCATGAGATGTTTAAAATTGTTTAGACTCAACCTAAAAGATGGAAAGTTTCTCAAGATACCTATCTCTGGCACTTGAGGTTAGACCATATTAAACTCAATTGGATTAGGAGATTGGTTAAAAATGGACTTATAAACAAGTTAGAAGTTAGCTCCTTACCTCCCTGTGAGTCATGCCTTCAAGGTAAGATGACTAAACGACCTTTTACTAGAAAAGGTTATCGTGCCAAAGAGCCCCTTGAGCTCATACATTCGGACCTCTGTGGACCGATGAACGTTAGAGCTCGAGGAGGGTACAAATATTTCATTAGTTTTATTGATGATTATTCACGATATGGCTATAACTACCTAATGCATCATAAGTCTGATGCCCTTGTAAAAATCAAGGAGTATAAGGCTGAGGTTGAGAACCTCTTAGGTAAGACAATTAAAACACTTCGATCCGATCGAGGTGGAGAGTATATGGACTCGAGATTCAAAGACGACTTGATAGAGCGTGGAATCACGTCTCAACTCTCAGCCCCTGGTACACCTCACCAGAACAGTGTATCCGAAAGGAGAAACAAAACTTTGTTAGACATGGTTCGCTCAATGATAAACTATGCTCAATTACCTAACTCGTTTTGGGGTTATGTAGTAGAGACTGTAGCTTATATTCTAAACCTGGTTCCCACAAAGAGTGTTTCAGAATTTGGGGATCCCAACATACGTGCTACAGGCAAATCTAAAGAAATTAGAACCTCGTTCAAGATTTTGCCTCTTTGTAGGCTATCCAAAAGAGACGAGAGGTGGATACTTCTTCGATCCTGAAGATAGCAAAGTATTTGTATCGACAAATGCTTCGTTCTTAGAAGAAGACCCCGTCAGGAACCACAAGCCATAGAGTAAAATTGTTTTAACTGAATTATCTAATAAAGCTAAGAAAACATCATCGAAAGTCATCGATGAAGCTGGCACCTCCAGTCAGTCACGTCTTTCTTAAGAGATAAGAGAGCCTCGACGTAGTGGGAGGGTTATTAGACAACCTAACCGCTATCTAGGTTTATCTGAAACTCCAATCGTCATGCCTGATGACAGAGTCGATGATCCATTGACCTATGGACAAGCAATAAATGACGTCGACAAGGACGAATGGATTAAAGCTATGGATCTCGAAGTGGAGTCCATGTATTTTAATTCAGAATGGGAGCGTGTAGATCAACCTAAAGGGGTAAGACCCATAGGCTGTAAATGGATCTACAAGAGAAAATGAGACGCTACTGGAAAGGTACAGACCTTTAAAGCACGACTTGTGGCAAAAGGTTTTACCCAATGGAAACGGATTGACTGTGAAGAAACTTTCTCCCTGGTTGCCATGTTGAAGTCGACAAGGATACTTCTATCCATTGTCATATTCTATGATTATGAGAGGTAGTTGTTTTATTTTGTTGGATTGATTTTTTGTATGAATGTATTTTTATTTTATTCATGCAATCTTGTTTAATGTTTTCAATTACTTGATCAATAATTGGATGATTTGGGTGTTTAATTTGCTCAGGAGAGGGGGTTTTGCCTAAACTCACTTATTTAATTGCATGACTAAAGCTGAGTTTCTAAGTTTGTGACAGAATTTAGATTTTCTTTAAAAGTATATATAACAAGGACTAAGCCAAATAATGACATACATGCTAATAGACTTAGATAGGGATATTGGGTTTATTGTATGCATGAGAATCAATTATGCTCGGGAGAGATAATTGTGATAAAGGTTTCCTTGGCTTGTAAAACAATTGCACGATAGATTCATTCCAATTAATCAAATCCTCAATCTTAATCAATGAAATCAGTTCCATAAGAATCTTTCCATTTGAATCTCCACCTTTTATTTTATGTGGACGATATCCTACTCATTGGGAATGATGTACGTTATCTTACTGACATCAAACAATGGCTAGCAATTCAGTTCAAAATGAAAGATTTGGGTGAGACACAATATGTTCTAGGGATCCAAATTATTTGGGACCGAAAGAACAAAATGCTAGCTCTGTCTCAAGCATCTTATATAAAAAAGTTGTTGATTAAACATAACATGCAGAATCCCAAGAATGGTTTGTTACCTTTCAGGCACGAAATAATTTTGTCTAAGGAACAATGTCCTAAGACTCCTCAAAAAGTTGAGGATATGAGACATATTCCCTATGCCTCTGCAGTTGGCAGCCTGATGTATGACATGTCGTGTACAACGCCTGACATTAGTTATGTAGTAGGGATTGTCAGTAGATATTAATCCAATCCAGGTTTCGATCACTGGACTGTCGTTAAGAATATCCTTAAGTATCTTAAGAGAACGAGGGATTATATGCTTGTGTATGGTGATAAGGATTTGATCCTTAAAGGATACACTGATTCGGACTTCCAAACCGATAAGGATTCGAGGAAAACCAAATCGGTTCAGTATTTACTATAAATGGAGGAGCAATAGTGTGGCGTAGCATCAAACAATGATGCATAGAAAACTCGACCATGGAAGCCGAATATGTAGCTGCCTGCAAAGCAGCGAAAGAGGCACTATGGCTCAGGAAGTTCTTGACCGATTTGGACGTCGTTCCAAATATGTGTCTGCCCATCACCCTATACTGTGATAATAGCAATGTAGTTGCAAACTCAAAAGAACCTAGAAGTCAGAAACGAGGCAAGCACGTTGAGAGAAAATATCATCTCATCGGGGGGATAGTGCACCAAGGAGACGTGATCGTCACAAAGATAGCGTCGAAGCACAACATTGTTGATCCATTCACGAAGGCTCCCACGACTAAAGTGTTCCAGAGTCATACCTAGAGGGTCTAGGTATGCGAGATATGTATAGAAAATAATCTAGGGCAAGTGAGAGAATTGTAATCGGTATTCGATACCCTACTGTACTAGGTATTGTGATGTCCTAGTTTATTGTATTTCTAAATTGTTATCAATACAAGTATTTATTCACCCCACTAAACTATGTTTATAGTGCAAGTGGGTGATTGTTGGGATTGGTGCCCTAAAACTCGTAGATAGTGAATGAAACAAATAGTAATATGTTTGTTCAATAAAGTTGTTATCGAGTTTTTGTTCACTTAATTTCATTAAATAAGTGGTCCGTAGGTCCATTAGGCCTCCCCTGCTAGCTGATATGGAATAAACATTAGAACAAGTATGATGAAGAGTTTGAGACGTTCAAATTCATTATAGGGAGTTGTCGTTAAATTATATTTGATATATTTAATGTTAAAGTTTAGTTACAAATTAAACAATATTAGAGAGAGTCAGGAATATTTAAATAATATTTAAATATTAGAATTTAATGTTCATATCGACTTAGAATTGAATAGTGATTCATATTTGAAGATCGAGTTTAAGGGAAGTCGAGATTAGTATCGAGATTGGAATAATTCTTTAATTTAATATTTGATATTAAATTAAAATAAATTATATTTAATTAAATTATTAAATAAATATGAGAAATCAATTTGTAAATTTAATTCAAATTAAATCTTAGTTTTAATTTGCATTTGGATTTCATTTTCCAAATGTGAACTTTCACATCTCTATTCTCCTAGTTTTGACACCTCCATGGACACCTCAAAGAAGACAATATGTTGTCTTCTTCAAATAGCACCACCTGCATATGTTTTTTCTATATAAGAAGAAGAAAAACGTGATGAAAGCTGATGAAAAAGATGAAAATTTTCTCTCTCAAGTTCACAAGCTAAGACTCTCAAAATAAGAAGAAACTCTCCCAAATTCATCACAAATTTTGTGTCCCACAACACGTTATAAGGCCATAGGATAGTGGGGAAGATCACGGTGGTCGTCCAGAAGTAATTGGTGCTTAGATTTCATCCATAGAGTGCTCGAATTTCTTCCCAAAAGGTTGGTAATTTTGTACTCTATTTTTCGATTGTTATTTAATTTTGTACTCTATTTTTCAATTGTTATTTTGTACTCTATTTTATATATGTATGTATAAAAAAAAAAAAAAAAAGTGAAATCTCACGATTTCTTCCCCCCAAGCGTCTTCTTCTATCTCTCTCCCTCTACGATTTTTTCCCTCTCTTTTCCCTATCTACGTCGCACGCCTCCACACCACCGCCTAGCTCACCCCCTCTTCTCCAGTCACCTCCGCGCCATCCAGATCCGCCGCACCACTGCAACGTTGTCGTCGTCTCCCTCCCTCTTGAGTTCCTTTTCTCTCAATCGCTCCTTTTCTCTCAATTGCTCCCTCCCGTCACTCTGTCTGTGCCGCACGCATCCACGTCTAGATTCGTCGCAAGTTACACCACTGCAACGTCTCGAGTCGTTGGACCAGCACGACGATCCACCGCCGCAGTTCCAACCCACAAGTGCCGACGTCATTGATTGCACCACCCAGATCTGTCGCGAATCGTTGCACCCATCAAGTGTTGGTTGCAGTAGCCATAGTCACGTATTTGGTGTCGTTTGGGGTAAGTCAGGGTGAGTTTCCATGTTTGATTTGAGTTTCTTCAACAATTTTCTTAAGAATAGAAATTAACCCATAGATGTTTCCCAAATCGATTCTAGGTTGTTGTGTGTTTCTGTCATTCAAGTCGAGCATTGACCACTCAAGTTGCTGCCAAGCAAAAGGAATTATTTTGTTGGTTGAGTTTTATTTGCTCGTTTAAGTCTCTGTTAGTGATCATTTGGATGTTTGGAGTTGACCCATTGTTAATTGAGCACATTTCAACGCTACCCTCTATTTTTCAAGCATTGAGGTTGCTAGATTCAATTATTTTAAGTATTGTCCAACAGATGTTTAGGCCTTCCCGGGTGAGTATTCAACGGTAAAGACCTATTTTAAGCATGTTTGAGTTTAATGGAATTGTTGCACACAAATTTCTAATCTTAAAAAGCCTTTTATGTGTAGTTGTGGGCATTCTTGGCTAAGGATTTAGGAAATCATTGGAGTAAGAATTTGGAGTAAAAATTCTTCGGCGATACTATGTAAGTAATTCCACTATCAGCATGTTGGAAATTTATTGTTGACTGTAAAAATTGTTGTTTGTCATGATGATTGCAAAATCATTGGGTGCTAAACTATTTTGATGGTGGAGCATGAATTGGAATGTTATTATGTGAACTTTACGTTGATATATATATTCTTGTATGTTGAGTAATGAGCATGTAAATTAGGACTTCGATGTTTCTTCATGATGACATTATTGGAATGAAATGAAAATATGTTGTGTGGCATTATCATAAAGTTAGACAAGGGACCTCACGTGCATACGTATGACCCACAGTGACGTACAATCTTAAAAGTTTTGCTATTGAAAAGCTTGGTGATATGGCAAGGAGTTTTAATTAAAACTTGGCAATATGGTCAAGATGTGTTTTTCTTTTTATAGTTTTCCTAACACATGATGATATGGTCAATGAAATGATTTTGGCATTTATTTTAAAACCGGGCGACATGGCCATGACGATAGGTGGCGATATGGTCACAATAAAATTTTTAGTGGCGATAAGGTCACAGAATAGTTTTCGTGGTGATAGGGTCACATTTGGCGTTATGACCAAGGAATATAGTTCTATAAAGAAAAATTAGTTCCCCTCATAAATGTTTGTGCTTGCATAACCAACCCTGGTAGAGGGGTTACTTACGAAGTATTTTTAATACTCATTCTTTGTTTATTTTAATTTTTTTAGGCAAGAGCGAGAACGTGTTAGGCGACTAATTAAGGGCACTTGCTGGTGGTGCCATGGGGGACGTTGTCAACACATTTTACTTCCGCACATTAGTTTTTGTAATTTGAATTTTCTATGTAAATATTTAAACACTAATCTATTTTGTTGCATTTTGAGGCGCTGAAATATATTTATATTTTCCTAGTTTTCTTGGGATCCCAAACAATTGTTTTACTAAAGTTATATACCTATTTTATGCATTCTAGATTTCTAGGAAAAATTTTACTTCATAGTTTTTTGAATCATTCATGCATGTAGTAATGTCCTTAGGCAGTCTTTAGGTTTCAAAAAGTTGAGGTGTTACATGTTTGCTTCTATCTTGTTGATTCCCCACTGATTATTTACTCAGAGCAGCTTGGTTTGGTTAATTTATGGTCGGTTCTGCCATTTTTCTTCACCGATTGGATCGGTTCAGCAATGTTTGGGTTGGTTCAAGCAATTTTAAGAAGTTTTGGGCTGATTTGAAATGTTCGGGAGCGATCCAAGGCGATTTATAAATTATTAATGTAATAAGGTAGTTTATTTGCCTTATTTAGATGCCAAAATTGGTCCACTTTAGTGTGTTTAATTTATTATGTATTCTGAATGTCTGTTTTAAATTAAATTAGAATCATATATGCATATTGCATGCCATATGGATTTAAAATCCCGCCATAGGAAAACATGTTTCATGCATTAGTAATTATTATAAGTGTTATAATCAAATTGGAATGCATGATTTAGGGTTTCATGTTAGATGCATGTTGAATAGTCTAATTTCGTTTAGTTCGATTAATATAAAGTGTTTTATATTAATAAACGAAAACGAACAAGCATGCAACATGAAACCACCTTAGCATAGATGAATGTATAGATTTATCGTTATTTATAAATAGTTATAAACCGAGATTGACGTTAAAATCTATAACAAGATAAATGCATGCTCACTTAGGTTAATGAACCTCAAACTCGAAAAATTTGCATAGAATAGGTCGATATCTTGTAAAGCTAAGGCTACAAGCGAACTCACCCGATAAGATGTTGTCTAAGGTTGGAGGTATTTAAGTTCACGGTTTACGAAACACCTCCCACTTGGGCATCAAGTCGGTACTTGAGTTAGGTTAACCTGAGCTTTATGAGCATGCGTGAGCGATGTAATGTTTAAAAGTGTTTATCACCTAGACAACGTAAGTATAAAGCGTTATACACACCTAGACGTAGGTTGCTTCTACATGGTGCTTTATATAACTTGATATTTGCTTGTTATACATTTTCATCACCATTAGAAGCATGTTATAGGACTAGTTTATTAAAAGTTATAATAGTTATAAAAGTTAATGAATAGAAACCGTCAAATCTAAAACAAAGAGATGCATGCTATCATAGGATCTTAGGGATTGATATAAATTTAAATGGTTTAAAATTTAATAGACCTAAGATCATGATTCTAATAGGATTAGAATATCCTACTTAGTATTTTAAGTATAATTAAACCATTATAAAGTAAGATATAAGACTTCGGCTATAAGGGAACTCTCTCAACAAATGGATCAGTACCTAAGTTGAATTAACCACGGTCTTATTAGCATGCACACATCACTATGTAATTAAAAGCGTTTAATTCACCTAGACATTAGAAAAAGACCTTTATAAAGAGTTACAAAAGGCGTAGACTTAGATAGATTCATTTAGTCGGAATTTACCTAAGTAATAAAAGATCCTAAAAATTTAGGACACTTTAGTGGGAGGAAAAGTATAAAAACAAGATATTAATATCAAGATTTTACTCTCACGACCCCCTATGTTCACACCGTGAAATCCATGCTTGGCCTCAAGGCGCCTTGGGAGCGTCCCCCTACGGATGGTGTTTGCATTGGTCAATAACAAGGTGAATGGGGAAAGTGTTAAGAGTAAGTGGGTGAAGGAAACATGTCAACGTATCCTGTGGTCTCTTCTATTAGGTAGCATCGTGAGATTCCTATTGAAGGGATTAAAGCCCTTGCGCAGTGGAATTAAATCAAATTGTTACTCAGTTTTAATTACGAAATAAAATACCAGTACGCTGGAAATCTAAAATAGAAAAAAAATTTCTACAAATTCTATATTAAGCATGCTATAAACGATCTATACTATTTAAATTCAAGAACACTTACATGGATTGAAGATCAGAACTTTGCACGATGCTCCAATTCATGCAGTTTTTCCTCCCAACAAACACCACCACATCGGATCACCCGCTATGACTATTGGGCTATGAAAACCTTTTTGTGGGAGCCAAAAAGATGTCTTGGAAGGGAATTCTACAGCAAGGAGAGATGCTGCAGATTTGGGAGAAAATTTTTCTGAGAGAACTGATTTCAGTTTTTTCCGCGAGAAAGAGAATAAACGTAATTGTAGGGAACTCCCCTTCAACATACGATAAGTGGGGAAGGGAAGTTATCTTCCCTACTCAATCTTGATCGTTGGTTATTACCTTAACGATCTTGGCCATCAATTAATTCAATAATAGTTATTTAATTAATTAATTAATTATAATTAATTTAATTAAATCAATATCAATTAAATCAATTATAATATAAGGTTTTTAATTCAATTTAAATCATATTCAATTGAATTAAATTGGCCATTCAATTAATTTCCAATTAATTGAATCCACACTAATTAAATATCAATTATTTAATTAATTTTATAATTGAATTATATTCAATTTTATCTCTCTCATTTAACCTATAGTTTTAATGTGCATCAAAATGTACATTAACATAAACTATAACATTAATTTGATTAAACCGTATTTAACCAATTTACATCAAATTAATTAATTCCCCAATTAATTAATTCATGAATTTAATCAAATATCACATATTTAATTAAATTAATAATTCTCTCATTAATTAATTTTTGAATCACATCAAGAATTAATTTTATTATAAAGTTTAATTCTCTAATTAAAGCTATATAATAATGTATCTCCATACATTATATTAAATCCCTTAATTTTCAAGACTAAATAATCTCAACATTCGTTACGAGCTAGCAAGTGGTCCTAATGGACCTGCAGATCAGAAGCTCCAACGATATAAGATTAACTGGCTAAACTCATTACCCAAGTTAATAAACATTCGTTAAATGTGGGTCACTCCACTAAAGACCCACAGTTGCACTATTCTCACTGTAGAATATTTCCGTGCCGACGGATATTGACCAATACAGTAAGTCAATCCTTCACGAGTGTTCGTAACTCCAACTGGGTCAAGTTACCGTTTTACCCCTGAGTTACCTCTGGATCCTTAAGTACCACTTATCCCTCTAATGAACAACTTGTTTAGGGTCCAACCACTAAACAGAAATTCCTCTCGGGCCAGGAGAGGACAACTCACTTTTTTTCAAGCCCCAAAATCAGCCCTTAAGGGAACACACATCTACTTACTCCAATAGGGGAAGAAGTGAATTCCATCTTTTACTGTTATGTTCCCAGCTCCCATTCGTTCTTACCCCTAAAGTGGTAGGATTATTGAGTCGACAAACAGGCCACTCTCACCCATACAAATCTAAGTACAATCTCTCCTGGAAAGGAGTTCATAACAGACTCAGGATTGAGTTTGAGTTACCTAGGTCATCCTATTGAAATAAAAACATAAATTAGTTAACAATGTTACAACTAGAGGTTACTATTTCGCGGTCCGGTCTTATGCAAACTCATTGCATAGGATACCCCCACTCGCATGTCTCCTACATGCATGCTTTGGATCATTGCATCTATATCGTATACAAATTGGGTCGTATCACATATTGTCATCAGGATAAGGTTGTTACTTAAACATAGTGATCCTTGTATGTCCCCACATACTAGTCCAAGTTTCATTTAAACAACCTTGGATCTTAGTTTATGGGATTTGGGGTTTATTAATGCAAACTCGATTACTAAATAACCAAATTATTGAATCACTCAAATAACGCTTTATTGAGATCGATTAATTTGTTTCATTTACTATATACGACTTTTAGGGCATAAAACCTAACAACTCCCACTTGAACTAAGACTCTAGTGGGTAATGTACATCATCAATCAAAATCGAATGAATAATCATTGAAGTAGGAATAATGTTTTGTATTAACACTGTATAATACATGAAAAGTACACATACAGGTAAATACAATCAACTAGGGCATTCACAACAATACCCATTACATTTCTCCCATTTGCCCTATATTATTCTATGTACATATCTCGCAGACCTAGACTTTCTAGATGACCCTCGAACACTTTAGCCGTGAGAGTCTTCATAAATGGATCAACAATATTGTGCTCCGACGAAATCTTTGTGACGATCACGTCCCCACGTTGAACGATCTCTCTGATGACATGATATTTGCGCTTTACGTGTTTGTCTCTTTTGTGACCGCGATCGAGGTTCTTTTGAATTTGCCACAGCACCACTACTATCACAATAAAGTGTGATTGGCAAGGTCGTATTTGGAACAACTTCCAAGTCCATCAATAAATTCCTAAGCCATACAGCCTTCTTAGCTGTTTCACAAGCAGCGACATAGTCGACCTCAATGGTGGAGTCTACAATGCATCCTTCTTTGATGTTACGCCAGACTACAACTCCCCCGTTAAGGGTAAACACTGACCCTGATGTGGATTTCTTAGAATCCTTATCAGTCTAAAAGTCAGAGTCTATGTATCCTGTGAGGATCAAATCCTTAGCACCATACACAAGCTGATAGTCCCTCGTTCTCCTAAGATACTTGAGGATGTTTCACTACAGTCCAGTGGTCTAACCCTGGATGGGACTGATATCTACTAATTATCCCAACTGCATAGCATATGTCAGGCCTAGTACACAACATGACATACATAAGGTTGTCCACTGCTGAAGCATAAGGGATCCGTCTCATATCTTCAATTTCTTGAGGTGTCTTAGGACACTGTTCCTTAGACAAATGAACTCCATGCCTGAAGGGTAATAAGCACCTCTTGAATTCTGCATCGTATATCTAGACAACATATCGTCTATATATGATGCTTGAGACAGGGCTAACGTTCTGTTCTTACGATTCCTTATTATTTGAATTCCTATAACATATTGAGCTTCACCCAAATCTTTCATTTGGAACTCAGTCGATAGCCAGGTTTTAATGTCAGCTAGATATTCTACATTATTCCCAATGAGTAAATATCATCTACATACAACACTAGAAAAGCTATTGAACTGTTGATAATCCTTTTGTAAACACAAGGCTCACCAACGTTATGATCAAAGCCATAAGATTTGATAGCAGTATCAAACCTTATATTCCAAGATCTGGAAGCTTGCTTCAACACATAAATGGATCGTTTAAGCTTGAAAACTTTTTGCTCCTGACCTTGAGCAATGAACCCCACTGGTTGAGACATAGAGATATTATCATCAAGATTGCCAATCAGAATATCAGTCTTCATCCATTTGCAAAATTTCATAATCATAAAATGTGGTAATGGACAAGAGAATCCTTATCGACTTTAACATGGCAACTGGAGAGAAGGTTTCTTCATAGTCTACCCCTTCCTTTTAGTTATAACCCTTTACCACAAGTCGAGCTTTGAAAGTCTGTACTTTCCTAGCTCTGTCTCGTTTCCTCTTATAGATCCATTTGCACCCTATAGGTTTAACCCCTTCAGGTTGGTCTACAAGATCCCAAACTTGATTGAAGTACATAGACTCCATCTCTAGGTCCATAGATTTGACCCACTGGTCTTTTTCCACATCATTTATTGGCCGTTTAAAGGTCAATGGATCCTCAACTCCTTCATCAGGTATGACAGCTGGAGTTTCAACTAAACCGAGATAGTGTTCAGGCCGAGTAACAACCCTCCCACTACATCGAGGCATTCTCAACTCTTGAGAAGGATGGGCTTGACCACATGTACTGGGCTCATCAACAACCCTTGTTGAAGGTCCAGCCTCGTCAACAACTCTTGGTGATGAATTTGTAGCTTCACGAGAAAGTTCACTTAACACTGGCTTACTGCGTGGCTTATGTTCTCAAACGTGGTTTTCTTCCAAGAAAGTAGCATTTGTCGATACAAATACTTTATTTTCTTGTGGATCAAAGAAGTATACACCTCGTGTTTGTTTTGGGTAGCATACGAATAGGCATAATTTTGAATGTGAATCCAATTTCTTTGGGTTTCCCACTAGCACATGTGCAGGGAAGCCCAAAATTCTGAAATGACGTAGACTAGCTTGACGCCCTTTCCAGAGCTCAAATGGTGTTTCAGAAATACTCTTTGAGGAAACTACATTCAAAATATATACTGCAGTCTCTACTACATAACCCCAAAAAGAATTAGGCAATTGAGAATAGATCATCTTTGATCGAACCATGTCTAAAAAGGTTCTGTTTCTCCTTTCAGATACCATTCTGTTGAGGTGTACCTGGTGGTGAAAGTTGGGACATGATTCCATGTTCCATCAAATAGTTCTAGAATTCTAAGTCCAAATACTCTCCACCTCGATCAGATCGAAGTGTTTTAATGGTCTTACCTAATAAATTCTCAACTTCAGCCTTATACTCCTTGAACTTTTCAAGGGCTTCGGACTTTTGATTCATTAGGTATAAATAACCATACCTTGAATAATCATCTATGAAAGAGATGAAATATTCATACCCTCCTCGAGACCAAACATTCATTGGACCACAGAGATTCGTATGTACGAGCTCAAAGGGCTCCTTGGCACGATAACCTTGCCCAGTAAAAGGTCGTTTGGTCATTTTACCTTCGAGACATGGCTCACATGGAGGTAAAGTACCATATTCTTGAAGGGGATGAAAGCCCCTACGCAGCAGAAGCGCATCGATTGGACCTTACGCCGTATATTAATTAACATTAAAATATCGTTACGAAAAGGCAAAACAAAACTTTAAACATGCTTTAAAGTCGCTGAAATTGATATAAAAATGATGGAAAAATAAATCTAAATTTATTTCATGCTTTACTAAAGAAACGGGAAAGAACCGTTACAAACCTTCGTTGTAGACTTGACCGTTCTTTGCCAACGACGCTTCAACGAACAAAAACGCAGCAGCCTTCTTGTAGTTTCTTCGCTGGAAATTTCTTCTTCAAATATACAATAACCACAAAGGTTACACCGATATGTCTCTAAGTCTAGGAGGCAAAAGACTTGTGGGAGTCTTTCTCTAATAGAATTCTAGGGTCTTGTCTTGTGAGTCTAAGAGCAAGAGGGCTACTAAATCAATTAGGTCTAGTGTTCTATTTATAGAAGAGAGGCCATGAATAAAATATTCATTTAAATAAATCTTTTCCAAAATTGATTCAATCTTATTCCTTATTTAATCAATCCAAGATCAATCTTCTATAATTGATTAATCTTTTCCACAAATGACTAATTACTTCCATAAGTGATTAGATCATTTCCATAAATGATTGATCACTTCCTTAAGTGATTAGTTATTTCCATAGTTGGTTAATTCCGGGTTAATGAATACTTTAATTAATTAACCACCAATTAAATATCACATATTTAATTTCCGACCTTGAATTAATTAATTTGCCCAAATAGATTTTAGGCCTTAAAATTAATTAATTCATTATTTGAACTCTTTCAAACTTCCATAAATTTAATGTGACTCAAATTTATTTTAATATTTGAATTTCTTCAAATATTAATTTCTCTTATAATAATATATCAATATATATTATATTGTTTCCCTTAGTAAATTGAACATTTTCAATTTACATTTATTACTTAGTTGCCTCAAATTACTTTATGAGTTACCAGTGGGACCTAATGGACCTGCAGATCAGAAGCTCCAACGATGTGAGATTCATTGGTCAAACTCATTCACCAAATTAATCAATATTTGTTAACTGTGTGTACATTCCACTATAGACTCACAGTTGCACTCTTCTCACTGCAGACATATTTTTTGTGTCCACGGATATAGACCAATATCGACTAGTTAGTCCTTCACGAGTGTCCATAACACCAGTTGGGTCAAATTACCGTTTTACCCCTGGGTTACTTTAATTCCTTAAGTACCAGTTCTCCTCTAATGAACAACCTGTTTGTGGTCCAACCATCAAACAGAAAACCTTCTCGTGTCATTGAGAGGGTAGGCCCTTTGTTCAAGACTCGGAGTCACCACTTAAGGGAACACTCATTTTCTTCCCTATAGTCGGGAAGGAGTGAATTCCATCTTGTACGATTATGTTCCCAACTCCCCACTCGGTCTTGTCCCCAAAATGGTAGGCTTATTGAGTCGGCATATTGGCCACTCTCACCCATACAAATCAAAGGACAATCCCTCATGAGCAGGAGTCCATAATCAACTTAGGATTAAGACTAAGTTGTCTAGGTCGTCCAAGTGAAATAGGAAACAAACTAGTTAACGGTGTTATAACCAGTGGTTACTATTTCGCGTTTCGGTCTTATGCAAACTCATTGCATAGGATACCCCCACTCGCATGTCTCTTACACGAACGTGTTGGATCATAGCGTTTGTATCAAATACAAAGTGGGTCGCATAATGTCACCAAGATAAGACACCGAGTCTTATCCCTATACTATAGACCCTTTAGGCTTTTTTTTTAACAATGATCCCATATGTCGTTACGTATAGTTCAAGACTCATATTACAACCTATGATGTCTAGTTTATTGGATTAGGGTTATTTTAGGTACAGACAAATTAAATATAAAATAACTAATAACATTTAATGGAAAAATATATCAATATTATTTCATTAATATCCGGTCAACGGTTACATTCACTATCTACAAGATTTAGGGCGTAAAACCCAACACTTCTAACTGGCTTAGAAGTCTGTTCTTAACCAATCTCCCAATCCTATTGAGATTTGTGTGGCCAAGTCTCAAGTGCCATAGATAGGTACTTTGAGAAACCTTTTGCCTCTTTGGTTGAGTCTCTACTATTTTAAACATCTCATTGTTCAAAATAGCCCGAGACTCTATTGGTCTTCAAACATATAAATTGTTCTCCAATTTAGCAGAACATATATCAGCACCCCTTTTAGTAATGAAAGCTTCATTTACAGAAAAAGGACACTGAATATCCTTGTTCAAGCAAACAAGAAATAGAAATCAAATTTATTTTTATTTTAGGAGCTATATACATTATCCAATAACATATAGCGTTCCTTAGAGAAGAACATTTTAATATCTCCCACTGCTTTAGCTGAAATGAACTCCCCAGTCCCAACTCTGAGAGTCATTTCCCCAGCATCTAATTGTTGTCAGGAGCTCATTGCCTCAAAGGAAGAGCATACGTTATGAGTGGCACCTGAATTAAGGATCCAGGCTGTATCATCATTTTCCACTATACACGTTTCAATGACCAATAAATCACATTTATTTTCATTGAGTTTTGCTAAGCAGTTTATGTCATATTCATCATGAAAAATTTCAGACGAATTAGACTTGTGGGTGACAAGGGTAAAAAATATACCTATTTTACCCTTATATTTATCTCATTACCTTGTCAAAATTATATGTTTTAGATCATATTTGTTGTTCTAGAGCTCAAAATATGTTAAAGTTGATAAGTTGAGGAGTTGAGAGTCATACATATCAAAATATGCTTATTTGTGCTTGAAAAGACTCAAATTGATATGAATATGACTAAGTTCGTTGTTGTGGTGATAACTTGCAAAAAGCAAGTTATTTCTCCTTTAAACTTAAGCTAAAATAAGGTCAAAAGATACATTGATGCGTTACTTCAACGCAATAGGGAAGGAAATTGTGATGGTTTACTGCGGAATGCTAAATTTATAGATGCGGTACAAAATTATAAAAATAAAGGCGCTAACGCATTAATAATGCAGTTGTTTGTTTCCCGAGTTTTTCTCAGCGCAGGCACACATCCCAAGACGATCGTGAAAGGAAAAGATGGATGAAAAGACCATGCTGACACAACTGACACACAACTGGGCGGAAGATAACTGGGACACGCTTTCTAAATTCCTTGGTGAAGTCAGTTTCCTTTGCCTATAAAAAGCTTCCATCTGCTCGAACAAAAAGAGAGGAAGGGGAGGAACGAGAGAAGAAATGGATCAAGGAAGGAGAAAGAGAAATCACAAGAGTTGCGGTGGAGAGTAGACTTGCACTAGCATTAGCTATGTATTACACAGGGTATTTCTTTGCTCGCATGAGCTAATTTTCTTCATCAAGGCTTAGCGCAAGCACCCATGCGGTGATAAGTCTATTTTGTAAGTGCATACTTTGATTTAATGAAACATTATTGTCTTCTACTTAGATGCGTACTATTTTCATTACTAACTCCTGCCTGGCCAGCCGGATGCAGTAGCAGCATGATAAATCCTTGACAGGTAATGCATGTGGAAATATCTAAGTAGAACAAGCTAGCGCATTGCATGTAGTCTTGGTAGCATTAGATAAATACTACCGCTATAAGATGGGGAATAAGCTTCGATTGTGTTAAGACTAACGCAGTCTCTTGTAAGTTTTTAGAGAACTAAGCCCACACATGAAGTAGCCAAGCAAACAGTTGTTAGTTTTATGCCAAAGGCAGAAGTAGTACCAGAAGGGAATCGTATGGTTTTTTCTCACTTACGCATCAATGGATCAATTAGTCATTATATGCACTACAAAGTTACTTATGAATGAATGAGGTTGCTACCGCAACAACCTTGATAGTATTCTCATTAAGACTTTCTTTTAACCCACAATTTCCTGCATATTTATTTTTCATACCCATCAAATCTCTTATTTAAAATTTTCATAATATCACACGTCATTGAGTTCAAATCAGCAAGGTTATTAAAGATTTTTCAAATAGTCTTTCCCTGTGGATTCGACCCTAGACTCTCTACGTACTACTTGATTGTGTTAATTTATACTTGGATTAATACATATCTACGACATATTTTGTATTAATTTATTGGCATACTGGCAACCGATCATACAGAAAAATAGAGGAAGCTGGAATATGCCCATAAATGTGACCGCATTTCTGGGAAGGCAAAAATGAAATGGGACTGCATTTCTGGAAAAACAGAGGCAGTTCCGAGTCTGTCGCAGGTCATTTTGAACGAAACTATTGCGGACCTAATCGACCGTTTTGACCCTGAATTCAACTGGGCTACCTACCAGCACCATTTTCGCAGCTTCTCAACCACTTCCAACGTTATATAAGGCCTCGATTCAACATCAAATGCAAGCAGAATTCATTTGGAAGAAGAGGCTGGTGACAGAACCCTAGTTGACGCCTATGAGTCGGGATGGCCGAGGTCCTTCTTAGATGACTAAATTCTAACATTAGTTAGACATCAAACCTTAGGGTTTGTAGGGATTTTCACCCATTCCCACTTGTAAAAGCGAGAGAGTGGAGTCTCGAGCGAACTCTAGAAGGATTGGATAAAAGAGAAAAAACCCTAGTATTTAGCTACTGTCATTACTTCCAGCTTGTATTACTTTTCATTTATCTGTATTCTTTATTCTTTATTTCAATGAAGAGATATTCATTAGCACTTTATCCCACCATGAGTAGCTCAATTCCATTGACGGGTTCAATATAATGAATTCCCTTATGGTTCACGTAACTCTCCAAAAGGGAGTTATTTAGACCTTATTTCTATAGTGATTTGTGTGTCTTTTGTGCTTAATAGGGTTGCTTTTAGATGAATATTGCATGTTCTAACCCATTTGGAAGAATGAATGCTTTGGAAGTTATTTTGTGCAAAATGAACTTAATTTAATGAACTAAATTCTGTTACGTTATTCTCGGGATTAAGGAGCAAGGAGAGTCATCCACGTGTCCATATTGACCTAACTACGGCTTGCTATCACTCTATAAAAGGAGAAGTCGTCTCAAGTCAAAGTCATTCCTTTATTGGGAGGAACATTCCACTCTTGGAAAGTTTACTTCCACTTTTGGGAGCCGAATAGAGGATGAAAGATTAGAGACTCAAGAAGACCATCAACTACGGGTTTCTTCAAGGGAATTTACTTTTTCTTGTGATTATCTTGTAGTTATGGATGCACATACCCAGATTGTGGTGTGTGTTGTTATGAGCTTTATGAACTAAATATCTTTAGGTGTTGGTTAGGAAACATGTAATAGTCTGAAGGATTGGAATTCCGTAATTCCGTAAAGCGGAAGCGTGATTGGGACCGATTCGTAATTAATTTTGTTTAATCTAAAATACCAATACATTGGCAATAATATTAGAACTATTCTAAATATATATTAAGGCTAAGCATACAAAATATTAGATCTAAATCTAATTTATAAAGTAACAAATTACTTACTCTCGTTGACGACTCAGATTAAATTCACCAACTGCTTGTGAATTAATCACGAACTAGTGCGAACACCACCACTATGGCTACACTGGTATGACACTGAGACTTCTAGAGGCAGGAGACTTGGGGGAGCCTTTGGGAGAATTCTCTGAGAGTAGGAGAATGAATGGGATGCCTTTCACCCCACCCCAGGGGTCCTATATATAGTAAAGGTCAAGACCTCTTTACTAATAGGAAAAGGGAGACCTTTTCCTAATAGGAAAAGTCTCTAATTTTAATAAATAAGTAATTAATTCCATAATTAATTAATTTCCCAATTAAATATCATATATTTAATCTTAGGAATTTTATTAAAATTAAAATTAATATGATGCCAATTCATATTAAATTTATTTGAACTCTTTCAAATATTTTCTTTCCTACTAGGAAAAGGTCTCTAATTTTAATAACTAATTAATTAATTCCATAATTAATTAATTTACCCAATTAAATATCATATATTTAATCTTAGGGATTTTATTAAAATTAAAATTAATATGAATCCAATTCATATTAAATTTATTTGAACTCTTTCAAATACTTTCTCTCAAGAATTAATTTTTTTTTAAATTAATTAAAAAATTATATTATAAAGTTTCATAAACTTTATATTATAATGCATCAATATACATTATACGATTCCCCAAATAAATTGAACACTTTCAATTTACAATTTATACTTAATTGCCTCAAGTCTCTTTACGAGCTACCATTGGGACCTAATGGACCTACAGATCAGAAGCTCCAACGATACGAGACTAATTGGCCAAACTCATTGACCAAGTTTAGTCAACATTCGTTAACTCTGGGTCACTCCACTAAAGACCCACAGCTGCACTCTTCTCACTATAAAATATTTCTGTGTCCGCGGATATCGACCAAGCAGTAAGTCAATCCTTCACGTGTCTTCGTAACACCAGCTGGGTCAAATTACCGTTTTACCCCTTGGTTACCTCTGGTTCCTTAAGTACCACTGATTCCTCTAATGAACAAGTTGTTTAGGGTCCAACCACTAAACAGGAGTTCCTCTCAGGCTAGGAGAGGACGGCGCGCCTTTGTTCAAGCCCTAGAATCAACTTTTAAGGGAACACACATCTACTTACCCCAATAGGGGAAGGAGTGAATTCTATCTTGTACTGTTATGTTCCCAGCCCCCATTCGGTCTTGCCCCTGAAATGGTAGGCTTATTGTGTCGGCGAACTGGCCACTCTCACCCATACAAATCTAAGGACAGTCCCTCCTGAAAGGGGTTCATAACAGACTCAGGATTGAGATTGAGTTACCTAGGTCATCCTATTGAAATAGAAACCTAAACTAGTTAACGGCGTTACATCTAGTGGTTACTATTTCGCGGTCCGGTCTTATGCAAACTCATTGCATAGGATACCCCCACCCGCATGTCTCCTACATGGATGCTTTGGATCATTGCATCTATATCGAATACAAGGTGGGCCGTATCACATAGTGTCACCAGGATAAGGTACCCAGCCTTATCCCTATACTATAGACCATTTAGGTTGTTACTTGGACACTGATGCCCGTATGTCCCCACATACTAGTCCAAGTTTCATTTAAACAACCTTGGATCTTAGTTTATTGGATTTAGGGTTTATTAATGCAAACTCGATTATTCAATAACCAAATTACTGAATTACTCAAATAACACTTTATTGAGATTGATTAATTTGTTTCATTTACTATCTACGAGTTTTAGGGCATGAAACCCAACAACTCCCACTTGAACTAAAACTCTAGTGGGCAATGTACATCAACAATCAAAATTGAATGAATAATCATTGAAGTAGGAATAGTAGTTTGTATTAATACTGTATAATACATGAAAGTACAAATACAGATAAATACAATAAACTAGGGCATTCACAATACCCATTACACTTCTCCCACTTCCCCTGGATTATTCTATGTACATATCTCGCAGACCTAGACCCTCTAGATGACCCTCGAACACTTTAGCCGTGAGAGCCTTCGTAAATGGATCAGCAATATTGTGCTCAGAGGCTACCTTCGTGACGATCACGTCCCCTTGTTGCACGATCTCTCTGATGAGATGATATTTGCGCTCTATGTGCTTGCCTCTTTTATGATTGCGAAGTTCTTTAGAATTTGCCACTGCACCACTATTATCACAGTAAAGGGTGATTGGCAAGTTCATATTTGGAACAACTTCCAAATCCATCAAAAACTTCCATAGCCATACAGCCTCCTTAGTTGCTTCACAAGCAACGACATATTCGGCCTCCATGGTGGAGTCTGCAATGCATCCTTGCTTGATGCTACGCCATACTACAGCTCCCCCGTTGAGGGTAAATACTGACCCTGATGTGGATTTCCTAGAATCCTTATCAGTCTGAAAGTCAGAGTCTGTGTACCCTGTAAGGATCAAATCCTTAGAGCCATACACAAGCTGATAGCCCCTCGTTCTCCGAAGATACTTGAAGATGTTTTTAACTGCAGTCCAGTGGTCTAACCCTGGATTGGACTGGTTCCTGCTGACTATCCAACCTGCATAGCAAATGTCAGGCCTAGTACACAACATGGCGTACATAAGACTGCCCACAGCTGAAGCATAAGGGATGTGTCTCATATCCTCAATTTTTTGAGGTGTCTTAGGACACTGTTCCTTAGACAAATGAACTCCATGCCTAAAGGGTAGTAAACCCCTCTTGGAATTCTGCATCTTATATCTAGACAACATCTTGTCTATATATGATGCTTGAGACAGGGCTAACGTTCTGTTCTTACGATTCCTGATAATTTGAATCCCTAGAACATACTGAGCTTCACCCAAACCTTTCATTTGGAACTCAGTCGATAGCCATTTTTTAATGTCAGCTAGATATTCTACATCATTTCCAATGAGAAGAATAACATCTACATACAACACCATAAAAGCTACTAAACTGTTGATAATCCTTTTGTAAACACAAGGCTCACCAACGTTCTGGTCAAAGCCATAAGATTTGACAGCAGTGTCAAAATTTATATTCCAAGATCTGTAAGCTTGCTTCAACCCATAAATGGATCGTCTAAGCTTGCAAACTTTTTGCTCTTGACCTTGAGCAACGAACCCCTCTGGTTGAGACATAAAGATGTTCTCATCAAGATTGCCATTCAGAAAGGCAGTCTTGACGTCCATTTGCCAAATCTCATAATCATAAAAGGTGGCAATGGACAAGAGAATTCTTATCGACTTTAACATGGCAACTGGGGAGAAGGTTTCCTCATAGTCCACCCGCTCCTTTTGGGTATAACCCTTTGCCACGAGTTGATCTTTGAAAGTCTGTACTTTCCCAGCTGCGTCTCGTTTTCTCTTGTAGATCCATTTGCACCCTATGGGTTTAACCCCTTTAGGTAGGTCTACAAGATCCGAGACTTGATTGAAGTACATAGACTCCATCTCTAGGTCCATAGCTTTGACCCACTGGTCATGGTCCACATCATTCATTGCCTGTCTAAAGGTCAATGGATCCTCAAGCCCATCATCAGGTATGACAGTTGGAGTTTCTGCTAAACCCAGATAGTGTTCAGGTTGAATAACAACCCTCCCACTACGTCGAGGCATTCTCAACTCTTGAGATGAATGGGCTTGACCAGATGTATTGGGCTCATCAATAACTCTTGTTGAAGTTCCAGCCTCTGAACTGGGTTCATCAACAACTCTTGTTGAAGGTCCAGCCTCATCAACAACTCTTGTTGATTTATTTGTAGCTTTGCCAGAAAGTTCACTTAACACAATTTTAGTGCGTGGTATGTGTTCTTTAACGTGGTCTTCTTCCAAGAAAGTAGCATTTGTCGATACAAACACTTTATTTTCTCTTGGATCAAACAAGTATCCACCTCTTGTTTCTTTTGGGTAGCCTACGAATAGGCATAATTTTAAACGTGAATCCAATTTCTTTGGGTTTGCTACTAACACCTGTGCAGGGCAGCCCCAAATTCTGAAATGACGTAAACTAGCTTTACGCCCTTTCCAAAGCTCAAATGGTGTTTAAGAAACACTCTTTGAGGGAACAACATTCAAAATATAAACTGCAGTCTCTACTGCATAACCCCAAAAAGAACTAGGCAACTGAGCATGGCTCATAATAGATCGAACCATGTCTAACAAGGTTTTGTTTCTCCTTTCAGATACACCATTTTGTTGAGGTGTACCTGGTGCTGAGAGTTGGGACGATATTCCATGTTCTATCAAATAGTTTTGGAATTTTAAGTCCAAATACTCTCCACCTCGATCAGATCAAAGTGTTTTAATGGTTTTACCTAACAAGTTCTCAACTTCAGTCCTGTACTCCTTGAACTTTTCAAGGGCTTCAGACTTATGACTCATTAGGTATAAATAACCATACCTTGAATAACCATCTATGAAAGAGATGAAATATTCATACCCTCCTCGAGCTCTTACATTCATTGGACCACAGAGATCCGTATGTACGAGTTCTAAGGGCTCCTTGGCACGATAACCTTTTCCAATAAAAGGTCGTTTGGTCATCTTACCTTCGAGACATGACTCACATGGAGGTAAAGTACCATCTTCTAACTGGCTTAGAAGTCCGTTCTTAACCAATCTCCCAATCCTATTGAGATTTATGTGGTCAAGTCTCAAGTGCCAAAGATAGGTACTTTGAGAAACTTTTTGCCTTTTTGGTTGAGTCTCAGCTGTTTTTAAACATTTCATTGTTCAAAATAGCCCTAGACTCTATTGGTCTTAAGACATACAAATTGTTTTCCATTTTTGCAGAACATATATCAGCACCCCTTTTAGTAATGAAAGCTTCATTCACAGAAAAGGACACTGAATACCTTTGTTCTAGCAAACAAGAAATAGAAATCGAATTTCTTTTTATTCTGGGAACTATATATACGTTATCTAATAACATATAGTGTTCCTTGGAGAAGAAGACTTTAATATCTCCCACTGCTTTAGCTTAAATGAGCTCCCCAGTCCCAACTCTGAGAGTCATTTCCCCAGCATCCAACTGTTGCCAGGAGCTCATTCCCTCAAAGGAAGAGCATACGTGATGAGTGGCACCTGAATCTAGGATCCAGGCTGTGTCATCATTTTCCACTATACACGTTTCAATGATCAATAAATCAAATTTATTTTCATTCAGATGTGCTAAGCAGTCTATGTCGTATTCATCATGAACAATTTTGGGTAAATTAGACATATGGGCTTGAGGTGTTGGGTTTTATGCCCTAAAACTCGTAGATAATGAATGTAAACAAATTTTATACTTGTATTTAATAAAGTGTTATTTAGTTTCTGCAATAAAATGTTATTGTTAAATATCGCACTATTTGACCCAAATCCAATAAACTAAGATCCAAGGTTGTTTATGTAACTTGAACTAGTATGTGGGGACATACGGGGATCAATGTTCAAGTAACAACCTAAAAGGTCTATAGTATAGGGATAAGGTTGGGTACCTTATCCTGTGACACTATGGATACGACCCGCTTTGTATTATGATACAAACGCTATGATTCAACGCGTTCATGTAGTTGACATGCGAGTGGGGGTATCCTATGCAATGAGTTTGCATAAGACCGGACCGCGAAATAGTTAACCACTAACTATAACACCGTTAGTTGGCTTGGTTTCTATTTCATAGGATGAGCTAGACAACTCAGTCTCAAACCTGAGTGGATTATGGACTCCTGTTCACGAGGAGTTGTCCTTTGATTTGTATGGGTGAGAGTGGCCAGCACGCCGACTCAATAAGCCTACCATTTTGGGGACAATACCAAGTGGGGAGCTGGGAACATAATCACACAAGATGGAATTCACTCCTTCCCGACTCTAGGGTAAGTAGAGGTGTGTTCCCTTAAGTGGTGTCTCCGAGACTTGAACAATGGGCCCAACCCTCTCTATGGCACGAGAGGGACTTCTGTTTGTTGGTTGGACCTCAAACAGGTTGTTCTTTAGAGGAGCACTGGGGACTTAAGGACAAAGATGTAAACCAGGGGTAAAACGGTAATTTGACCCAGTTGGGATACGAACACACGTGAAGGACTGACTTGTAGTATTGGTCGATATCCGTGGACACAGAAATATTCTGCAGTGAGAAGAGTGCAGCTGAGGGTCTTTAGTGGAATGACCCACAGTTAACGAATGGACACTAACTTGGTTAATGAGTTTAAGCCGATTAGTCTCGTATCGTTGGAGCTTCTGATCTGTAGGTCCATTAGGTCCTACTGGTAGCTCGTAAAGAGACTTGAAGCAAACAAATATAAATTGTAAATTGAAAGTGTTCAATTTATTTGGGGAATCGTATAATGTATATTGATGCATTATAATATAAAGTTTATGAAACTTTATAATATAATTTTTGAATTAATTTCAAAAATTAACTCTTGAGAGAAAATATTTGAAAGAGTTCAAATAAATTTAATATGAATTGGATTCATATTAATTTTAATAAAATCCCTAAGATTAAATATATGATATTTAATTGGGTAATTAATTAATCATGGAATTAATTAATTATTTATTAAAATTAGAGACCTTTTCCTATTAGGAAATAAAATAATTGAAAGAGTTCAAATAAATTTAATATGAATTGGATTCATATTAATTTTAATTTTAATAAAATCCCTAAGATTAAATATGTGATATTTAATTGGGTAATTAATTAATTATGGAATTAATTAATTATTAAAATTAGATATTGTTCAGATAATAGATTTGAACTTATTCCTAGACCTTTTCCTATTAGGAAAAGGTCTTGGTCTTTACCTATATATAGGACCCTTGGGGTGGGGTGAAAGGCATCCCATGGTCTCTCCTTCTCTCAGAGATATCTCCCAAAAGACTCCCACAAGTCTCCTACTTCAAGAAGTTTTAGAGATATACCGATGTAGCCGATTGGTGGTGTTCGCACAAGAGGGTTGCTGCGTTTTCAATCTTATTGGCAAGAAAAGGCGAATTGATCAAGGCTTTCTACAAAAGTAAGTTTTCTATGAAATCCTTGATCACTAGGATCAATCTAGTTGATTTTTTAGCATGTTTATAGCCTATGTACAGCCCTTTAAATAGAAATTTATTGCTGTAATATTTTGCAAATGGTATTGGTATTTCAATTAGAATCTAAGACTCTGAGTAGGTTCGGTAATACTTTCCGCTGCGTGGGGCTTTTATCCCTTCATGAGTACCGTCCTCAGTTAAGACCAATTCCACGCATTTAGTGTTTAGGTTCATTTTCTTAGTTGTATTAGAAATACCAGTTTTGTAGTTGGCGTTATTCGAGGCATATAAAGAACGTTTCATTGCTGAGAACAAACAAACTAACTTAATAAGTGTTGTTACATTAACCCATTACACAAAATCATATTATTATTTTAATCCAATCAATTTAGCAAAAGTAATGATCAACCCATAGAATAAACATTCATTTTGCAACGATACTTCAGAGGTTTAGAACAACAGCTACCGTAGGGTAGTCAGCTACTCCTCCTCTGAATTGAGACAATCTCAGCTAATCCATATTCCCGAAATAACTCATATTCCAATAGTTCTTAGCTACCGTTTTTTCGGTCATGAAATTCTTAACACTTTAACAATTTCCCGTAAGTGTGACCCTCCATTTTTCAGATTTCAGAGGTCGGCCCCAACAATGCTACCGTAGGGAAAGTCAAAGTTGGAAATGGACCTAAGAAACCCTATCCATTTCTGGAGTTTGCGTTGTTCCGACTCCCATAATCAAGCCCTTCGTAGGTTGATCGCTCCCAGGACGACTCGCAGGCAAATCATTGGGATCTCACAGTGCAACCTAATGGAGGAGACCGTAGGATACGTTGACACGTTCCTGCTCCCACTTACTATAAAATACTCCCTCATTCACCTTGATATTGATTCATGCAAACACCATCCGTAGGGGGTCACTCCAAGGGTGACTCGAGGCCAAACATGAACCTCACGTTGTGAACTTTTGAGGACGTGAGAGCAAAACTTGATTTATGAAAATCTTGTTTTGATATATTTCCTCCCACTATGTATTTTTATAATTATAGGGTTTATTACTTAGGTAAATTCCAGCTAAGTGAATCTATCTAAGTCTATATCTGTATATAACTTTTATATATATAGGTCTTTTCTCTAATGTCTAGGTGGATTAAACACTTTTAATTACCTAGAGACATTGCATGCTAATATAACGATGGTTAATTCAACTCAAGTTCCAGCTCATTTCCCAGGTAGCAAGTGTTCCGTAAACCGTCATCTTAAGTACCTCCAGCCTTAGACAGAACTTTACCGGTAGAGTTCCCTTATAACCAATAGTTATGATAAATCTTTACTCTAAAGATCTAGGTGAATTAAACTCTTTTAATTGACCTAGTGATATTGCATGCTAACATAACTATGGTTAATTCTACTCAAGTTCCGAGTCAGTTCCCAGATAGCAGGTGTTCCGTAAACCGTCATCTTAAGTACCTCCAGCCTTAGACAGAACTTCATCGGGAGAGTTCCCTTATAACCATAGTAAAGTAAACTCTTTACTCTAAAGATCTAGGTGAATTAAACTCTTTTAATAAACCTAGTGATATTGCATGCTAACATTTAACTATGATTAATTCAACTCCGGTATTCCGGGTTAGTTCCCAGGTAGGAGGTGTTCCGTAAATCGTCATCTTAAGTACCCCCAGCCTTAGACAGAACTTAACCGGTGGAGTTCCCTTATAATCATAGTAATGTTTTTCCTACTTAGTCAATTAAAACTATTTTTAATTCTAAGTAACAAAATAATTCTAATCCTATTAGAATTATAATGAGCTTAGGTCTAATTAATTTTAAACATTTTAAAATTAATTCATTTTAACCTAAGGTCCTATGTTTGCATGCAGCTCTTTGTTATAGGTTGACGGTTTCTAATCAATTTTATAACTTATTATAAAATTTTAATGATTAGCCCTATAACATGCTTCTATGGTGTTGGAAAAATAACAATCATATTCTAATTATTCAACACCATATTATTATGACGCCGATAACGATAATATAACGATTATATTAATCTAAAGTGGTGTCATGCTTCATGCAATTTCAATTTCATTTAATTAATATCGATTATATTAATTAAACATCCATGAAATTAAATTACATGAAATTTGACATTAATATAATATAACTCTTATATTAATCTAATTAATGTCATGCTCAATGCTATTCCATTTTCATTTAATTAATATAACATTTTATATTAAATCATACATGAAAACAAGCATTGATTTATATTTATTATTTTCATTCATAATATAACTAATTATATTAATTCTCATGAAAATAATGCTAAGCATGCATGCTACATTAATAAAATATAACAATTATATTTATCTAATTATTGTCATGCATCATGCTTTTCCAATTTCATATATTTAATATAACAATTATACTAAATAACTCATGAAATTTAAATTCAGGCATAATTATCATATATTATAACATTTATAACATAAATATGCATGAAATATGCTTAACCTATGGTGGGAATTTAAGCTATATGACATCCATAAAGCAATTAAATAGCAATTGAATCGGTTAATTTTGGCCCCTAGGATAAAATAAAGCATAAATTACAATAATTATAGCTAAATTCTATCCTAAAAATCCTTCTGCAGCTCCAAATACTGGTCTAGACCGCCCGAACCGACCCGAACCACTTCGAACCAGCTATGAAAACCACGAATCGAGCTAAATTCTAGCTGAACCGGACCAAATCGGTCCCAGCCCAACCAGACCGCGTGAATCGGACCGCCCAACAGCCTTGAACCGTCCTGTTGCGAATTTCTAGCGCGTGCTGTAATCGTGACAGCGTCGCAATTTCTCCGATTTTTATCTCATAAAAACCTATTCTAGACCCGGACTTACATAGGACTCGATTTTACATAAAATACCCGAAACACCGGGCCCTTACATGATCAAATCACATAAAAACAGTAAAATCTATGACCATAAAATTAACCTAAACAGTTCAATGCAAATCATACATACATTATGTATTAATCAATCCCACCAATAGCCAATGCAAGTTTTAGAGAAACAAAATTAGATCTACGATCGGCTCTGATACCAATTGAAGGATTGGAATTCCCTAATTCCGTAAAGCGGATGTGTGATTGGGACCGATTCGTAATTAATTTTGTTTAATCTAAAATACCAATACATTGGCAATAATATTAGAACTATTCTAAATATATATTAAGGCTAAGCATACCAAAATATTAGATCTAAATCTAATTCATAAAGTAACAAATTATTTACTCTCGTTGACGACTCAGATTAAATTCACCAACTGCTTGTGAATTAATCACGAACTAGTGCGAACACCACCACTATGGCTACACCGGTATGACACTGAGACTTCTAGAGGCAGCAGACTTGTGGGAGCCTTTGTGAGAATTCTCTGAGAGTAGGAGAATGAATGGGATGCCTTTCACCCCACCCCAGGGGTCCTATATATAGTAAAGGCCAAGACTTTTTTCCTAATAGGAAAAGGGACCTTTTCCTATTAGGAAAAAATCTCTAATTTTAATAAATAATTAATTAATTTCATAATTAATTATTTTCCCAATAAAATATAATATATTTAATCTTAGGAATTTTACTAAAATTAAAATTAATATGAATCCAATTCATATTAAATTTATTTGAACTCTTTCAAATATTTTCTTTCCTAATAGGAAAAAGTCTCTAATTTTAATAATTAATTAATTAATTCCATAATTAATTAATTTACCCAATTAAATATCATATATTTAATCTTAGGGATTTTATTAAAATTAAAATTAATATGAATCCAATTCATATTAAATTTATTTGAACTCTTTCAAATACTTTCTCTCAAGAATTATTTTTTTTTTAAATTAATTCAAAAATTATATTATAAAGTTTCATAAACTTTATATTATAATGCATCAATATACATTATACGATTCCCCAAATAAATTGAACACTTTCAATTTACAATTTATACTTAATTGCTTTAAGTCTCTTTACGAGCTACCAGTGGGACCTAACGGACCTACATATCAGAAGCTCCAACGATACGAGACTAATTGGCAAAACTCATTGACCAAGTTTAGTCAACATTCGTTAACTGTGGGTCACTCCACTAAAGACCCACAGCTGCACTCTTCTCACTATAGAATATTTCTGTGTCCACGGATTTCGACCAAGCAGTAAGTCAATCCTTCACGTGTGTTCATAACACCAGCTGGGTCAAATTACCGTTTTACCCCTGGGTTACCTCTGGTTCCTTAAGTACCACTGATTCCTCTAATGAAAAAGTTGTTTAGGGTCCAACCACTAAACAGGAGTTCCTCTCAGGCTAGGAGAGGACGGCGCGCCTTTGTTCAAGCCCTAGAATCAGCCCTTAAGGAAACACACATCTACTTACCCCAATAGGGGAAGGAGTGAATTCCATCTTGTACTGTTATGTTCCCAGCCCCCATTCGGTCTTGCCCCTGAAATGGTAGGCTTATTGAGTCGGCGAACTGGCCACTCTCACCCATACAAATCTAAGGACAGTCCCTCCTGAAAGGGGTTCATAACAAACTCAGGATTGAGATTGAGTTACCTAGGTCATCCTATTGAAATAGAAACCTAAACTAGTTAACGGCGTTACATCTAGTGGTTACTATTTCGCGGTCCGGTCTTATGCAAACTAATTGCATAGGATACCCCCACCCGCATGTCTCCTACATGGATGCTTTGGATCATTGCATCGCGGATACAAGGTGGGTCGTATCACATAGTGTCACCAGGATAAGGTACCCAACCTTATCCCTATACTATAGACCATTTAGGTTGTTACTTGGACACTGATCCCCGTATGTCCCCACATACTAGTCCAAGTTTCATTTAAACAACCTTGGATCTTAGATTATTGGATTTAGGGTTTATTAATGCAAACTCGATTATTCAATAACCAAATTACTGAATTACTCAAATAACACTTTATTGAGATCGATTAATTTGTTTCATTTACTATCTACGAGTTTTAGAGCATAAAACCCAACATAGTCGTGCTTAATTTCTATGCAATATATGTTGATTTGATGCATCTTGATTATTTGCTGTGCTCATTTCTATTTTATGTCCGCCTGGCCAACCGGTATGAATACCACTTTCTAGTTTCAGGGATGATTTGGGAAGTGTGTGGCATATGATCACACTAGATCATTGTGTATTGGTGAACGCCAGTGACTGAGATAGGGATAGCCAGTTGCCTAGTGCTTGATCGGTAGTGCGTCATTGAAGTTGAAACACATTCTAAAAATCCAGAGTTCCGAGAGGAATATGCTAATAAGACTGGAAGAGTTTAGCCAGATCAATAATATTGCTAGAGCATCTTTTAAAACAATTACTGAATCCTAACCAATGCATGTTTCTAATCTGTCTGCTTTATTTGTTTACTTTCTGTTCTGTCATTTATTTTGCTTCAGCATTCTATAAAAACCAATCATTATAACCACCTTTGAAACCATTACAGAATTGCATAAAATAGATAAAGTGAAAATTATTTAGGCCCGCGAATTCGATAAATACTTATTACTTGCTGCGGATTGTGTACACTTGCACACAGTTCTAGAGTCTTTTTATATCTTATTTTTACTCACTCTCGGAGCCCAACAGCTCAATAGCTTGAAAGTGTTTATTTTCTTAAGTTCCTATTCAATGCATGTCATTCTTTATTGATTATCATTCTGATCTTGCTAAGTTTAAATTGATCACTTAGGCTTTGCATTCTATGTGAGTTATATCTCGAAAGGGACAGACAATATCAGTTCTCATAAAGGTGATATAGGAGAAAAAGCTTGAAAGAGATTGTTCGGTGGTATAGGGCAAACTGCCTATGGCACCCTATATCAACTATATGGTTATAGATTGCTTTCGTGAATTATCTATGTCGAAGTCGAGTCACAAAAATGTGCATAACGATACTCGCTTAGCCTTCTAACGGTTATTGTGAGCAAGGCCAAATAGAAGTTAAATCTGACCCAATGCATTGATTAGAGTTAAGTTGAATATTCTATGATTAAAGTTATTCGCCTTTGGGGTGAAACTATGTTGAATACCTCACTTTATTTATTATTGTTGTTTCTTTATTTTTATTTATCTTCCAAGAACCAATCGACAAATATTTCTTTCGTTACCTATTTGAAGCAATCATTTAAGCAGTTTCTTCTTCAAATCTGAATTTCCAATTTAGTCCTTGTGGGATCGATACCCTTGGAATACTTCTAAGGTTTTTTATTACTACGTGCGATAATATATACTTGCACTAAGGTTGGCTGAATTTATCATTATTATTATTATTCATCTTATCTTACATCCATCCTTCAGTATTTGCCGCACCAGTGGGCCTGAGAACAATCCTTAGTTAAGACCAATTCCACGCAATTAGTGTTCAAGTTCATTTTCTTAGTTGTATTAGCAATACTAGTTTTTTAAAAGTTAATTAGTATTGTTGCATTAACTCATTACACAAAATAATATCATTATTTTAATCCAATAAATTTATCAAAAGTAATGATCGACCCATACTATAAACATTCATCTTGCGACGATACTTCAGAGGTTTAGAGCAACAGCTACCGTAGGGCAGTCAGCTACTCTTCCCCTGAATTGAGACAATCTCAGCCAATCCCTATTACCAGAATAACTCATATTCCAATAGTTTTTAGCTACCGTTTTTTGGTCAGGAAATTATTAACACCTTAACAATTTCCTGTAAGTATGACCCTCCAATTTTTATATTTCAGAGGTCTGCCCCAATAATGCTACCGTAGCGAAAGTCAAAGTTAGAAATGGACTTAAGAAACCCTATCCATTTTCGGATTTTGCATTGTTCCAACTCCCATGATCACACCCTCCGTAGGGCGATCGATCCCAGGGCGACTCACAGGCAGATCATGGGGATCTCACGGTGCAACCTAATAGAGGAGACCGTAGGATACGTTAACACATGTCCTACTCACACTTACTATAAAATACTCCCTCATTGACCTTGATATTGATCCACACAAACACCATCCGTAGGGGGTCACTCCCAGGGTGACTTGAGGCCAAGCATGGACCTCACATTGTGAACTCTTGAGGACGTGAGAGAAAAACTTGATTTATGAAAATCTTGTTTTGATATATTTCCTCCCACTAAGTATTTTTATAATTAAAGGGTCTATTACTTAGGTAAATTCCAGCTAAGTGAATCTATTTAAGTCTATGCCTGTATATAACTCGTATATAAAGGTCTTTACTCTAATGTACAGGTGAATTAAACCCTTTTAATTATCTAGTGACGTTGCATGCTAACATTAAACTATGATTAATTCAACTCAAGTTCCGGGTCAGTTCCCAGGTAGGAGGTGTTCCATAAACCGTCCACTTAGATGCCCCCAACCTAGACAGAATTTCATCGGGGGAGTTCCCTTATAATCATAGTAATGTTTTTCCTACTTAGTATATTAAAACTATTTTAATTCTAAGTAAGAAAATAACTCTAATCATATTAGAATTAAAATGAGCTTAGGTCTAATTAATTTTAAACATTTTAAAATTAATTCAATTTAACCAAAGATCCTAGGTTTGCATACAACTCTTTGTTATAGATTGACGGTTTCTAATCTTTTTTATAACAATTATAAATTTTTAATGATTAACTCTATAACATGCTTCTATGGTGTTGGAAAAAGTAACAATCATATTCTAATTATTAAACACCATATTATTATGACGCCGATAATGATAATATAACGATTATATTAATCTGAACTGGTGTCATGCTTCATGCAATTTCAATTTCATTTAATTAATATCGATTATATTAATTAAACATCCAGGAAACTAAATTACATGATATTTGACATTAATATAGTATAACTCTTATATTAATCTAATTAATGTCATGCTCAATGCTATTCCATTTTCATTTAATTAACATAACACTTTATATTAAACACATACATGAAAATCAAGCATTGAGATTATTATTCTCATCCATAACATAAAACTTATATTATTACTCATGAAAATAAACCTAAGCATGAATGCTACATTAATTAAATACAACTCTTATATTTATCTAAATTAATGTCATGCATCATGCTTCTCAAATTTCATACATTTAATATAACAATTATACTAAATCACTCATGAATTTAAATCATAATATTTATCATATGTTATAACAATTATAACATAAATATGCATGAAACATGTTTAACCTATGGTGGGGATTTAGCTAAATGACATTCATAAAGCAATTAAATAGCATGTGAACCGGTTAATTGGCCCCTAGGAAAAAATTAAAGCATTAAATTAGAGTAATTTTACAAAAATCTATCCTAAAAGTCTTCAGCCACTCAAAAAACCAGACCAAACCAAACAAAAAACGCCTAAACCAGGTAAAAAATGATCAAAACCGATCTAAAAAGCACTGAACCATCGCCAAAACCCGCGAACTAGTCAAACTCCTTCGACCTGGTCAACGAACCGCTGAAGAACCACTGAACCGTGCACGAATCGTTAAGCTAGTCAACGAACCAGTGAACAAAATGATGAAGCACGGGCCATACAGTCGAACCGACACACGAACTAGTCGTTACGAGCTAGCATGTGTACTTAATGTATCTTTATACATTATATTAAATCCCTTAATTTTCAAGACTAAATAATCTCAACACCCGTTACGAGCTAGCATGTGGACTTAATGGACCTACAGATCAGAAGCTCCAACGATATGAAATTAACTGGCTAAACTCATTAACCAAGTTAATCAACATTCATTAACTACGGGAATTAAAAGAAATTTGATTTTTCTATCTTGCTTAATTGAACAACGTTATTCAGTATCCTTCTCTGGTAATGAAGCATTCATTACTAAAAGAGGTATTGGTGTTTGCCCTGCAAACATGGAGAATAATTTATATTTTTTAAAACCAATTGAGTCTAAAGCTATTTTAAATCATGAGATGTTTAAAACTGCTGAGACTGAACCTAAAAGATGGAAAGGCCATATTAATCTCAATTGGATTAGGAGATTGGTTAAAAATGGACTTATAAACAAGTTAGAAGATAACTCCTTACCTCCGTGTGAGTTATGCCTTCAAGGCAAGATGACTAAACGACCTTTTACTAGAAAAGGTTATCGTCCCAAAGAGCCAGCAGGATCCCTGGAGCGGAGTGTTAGAGCTCGTGGCCTGATTCAAGACAATGCAAGTTTCGGAGGTCTATAATTCAAAACCGTAAAACAAACGACGTTTCAGCCAGTCATAGCATCGAGACACTGCATAAAGCATCCAGACGCTCTCCTATATTTTGGCAAGGATGTAGCCAAGCGAATCGACACTACGACTGCAGTATAAATATGTCTTTGGGCTTAGATTAGACTTGTCTATGGCTTTCTAAGCGTGAATTGTTGTAATCGGAACCTTGGTTTGTAAGTTTATTCAGTCTTTATGTGAGTTTTTGGACTTTTATGTGATTTTATGAATGTTTTATGATCGACACATGGTTTCTTGTTTAAACCGTTGTCTTTGATGGATTTCTTAATGAATTAAACATATTAGTTATTTTAGATAACCACTAGGTCGAGGCTATTGGGATTGGTGCCCTAAAACGCGTAGACAGTGAATGAAACAAATAGTTATATACTTGTTCCATAAAGTTGTTATCGAGTTTTGTTTTCTTAAAGTCATTAAATAAGTGAATTTCCCGTTAAATAACCCAAATCCAATAAACTAACATCCATGAATATGTGATATGAATACTTGATTTATATGTAGTGACATAAAAGTGGATCGAGTTCAAGTAATAGCCTAAACGGTCTATAGTATAGGGATAAGGCTGGGTACCTTATCCTAGAAACACTAAGAGATACGGCCCAATTTGTATATAGTGCAAACGATGTGATCCTGGATCGTTCATGTAGTGACATGCGAGTGTGGGTGTCCTATGCAAATGAGTTTGCATAAGACAAGGACCAAGAAATAAGTTAATTTCCTTTATAACGTCGTTTACTATTGAAACTTACTTATTTTAGTGCGACAACCTAGGTAACTCGATTTAATCATGAACTAACTATGAACTCCCGTTTATTCGAGCTTATCCATAGATCTGCATGGGTGAGAGTGGCTCATCATCGGCTACTTAAGAATCCCCCCATTTCAGGGATAGGAATGGGTAGATAGATGGGGACATTGTCGTGCTAGACGGAATTCACTCCTACCCAATCAAGGAATAGTAGAGAGGTTGTCTTAAGTGCTGACTCTGAGACGTGAACAAAGGGATCCCGCCCACTAATTGGCCCGAGAGGTTTTAGGTTTAGTGGTGGGATCACAAACCAATTGTATATTAGGGACTCAGTGTGGACTTAAGGAACAAGATGTAACTGCAGGGGTAAAACGGACATTTGACCCAACATAGTTACGAACAACTGTGAAGGGTTGACTTACTAGTCATGGTTTTATCGGGTGGACAAAAATATATCTATAGTGATGGGAGTTCAACTATCAAACTATAGTGGAGTGTCCCGTAGTGAACGAATGTTGGTTAACTATGTTAAAAGAGTTTAGTCGGTTAATCTCGCATCATTGGAGCCCATGATCTGTAGGTTCATTAGGTTCCCATGTTCGCTCATACGGAAAAAACCTTAGAACAAATATGATGAAGAATTTGAGACGTTCAAATTCATTATAGGGAGTTGTCGTTAAATCAATATTCGATATATTTAATGTTAAAGTTTAATTACAAATTAAATTATATTAGAGAGAGTCGGGAATATTTAAATAAGATTTAAATATTACAATTTCACGCTCATATCGGTTTAGAATTGAATAGTAATTCATTTTTGAAAACCGGATTTAAGAGAAGTCGATAATGGTGTCGAGATTGGAATAATTCTTTAATTTAATATTTGATATTAAATTAAAATAAATATTGATTTTAATTTGCATTTGGACTTCATTTTCGAAGAGGTGGTGGAATGTGAAGTTTCACATCTCTTTTCTCCTAGTTTTGACACCTCCATGGACACCTCAAAGGAGACAATATGTTGTCTTCTTCAAATAGCACCATTTGCATATGTTTCTTCTATATAAGAAGAAGAGAAACATGATGGAAGCTGATGGAAAAGATAAAAAAATTGATCTCTCAAGTTCACAAGCTAAGACTCTCAAAATTAGAAGAAATAATCCCAAATTCATAACAAATTTGTGTCCTACAACACATTATAAGGCCGGATGAGAGCGAGGAAGATCACGGTGGTCGTCCACAAGTAATTCGTGTCGAGATTTCATCCATAGAGTGCTCGAATTTCTTCCCAAAAGGTTGGTAATTTTGTGCTCTGTTTTTCGGTTGTTATTTAAGCATGCTTTAGATCTAAAATTAATGGAAATTGTGATTTATTCGATCCAAATTGCTTATGCTCGGTGATGACCGCAAAGTGCACGGGTCGCAAGTAATATAAAACGGTAGGTAATACCGAGTATTGAATCCTCAGGGAAATTGAATTTTATCCATTAAGTACCAAGAACCATCATGTTTTAATTTTATTTAGAAGATCAACTCTTAGGAACCCAGAATTAACAAGAAACTAAAGAAATCATGCAATGAAAGAAAAATTCCTATTAAGGGGACTTGACCTAGGGCGTATCTAGCGCTTTGGATATGTAGCTCAATTAATTAGACAAATGTACTTACTAATCTTCAATTCCATAAATCTAGAAGTAATTTTAAGCGGATTTCTCTTTGAAGCTCCTCCACATCTCATACCAACATAACTAATTCATGTGTCCATCTCCTTAGTTAATCATAGTATGCCATTAAGCAACTTCAATATCAATTTCTAACAATTCTCTTTCATTTTCGTGCTCCAAGAAATCGTTAGCCATGCAATTAGGATCTAATCTAATTTCTCTCTGTCGAGTATCAATTTAGACCAACATATCAATTAATCCGTGATCAAGAGATTAAAAGCATTAAGAATGAATTGCATAGATGAAATATGAAGAACTTTGTTACAATATCTAATGAATTAAGCTACAATATCCAATTAGCTAGAATAACGGCCCTAGGTCTCAAGATCTACTCACAAATGGAAATAATTTTGCCCAAGTGATCTTGATCCATAGGCCTAACTCAAATTTCAATAAGGAATTATAAAGAAGTAAGGAAGAAATAACCGATAAGTTGATCCAAAGCTCCCGCTACGATCATCTCGAATCTTGAGCCTTGGAATCTCGCTCAATTCCAACCTTTTTCTCCACAATTCTTCTCACTTTTTCTCTCTATTGAGCTAGAGGAAAGCTCCCCAAAATGGGATGATTTTCACCTTGGGAGATGGGGCTTTTTGTAGGTGCTGGACGGAGGGGTTTCTTGTTGAACAAGATGACAACGTCGAGATGCTACATCACAGCGATGCTGTGACGTCAGGTTGTCTTGAAGCAGAAGTTGTTGCAGCGTCCCGATGCTACGCGGACAGCGTCGTGACGCTACCGCGATTCTGGAATTTTCTTCGCTGATCACCTAGCGTCGAGACGCTCTGGTCCTAGCGTCGAGACGCTAGGGCTTCTAGAAGCTTTAAACATGGATTTTGGCCTCTTTTCTTCTTTCTTTTGGGCTTTTTGGGCCTCCACTTCAAATGTTTTCTTGTCTTTTCTTCTTTTATGGCCCCAAGTCTTCTTTTTATGCCTAAAATTTGTAAAATTCTTGGTTTTGCATCTCGAACTCGGTTTTCTAAAAAATCAACATAAAAATACATTAAAGCTTACAATCCCTGCACAAAACTAGCTAAAATTAATAGGAAAATGATGACATTTTTGCATGTCATCACTCGGGTGTTCTACACTCCTCCAATTCGTATCAGAGTAGATTTGGGCCCTCAATTTTGGTTAATTTTAGCATGGTGGGTGGTTTTATTCATGTGATGACTGTTTGGTTACTAAAGTGGGTTGATTTTAGTTTTAGCATCAATTACCTTTTAATTCTATTAAATAATTTTTAATTGCCTACATGTTTATGAAAATTAACGAGTCTGGTTTTGGCATCAATTACCTTGTAAAATTTGAGAGTCATTGGAGTCCATTAAGGACTTCAATTTGATGAAATTCGGAGATGCTCGAAGATGGGAAAAACAGAGAACCAAGAAAACGTTGAAATCTGGAAATTCTAGGCATGGGAATAGATGATGGGCGGTCCAACTTTAAAGAAAAATATCGCACACGGTTCGCTCATTCTCGACTAGTTCGCGTTGTGGTCAATGGTTCGACTTGTTTTCTTAGTGTAGCGGTCCAATTCGAACTGCCCTATTCCTGTTCTGTAGCAACCCTATTATTTTAAAAAAATTATATATATATATATATATATATATATATATATATATATATATGTATGTATAAAAAATAAAAGGAAAAATAAAAGTCCCCCAACGTCTTCTTCTCTCTATCTCCCACTACGATTTTCCCCTCTCTCGTCTCTGTCTTGTTGGGTTTAATGTCCTATAAACTCGTAGTTTGTAAATCATTAAACATATTCTATTCCAAATAAATACGTTATTGAGGTTATTTAGTAAAAGATGTTATTGAATATGTAAATTGCGTATGATTAACCTAAATCCAATAAACTAAGATCCTTGACTATAACATGAATACTCGAACTATATGTAGGGACATATCATAGGATCAAGTTGAAGTTTATAGTCAAAATAGTCTATAGTATAAGGATAGGGTTGGGTGCCTTATCCTGGGGACACTATGGACGCGGCCCACTTTGTATTAAGTACAAACGATGAGGTCCTTAATCATTCATGTGGAGACATGCGAGTGGGGGCGTCCTATGCAATGAGTTTGCATAAGATTGGACCACGAAATAAGTCACTTTCTCTTTATAACGCCGTTTACTGAAGAAACTGACTATTTCTCAAAGATGACCTAGGTAACTCGTTCTTAATCCTGAGCTAACTATGAACTCCTGTTTATACGAGATTATTCTTTGATCTGCATGGGTGAGAGTGGCCAGCATCGCCGACTCAACAAGCCTACCATTTTGGGGATAAGATCGAATAGATAGCTGGGGACATAGTCTCGCAAGACGGAATTCACTCCTACCCATTTCAGGGATACTAGAGAGGTTGTTCCCTTAAGTACTAACTCCAGGACTTGAACAAGGGGCCCCACCCTCTCGTTAGATTGAGAGGGACTTAGGTTCTATGGTTGGACCACAAACCGATTGTTCATTAGAGGATTAGTGGAACTTAAGGAACAAGAAGTACTATAGAGGTAAAACGGTCATTTGACCTAGCTGTAGCTATGAACAACCTATGAAGGATCGACTTACTGAACATGGTTAAATCAAGTGGACGAAAATATATCTATGGTGAGGGGAGTGCAACTACTGGGCTATAGTGGAGTGTCCCGATAGTTAACGAATGTTGGTTAGCTTCGTTAATGAGATTCGTCGGTTAGCCTCAAATCGTTGGAGCCCATGATCTATAGGTCCATTAGGTCCCTCTACTAGCTCATATCAGAATAAAGCGTAGAACAATAAGATAGGAATCTTTGAATCGTTCAAAATCGGGAAAAGGGTATTATTATAAATTGTGTTTGACACAATAATTTAATTATGAATTAAATTATTAAATGAGAGATAAAGTACTTAAAAGTGTCTTAAATACTATATATATGAATTAGGATTCATATATAATGAATTGCACCACGTTGGTATGATTAATTGGAGTAATCATATGAAATTATTTTGAAAAAGTCTCAAATTAATTACCTAAAGTTAACTTCAATTTGGAATTGAATTAACATTGAATTGCAAGCTACAAATCAAATTATGGATTAAAGTTAGTGGATTTGGTTGCATTCCCACTCTTGCATTATGATCAAAGTGGAATACAACACATCCATGCACAAGTTGCATGTATTGTGACATGAACACCTAAAATCCACTAAGGTTTGCATCTCCTACATGTGTCTTGCTTCTTGAGGCTTCTCCTTGCATGGATTCACTCTATAAGTAGAGTATAAATCAGATTGAGAGCTAAGATAGTCATTTCCTTACTGTTAAGCTTCAAGAATTTGGTCTCAAACTCATTCATCTCCACATATCTCTCAAGTGCTTGAACCTTCAAGCATTCCCTTCCCATTCCCTATCTATATAGACTCCCACAAGTCGTTCTTGGCCCAGAGAATAGTAGGGAAGACACTAGAGGTGGTCCACACACCGTTCGTGATCAAAGGAATCAAAGGGAGTTGTTGAATCGGTCTCCAAAAAGGTTGGTACAAATTTTGCTCTCTGTTTACGGTATTTGGACAACATGCTTTCATTTTCTAAAATTGATGTAGTTAATTGCCTCTGATCCTAAAATTGCTTCTGCATATGTTATATGAACACCTTCATGTATACGTCACATGCCTCCTCACTGCCACCTAGCTCACCCCCTCTTCTCCAGTCACCTCTGCGTTGTCCAGATCCGTCGTGGCACTGCAACGCCGCCGCCGTCTCCCTCCCTCTACGAGTTCCCTCTCTCTCACTCGGTCCCTCTCGTCTCTCTGTCTGTGCCGCAGGCATCCACGTCTAGATCCGCCGCAAGCTGCACCACTACGACGTCTCAAGTCGCCACCCCCACCGCTGTTTCGACCCACGCGCGCCGCCGTCACTGATTTCACCGCCCAGATCTCGCGCAAATTGTTGCCGCCGTCAAGTGTTGGTTGCAACAGCCATTGTCACGTATTTGGTGTCGTTTGGGATAAGTCTCGGTGAGTTTCCAAGTTTGATTTGAGTTTCTTAAACAATTGGCTTAAGAATAGAAATTAACCCATAGATGTTTCCCAAATCGATTCTAGGTTGTTGTGTGTTTCTATTATTGATGTCGAGTATTGACCATTCAAGTTGCTGCCAAGAAAAAGGAATTATTTGGTTGGGTGAGTTTTATATGCTCATTTAAGTTTCTGTTAGTAATCATTTTGATGTTTGGAGTTGACCCATTTTTAATTGAGCACATTTCAACGTTACCCTCAATTTTTCCAACATTGAGGTTGCTAGATTCAGTGATTTTAAGTATTGTCCAGCAGCTGTTTAGGCCTTCCTGGGTGAATATTTAAGGGTAAATACCTCCTTTAATCATGTTTGAGTTTAATGGAATTGTTGGACACAAATTTCTAATCTTAGAAAGCCTTTTATGTGTAGTTGTGGGCAATATTGGCTAATGATTTAGAAAATTATTGGAGTAGGATTTTGGAGTAAAAATTCTTGGGCGATACTGTGTAAGTAATTCCCCTATCAACATGTTGGAAATTTATTGTTGACTGTCAAAATTGTTGTTTGTCATGATGATTGCAACAAAAATTGCGTTAGCAGAGAAAGGTAAAGAGTAACATTGTTCCAGCAAATAAGACACAGAAATCATATTTCTTTTGATCTTAGGAATTAAATACACATTATCTAATAATATGTATTTTCTCCCACTGAGAAAAATAACTTAATGTTCCCCACTGATATGGCCAAAATAACCTCTCTAATTCTAACTTTGAGAGTTATTACACAAGCAGCAAGCTCTTGCCAGGAACTTATTCCTTTAAAAGAAGAACACACGTGATTTGTGGCCCCTGAATCAAGTATTCAGGGAGAATCACTATTCTTCACTAATCACGTTTTCAAGACAGGTAAATGAAAATTACGGTCTTGAACAAGTTCTCTTTTGCTAAGCAAGGTTCTATGTCATATTCACCAAGAACAATTCTTAATGAATTAAACATAAGGGGCATGAGGACATTCCTCAGTTAAGAATAATCCTAGACTTATTTACCACAATTTTTCATTTAAGCTTGTTGTATTACCGTTATTTATAAAATGACGTAAGACAATACACATAAAATTATTATAAAATTGCTGAAGTAACAAATTACTTGTATTATTAATTGCACTAACCCATTACAAATAATCCAATCAAATTCTGCAAAAACAAATAAGCAATCAAAGAAACCCTATAAAACTATTGATTTAGATTTTGCAACGATACTTCAAAGGTTTAGAACAACAGCCACCGAAGGGTGGTCAGCTACTCCTCTGAATTGAGAATATCTCAATCAAACTCTAACACCAGAATAACTCATATTCCGTTAGCGTTTAGTTACCGTTGTTCGGTCAAGGGTTAGTTAACACATTTAACTCATCCCCGTAAGTGTAGCCCTCCCACTTTCAGAACTCAGAGGCACGCACCAACAGGCTATCGAAGGGAAAGACAACTGTTGGTGATTAGCCTAAGTGACCTTATCCTATTCAGGAGTTCACGCTGTTCCGAATCCTATGATCAGGCCCTCCGAAGGGATGGTTGCGCCAAGACAACCTGCAGGCGGATCATAGGACTCTCACGGTGCGAACTAGGGGCGGAGACCGAGGGATACGTTGACACGTGTCCCGCTCCCACTTACTCTAGACATTTTTCCTATTCACCCTGATATTGACCCATGCAAACACTTTCCGAAGGGAGGCCGCTCCTAAGGCGACTCGAAGCCGAGCATGAACCTCACATTGTGAATATAGGGACGTAGGAGCAGAACTTGATTTAAATCTCGTTTTGTAATTTTCCTCCCACTGAAAATGTCCTAAGGTTAATTTAGGGTTGTTTAACTTAGATAAAATTCAGCTAAGTCAATCTATCTAAGTCTGATCCTATTATAACAATTATGGAAAGGATTCAACTGCAATGTTTTAGGTGAATTAAACTTCTTTTAATAAACCCAACATTGCAAGTCAACATTACTATGGTTAATTCAACTCAAGGTTCGGGTCAGTTCCCAGGTAGGAGGTGTTCCGTAAACCGTCAACTTAAATACCCCCAGCCTTAGACAGAACTTTACCGAGAGAGTTCCCTTATAACCACAGTAATGTATGGTCTTTACTCTTAAGATCTAGGTGTATTAAATACTTTTAACAAACCTAGTGACATTGCATGCTAACATTTAACTATGATTAATTCAACTCCGGTATTCCAAATCAGTTCCCAGGTAGGAGGTGTTCCGTAAACCATCAGCTTAAATACCCCCAGCCTTAGACAGAACTTTACCGGTGGAGTTTCCTTATAATCATAGCAATGTTTTTCCTACTTAGTCAATTAAAACTAATTTTAATTCTAAGTAAGAATAATTCTAATCCTATTAGAAATGAGATCTTTTTTTTTTTTTTGAAACACTATTAGAAATGAGATCTTAGGTCTAATTAATTTTAAACATTTTAAAATTAATTCATTTATCCTAAGATCCTATCTTTGCATGCAATTCTTTGTTGTAGGCTAACGGTTTCTATTCATTAATTTTATAACTATTATAAATTTTAATGAATTAACCCTAAAACATGCTACTATGGTGAATAAATTAACAATCAAATTATAATTAATTTATAAAACCATACATTAGCATACATGACATACCAAAAATATAACAATTATATTAATCTAAGGTAATGTCATGCTCAATGCAATTTAATTTCCTTTTAATTAACCTAACTCTTAAATTAATTTTCCAAGAAAATTAAAATTAAGCATTACCATTTTCATACATTAACATAACATTTATATTAATATATCATGAAAATTAATTAAGCATGTTAATTACTTATATAAATATAACTCTTATATTTTTAAACTAAAGTAATTTTATGCTCAATGCAAAATAATTTTCTTAAATTAATCTAACTCTTAAATTAATTAACCAAGAAAATTGAAATAAGCATTCACATTTTCATACATTAACATAACATTTATATTAATAGCTCATGAAAATAAATAAGCATATAAAATACTTTCATAAATATAACTTTTATATTATTTACTAAAGTAATTTCATACTCAATGCTTCTCAATTTTCATCCATTTACTCATAAACAATTATATTAAATACCCATGAAAATTAAATTCATGCATTATACTTATATTATAACAATTATAATTAAAAATACATGAATATGCTTAACCGGTGGGATTTAAATACTATATGACATTCATAAAGCAATTAAATAACTAAGTAGACGGGTTTTGGCATCCTAGGACTCAAAACAATAGAAAAATTACAATAATTATTCTAACTAAGTCCTATCCTGCCGTGAACCAGTTCAAAACAGCCTCGAACCACGTCCAAACCCTTCGAACCGGCGAGAAAATAGGCTGAACCAAGCTGAACCTTGCAAAACCAGCTTCATATATGCTTGAACCGGCCCAAAAAACGCTGAACCGGCGTAAAAAATGCCCAGACCGCACGAACCAAGTCAAACGGCCGAAAAAACGGTCAACAAACCCTCGAACCGGTAAACAAACTCGGGAACCGCGCCTGAACCCTCGCGAACCAGGCTCCTAAGCCCAGACCGGAACGAACCGCTGCAATAACCCAAATTCTCCAAAATAAAATAAAACACCCACAACCCAGCTCGAACTGGTGCTCTCGTAGATAAAAGCCCCACACCCCAGCCGCTCAGACACATCGGGGTTTTGAGTCATAGTTTATGCACTTTTAATTTATTTAATATCATGCGAACAGATCCGCTCCTTTTCTGGGTTTTTCCCGCCAGAGTCGGGACGCCAATGAGCAGCGTCCCGACGCTGGCTCTCGGCCTTTCCGAATTTTGCGATTTCCAGCGTCGTTTCTTCTCCGATTTGGCTCCAAACTTCAGCGATTTTCAACGCTAAATAACCACAATCGATAGACACGGACTTACAGACTCGATTTTCAACAAAACGCCCAAAACAAAGGGCCCTTACATTGATCAAATCAATTAAAAATTGCAAATCTATATGCCAAAACCTTAAACATCTACTAGCAAAATTTCATACATCAAATGCATAAATTAATCCCACCAATCAACCAATGCAAATTTTGTTAAACAGAATTGAAATTACGATCGGCTCTGATACCAATTGAAAGGATTTGGAATTCCCCAATTCCGTTACAGCGGAATCAATTGGACCGTTCGTAAATTAATTTCGTTCTACAAAATACCAATGCATTGGCAAAAGGTTAAGCGGTGAAAAACATACCTCTGTTGACGACTCTGAATACTTCAAGAATGATTCTTGATTGCTCTGCAACAACGAGGAGCACCACCATTTGATCTTCCCCGCTATAACTCTGAAATTAGGAACGTAGTTGTGGGACTACCTAATCTTGAATGGGAAAACTCTAGAGAGAAAATTCTCCCTAGAGTTCTTGAGTTGAGAGAATATGAGAGGGCCTTATGGTGGCCATATGTTGTAGCACCTAAACCCTAGGGTTAGTGTTCTATTTATAGGAGAAAGGCCATGAATAAAATATTCATTTAAAATCAATTATTTCCATAATTGATTTAATCTTTTCCATAATTAATCAATTCCATGACCAATCAATTCCACAATTAATTAATCTTTTCCATAAATGATTGATCACTTCCATAAGTGATTAAATCATATCCATAAATGATTAATTACTTCCATAAGTGATTAATCATTTCCATAATTGATTAATTTCTAATTAATTAATTCTGTAATTGATTAATCACCAATTAAATATCATATATTTAATTTCAGACCTTCTATTAGTTAATTAATTAATTACCCAATTAAATATCATATATTTAATTTCAGGCCTTCAATTAATTAATTCTATAATATGAATCAAATTCATATTAAAATTTGAACTCCTTCAAATTCTCTTATATCCTATAAATTTAATATGAATCAAATTCATATTAATATTTGAACTTCTTCAAATATTTATTTCTCTCATAGACTATAGTTTAATTAAATCTCATTTAATTTAAACTAAATTGAATAATTAATTAATTCATCTTCTAATTAAATACCATATATTTAATTAGACATATATTTGAACTCTTTCAAATATATCAATCTCTCAATATAATAAAGTTTAATCTCAAATTAGGCTTTATATTTTAATGCATCACTATACATTATATTAATTTGTATCTCATACAATTAACTTAATTCCCAATATGAATTTGAACTATTCAAATTCTCTCAAGATATATTTGTTCCTAATTACTCTTTACGAGCTAGCAGGGGGACCTAATGGACCTACAAATCAGAAGCTCCAATGATATGAGGTTAATAAATTAAACTCATTAATTAGGTTAACCAATATTCATTATCTGTGGGTCATTCCACTAAAGACCCACAGCTGAACTCTTCTCACTGTAGAACATTTCTGTGTCCACGGATATAGACCTATGCCGGTAAGTCAATCCTTCACGAGTGTTCGTAATCACGGCTGGGTCAAATTACCGTTTTACCCTTGTGTTACATCTGTCTCCTTAAGTACCAGTGCTCCTCTAATGAACAACCTGTTTATGGTCCAACCATTAAACAGAAAGTCCTTCTCGGGCCAGTGAGAGGGCGGGATCCCTTTGTTCAAGTCCTGGAGTCACCACTTAAGGGAACACTCATCTACTTCTTCTAGATGTGGGAAAGAGTGAATTCCTTCTTGTGTTGTCATGTCCCCAGCCTCCCACTCGATCTTGTCCCAAAAAAGGAAGGCATATTGAGTCGGCGTATTGGCCACTCTCACCCATGCTAATCAAAGGACAATCCCTCATGAGAAGGAGTTCATGACACACTCAGGATTAAGACTGAGTTACCTAGGTCATCTTATTGAAACAGTAAACTAACTAGTTAACGGTGTTACATCTAGTGGTTTACTATTTCGTGGTCCGGTCTTATGCAAACTCATTGCATAGGATACCCCCGCTCGCATGTCTCCTACATGGACGCCTTGGATTAATACGTCTGTATCGAATACAAAGCGGGCCGTATCACATAGTGTTACCAGGATAAGGTACCCAACATTATCCTTGTCATATAGACCTTTTAGGTTGTTACTTGAACACCAATCCCCGTATGTCCCCACATAGTAGTTCAAGTCACATGTAAACAACCTTGGATCTTAGTTTATTGGATTTGGGTCAAATTGTGCAATATTTAACAATAACACTTTATTGTCGAAACTCAATAACACTTTATTGAAACAAGTATAGAATTTGTTTACATTCACTATCTACGAGTTTTAGGGCATAAAACCCGACATTACCTTCTTTTGTAAATGAATTGGATTTGCCTGAAATCGATGATTTTGATGATGATATTGAATTGCCTGACATTGAGGAAGAACATGATTTGTATAGAAAAGATCACTTGATAGATAATTTTGAGTTTGATCATGATAATGCTGAATCTATCGAGTTTGATCTTGATATTCTTGAGTGCATGGACCCTTCAAATGTTAATAACTTTGATTCGTGTCGTAATGATGTAGATAGCATAGAATCTGACCCAGAGGAACTTGAATCTGTGCATTGTATAGACTCTGACCTAGAGGAGCTTGAATTCTTTAATTCTTCTAATAGTGAGTCATATGACAGCTTAGTTGAATCATTTTTTAATTATGAGTCTGAGGAATATTCTGGGCATGTAGATATTGAATCTGATGAATGGATTGGCATGATTGATAGACCATCTTTAGATATCAGGCCAGTTAATATCATAACGCGTGATGACTCTGTTAACAATTGTTTTGTGAATAGAGATTTAGAAAAGAGATTTGATGCTGCCTCATATTTTCTGAAATGTTATTATAACAATCTCTTTAGTAACGATGGGCCAGGGGAAAGTTTTTTTCTCCCCTGTTTGCAGTGTTCAATTCAGTGCGTGGTTTTTTGTAGGGCCCGGAGGATGATGAAAACTTTTATTTCGAGCCTCCGTATGTGTGCTGAGCCTCGTCTAGCTAAAGACGTTAAAGAAAGCGCTGCTTGGGAGGCAACCCAAGGATTAAAGTTTAGGTAGTTGTTTTTGCGGTAAATAATTTTCTTTGCTTCGTGATCCAATTTTGTTTTGCAGGATCACCTTAGCAAATCCCAAAATTCCAAAAATTCCATTTTTCTGGATCCAAAGGAAGATGATGAAGCGCTCCTAGCTCAGGGAAGTCTCAGTATCCCTCTATTTGCTTTTCTGGTTTTAAAACATTGGGGACAATGTTTAGTTTAAGTGTGTGGGGGGGGGGGGGGAGGCTTTCACTGTGTGGAGCATATTTAAATTCTGTTGGATGCATGAATAGATAGCCATGATAGCCAAGGATGTGATTTTAGAAGTTTTTGGGAGAAAATGGTTTATATGTTGTGGAATCTGGGAGCACGACAGAAATTGTGAAACTTTAAAATTTTTCGATACTTAGTTTCGATGTCTAACGCATGCAATAGTCTTAACTAATGACGTCTTTGAAAAATCTAGATTCTTATTATGATTTTTAAAGTTTGTTGTCACCCTGATAGGCTTAGTTTCTAATATTAGGAAGTTCATGTTTGATTGTTCTAAAGAACTAGGTTAAAAAAAAAATGCCATGCTTGCTTAGAGAAAATCAAAAGCAACAAAAGAAAATGAGAGAAAAGAAAAGTCTATTGAAAAAGAAAATTTTTGCTTGCACAAAAGAAAACGCCTAGGGGTAAAAAGAGCTACTTGCGGTGTGATCAGTTAGGCCAACCAGACAATAAAATTTGGGTTAAGGGTCCCTGCACCATAGTGTAAAAGCTAGTACCATTAGATATCAAAATGCAAGTTTGGGGGAGTAGCAAAAGAAAAAGAAAAAGAAAAGAGAAAAATCACTTGTGAGTTTTGCTCCCCCATGAAAAAGAAAAATGACAGGCGCCCTAGTTTCTTTTTTTTTTTTTTTTGCATGATAGAAGAACTCCGACCTATTAGGGGCTCTTAGCCAGTGTAGGGGGAAAACAAATGGAGAAAGCCATAAGACTAATCTAGGTTAGTAAAAGAATCAATAGATAAGTCTTGAGCATGCTATTCATTAATCTTAAGTTCAAACTAGTTTAAGATTTCTTCAAGAGTATGCGGTGCTTGCTTATTCCACTTGCATGTTTTCCATTCTATCTTAAGAATTCCGAAATCATTGAGGCTTGAGCGATTTTATTTCATGCATCTTTAGAATTTATTTTGCTCGAGACTAGCAAAAGCTTAAGTTTGGGGGTGTGATAGCGAGCAGAAATGTCGCTATTTTAGTCCCAATTTATTAGGCTTTTTAGTGCTTTAACTGTGTTTTTATTGAAAATATTTAATGTATTTTGTTATTTGGTCTTTAGGAGCAAAGTTGTGGATTTTGTGGAAAAAGTGCCCAAAGTGAAGCCATTCAAGTCCCATTTCCATGATTGGGTGAAGGGGAGTCAAAAGAGGTCAACTATGAAGAAAAAGGTCCAAAAAGAATTGTGGAGAGGCCCAAATTGAAGCCCAAATCCGCGCATGAAAGTTCTGGAAATTGCCTAGCGTCGAGACGCTGTCCATTTCCTGGCCGGCAAGTCGATGACGTCACAGCGTCTCGACGCTGTGCCAAATAGCGCCGCGATGGTACCTCCTTTCCGAGCCTATATAAGGCGCCCCTTGGTGCCTCATTTTACCATCAATCATCATATTCTTCCATTCTTTTCTTGCTTTCTTGGCTCCTTTGGGAGCCTCTCTAAAGGCTTTCTAGCCTTTTTGAGAGTTTCTTTAGTGGGAAATCTTTGGGGAATTTTGGGGAGCATCCTAGGAGGCTCAAGGAGTGTTCGGAGGGACTCCAAGCGTCAGTGAAGGGGTTTTCAACGGTCAATTCCTTTCCTTTTATTATGCTCTTAATTATGCTTTCCATTGTAAATTTTTTTGTTACTTTAGCTATGTATAGCTAAACCCCAATTTGGGGTCTTGAAATGAAATTGTAGTCAAAATATTTTTATAATTACCTGTCTCTTGCCCTTTTCCTAATTATTTGTATGGATGTGCTTAATGTTGTATGCAATCTGCCCAATTGTATATTGATTTGATTCTTAATGGAAACTCGACGGAGAGAAGTTAGGATAGATCATAATCCATGCAACTAGTTTAATTGCCCATCATGACAACGGGATTAGTTGATTAAACTTAGATTCCTAAAATTAATCAGTGTGTAATAATTAATGATTTTTAATGGCGCTAAGGACACTTAGGTTGTTCAAATGATTTAATTACAATTAGAGGAGACCGACAGGAGAACCTATGTGATTAACGGAGATTCTAGGATTATAATTAGTTGGGCAACGAGATAAGATAATTATAACAAATGTTTAGCTAATAATTGATTTTCAAGACCCCTCTTCCCATTAAGAACCCTTTCTCCATAATTTATTTTTCTCGATTGATCAAATTTTCTCTTTAATTGCTTTTATTTTTTTTAAGATTTATTTGATTGCATGATCCGGTCCCAAAATATTATTTCGCCCAAGGATTTTTAGTGCTCAAAGAAACTTTGCTTCCCTAAATTTCGTTTCGCCTCCCTGTGCATTCGATACTCGGTATTACCTACCGTTTTATATTACTTGTGACGACCCGTGCACTTTCGGTGAACGAACAATAATCTAGACTAGAGTTCCAAAATATCCGGACAAGAGCAAAAACTCTATCTAGGAAAATCAAGTCTAGGAAAAGGTATTTAAGATGACCATTGGGAACACGTTTTCCTGGGGATTTACCTGGGAGTGTTGAAAATTCAATGTTATTTTGGTGCCCTGTCTAGTGTTAAAAATAAAAAGCAGGAAAATAGAAAAAAAAAGTGTAAGTTTGTTTTGAATAAATGGTTTTTTATCATGAGGGAACTTTGTCTAAGGCAAGTCCTGACTAGGCTTAGGTATTTAAGCTGACCGTAGGGAACATCTCTACCTGGGGACTTAGCTGGAAGTTGAATTGATCAAAACATTTCCTTAATGCTTTTTAAATTGAGAAAAATGAGAAAAATAGGAATAAATCATGAGTTAGCATATGAACTTTCTAACTTGCTTATAGGTGTTTCAGAGAAAGGGAGAAAGCAAAGAAAAATGAAAACTCAGAAAACGTGAAGACAGAAAGACTGGGTGAAATGCGACTGCATTTCTCCCCATTGTATTTGGGAATGCGATCGCATTTGCCCAAATAAAAAGGGAGTCATGATTTTTGTTGACCTGCACGTGACCTAATTAGAAAAATATATATACCTTGACTTAAGCTCTTTTCCTTTCACCAAACTCTCAACCCTTTGCATTCAAGTTAAAACTTCAACTCTCCATATTCTATCCATCGTGAAACCGAAAAACCCACATCCGAGTAGATGAAGAACACTCAAGGATCATCATCCTCACACAAGGTTACTCGTTCTCAGAGTAATCCGAACACCCACGAAGCTGAAGCAAGCAGTCGACGGCAAGAAGAGAGCCCCGTTACGCCCATACAAGGCACGCGAAGAACGAGACCCACAGGATTCTCGCCGGCGGTCGTGAACCATGCGCCCAACGCTCCTACTCCATCTTCTTCGACAATGTTGGCCACGTCGAGGGAGATGTCAAGTTCATCTACACCAGGACGGTTCACGCGCTCCACTGTTGTCCGTCAAACCCAAAAACCTGCCACTCAACAGTTCAGAAAGCGTTCGCGGGAATGGTTTGAGTTGATCCGAGAGATGGGTGCCAAGAGACGAGCTGCCCTTGAAGAAGAAGGGAATCGACAAGACGAAGAAAAAGCCGCCAAGGCAGCTGGAAGCTCTCGTTAAGGAGAAGCTTCAATGGGTAAGGTTTCCGAACCTTCAACTAACCCTTCTCTATCTTGCAGGACCAAGCCCGTTGTTACTTACAGCGCAAGAAAGAGGAGCCCAAAGAAAAATGTGTCTAAAAAGCCGCTTGAAATTCAGCCCCTAGAAACAGCAAGGATGCCTCTAAATGTATTCGAAGGAATAATCCGCCAAGCAGTGGCAAAGGCCCTTGAGATTGCAAAGGGGTACAAGGCTGAACAAGATGCTTTGAAAGAGGTTGAGAGGGTCTTAGAAGCTGAGGAAGAGAAAAAATATGAGGAAAACCTTAGGAGGGCTGCTATGGATTTGCAACTCCTTGAGGAAGAGAAAAAGAGAAGGAAGTTGAAGACTTCCTTGCAGCCTTTGAGCCACTTCACAAGGCTCAAAGTGAGGCTAGAGATCTGCAAGGAAGGGTAGAAGAAGAGGCCCAACGGGGGCCAAGAGAAGAAAATTTTGAAACAAAAAAAGAAAGAGAAATAGAGAATGAAGGCCATAATGCGACCGCATTTGGGCCGCATTCTGAGGAAGTCCTAGCTGAGGCCATCGTTGATCAGCCAGCTGAGGAGGTTTTTGAGCCTCTATTCACTCATGACCCACCAGCTGTTGATAGCACCTCTTCAGGAGAGAAGAGGGTTGAAGAGGAAAAAGAAGACGAGGAGGTCGAGACCTCCAGTGATTCTGATTCTGATACAGAATCTGATTTAGAGATTACGGAGCTAGATGGCGACCAAGTCCCTATCTCTGCAGCGTTGAGAAGAAAGAGAAAGAGAGAGAGATTAAGGCCGAGAGGAGGATAAAGAACAAGAATGACCCAATATTTTCCAAGAGGTCGAGGACAAGGTCCATGGACGCATCTCCTGCAGTTCCTCCTACCGTCTCACCCGCCAAGCCAAAGGGAATATCACCCAAGGCCACATCTCCTAAAATCCATTCCCCGAGGTATTTAAAGATATTAATTCTCAGGAACGGATGGAGATCGTGAAGAAAAGAGATTTCCTCAATGAGAAGGGTTTCTCTAACAGAGTTGGAGCACTACCAGAGTTCGTAAGTAGAGTTATCTTCCAGTACAAGTGGCAGGAGTTTTGTGCTCACCCTCATGAGGCTGTAGTGCATTTAGTTCGTGAATTTTACGGCGGCCTGAGGGAGGAGAGCATTAGCATGACGGTGGTGAGTGGGAAGATGGTCAGTTTCTCCTCAGTCGACATCAACAGGGTGTACAGGATCAAGGCACCCTTGAACCCAAGAGGGAATGATGTGATTAGGAACCCTTCGGCCAAGCAGATGAAGGAAGCATTGAAGCTTGTGGCCAGCAAGGGGGTTCAGTGGAAAGAATCGCAAACGAAAGTGAAGTCTTTAGTGCCAAGCGACCTAAAGCCAAAATCGACAATTTGGCTTCACTTCATCAAGAACCGTTTGATGCTAACCACCCACGACAACACAATTTCAGTGGATAGAGTGATGCTACTCTATTGTCTTATGAAGGGGTTGGAAATCAACGTAGGGAGCAGGCAAGCTTTTCTTTGGCTCACTCATCACCCAACTTTGTCAGAGGGTGAAGACTATGCCAGGCAAGGACGAGGAACGCCATTTCTTTAAACCAACCATTGACTTGTCCTTGATAGGGAAGCTCCAGCAGAACAACATCCAGAGGAAGGATAAAGCCTCCACATCACAGGCCACTCCTCAATCAGGGTCGAATGTCGCCTCTCCATCCCAACTGTCACACCCCCTCCCGGACCACCTGCTAGCTTAGCCCGAAAGATGGCGTGAAGCCAACGGACATCGTCCTCCTCTAACGATACCCGCTGACCCTCCTGAACGTTGAACCTAATAAACATACTAATCATAGATATAAAGCATTCTACATGAAACAGAACACAGCGGAATCCCTGAAAAAAACTTTCAACAAACACGAGGTGTCGCCCTAACATAACTTGGTTCGGATAATAACCTGATATAGATGTCATAACCAAAAACATATACAACTAGGGTTTATACAACCACGACCTCTAGGACTATATTATCCAATCCTTACAAAACATTTACAATATGAACAGACTCAATATACAACTCCACCCACGTACTGGAGCTTGATCTGGAGCTTTCAGCAGACGTTGGCAGTGTATTAGGCACCGGGAGCTCGATCTCTACCTGAAATGTGAAGAACATTTTGAAAGAATGAGCTACGAAGCCCAGTGAGTGACTAACTTTAAAACTCTAAATCCGAAAGTCAAAACATGTGATAAACCTTTAAACGTATAAATATGCTCAATCAAAGCGTTTAACATAAACGTGTAATGAAAAAGGCTTTCTAAAATATCTCGCAAGTTCGTCATTAAAAATCTAGCAAAGCATATCAAGTACATCAAACGTTTTAACTAACATGACCGATCTACATTGTGTAGGGCACGCCCAGTACAACCAACGTTTACTAGTCCTACGATGTAGTGGGGCCCGCCCAGCACTCCCATCGTCTTTGTCGTAGTGGGGCCCGCCCAGCATTCACGACAGCATCGTTGTCACGGAGTACACTCAACGTCAACAACGGAATATAACCTGTGTGCACACGGTACCATACAACCTCGGGCTCAATATCTCAGTCATGTAGTCAATAGAAATCTCAGAAAATCACATGAAAACATTAAAACATGCCTGCTTATCGTTATTTTTCGTAAAACTTAAACTTACTCAGCTTGCTCGTGAAAAAATTAAAATCGTTTAAAAGTACTTGCTAATCTATACTTTACTTTAAAAGATATCGTTTCAACTACTTTTCAGAAAGTCATTAGCCACGTGCTCGTATATAAACCTCATTAGAAAATCTGAGCTCAAAACTCATGCTTGAAATTGTTCATAAAAACCATGTATCATTCATAGAAAAGCATGTAAACATCTAAACATGAACAACCGTTGGAAACCATTTTCAAAATTCATTTTGTTACTCACTGTCTTATCTAGTTCCCCGGTTTGTAGACTCGACCTATTTCCTCTTGGCCTATCAAATAACCAAAACCGAGCATTAGAACCATCAATAGATAACTTTGTCTTTCCATGCTCATGAATTTTTAAACAATTGGATTAAGAATCACATTCACATTCTACTTTTCCAGATTTTCCAGATTCTATACCCTAACTTCCAACACCCATAACTTCCTCAATACTGAACCAAAATTAATGAAATACACATCAAACTCTTCATTTTCGAACACTCTACAACTTAACGAAAGAAATGAAAATAAGATTCCCAACCGATTTGCCCAGAATTTCCCCGAACACAGACAACACAGATTCGAGGTTCCCTGCTACCCTTTATCTAACTCCTGAAATTAACCCTACTTAAAGTCATTTTTGGCTCACGAAATATTCATGAAGGTTGTAGGAAATTGAATAAGATTTCCAACCATACCAAATGGAGCTTCTGATTCGACTTGTACACCCCCAAATGCTCAAAACACCAGAGAACACCAGAGATCCTCCTGGTTTGCTCGAAAATCCTGTGCTATGTTTTCCATTCCAAAACCCATTAACTTCTCATACGATTTAGCTCAAGCTTCCTTCATGAAATTTGCTAGAAAATGAACTAACTTTCAAGAAAATCAAACCTCACCTCTTATTTTCTTCTGTGTAGCTCAAACCGAATAAAAAACCAGAGGTTGATAGTTTTGCACCCAGATTCTGCTATGGCTGGCTTTGCATGAGCTTTTGTTATCTTCTTCAACCTCAAACCACGAAATTCTTCTTCTTCTTCCTCCTTCACTCTCTCCTTAATGTGCTCTTAAAGTTTGGGTTGAAAAAGATGAGAAATGAAATGAAAATGGGCTGATAAAAAGTCTAGTCGGTGGTGGGCTTTTGTGTTGTCCATTCCCACTCATTTTCTCTTTTTTTTTTTTTTCTTTTGTTTTGCTGATTTCTTTTCCTTTTCCTTTTCTTTCTTCTTTATTTCCATTCTTTTTAAATTGATAATTTCCAACAACTTAGTCCAACAATGAAACCACCAATAGATGACAAGAGAAAATTATCTAAGGAAAGTCTCGGGTTTACAACTTACCTCCCCCTTATGAAATTTCGTCCTCGAAATTTCGAAGTCCTTAGGTGAAGAGTGTCGGGTAACTCCTCCTCATTTGATCTTCTGACTTCCAGGTTGCCTCCTCTACTCTGTGATGTCTCCAAAGAACTTTCACGAGTGGGATCGTTTTGTTTCTCAAAACTTGCTCCTTCCTGTTGAGGATCTGAACCGTTTCCTCCTTATAACTCAAGTCTTCCTTCAGCTCAATTGGTTGCATTTGCAACACATGGGACGGATTTGGAATATATTTCCTCAACATGGACACATGGAAAACATCATTTATTCGAGCGAGTTCCACGTGCAACTCAAGTCTATAGGCTGCTGGTCCAACTCGTTCTAATATCTGGTAAGGACCAATATATCTAGGACTCAGCTTACCTTTCCTCCCAGAGCGAAGAACACCTTTCCACGGAGATAACTTTAAGAAAACTCGATCTCCAACTTGGAACTCTAAGTCTCTTCGTCGCTTATCTTCATAGCTCTTCTGTCGATCCTGAGCTAGTTTAAGATTCTCCCTAATTAGCTTAATGTTGTCTGACGTAACTTGTACCAACTCAGGACCAACTAGCTTTCGCTCTCCCACTTCGTTCCAGCACACAGGAGTCCTGCATGGTCTGCCATACAAAGCTTCGAATGGTGCCATGCCGATGCTAGACTGGTAGCTATTATTATAAGCGAACTCCATAAGTGATAAGTGAGTATCCCAACTTCCCTTAAACTGAAGGACACATGCTCTCAACATGTCCTCTAAGGTCTGGATGGTCCTCTCTGACTGACCATCTTTCTGGGGATGGAACGCTGTACTGAACTTCAACTTTGTTCCCATTGCTTTCTGCACACTAGGCCAAAACTTAGAAGTAAACCTTGGATCCCTATCTGAAACTATGGACACTGGAACTCCATGTTGACTCACAATCATGTCGACGTTTAGTTTAGCTAGCTGATCTAGTGTATACGTCGCTTTAATCGGTATAAATCGTGCTGTCTTGGTGAGTCTGTCCACTATTGCCCATATACCATCGTGTCCACTAGGAGTACGAGGTAATCCAAACAGAAAATCCTTGGTAATATGCTCCCACTTCCACTCTGGCACTGGCAGTGGATTAAGGAGTCCTCCTGGCCTCTGTCTTACTGGTTTAACCTGTTGGCAGATCAAACATCTGTCGACATATTCAACTATCTCCCGCTTCATACCAGACCACCAATAAGTTTTCTTCAAAGTTCTATACATCTTGGTGCTTCCTGGATGCATAACGTAAGCTGAACTGTGAGCTTCGTCTAATATAGCACTCTTATGCTCACTAATACTCGGAACACATAGTCTTCCCTACTTAACTATGGCTTCGTCTGCTCTCAGCTCAAATTCTGCCTCGGGGCCTTGCCTGGACTTTGCAAGCATTTTCTGTAAGTTACTATCCTCTGGCTGTCTTCTCACAATCTCTGCTACTAGAGAAGACCTAACCTGGAATTGAGCTAAAAGACTCCCTGAGCTTCCTGCAGTCATAACTGCCTTGAAACCTCTTAACTCACATAGCAAGCTTGCTCGAATACCACACAAGGCACTCTTCGGAAGTCTCGACTTCCTACTCAACGGATCTGCTACCACGTTAGCCTTACCTGGATGATATTCTATGGTGCAGTCATAGTCTTTAATCAGTTCTAGCCATCGCCTCTGCCTCAGATTCAACTCTTTCTGATCAAAGATGTACTTCAAACTCTTATGATCTATGAAAATGTGGCACTTCTCACCGAATAAATAATGTCTCCAGATCTTCACTGCTAGAACTACTGCTGCTAGCTCAAGATCGTGGGTAGGGTAATTACACTCACGCTTCTTCAATTGCCTTGAAGCATAAGCTATTACCTTTCCTTCCTGCATCAGCACACAACCTAATCCTTGCCTCGAAGCATCACAATAGATCACATACTCCTTCCCTGTTACATGAAGTGTCAGAATAGGCGCTGTCACCAATCTCTTTTTCAGCTCTTGGAAACTCTGTTCGCATTTATCCGACCACTCAAACTTAGCATTCTTCCTTGTCAAATCTGTCAAGGGTAATGCTAACCGTGAGAAATCCTCAACAAAACGTCTGTAGTATCCGGCCAGGCCTAGGAAACTACAAACCTCTGTTGCACTAGCTGGTCTCTCCCAGTTGACAATAGCTTCCACTTTCTGCGGGTCAACACTAACTCCGTCCGCTGAAACTACATGCCCTAAGAACACTACTTGATTCAACCAGAACTCACATTTGCTGAACTTAGCGTATAGCTGTTTATCACGTACTGTCTGTAGAACAATCCTCAGATGTTCCTCATGGGCTTTCTTGTCAATTGAATAAACTAGAATGTCGTCGATGAACACTATCACAAACTGATCTAAATACTGATGGAAGATCCTGTTCATGAGGTCCATGAAAACTGCTGGCGCATTCGTTAAACCAAATGGCATCACTAAAAACTCATAGTGCCCATACCTTGTCCTGAATGCTGCCTTAGGAATATCTGATTCCCTAACCTTCAACTGGTGGTATCCTGACCTCAGATCAATTTTAGAGAACACTACTGCTCCCCTTAACTGGTCAAACAAGTCATCGATGCGTGGTAAAGGATACTTGTTACGTATCGTGACCTTGTTTAACTGCCTGTAATTAATGCATAATCTCAGGGTACCATCTTTCTTCTTCACGAATAACACTGGAGCTCCCCAAGGTGATACGCTAGGCCTGATGTATCCCTTGTCGACTAGTTCTTGCAACTGCACCTTTAGCTCCTTAAGCTCGCTCGGAGCCATTCTGTACGGTGCCTGTGAAATAGGTGTTGTTCCTGGTAACAATTCAATAGTGAACTCCACCTCTCTATCAGGTGGCAAACCCGATAGATCAGCTGGAAAAACATAAAGAAATTCATTCACCACAGAAACATCTTCTGGTTTCATCTTTTCTTCTTGCACCTCTACCACGTGTGCAAGAAACGTTGTGCAACCCTTCCTCAACAACTTCTCAGCTCTCAGAGCTGAAATCAAACTTGTAGGAATAATGTTCCTCTCACCCCTGAAAACTACTTCAGTCAAACCTGGTTTCTTAAAAGTCACTTCCTTCCTATGGTAATCCATAGAAGCATAGTGAGTGAACAAGAAATCCATTCCCAAAATCACATCCAACGCCTGCAACTCTAGGGGAAGAAGATCCACTAACTTACAGAGACCTTCCACTACAACCTCACAATCACGCAACACTTCATTGACTTATAAAATGTCACCAACTGGAGTGCATATGACTAACTCCTCAGATAAAGGCTCTAGCATCCTATTCAGCTTAGTTAAAAACATACTAGAAACAAAGGAATGCGTAGTGCCTGGATCTAATAAAACACGTGCAGGTACATTACAAATCAAAATCGTACCAGTGATCACATCTGGTGCATCCTCTGCTTCCTGTTGAGTCATGGCGTAGACTTTTCCCTGCTGCCTATGTCTCCCCACAACTCCCTTTTGCCTTGCACCACTAGTTCCCTCTCCTGCGGCTGTTGGGATTCTCGGCTGCTCAACTGTGTGGGACTCAACTCCCTGGTCCCTCTGAACTGCTGCCCTCAGCTGTGGGCAATCCCTCTTGAAATGCCCTGGTTGTCCACACTGGTAACACACACCGGCGCCAACAAGACATTGACCCCGATGATTTTTGCCACAACTTACACATGGGGTTCTCCTGGATTCACTAGCAACGGACTCCTGACCCGTTCGCGGTCTTGCTACTGAACTCGCAGACTGACTGGGGGCTCTCTGACTCTGCCTCTGATAAGCACTACCCGAACTCATCTGCCTCGACAACTGGCCACCAGATTGGCACTTGAAGTCTTGACGACCTGAAACATTCACTCCAGGTGTGAACCTCCGCTGCTCACGACCTCGAAAACCACTAGCTGTTGGAGCTCCACGACTAGGCTCCGCAGCCGACTTTTCCTCTATAATACCCTGCTCCACACGTAAAGCAGTCTCTACTAGCTGGGAAAAATCCGTCCCTTTAGCAACAGCGGTAACTGGGGTACGTATCTCAAAACGTAGCCCTCTCTCAAACCTGCGACACCTGTCACTCTCAGATGCCACAATCACTTCAGCATACCGTGAAAGCTCGATATACTTTCTCTCGTACTTAGCCACTGAAAGTGACCCTTGTTTTAGCTCCAGAAACTCATCTCTATTTGCCTCACAATATGTGGTGGGATAATACTTTTCCTCGAATATGCCTCTAAATGTCTGCCAATCTAACTTACGTGCATCACTGCGCCTGGCTATAATGGACTTCCACCATCCCTCCGCCTCCTTCTGCAAAAGGAATGTGGCTAATTTGACTTTTCGCTCCTCAGGACAACTCATCACGTCGAAGCATTTCTCCAACATATTCAACCAGACCTCGGCGTCAGCTGGATCTGTGGAACCCTCAAACACTGCGGCTCCTAACTTCTTCAACCGTTCTATCCCATACATCTTTTCCGGATCACTAGGCCCTGCTCTCTCTGGCCTACCGATCTCCTGTGCAGATCTAGAAAATCGCTCACTCCCTGCCTCATCTTGACCTCTCGGGGTAATGGATCCCCTTTCAGATTGACTTTGGGTAGGATCCTACGTCCCGTCCTGATTCTGCCTGCGTCGTCTGCTGGGACGTGGTGGCATGACTCCTATAACATATCAACACATCAGACATGCTATATATACTTCACTCAGATGCATGATACTAAACTTATACCCACATTCTAGTCCGGACTGGACTCACTCTCAACAACACTCGGACCATACTCCGCTAGTTCTATCTAAACTGACCCAAAATCTAACTATTTACTTCCTGGATTTTCTTATCACTAACTACCATGTCTCTTTTCCCATGGAGCTAACTGCTCTGATACCAAGTTGTCACACCCCCTCCCGGACCACCTGCTAGCTTAGCCCGAAAGATGGCGTGAAGCCAACGAACATCGTCCTCCTCTAACGATACCCGCTGACCCTCCTGAACGTTGAACCTGATAAACATACTAATCATGGATATAAAGCATTCTACATGGAACAGAACACAGCGGAATCCCTGAAAAAAACTTTCAACAAACACGAGGTGTCGCCCTGACATAACTTGGTTCGGATAATAACCTGATATAGATGTGACAACCAAAAACATATACAACTAGGGTTTATACAACCACGACCTCTAGGACTATACTATCCAATCCTTACAAAACATTTACAATACGAACAGACTCAATATACAACTCCACCCACGTACTGGAGCTTGATCTGGAGCTTTCAGCAGACGTTGGCAGTGTATCAGGCTCGAGAGCTCGATCTCTACCTGAAATGTGGAAGAACATTTTCAAAGAATGAGCTACGAAGCCCAGTGAGTGACTAACTTTAAAACTCTAAATCCGAAAGTCAAAACACGTGATAAACCTTTAAACGTATAAATATGCTCAATCAAAGCGTTTAACATTAACGTGTAATGAAAAAGGCTTTCTAAAATATCTCGCAAGTTCGTCATTAAAAATCTTGCAAGCATATCAAGTACATCAAACATTTTAACTAACATGACCGATCTACGTTGTGTAGGGCACGCCCAGTACAACCAACGTTTACTAGTCCTACGATGTAGTGGGGCCCGCCCAGCACTCCCATCGTCTTTGTCGTAGTGGGGCCCGCCCAACATTCACGACAGCATCGTTGTCACGGAGTACACTCAACGTCAACAACGGAATATAACCTGTGTGCACACGGTACCATACAACCTCGGGCTCAATATCTCAGTCATGTAGTCAATAGAAATCTCAGAAAATCACATGAAAACATTAAAACATGCCTGCTTATCGTTATTTTTCGTAAAACTTAAACTTACTCAGCTTGCTCGTGAAAAACTGAAAATCGTTTAAAAGTACTTGCTAATCCATACTTTACATTAAAAGATATCGTTTCAACTACTTTTCATAAAGTCATTAGCCACGTGCTCGTATATAAACCTCACTAGAAAATATGAGCTCAAAACTCATGCTTGAAACTGTTCATAAAAACAATTTATCATTCATAGAAAAGCATGTAAACATCTAAACATGAACAATCGTTGGAAACCATTTTCGAAATTCATTTTGTCACTCACTGTCTTATCTAGTTCCCCAGTTTGTAGACTCGACCTATTTCGTCTTGGCCTGTCAAATAACCAAAACCGAGCATTAGAACCATAGATAGCTTTGTCTTTCCATGCTCATGAATTTTTAAACAATTGGATTAAGAATCACATTCACATTCTACTTTTCCAGATTTTCCAGATTCTATACCCTAACTTCCAACACCCATAACTTCCTCAATACTCAACCAAAATTAATGCAATACACATCAATCTCTTCATTTTCAAACACTCTACAACTTACCGGAAGAAATAAAAATGAGATTCCCAACCGATTTGCCCAGAATTGCCCCGAACACATACAACACAGATTCGAGGTTCCCTGCTACCCTTTATCTAACTCCTGAAATTAACCCTACTTAAAGTCATTTTTGGCTCACGAAATCTTCATGAAGGTTGTAGGAAATTGAATAAGCTTTCCAACCATACCACATAGAGCTTCTGATTCGACTTGTACACCCCCGAATGCTCAAACCACCAGAGAACACAGAGATCCTCCTGGTTTGCTCGAAAATCCTATGCTCTGTTTTCCATTCCAAAAACCATTAACTTCTCATACGATTTAGCTCAAGCTTCCTTCATGAAATTTGCTAGAAAATGAACTAACTTTCAAGAAAATCAAACGTCACCTCTTATTTCCTTCTGTGTAGCTCAAACCGAATAAAAAACCATAGGTTGACAGTTTTGCACCCAGATTCTTCTATGGCTGGCTTTGCATGAGCTTTTCTTATCTTCTTCAACCTCAAACCACGAAATTATTCTTCTTCTTCCTCCTTCACTCTCTCCTTAATGTGCTCTGAATGTTTGGGTGGAAAAAGATGAGAAATGAAATGAAAATGGGCTGATAAAAGTCTAGGCGGTGGTGGGTTTTTGTGCTGTCCATTCCCACTCATTTTCTCTTTTTTTTTTTTTTCTTTTGTTTTGCTGATTTCTTTTCCTTTTCCTTTTCTTTCTTCTTTATTTCCATTCTTTTTAAATTGATAATTTCCAACAACTTAGTCCAACAATGAAACCACCAATAGATGACAAGAGAAAATTATCTAAGGAAAGTCTCGGGTTTACACCAACACACTCCTTTTACAGGGCCTTCACCAGCATTGGAAGCCCTAGGCATGGTCCACCGCCAGCTTAATCAAATCAGGGAGAACCTGAAGACGCCTCAAGAAGTTGAGGACATGAGACATATTCCCTATGCCTCTGCAGCAGGCAGCCTGATGTATGCCATGTTGTGTTGAAAGCCTGACATTAGTTATGTAGTAGGGATTGTCGGTAGATATTAATCCAATCCAGGTTTCGACCACTAGACTGTCGTTAATAATATCTTCAAGTATCTTAAGAGAACGAGAGATTATCTGCTTGTGTATGGTGATAAGGATTTGATCCTTACAGGATACGCTGATTCCGACTTCCAAACTGATAAGGATTCAAGGAAATCCACATTGGGTTCAGTATTCACTATAAATGGAGGAGCAATTGTGTGGCGTAGCATCAAACAATGATGCATAACAGACTTGACCATGGAGGCCGAATATGTAGCTGCCTGCGGAGCAGCGAAAGAGGGACTATGGCTTAGGAAGTTCTTTACCGATTTGGACGCCGTTCCAAATATGTGTCTGCCCATCACCCTCTACTGTCATAATAGCGATGTAGTTGCAAACTCAAAAGAACCTAGAAGCCATAAACGAGGCAAGCACATTGAGAGGAAATATCATCTCATCGGGGGGATAGTGCACTAAGGAGACGTGATCGTCACAAAGATAGCGCCGAAGCACAATATTGCTGATCCATTCACGAAGGCTCCCACGTTTATCGTGTTCGAGAGTCATCTAAAGGGTCTAGGTCTGCGAGATATGTATAGAAAATAATCTAGGGCAAGTGGGAGAATTGTAATAAGTATTCGATACCCTACTGTACTCGGTATTGTGATGCCCTAGTTTATTGTATTTGTAAATTGTTATCAATAGAAGTATTTATTCACTCACTGCTATAATGGATTATTGTACACCCCACTAAACTATGTTTTTAGTGCAAGTGGGAGATTGTTGGGATTGGTGCCCTAAAACTCGAAGATAGTGAATGAAACAAATAGTTATATGTTTGTTCAATAAAGTTGTTATCTAGTTTTTGTTCACTTAATGTCATTAAATAAGTGATACGTAGGTCCATTAGGTCCCCCCTGCTAGCTCATATGGAATAAACATTAGAACAAGTATGATGAAGAGTTTGAGACGTTCAAATTCATTATAGGGAGTTGTCATTAAATTATATTTGATATATTTAATGTTAAAGTTTAGTTACAAATTAAACAATATTAGAGAGAGTCAGGAATATTTAAATAATATTTAAATATTAGAATTTAATGCTCATATCGACTTAGAATTGAATAGTGATTCATATTTGAAGACCGAGTTTAAGGGAAGTCGTGAATAGTATCGAGATTGGAATAATTCTTTAATTTAATATTTGATATTAAATTAAAATAAATTATATTTAATTAAACTATTAATTAAATATGAGAAATCAATTTGTAAATTTAATTAAAATTAAATCTTAGTTTTAATTTGCATTTTGATTTCATTTTCCAAGAGGTGGGGAAATGTGAACTTTCACATCTCTTTTCTCCTCGTTTTGACTCCATGGACACCTCAAACAAGACAATATGTTGTCTTCTTCAAATAACACCACCTGCTTATGTTTTTTCTATATAAGAAGAAGAAAAACGTGATGGAAGCTGATGAAAAAGATGAAAAATTTATCTCTCAAGCTCACAAGCTAATACTCTCAAAATAAGAAGAAACTCTCCCAAATTCATCACAAATTTGTGTCCCACAACACGTTCTAAGGTCAGAGAAAAGTGGGGAAGATCACGGTGGTCGTCCACAAGTAATTGGTGCTGAGATTTCATCTATAGAGTGCTCGAATTTCTTCCCAAAAGGTTGGTAATTTTCTGCTATGTTTTTTAGTTGTTATTCAAGCATGCTTTAGTTCTAAAATGATTGGAAATTGAGAGGCTTTCGATCCAAATTTCTTCCGCTCGGGTGTTCTACACTCCTTCTAAGGCAAGTCCATCGTTAATTTGTATGTTAAATTAGCGTAGATTATTGATAAGCCTAAGATCCATGGAGAAGTTGTAAATTGATTAATTTGTGACTCCAAGTCCTCAAACCTGGAGTTCAGTTGTAAGGCAATGTAACGTTGTTCAAGAATCTCTATGGGTAATTTTTTTCTAATATATATTTATTAAAAACTTAGAATTAATATGTTTATGTTTCGCACTCGATGAACATGGCAACTATTGTATGGTTTGGGTATGTTGTGAGGCGTGTAATGTGTTTCATATATATATATATATTGTTGCATATTTGTTTCTTCAACTCTTTAAATGCACTGTATCTTTTTCAATGTTTTCGAAATCATGGATACCAAATGAAAATGGAAATAAACAATTTTTATCATAATTTTTTTAAGGAAATATTTATCACTCGAATAATCGGGAATAGTTAACACTAAAAGATGAAGAATTTGCTTTACTGTGATCTTGGCAAACAGTCTTGTCAACCGAGACAATTATCTTCGTCTTTATTTTCAATACATTTATGATAACCAAATAGTTTGATTTCATATGCTATTTACCATTTTTCAAAACCATTCCAATTAAAGGAGAGAAAGGAACCATGAAAAAGCTTTTTCTTTATCCAATTGTGTTGGAAAAAAAAACTTGTCAACAAATAACAAACAAAGATCACTCCATCCAAATATAGAAAAATAGTGAAGAACTAAATTTATCACTAAATGTTCTAAATTTAACAAATGATAGCCTATAAAATGGTCCTCCCATCACATCAAACAATCATCTGCTTGTGATCTAAGAAAGAAAAAAAAAAAATTCCAAGAGAAGACAAAAGGAGATTAACCAACAAAATGGCCAGGAAAATGATGGCAACATTGCTAGTGTGCATTATGGTGGTGGCCATACTACAATTCTCTACAGCCAACAACTATGAGGCCATGATGGCCAGAGCGAAGACCTTGGAGAGTGCCCTTACCTGCTTTAAAACATGCACTGACCAATGTAAAGCCAAAGGCAACAAGTCCTTTGAGGATTGTGTGCCACCATGCAAACATTGTGGCAAGGAAATGATGGGTATGTGTTTTTCTTTCATCATAAAACACTAAATTCATAACCATGTACATGTTAAGATGTTTCCATTTTTATCACACACTTTTGATCCACCTAGAAACTGAATAAATTTTATAGTGTACGTCGAATGGATTGATTTGTTTTTTTTTTTTTTTTTGTAACAAAACGAGGTTATCGTAGATTATAAAAAAAAAAAATTGTGAATGGAGGTAGAGTTATTCAATAGGCAATTTTGTGTTTGGTGAAGGTTAATTTCATTTTGCACCTTTCTCTTATTATTTGTTGACTGAGTGTTTGAAGTTTTTTACATTGTTTGTCTTACTTAACATTGGATGAGTGTGAAATTGATAATTTTCCTTCAAAATTTATACCAAGATTTCAAGTAAATTTTTCTCCCCTTTTATTTTGTCGTTTTGTTTTTTACCTTCTTTGATTAATATTAATATTTTTTGTGTTTACTTTGTAGAGAAATACAACGTCGATCTAACCGCCGAAACTGTTCAAAATTGAGTATGAAATGATTGGAGAGATCTAAAGAGTGATCAAATTGATCAAGAAGATTTTGTAACATTTATTTGAATAAGGAAATTTTTAACTTCGTTTATCCTCTTTGGTTTTTACCATGTAATTTACCAGCTTGTTTCATTATCAAAAACTTGTTCTTGGCATCATTTTATTATTGTTCTCAACCAATAAACTTCAATTGCTTTAAGATTTATATTCAGAAAATACTTTTTTTTTTTTTTTTTTTGATATTCAACTACCAAGGCCAGTGTAAGAACTATGAATAACAAATAAAATTTTATAGTCAAGAAAGAAAAATATCTGTCATTATGTTGATATATCCTTTAATGAAAGGGTTAAACGTCGAAATTAATAATTTTTTTATAACTCATATGTAGTATAAATACCCATAAAAAATAAAAAGGGAGGACTAATTTGTTTATAAATAAAAACAACATAAATAAAGTCAAAGAATCAATTGTATCATTTTAAACCCTAAAAGTTTGTAATGTAATCAATTACACAATTTGTTAATGATTTATTATAGTTTTGACTGTATTCCATTTTAAAATCAATAAAAACGACATACATAAAGTCAAAATTTATTCATTTATGAAAATTGACGATTTTTATTGTTATAATTACATGTTCCAGATTTTTTTTCGTGACCGCCAAATTGTTTACCTATGTATGGAACGTTACTCAATCTTTTCACTAGTACAACCTTCAAGGCCTAAAAAAATTGGACAACATATATCTCTTTCCTAAAACACAGTGCAAGTGGTAGAACCACTCTCTTGCCTTTCCTCTTATGGAAAATGGAAATGTCAAAATTTTCCCACTCCTTCAGTGCCATGAAAAGAATGAAGTTAGTTAATAAAACTAGCGTGAGATCCAAAGTTACCTTCAATCTCAAAATACATTATGCATAGAGACTACTTGCTGAAATGTGGAGCTAAGAACTTTTTCATCGTATGCTCGACCATGTTGATAAGAAAATAAACTCCACCTAGGTTATGCTAATAAAAAGGTACTAAAGTCCTTGCAAGAAACGAACTAAAATAAAAGAGGCAAAAGGCAAAGAATAAAAAAATTAATAAAACTAAGCTCCGAGGCATGGCTAGCCATCCTAAACTAATAAATTCAAACCAATCTAATGCAATTACAAAGAAATTAAGACTAATATAGGGAAATGACATACTGATAATTATCCAAAAAGGAGTTATTATTAGTCTTTTATTTTTTGATTGCGTGCTATTTGTGCCAATTAGATGTGTTGGTTAGATGAATTTACAATGTTTTAACCTAAATATGTTAAACCTCGCATTATAAAAAGATGAGTCATAGGAGATTAAGGGGAGGCCAATTGGACACTAAATTACGACAGTTTGGAGATAAAGAAGACCTTCTGTGATTCCTCTCAAGATGATGTTCTTTCAAGTTCTTATGGTTTGGAGCAGCTGCTTCAACCTCAACAACTAAGAATGATTAACAGTTCTTGTAGAAATTCCATCACGAATGTTTTTCATGAAATCATAGCACATTTTTCTTTAGTATCTTTTTACCGTTTTAGTAGGGTTAGGATCAATGTAGTTGTTTCTTATTTAAATTCATTAAATTCATATTCATTTGATAATCTTTAATTTCATGTTGTGCTTCATTTCATTGTGTGCTCGCTTCACCAATCGAAATATATATCTCTTCCTAGTCTCATGGATGATTTAGGGAGTATGTGACATGTAATCACACTAGATTGTGGATAGTTGGTGGAAGCCAGTAGTTGGGTTATGGATAACCGGTTACTTAATGCATGATCGGTAGATCATCACTGGAGTTGAAACATGTTCCGAAAATTTCAGAGCTGTGGGAGCATCCTGCAGATAGGACTGGATGAGATTGATAAATCAAATGAATTGATGGATCATCATTATAATCAACTACAAAGACTTAACCTATGTATGTTTCCATTCTATTTTCTGATGTAATCCTGTACTGCTTTCTTATTTATTTGTTTCATCATTTAAAAAACAAATCATATTAATTAATCAACTGAAATCATCGAAAAACTAGTTAAGTCAGTTAAATTATGCAAATCAGATCCCTGTGGATACGATTATTTCTTTATCACTTGTTGTGAGTCTGTGTATACTTGCACAACATTTTAGGTGACATTTAACTATGTTTTTAACCATTTCAAGAGGCAGCAGGGTCCCTGGAGCGGATTGTTAGAGCTTGTGGCCTAATTCAAAACAATGCAAGTTTCGGAGGTCCATAATTCAAAACTTCAAATTAAAGGACGTTTCAGCCAGTCATAGCATCTAGACACTGCATACATCATCTAGACGCTATCCTATATTTTGGCAAGGATGTAGCCAAGCGTCTCGACACTACGGCTGGACTATAAATTTGTCTTTGGGCTTAGATTAGACTTGTCTATGGTTGTCTAAGCGTGAATTGTTGTAATCGGAACCTTGGTTTGTAAGTTTATTCAGTCTTTATGAGATTTTTGGAATTTTATGTGATTTTATGAATGTTTTATGATCGACAAATGGTTTCTTGTTTAAAATGTTGTCTTTGATGGATTTCTTAATGAATTAAATATATGAGTTATTTTAGATAGCCACTAGGTCGAGGCTGTTGGGATTGGTGCCCTAAAACTCATAGATAGTGAATGAAACAAATAGTTATATACTTGTTCCATAAAGTTGTATCGAGTTTTTTTTTTCTTAAAGTCATTAAATAAGTGTATTGCACATTAAATAACCCAAATCCAATAAACTAACATCCATGGCTATGTGATATGAATACTTGAACTATATGTAGTGACATAAAAGTGGATCGAGTTCAAGTAATACCATAAACGGTCTATAGTATAGGGATAAGGCTGGGTAGCTTATCCTAGAAACACTAAGAGATGCGGCTCAATTTGTATATAGTGCAAACGATGTGATCTTGAATCGTTCATGTAGTGACATGTGAGTGTGGGTGTCCTATGCAAATGAGTTTGCATAAGACCAGGACCAAGAAATAAGTCAATTTTCTTTATAACATTGTTTACTATTGAAACTTACTTATTTTAGTGCGATGACCTAGGTAACTCGATCTTAATCATGAGCTAACTATGAACTCCCGTTTATTGGAGATTATCCATAGATCTGCATGGGTGAGAGTGACTCATCATCGTTGACTTAATAAACCCCCCATTTCAGGGATAGGAATGGGTAGATAGATGGGGACATAGTCCTGCTAGACGGAAATCACTCCTACCCAATTAAGGGATAGTAAAGAGGTTGTCTTAAGTGCTGACTCCGAGACTCGAACAAAGGGATCCCCCCCACTCATTGGCCTGAGAGGTTTTAGGTTTAGTGGTGGGACCACAAACCAATTGTATATTAAGGACTCAGTGTGGACTTAAGGAACAAGATGTAACTTCAAGGGTAAAACGGACATTTGACCTAGCTCTAGTTACGATCAACATGTGAATGGTCGACTTACTAATCATGGTTATATCGGGTGGACAAAAATATATCTACAGTAACGGGAGTTCAACTATCAAACTATAGTGGATTGTCCCGGTAGTGAACGAATGTTGATTAACTATGTTAAAAGAGTTTAGTCGGTTAATCTCGCATCATTGGAGCCCACGATCTATAGATCCATTAGGTCCCCATGTTAGCTCATACGAAAAAACCCTTAGAACAAGTATGATGAAGAATTTGAGACATTCAAATTCATTAGAGGGAGTTGTCGTTAAATCATATTCGATATATTTAACGTTAAAGTTTAATTACAAATTAAGTTATATTAGAGAGAGTCAGAAATATTTAAGTAAGATTTAAATATTACAATTTAATGCTCATATCGGTTTAGAATTGAATAGTAATTCATATTTGAAAACCGGGTTTAAGAGAAGTCGATAATGGTGTCGAGATTGGAATAATTCTTTAATTTAATATTGTTAATTAAATATGAGAAATTGATTTGTAGATTCAATTGAAATTAAATCTTGGTTTTAATTTGCATTTGGATTTTATTTCTCTAAGAGGTGGTGGAATGTGAAGTTTCAAATCTCTTTTCTCCTAGTTTTGACACCTCCATGGACACCTCAAAGGAGACAATATGTTGTCTTCTTCAAATGGCACCATCTGCATGTGTTTCTTCTATATAAGAAGAAAAAAAGCATGATGGAAGCTGATGAAAAAGATGAAAAATTTATCTCTCAAGATCACAAGCTAAGACTCTCAAAATTAGAAGAAATAATCCCAAATTCATCACAAATTTGTGTCCTACAACACATTATTAGGCCGGATGATAGCGAGAAAGATCACGGTGGTCGTCCACAAGTAATTAGTGTTCAGATTTCATCCATAGAGTGCTCGAATTTCTTCCCAAAAAGTTGGGAATTTTGTACTCTATTTTTCGATTGTTATTTAAGCATGCTTTAGTTCTAAAAATAATGGAAATTGAGAGGCTTTCGATCCAAATTGCTTATGCTCGGGTGTTCTACACGGATTTTTTTTAAAATAATGTAATTTAAAAAACAAAAAACAAATTTAGGATAGCTTAGAAACTAATTCCAAATCGGGGGTAGCTAAATCGTGTACATTGGTCACGCTTTTGCTAAATCGTGTACTTGGTACACGATTCCAAGTGTAAATCGCGTACCGTGTACGCGATTTACATGCCACGTTCCAAGTAGTGCCACCGTGGAGAAATTCGCACCAGAAACACAAAACTCGCGTACGGGGTACGCGAGTTCCACGTCGAACTCGTGTACCATGTACCGAGTTCGGTAAGAATAAGTACAACATTTTTAAACTTATACTTCAAAGTATTCTTTTGGTTCAGTGGCTATTTGCTCTTTCTTTTCATTTTTTTTATTTATTTATCATTTGTTTTATATATTATTTAAAACTTGCAAAATATATATATATATATACACTATATGATCTATATGTTTATTTTAATGTTTAGTAAACGTTGAATACGGTTGTAAATTAGTTAATTTTTTCTCTTTATTTTTTTTTAATTTTACACAGACAAATATATAAAAATATATATATAACATATTATAGATATAAAAGGAAAAAATATTTTTATTAAAAAAAGAATTTCCAAATATGGAAATCGTGTACGTGGTACACGATTTCTAAATATAGAAATTGCCAAATATGGAAATCGTGTACGTGGTACTCGATTTCTAAATATGGAAATCGTGTACATCGTACACGATTTCTTTGCAAACTCGTGTACAACGTACACGATTTTTACCACCTCATCACCGCCACGTAGACCACCCTAAATCGCGTACGTGGTACACGAGTTCATTTCTGGCACCAACTACTTTACATTTGTCAATACTTTTCTCTCTTACCTCAAATTTATAATTTGTTTTTTTATTTACATTATTAAAATTAGTATTTTTGAAACTACTCTAATTTTGTCATTTGTTTTTTTAACTACATTATTAGTGAACTTTCCCCGTTCTACACTCCTCCAATTCGTATCAGAGCAGATTTGGGCCCTCCATTTTTGTTAATTTTAGCATGGTTGGTGGTTTTATTCATGTGATGACTGTTTGGTTACTAAAGGGGGTTGATTTTAGTTTTAGCATCAATTACCTTTTAATTCCATTAAATAATTTGTAATTGCCTACATGTTCATGGGAATTAATGAGTCTGGTTTTGGCATCAATTACCCTATAAAATTTGAGAGTCATTGGAGTCCATTAAGGACTTCAATTTGATGAAATTCAGAGACTGCTCGAAGTTGGAAAAAATAAGAGCATCAAGAAAACGTTGAAATTTGGAAATTCTAGGCATGGGAATAGATGATGGGAGGTCCAACTTTAAAGAAAAATATCGCACACGGTTCGCTCATTCTCGACTAGTTCGCGTTCGAGGTCAGCGGTTCACGTATGTGGTCAATGGTTCGACATGTTTTCTCAGTGTAGCGGTCCAATTCGAACTACCCTAGTCCTATTCTGTAGCAAACTTATTATTTAAAAAAAATTAAATATCTATATATGTGTGTGTGTGTGTGTGTGTGTGTGTGTGTGTGTGTGTATAAAAAAAAAAGAAAAGTGAAATCCCACGATTTCTTCCCCCCAGCGTCTTCTTCTCTTTCTGTCCCTCTACGTCGCACACCTCCACACCACTACCTGGCTCACCCCCTCTTCCCCAGTCACCTCCGCGCCATCCAGATCTGCCGCACCACTGCAACGCTGTCGTCGTCTCCCTCGCTCTGTGAGTTCCCTTTCTCTCAATCGTTCCCTCCCGTCTCTCTGTCTGCACCGCACGCATCCATGCCTAGATTTGTCGCAAGCTACACCACCGCAACGTCTCAAGTCGCCGGACCACTGCGGCGATCCGCCGCCGTAGTTCCAACCCATGTGCGCCGACGTCACTGATTGCACCGCCCAGATCTGTCGTGAATCGTTGCCGCCATCAAGTGTTGGTTGCAGTAGCCATAGTCACGTATTTGGTGTCGTTTGGGGTAAGTCTCGGTGAGTTTCCATGTTTGATTTGAGTTTCTTCAACAATTTTCTTTATAATAGAAATTAACACATAGATGTTTCCCAAATCGATTCTAGGTTGTTGTGTGTTTCTGTCATTCAAGTCGAGTATTGACCACACAAGTCGCTGCCAAGCAAAAGGAATTATTTGGTTGGGTGAGTTTTATTTGCTCATTTAAGTCTCTGTTAGTGATCATTTTGATGTTTGGAGTTGACCCATTGTTAATTGAGCACATTTATACGTTACCCTCTATTTTTCAAGCATTGAGGTTGCTAGATTCAATGATTTTAAGTATTGTCCAGCAGTTTTTTAGGCCTTCCCGAGTGAGTATTCAAGGGTAAAGACCTCCTTTAAGCATTTTTGAGTTTAATGGAATTGTTGCACACAAATTTCTAATCTTAAAAAGCCTTTTATGTGTAGTTGTGGGCATTCTTGGCTAAGGATTTAGGAAATCATTGGAGTAATAATTTGGAGTAAAAAATCTTGGGCGATATGCTTGCATAACCAACCCTAGTAGAGGGGTTACTTACGAATTTTTAATACTCATTCTTTGTTGATTTTAATTTTTAATACTAATTAAGGGCACTTGCTTGTGGTTCCATGGTGGACGGTGTCAACATATTTTTCTTCTGCACATTAGTTTTTGTAATTTGAATTTTCTATGTAAATATTCAAACACCAATCTATTTTGTTGCATTTTGAGGCGCCCAAATATATTTATGTTTTACTAGTTTTCTTGGGATCCCAAGCAATTGTTTTACTAAAGTTATTTACCTATTTTATGCATTCTAGATTTCTAGGAAAAATTTTACTTCATAGATTTTTGAATCATTCATGCATATAGTAACGTCCCTAGGCAGTCTTTAGGTTTCAAAAAGTCGGGGCGTTACATGTTTGCTTCTATCTTGTTCATTCCCGACCGATCATTTACTTAGAGCAGCTAGGTTTGGTTAATTTATGGTCAATTCTGCCATTTTGCTTCACCGATTGGATCGGTTCAGCAATGTTTGGGTTGGTTCAAGATATTTTAAGAAGTTTTGGGTTGATTTGAAATGTTCAGGAGCGATCCAAGGCGATTTATAAATTATTAATGTAATAAGGTAGTTTATTTGCTTGATTTAGATGCCAAAATTGGTCCACTTTAGTGTGTTTAATTTATTATGTATTATGAATGTCTGTTTTAAATTAAATTAGAATCATATATGCATATTGCATGCCATATAGATTTAAAATCCCACTATAGGAAAACATGTTTCATGCATTAGTAATTATTATAAGTGTTATAATCAAATTGGAATGCATTATTTAGGGTTTCCTGTTAGATGCATGTTGAATGGTCTAATTTCGTTTAGTTCGATTAATATAAAGTGTTATATATTAATAAACGAAAACGAACAAGCATGCAACATGAAACCACCTTAGCATAGATGAATGTTATAGATTTATCGTTATTTATAAATAGTTATAAACCGAGATAGACATTAAAAACTATAACAAGATAAATGCATGCTCACTTAGGTTAATGAACCTCAAACTCGAACAATTCGCATAGAATAGGTCGATATCTTGTAAAGCTAAGGTTACAAGCGAACTCACCTGATAAGATGTTGTCTAAGGCTGGAGGTATTTAAGTTCACGGTTTACGAAACACCTCCTACTTGGGCATCAAGTCGGTACTTGAGTTAGGTTAACCCGAGCTTTATGAGCATGCATGAGCGATGTAATGTTTAAAAGAGTTTATCACCTAGACATCGTAAGTATAAAGCTTTATACACACCTAGACGTAGGTTGCTTCTACATGGTGCTTTATATAACTTGATATTTGCATGTTATACATTTTCATCACTATTAGAAGCATGTTATAGGGCTAATTCATTAAAAGTTATAATAGTTATAAAAGTTAATGGATAGAAACCGTCAAATCTAAAACAAAGGGATTGAGATAAATTTAAATGGTTTAAAATTTAATATAACTAAGATCATGATTCTAATAGGATTAGAATGTCCTACTTAGTATTTTAAGTATAATTAAACCATTCTAAAGTAGGATATAAGACTTCGGCTATAAGGGAACTCTCTAAACAAATGGATCGGTACCTAAGTTGAATTAACCACGGTCTTATTAACATGCACACATCACTAGGTAATGAAAAGCGTTTAATTCACCTAGACATTAGATAAAGACCTTTATAAAGAGTTACAAAAGGCATAGACTTAGATAGATTCATTTAGTCGGAATTTACCTAAGTAATAGAAGACCCTAAAAATTTAGGACACTTTAATGGGAGGAAAAGTATAAAAACAAGATATTAATATCAAGATTTTACTCTCACGTCCCCCTATGTTCACACCGTGAGATCCATGCTTGGCGTCAAGGTGCCTTGGGAGCGTCCCCCTACGGATGGTGTTTGCAATGGTCAATAATAAGGTGAATGGGGAAAGTGTTAAGAGTAAGTGGGTGAAGAAAACATGTCAACGTATCCTGCGGTCTCTTCTATTAGGTTGCATCGTGAGATTCCTATTGAGGGATTAAAGCCCTTGCGCAGTGGAATTAAATCAAACTGTTACTCAGTTTTAATTACGAAATAAAATACCAGTACTCTGGCAATCTAAAATAGAAACAATTTTTCTACAAATTATAGATTAAGCATGCTATAAAACGATCTATACTATTTAAATTCAAGAACACTTACATGGATTGAAGATCAAAACTCTTCACGATGCTCCAATTCATGTAGTTTTTCCTCCCAACGAACACCACAACATCGGATCACCCGCTATGACTCTTGGGCTATGAAAACCGGCTTGTGGGAGGCAACAAGATCTCTTGGAAGGGAATTCTACAGCAAGGAGAGTTGCTGCAGATTTGGGAGAAAATTTTTCTGAGAGAACTGATTTCAGTTTTTTCCGTGAGTGAGAGAATGAACGTAATTGTAGGGAACTCCCGTTCAACATACGATAAGTGGGGAAGGGAAGTTATCTTCCCTACTCAATCTTGATCGTTGATTATTACCTTAACGATTTTGGCCATCAATTAATTCAATAATAGTTATTTAATGAATTAATTAATTATAATTAATTCAATTAAATCAATATCAATTAAATCAATTATAATATAAGGTTTTTAATTCAATTTAAATCATATTCAATTGAATTAAATTGGCCATTCAATTAATTCCCAATTAATTGAATCCACAATAATTAAATATCAAATATTTAATTAATTTTATAATTGAATCGTATTCAATTTTATCTCTCTCATTTAACCTATAGTTTTAATGTGCATCAAAATGTACATTAACATAAACTATAACATTAATTTGATTAAACCATATTTAACCAATTTACATTAAATTAATTAATTCCCCAATTAATTAATTCACGAATTTCATCAAATATCACAAATTTAATTTAATTAATAATTCTCTCATTAATTAATTTTTTAATCACATCCAAAATTAGTTTTATTATAAAGTTTAATTCTCTAATTAAAGTTATATAATAATGTATCTCCATACATTATATTAAATCTCTTAATTTTCAAGACTAAATAATCTCAACACTCATTACGAGCTAGCAGGTGGACCTAATGGACCTACAGATCAGAAGCTCCAACGATACAAGATTAACTGACTAAACTCATTAACCAAGTTAATAAACATTCGTTAATTGTGGGTCACTCCACTAAAGACCCACAGTTGCACTCTTCTCACTGTAGAATATTTCCGTGTCCACGGATATTGACCAATACAGTAAGTCAATCTTTCACGAGTGTTCGTAACTCCAACTGGGTCAAGTTACCGTTTTACCCTTGAGTTACCTCTGGATCCTTAAGTACCACTTATCCCTCTAATGAACAACTTGTTTAGGGTCCAACCACTAAACAGAAATTCCTCTTTGGCCAGGAGAGGACAACTCGCTTTTTTTCAAGCCCCGGAATTAGCCCTTAAGGGAACACACATCTACTTACTCCAATAGGGGAAGAAGTGAATTCCATCTATTACTGTTGTGTTCCCAGCCCCCATTCGTTCTTGCCCCTGAAGTGGTAGGATTATTGAGTCGGCGAATAGACCACTCTCACCGATACAAATCTAAGGACAATCTCTCCTGAAAAGGAGTTCATAACTGTAACGACCCACCTTCTCATGACGAATTCCTAGGGCCATTACCACATACATTTCTTTTTTTTCTTCTAAGAACAACGATGAAATGACTTTTAAAGTAAAACATGCTTAGAAAATACGTGAAACTTTTCAGCCTGGGATCCCAGTTAAAACAGAACAAGAAGAAATTTTAGCCGTTCAAGCAAAAGACTTTAAGCGGAATAAATCTTAAAAACATCACATAACAAGCTCCAAAAGAAGGAATTTTGAAAACATAAAATGCGGAAGTCTATCCTAAGGAAATCCATGGCTCGTCAGCAGCAGTCCGCCACGCGCTCCGTATGTCATTGCTTGTACCTGAAAGGAAACGTTTTGAAAAGAATGAGTATTAAAAATACTCAGTAAGTAACGCTACTAATGAGAGGAGATTTACAAGCATTACATGGATATTTGGAGGTTAGTTGCTATTAAAGGGCCTAATAGTCATTTCATTTCATTTATCATGTCGTATGGGTCACGTGGACAAATAACCAACCTGTCGCATGCTTACCAACTCACTAGAGGTGCACAAGTGGGAGTCGTGGGAGATCTCTACTCCTACTGATGGTAGAAGGCACCCAGTCAGTGGAGCCAAGTCTCACCCATCAAGGCACCTATGTGTGCATAGCACCCTAACTACCAACTCACTAGTGGGGCATCCATGGGTTTTAGTCGAAACTTTACTCCCACAGATAGTAGATGGCACCTAGTCTGCGAAGCCGAGTCCCGCCCATTTAGCTCCTCATCTCAGTCTATAAACATTTCAGTCCTAGGTGTTTAATTGCCACGGTGCCTACTGGAATAAGTAACATATCCTCATTTCGTATTAGGGCCCCTGTTAACAGAGTCTGATTTAATTTGCAACCTAACCATCAAGTTTCTTTCCCATAAAGGTCTCTGAAGGGCTAATTTCACATGTACTAACTACCTCGCCTTTCATCTCGTTCAAGCACATATATCATAACGTCCAAACACTAAAAAGAAAAGACATATGTATAGTCTAAACAGCCACGACAAAATTCAGCATACCATAATCCAAGTGTCATTACTAAACTTAGCCTCGTTATTAACTGTAATGCTACCGAAAATTCGGCAGCATAACGACATACGTATAACTGACCCCAAATTTTCTTATCACCTGCGAAGAAGAGAATACACTTCTATATTCAAACTGCCCAGCTACAAGTTTCCACAAACACTTCGGATTAATAGAATAGACTCCGAACTTCCAAAACAAAGCGAGTCAGGTCTCGCATCCACAACTCAACCATATTGAACATCCTATCGTCCCCAACATAGAGCATCCAGAGCATTCAGAGCATTTAGAGCATAAAAACTTATCCAACCAGAGCATTCTAAACATAAAGCAGAGAAAGTGTTCGACACAACTAGAACATTCCTCATAATCTAAGCGTTTGATACTTTTGAACCAACACTATATTTAGAGTATACCATTCAGACAAATGCACATAATCGGGATGTTCAGTAACACCAGAACACACATAATCCAACATCTCATAACTCAAACCATACATGAACAACAATTCATATAAGTACTCCCAGCCTAGTCAAGACTATCAAACTAGTAAGGTTACTTACATTAGTGAAGAATATACTTGATTTAAGCACCAACCAACTAATTCAATGCGACACCGCTCATGCCACGAGCAACTCAAATCTAAAAATCACAAGAAAGGTCTAAAAATTAGGGGCATCAAATTCTCATAATTTTCTTTAGATCCAACTTAAAATAAGGAGGCCAAAACTCACCAAAAAGAGATCGATGCTTGCTGTCCGAGTTCTAAATTTCGCTCCAAATAGACAAATCTGCCTCCAAATACTATGGGTACCTTAAAATCAATAGCTAAAGTCAATGGGTATTTGATTACACGCCATCACCAACCCAAATTAATCTTAGAAACTCTTACCCACTACTAGAAATATTCAAGTCCACTGGAAATCAAATACCCATTGTCTGAAACGTTGAAAATCAAAAGAAGAGCTTGTTGAACAAGTTCTAAACATTCGTGGGTATATGATTAGACACTAAAATCAAACCGAAAAGCTTTCAACCGCACTTACCCAAAGCCAAAGCTGCTGGAAAATTGTAAAAACGACCCAAAAACGTTGCTGTCCGCACCACTTGCCCAACGCGGCGACGGCGATGGTTCACGGCGGCGAGAGATGAGCGGCAGTGGACCTACAACCCGAGAGAGAGAGAGAGAGAAACATGAGGCCGAGAGGAAGGAAGGGAGAGAGAGAGAGAGAGAGAGAGAGAGAGAGACTTTACCGTCGGCGGCGAACGACGACGGCGTGAGGCGAGTGGCGAGCGACGGGCGGTGTCGGCGTGGGCGTGCGGCTGAGAGGTTGCAGAGAGGGAGAGAGAGAAAGATGCAACTTTCTTTTTTTTTTTTTTTTAAATCGGTCAATTGACCGAATTTGGGGGGAATCTTCCCCCCATTTTCTTTTTTTTCCCTTTCTGACCGGGCCTTTAATGCCCACTCCCTTTTTTTTTTTTTTTTTTTCTCAAGGCTTGCCGTTACAATAACAGACTCAGGATTGAGTCTGAGTTACCTAGGTCATCCTATTGAAATAGAAACATAAACTAGTTAACTTTGTTACAACTAGAGGTTACTATTTCGCAATTCGGTCTTATGCAAACTCATTGCATAGGATACCCCCACTCGCATGTCCCCTACATGCATGCTTTGGATCATTGCATCTGTATCGAATACAAATTGGGTCATATCACATAGTGTCATGAGGATAAAGTTGTTACTTGAACACTGATCCCTGTATGTCCCCACATACTAGTCCAAGTTTCATTTAAACAACCTTGGATCTTAGTTTATGTGATTTGGGGTTTATTAATGCAAACTCGATTATTGAATAACCAAATTACTGAATCACTCAAATAACGCTTTATTGAGATCGATTAATTTGTTTCATTTACTATCTACGAGATTTAGGCATAAAACCTAACAACTCCCACTTGAACTAAGACTCTAGTGGGTAATATACATCATCAATCAAAATCGAATGAATAATCACTGAAGTAGGAATACGCTTTTGTATTAACACTGTATAATACATGAAAAGTACAAATACAGGTAAAGACAATAAACTAGGGCATTCACAACAATACCCATTACATTTCTCCCACTTGCCCTAGATTATTCTATGTACATATCTCGCAGACCTAGACTTTCTAGATGACCCTCGAACACTTTAGATGTGAAAGTCTTCGTAAATGGATCAACAATATTGTGCTCCGAAGAAATCTTTGTGACGATCACGTCCCCTCGTTGAACGATCTCTCTAATGACATGATATTTGCGCTCTATGTGTTTGTCTCTTTTGTGACTGCGATCGACGTTCTTTTTAATTTGCCACAGCACCACTACTATCACAACAAAGTGTGATTGGCAAGGTCATATTTGGAACAACTTCCAAATCCATCAATAAATTCGTAAGCCATACAGCCTCCTTAGCTGTTTCACAAGCAACGACATATTCGACCTCAATGGTGGAGTCTACAATGCATCCTTCTTTGATGCTACGCCAGACTACAGCTCCCCCGTTAAGGGTAAACACTGACCCTAATGTGGATGTCTTAGAATCCTTATGATAACTATCCAAAAGGTAGTTATTTAGGCCTTATTTCTATAGGGATTTTTGTGTCTTTTGTGCTTAATAGGGTTGGTTTTAGATAGATATTATATGTTTTAACCCATTTGGTAGAATGGAAGCTTTGGAAATTGTTTTATGCAGAATGTGTTGTTGGGCGACTTGAGGGAGCAAATTCTGTGCTGCAGCAAAGCGAGAAGGAAAACTGCCACGTCACAGCTCGTTAGCCAATTTAGCAAACCGAATTCTGTTGAGTTATTCTCGGGATCAAGGAGCAAGGAGAGCCATCCACGTGTCTAGGTCAACCTAATTCAAGCCTCCTACCACTCTATAAAAGGAGATAGCCGCCCAAGTCAAAATTCATTACATCTTTGGGAGAAACATTCCACTTTTGGGGAGAAGCATTCCATTTTTGGGGAGTTTACTTCTGTAGGTTTTGGAATTCCCTAATTCCGATAAAGCGGAAGCGTAATTGGGACCGATTCGTAGTTAATTTTGTTTATCCAAAAATACTATTACATTGGCAAAAAACATAGAACAAATTCTATACAAACTTAAGGTTAAGCGTACAAAAATTATTAGATCTAAATCTAAAGGGGAGAAGCAAACATACCGTCGTTGACGACTGTGAATACTTCAAAGGACACCTTTCTTGATTTTGGACCAAGCGTCAACAATTGGGACACCACCAATTGATCTTCCCTGCTATGACTCTGAGATTAGGAACGTAGTTGTGGGACTACCTAATCTTGAATGGGAAAAAACTCTAGAGAGAAAATTCTCCCTAGAGTTCTTGGGTTGAGAGAATATGAGAGGGAGGCTAGAGAGAATGCAAGAGTGCATTCTTGTGGCCTTATGTTGTAGTACCTAAACCCTAGGTTTAGTGTTCTATTTATAGGAGAAAGACCGTGAATAAAATATTCATTTAAAATCAATTATTTCCATAAATGATAATCTTTTTCATAATTAATCAATTCCATTACCAATCAATTCCATAATTGATTAATTTTTTCCATAAATGATTGATCACTTCCATAAGTGATTAAATCATTTCCATAAATGATTAATTACTTCCATAAGTGATTAATCATTTCCATAATTTATTAATTTCCAATTAATTAATTCTTTAATTAATTAATCACCAATTAAATATCATATATTTAATTTCAGACCTTCTATTAGTTAATTAATTAATTACCCAATTAAATATCATATATTTAATTCCAGGCCTTCAATTAATTAATTCTATAATGTGAATCAAATTCATATTAAAGTTTGAACTCCTTCAAATTCTCTCATATCCTATAAATTTAATATGAATCAAATTCATATTAATATTTGAACTTCTTCAAATATTTATTTCTCTCATAGACTATAGTTTAATTAAATCTCATTTAATTTAAACTAAATTGAATAATTAATTAATTCATCTTCTAATTAAATACCATATATTTAATTAGACATATATTTGAACTCTTTTAAATATATCAATCTCTCAATATAATAAAGTTTAATCTCAAATTAGACTTTATATTTTAATGCATCATTATACATTATATTAATTTGTATCTCATACAATTAACTTAATTCCCAATATGAATTTGAACTATTCAAATTCTCTCAAGATATATTTGTTCCTAATTACTCTTTACGAGCTAGCAGGGGGACCTAATGGACCTACAGATCAGAAGCTCCAATGATATGAGGTTAACTGATTAAACTCATTAATCAAGTTAACCAATATTCATTAACTGTGGGTCATTTCACTAAAGACCCACAGATGAACTCTTCTCACTGTAGAACATTATTGTGTCCACGGATATAGACCTATGTCGGTAAGTCAATCCTTCACGAGTGTTCGTAATCACGGCTGGGTCAAATTACCGTTTTACCCTTGTGTTACATCTATTTCCTTAAGTACCAGCACTCCTCTAATGAACAACCTGTTTATGGTCCAACCATTAAACAGAAAGTCCCTCTCGGGCCAGTGAGAGGGCGGGATCCCTTTGTTCAAGTCCCGGAGTCACAACTTAAGGGAACACTCATCTACTTCTCCTAGATGTGGGAAGGAGTGAATTCCTTCTTGTGTTGTCATGTCCCCAGCCTCCCACTCGATCTTGTCCCCAAAAAGGAAGGCATATTGAGTCGGCGTATTGGCCACTCTCACCCATGCTAATCAAAGGACAATCCCTCATGAGAAGGAGTTCATGACACACTCAGGATTAAGACTGAGTTACCTAGGTCATCGTATTGAAACAGTAACCTAACTAGTTAACGGTGTTACATCTAGTGGTTTACTATTTCGTGGTCCGGTCTTATGCAAACTCATTGCCTAGGATACCCTCCCTCGCATGTCTCCTACATGGACGCCTTGGATTAATACGTCTGTATCGAATACAAAGCGGGTCGTATCACATAGTGTTACCAGGATAAGGTACCCAACCTTATCCTTGTACTATAGACCTTTTAGATTGTTACTTGAACACCAATCCCCGTGTGTCCCCACATACTAGTTCAAGTCACATGTAAACAACCTTGGATCTTAGTTTATTGGATTTGGGTCAAATTGTGCAATATTTAACAATAACACTTTATTGAAACAAGTATACAATTTGTTTACATTCACTCTCTACGAGTTTTAGGGCATAAAACCCAACAACTTCCACCTTTGGGAGCCGAATAGGGGACAAAGATTGGAGACCATCTAGAAGACCATCGAGTGCAAGCTGTTCAAGGGAATCAATCTTTTCTCTTTTTATCTTGTAGTCGTGGACATGCTTACTCAGATTGTAACGTGTGTCTCTATGCATTTTATGGACTAAGTAGCTTAGGCGTTGGCTAGGAACAATGTGATTGTCGTGCTTCATTTCTAGTAATAAATATTGATTAATGCATCTTGATTAATTGTTGTGCTCATTTTTATTTTGTGCCTGCCTGACCAGCCGGTATGAATACCTCTCTCTAGTTTCAGAGATGATTTAGGGAGTGTGTGGCAACTAATCACACTAGATCATTGTGTATTGGTGAACGTCAGCGACTGAGCTAGTGATAGCCAGTTGCCTAGTGCTTGATCGGTAGTACTTCATTGGGGTTGAAACACATTCCAAAAGATCCTGAGCTCCGGGAGGAATCTGCTAATAAGACTGCGAGAGTTTTGCATGATCAATAATATTGCTAGAGCATCTTTTAAAATAATTACTAAATCCTGACCAGCGCCTGTTTCTAATATGTCTGCCTATTTGTTTATTTTTTGTTCCGTCATTTCTTTTGCTTCAGCATTATTCCTATAAAAACCAATCATTTTTACCATCTTTGAAACCATTAAAGAGTTATACAAAATAGATAAAGTGGAAGCTAGTTCAGGCCTTGGATTGATAATACTTATTACTTGTTGCGGACTGTGTATACTTGCACAGAGTCTAGAGTTCAATTATATCTTATTTCTTATAGCATTTTTACTCACTCTAGGAACTCAACAAGATTTTGGCGCCATTGCCGGGGACTTGAATAAGTTTTTATCTGATCTGTTTTGTGTATGTGTTTTAGTGGTTTGGCGCTAGAACTTTTTGATTGTTTCTTTTGTTTTTGCAGGCGTGAGTTTGGTGCATGAGCGATCCGCCTGGGGTAAGGTTCGAGCTTGATCCAGAAATCGAGAGGACATTCAGGAGAAGAATGCGAGAGCAGCATAGACAGCATAATCAAATGGATAACGTGCCGCGTCTTCTGCACGGTCCTGAAGATCCAGTGAACCTCCAGCAGAATCTGCCGTTGCAGCAAAACCCGCCGCTGCAGCAAAATGAGCAGCAGAATAATCAGGTTTAGAATCCTATCATGGTAGCGAATGATAGGGCCAGAGCCATTCGAGTGTATGCTTTTCCAATGTTTGATGAGTTAAATCCAGGGATTGCACGTCCTCAAATTCAAGCGGCAAATTTTTAAATGAAACCCGTAATGTTTCAAATGTTGCAAACCGTGGGGCAATTCCATGGTTTGTCATCTGAAGACCCTCATTTACATCTTAAGTCTTTTCTAGGAGTTAGTGATTCTTTTGTAATTCAAGGAGTGCCTAGAGATGCTCTTAAATTAACTTTGTTCCTGTATTCTCTTAGAGTTGGAGCAAAGGCATGGTTCAATTCTTTTGCTCCAGGATCAATTAGGACATGGAATGAGTTAGCTGAAAAATTTCTTAGTAAATATTTCCCACCAAATAGAAATGCTAAATTAAGGAGTGAAATAGTAGGGTTTAGGCAACTTGAAGATGAGACTTTTAGTGAGGCTTGAGAGAGGTTTAAGGAGCTTTTTCGAAAGTGTCCCCACCATGGTTTACCTCATTGTATTCAAATGGAAACATTTTACAATGGGTTAAATGGAGCAACCCAAGGTATGGTTGATGCTTCGGCTGGAGGGGCCCTTTTGGCAAAAAAATTTTAATGAAGCCTATGAAATTTTAGAAAGAATATCTACTAATAGTTGTCAGTGGTCGGATGTCAGAGGCACAAATAAAAAGGTTGAAAGTGTGTTAGAGGTCGATGGTGTGTCCACCATTAGGGTTGATCTTGCAATGATTGCTAATGCTCTTAAGAATGTGACAATGATTAGTCATTAGCAGCCGCCAGCTGTGGAGCCTGCTGCATTGGTGAACCAAGTCACAGAGGAAGCATGTGTCTATTGTGGTGAAGATCACAATTACGAGTTTTGCCCCAACAATCCAGCTTCTGTGTTTTTTTGTAGGTAATCAGAGGAATAACCCTTACTCTAACTTTTATAATCCAGGTTGGCGCAACCACCCCAACTTCTCATGGGGAGGACAAGGAAGTAATGTGCAAGCACAGCAAAAGGTGAACCAGTCAGGATTTGCGAAAGCGCAGGTAATGCCCCAGCAAAATAAGCAAGCTTTGCCCCAGCAAAATTCGGGGAGTTCTCTTGAGGCAATGATGAAAGAATATATGGCTCGTACAGATGCCGCAATTCAAAGTAATCAAGCTTTAATGAGAGCCCTGGAATTGCAAGTGGTTCAGCTAGCTAATGAGTTGAAGGCAAGGCCTCAAGGGAAACTTCCTTCAGATATGAGGAGCAGGTAAACGCAGTGACTCTTAGAAGTGGTAAGCCACTAGAGGAAAGAAAAGAGCCTAGTAAAACCCAAGATATAGAAAAGAATAGTGATAAAAATGTTGTTGTTGAGAAAGAGTTGGAGACTGGTCAGGGTGCTAGAGGTAGCAATAAAGATGCTGGAGCATCTGGATCTGTTCCAGATGTGGAACCACCTTATATGCTGCCCCCACCTTATGTACCACCTTTACCTTTTCCACAAAGGCAAAGGCCTAAGAATCAGGATGGTCAATTTAAAAAGTTTTTAGAGATTCTTAAGCAATTGCATATAAATATCCCTTTAGTAGAAGCCATAGAGCAAATGCCTAATTATGCTAAATTTCTTAAGGATATTTTAACTAAAAAGAAGAGGTTAGGTGAGTTCGAAATTGTATCTCTTACTGAGGAATGTAGTGTTATTCTTAAGAATGGGCTACCAACCAAGGCTAAGGATCCAGGGCCATTTACCATACCTGTATCTATAGGTGGAAAAGAGTTAGGTAAAGCACTCTGTGATTTAGGTGCAAGCATTAACCTTATGCCTCCCTCGATCTATCGAAAGCTAGGTATTGGTGAAGCTAGGCCTACCACAGTCACACTCCAACTAGCTGATAGGTCTATCACATATCCAGAGGGTAAAATTGAGGATGTCTTAGTAAAGGTAGATAAATTCATATTTCCTGTTGATTTTATTATTTTAGACAATGAGGCTGATAGAGATGTCCCAATTATTCTAGGTCGTCCATTTTTGGCTACTGGAAGGGCTCTAATAGATGTTAGAAAAGGGGAATTAACAATGAGAGTCTGTAATGAGGAAGTGAAATTTAATGTGTTTAAGGCTATGAAATATCCAGACAAAATGGAAGATTGCTCTTTCATTAGGCTTCTGGAGATCACAATTGTTGAGGGAGCGATACAGGATTCAGCTAGAAAACATTTGGAAGATCATGGAGAGGTGAGTGTAGAAGATTTAGAAGTTTGTTCATTAGAAAGAAAAAATGAAAAAGAATTGCTTAGGTGTGAGGATGTTTTTGAATCTTTAGATTTAGATCAAAGGAAGGCTCCTCCTATTAAGCCATCCCTTATTGAGGCACCTACTTTAGATTTGAAGCCCTTGTCGGATCATCTAAAATATGTATATCTTGGGGAAGGTGAGACGTTGCCCATTATTGTTGCATCAGGTTTAATGCCGGTGCATGAAGAGGCCTTAATAAAGTTGCTGCAGCAATATCACAAAGCTATAGGTTGGACATTGGCTGACATTCAGGGTATTAGCCCATCTTTCTGTATGTACAAAATCACTTTAGAGGAGGGATCCTTTAGGAGTATTGAGCAACAAAGAAGGCTTAACCCTGCAATGAAAGAGGTTGTTAAAAAAGAGGTGATTAAATGGTTGGATATTGGCATTATTTATCCAATTGCAGATAGCATTTGGGTAAGCCCTGTCTAATGTGCTCCTAAGAAAGGAGGTGTCACTGTGGTGAGCAATAAAGATAATGAGTTGATCCCAAGTAGGACAGTAACTGGCTGGAGGGTTTGCATGGACTATAGGAGGCTTAATAAAGCTACCCGTAAGGACCATTTCCCTCTACCATTTATTGACCAGATGTTTGATAGATTGGCTGGTCAGGCCTACTACTGTTTCTTAGATGGTTATTCTGGGTATAACCAGATTACCATTGTTACTGAGGATCAAGAGAAAACCACTTTCACCTGCCCTTATGGGACGTTTGCTTTTAGGCGAATGCCTTTTGGCCTTTGCAAGGCTCCAGCAACATTTCAGCGGTGTATGTTAGCAATTTTTTCTGATATGATTGAGTCCACTGTTGAAGTATTTATGGACGATTTTTCAGTTTTTGGAGGATCTTTTCAGAGTTGTTTAGATAATTTAGGTAAGGTCTTAAAGAGATGTGAGGATACCCATCTAGTTCTCAATAGGGAGAAATGCCACTTCATGGTGAAAGAGGGCATAGTGTTAGGGCATAGGATTTCTAAGAATGGTCTAGAAGTTGATAGAGCAAAAATTGAGGTTATTGAGAGACTAGAACCACCGAATTCAGTGAAAGGGATTCAGAGTTTTCTAGGTCATTATGGATTTTATAGGAGGTTCATAAAAGATTTTTCCAAAATCAGTAAACCTCTTTGTAACTTATTGTGCACTGATCATGTTTTTGACTTTAATGCAGATCGTAGGAAAGCTTTTGAAACTTTAAAAGCTGCTTTAATCTCAGCACTTATCCTTTGTGCACCTAATTGGAATTTACCATTTAAGGTAATGTGTGATGTGAGTGATGTTGCAGTAGGTGCTATGCTGGGGCAAAAGCAGGGCAAATTTATCCATCCTATATATTATGCAAGCAGGGTTTTAAATGAGGCACAAGTCAACTATACAACTACTGAAAAGGAGTTGCTAGCTGTTGTGTTTGCTTTTGAGAAATTTCGGCCATATTTGGTTGGATCCAAAGTCACGGTTTTCACAGATCATGCAGCAATAAGGTATTTAATGACTAAGAAAGATGCAAAGCCTAGACTAATTCGTTGGGTTTTATTATTGCAGGAATTCGATTTGGTGATAAAGGACAAGAAGGGATCAGAAAATGTCATTGTAGATCATTTGTCTCGGCTTGATCCATCATCAACTTTGCTGAAGCAATCTGCCATTTCCGATTCTTTTCCAGATGAACAGCTCTTTGCTGTTGAGGTAAAGGTAGTCAAGGATATCCCTTGGTATGCTGACATTGCAAACTTTTTGGTCAAGGGTGTCACTCCTATTGACATGGATTGGAGGCAGAAGAAAAAGTTTAAGCATGATGCAAATTTTTTCTATTGGGATGAGCCATTTATGTATAAGCAATGCTCTGACGGTATTATTCGTAGGTGTGTTTCAAGTGATGAAGCAAAGGAAATCCTGGAGCAATGTCACTCTTCGCCGTATGGAGGTCACTTCAGCGGTCAGAGGACAACTATGAGGATTTTGCATTGTGGATTCTTCTGGCCTACCTTATTTAAGGATGCCCATTGGTTCTACAAGCAATGTAATGCTTGCCAAAGGAGAGGAAAATTTGGGGCCTAGAGATGAAATGCCTCTTACTTACATCTTAGAAGTTGAATTATTCGATGTATGGGGTATTGACTTTATGGGGCCATTCCCCCCTTCTAATGGCAGTGTTTTTATCTTATTGGCAGTTGATTATGTGTCCAAGTGGGTGGAGGCCATTGCATGCCATCAGAGTGATGCCAAGACAGTAGCAAGGTTTCTTCAATCGCACATTTTTGCGCGGTTTGGGACACCTAGAGCTCTAGTGAGTGATGAGGGTACACATTTTGTTAATAATGTCTTAACTAAGCTGTTAGCTAAATATGAAATTAAGCATAGGATAGCTACCCCTTATCACCCACAAGCAAATGGTCTAGCTGAAATTAGTAATAGGGAAATTAAATCTATTCTAGAGAAAGTAGTCCATCCATCTAGGAAGGATTGGTCTTTTAGGTTGGATGAGGCTCTTTGGGCTTATAGGACAGCCTATAAGACTCCTCTAGGTATGTCTCCCTATAGACTAGTATATGGGAAAGCTTGTCATTTACCATTAGAGCTTGAGCATAAAACGTTTTGGGCTTTGAAAAAGTTGAATTTTGATCTGATGTGGAATTTTCCTATCGCAAGCGCACGGGTCAAGTAATAATAAAGTGATCGTAAAAACGAGTGCCGTCCTCTGGATTGGATTTTTAAGCTACATCAAGTATTATGAATAATCTCTCTCAAATTTATTTAGGGAACGGAAAGTAGTGAATGATAGGAAACTAGATCAATGCAAATAAACAGTGGAGATTCATTCGATGACGTGGCAGCTGACGTGGCGGGTGACGTGGCGCTTCAACGGTCAAAATTTTCTGACGTGGCGATGACGTGTCAAGTGATGTGGCGGTTGACATGGATGAAATGGACAAATGGAATAGTGACACGTGGCAAGCTTGTGAAAAAAAAAGAAGGAGAAATCGTTGATTGACGCGCAGTCGAATCAGGTGACGACGCGTGGCAAAGTCAAAAAAATTTTCCAGCCTTTATTTAGTAATTAAAAAAAAAAAGGAATTCGAAAATTCGGCAGCAGGTCTACCTTCACGTGCAGAAGCGCGCGTGTGCAACACGCCCCTGTATCGCTCCACTGATTTGCGCGCGTGTAGCGCACTTTCCTCCCCTGCGCGTGGGCTTTGTCTCATTCGGCCATTATTTTAAATTTCCTTTTATTTTTCTTATTTTCCTTCATTTTCCTGATTTACTTTTTTTCTCCAAATTTCACCAAAATCCTCCAAATTTAAATTTATCCTTTCCAAAATTCTCCATATCTTCTCCAAATTTCCTCCAATTCAAATTTCAATACTTTCCAAAAATTATCCTTAAAATCCTTGATTTATTCTCTAAATCCCAAAATTCCAAATTTTCAAATTCTCCTTAATTTTGAAAATCATTTCCTTTTCTAATTTAGATCCAATCTCCACCATTCATCCTTAATTTGATCCAACGGCCAAAATCCATCCTCCTCGCCTATAAATTGGACTTGGTTTTCACCTTTCATTCACACACCAAAGCTTTCAAATCCTTAAGCTCAATTCTCTCTACTCTTAAAATTCTTGTCCTCCCTGCTCCAAAATTGGTCTAGTTATATTTTTGTGAGGTTTTCTTTTTAGAGTGCTCAACTTGTGTATCTAGCCTTCAAGAGGAAATATTGTGAGGTTCTCTTTTCTTTTCTCTTTGGGAATTGTATTAATGTGTGGGTACACCTTGGGTTGTGAGACAAAGAAATTGGTTTGATCTTGAACCAGTTAAAAGGATCTTGGGTTTCTCTTTAGCCTAGGAAAAAGAGGGTCGTGTGTCGGTTTGGTTCTCACCCGTAAGAGGATCACTAGTGAAATACCCAAGAAGGAGTCTTGGGGAGTGGAGTAGGCAATTTGCCGAACCACTATAAATTCCCAGTGTTTTCTCTTCCTCTCTCTCTTTTATTTTATGCCCTTAATTATTTCCATTGCTTTATTGTCCTAATTTTTAATTTCTCTTTAATTGCATGATTTAATTTTAGTGGGTTATTTAAATTTCTAATTAAATTCAAAGCTATCTTAGTGTGCATGCTTTAGGTTTTATATTGCTTAATTTTTCTTAAATTAAATTTGTGTGTTAATTTTTATTTGAGCATATTTCATAGATAAAATTATTTTAAAAAAAATTGGTAGTCAACCCTATTCACCCCCCCTCTAGTGTTGCCTTTCGATCCTACACACTTAGGGAATTGATTTTGCCAATTTAGTCTAGGATTGATTTTAGGGAATGAATTATCATGCACAATGGTTTTATGAGTCTAAGAACCTTTAATCACAACTACCTCTCCCCAGTATAATTGATTCTCATGCAAATTAACCAACTTGATATCCCTATCTAAGTTTATTAACATGCAAGGCATTTAGTTCTTTTTGACCAATTCTAAAGTTAATCTAAAATCCGTTACGAGCTTAGAATATAAACTTTAGTCATGCAATCTTAATAAAGTCTACGTTAAATCCCCTCTCCCGAGCAAGACTCAACACTTAGATCATTCAACTAATGGTCAATTAATTAAAAGCATTAAATTAAGATCACAAACATAAAAACCATTGCACAAATCATCCCATCAATCAATCCATAAGCTAAAAAGACTACATCAATCCCTAAGCAACAAGTTTAGCTACTCATACATGGCGTTACAAGATCAACTAAACATGAAAAAGCCATTAAATCTAACTAGAGAAAAGGAAAAAGAAAGGAAACACTCAATGTCGTCGAAACCGGCACGTCCCCGTCACGATCTCCACGCCACCAAGTGAGATTCCCGATCCTCGTCCTTGCTTCAGCTCCCACAGTAGGTCTCTAGTCTAAATTAGGGCTAAAATCTCTCAATTTGGCCTCCCCCAATCCGTAGCATGAAAAGAAGTATAAATAGGAAATTCTGCCGATAGCGTCGAGACGCTAAGGAGACAGCGTCTCGACTCTGTCGCCTGCCGCGCAATCTGTATAAGGAAAAAACCGATAGCATCGAGACGCTCTTGTCACAGCGTCGAGACACTGTGACTGCTGCCGACCAAATTAGAAAAGAAAAGGCAGCGTCGAGACGCTCCAAGAGTAGTGTCCCGACGCTGGTCTGCAGCTTGCCCTCTCTTGGCTCCTTCCAACTTGAATCTTTTCGGTTCTTTGGCATCTTTTCACATCCCGAAGACCTAATTAACTCCAATTCCACGCTTAAGCTCTAATCAACAGTTTCCTACAAAATAAACAATTAAGTGAAATAAAATGGCCAATAAATCACCAAAGACTAGCTAAATTGAATAGGGAAAACTAGCTAGCTATGCTCGCTATCAATGGGGTATTGACTTTATGGGGCCATTCCCCCCTTCTAATCGCAGTGTTTTTATCTTATTGGCAGTTGATTTTGTGTCCAAGTGGGTGGAGGCCATTGCATGCCATCAGAGTGATGCCAAGACAGTAGCAAGGTTTCTTCAATCGCACATTTTTGCGCGGTTTGGGACACCTAGAGCTCTAGTGAGTGATGAGGGTACACATTTTGTTAATAATGTCTTAACTAAGCTGTTAGCTAAATATGGAATTAAGCATAGGATAGGTACTCCTTATCACCCACAAGCAAATGGTCAAGCTGAAATTAGTAATAGGGAAATTAAATCTATTCTAGAGAAAGTAGTCCATCCATCTAGGAAGGATTGGTCTTTTAGGTTGGATGAGGCTCTTTGGGCTTATAGGACAACCTATAAGACTCCTCTAGGTATGTCTCCCTATAGACTAGTATATGGGAAAGCTTGTCATTTACCATTAGAGCTTGAGCATAAAACGTTTTTAGCTTTGAAAAAGTTGAATTTTGATCTGAGTCGTGCATGAGCAATAAGAATGCTGCAGCTTAATGAATTGAGGAATTTCGCCAATTTTCTTATGAGAATTCGAAAATGTATAAAGAAAAGACTAAGCTGTGGCATGACAAGAAAATTAAATCTAAAGAATTTGTCAAGGGTCAGAAAGTTTTGCTTTATAATTCTAGGTTAAAATTGTTTCCTGGGAAACTAAAATCTAAATGGTCAGGGTCATTTATTATGATTGAGGTTTTCCCCCATGGAGCAATTACTTTGCAGGATCAAAAAGATGGGAGAGTGTTCAAAGTGAATGGACAGCGTGTGAAGCATTATTGGGGAGAGGAGTTCCAGACGAAATATCCTTCCCTAAAGTTGGTTGATGATTGAGAGCGCAAGATTTTTTGTGGGAGCATTTCACAGAGCAAAATTTTGAGCTCTCAGTGTTTGTTTTGATTTTATTTCTCGCTGATTTGATTTGATTTTAATTTAATTATCTAAGATTTGTTTTGTTAAACTTTGCATGATTTATTTTAAGTCCGCTGTTATTTTTAATTCAGTGGAATTTATTTTTGTTTAGATTTTATCTATTCCGTTTAGAACTTTATTTGATTTTGTTAGATTTTATTTTCGGTTTATTTATTTATTTAATTCAATTATCTTTTAATTATTCTAATTAGTTTGAATTAAATTAGATTTATATTTTATTTTCGGTTGTTTTTAAAATTTTGTTTAGAGTCAGTTTAATAAAGATTTTTCCTAATTAATTCGGCTTAAAAATATAAAAAGAAAAGATTAGATTTGATTTGATCGGTTTGAATTTACTGATTTGATTTTCCTGTTTTGAAATTCGAATTCCGTATCCAAGATTCTTCAGGTTCAGAAGGTTGTTGCAGCAAAGTTAAGGCTGAAGCAAATTTTCCGTCCATATAGGAAGGGATTCTTTGTGATTTAATTTCTTTTACTGTTTGGATTTTGAATTTTCTGTGGGCAGGTAAATTACATGGAGTCATCTGATGCAGCCACGTGTCATACAGGGACAAACGAAGGGTTTAGCCACTGGACAGCGCATCATTAATTACCATGGGCGAATGGAACCAACAATTTTACCGTTGATGGTTTTGATTTTTCAAATTGCATGCGGTAAAATCAATTAATGGGGGCAAAATCTTTCGGTTATGATTTGATTTGCTACAGCTCTATTTATTCCAAACACTTCGGTAAGTGCTTCTCACTCCATTTTCGTGCTTCAAATCTTTGCTGGTTACATTCTTCTTTCTTTATTGTTTTTCTCTGTAAAACCCTTGAATCCTTCATGGCAAAAACAAGAGCGAGGAAAGAAAGAGAGAATGAGGAGGAAGAGATAACGATTACCTCTGAGGTGCAAAAGGTAAAGGCGAAGAAGAAAAAGACACCGGAGGAGAAAGAAGCTAAGAGAAGAATACGACAACAGAGGGCTGAGGAACAAGAAAAGGCAACAAAGGATGATGCTGTCACAGTAGAAGAAAGAGACCCAAAAGAACCTGAAAATCAGAACCCTGAACGGACTAACCTGGCAGTTGAGGATACGCAAGAAATTCAAGAAAAACAGGCTGAGGAGGTGCGAGAACATGCAGAGGTTGCACTGGAAGAAGGAAACGAGCCAGTTCAAGAAGCTCGTGTTGAGGTCATCATGCCAGAAGTACCGAAGCGATGCCGCATAAAGCGAAAGGCTGTGCGCGTCCAGGTAATTCGAACTGATACCCCATCACCACCGTCGTCGGATTTTGAGAAAGAGAAGGCAGAGCGAGAGAAATGAGAGAAAAAAGAAGCTGAGGAAAAAATAAGAGAAGAAGCAGAGAAGAAGGCTGAGGAAGAGCGGTTGCTCAAGCGAAGGGCAGAAAAGGGCAAAAGTGTTGCTGAAGCATCAGAAGAACCTGATGAGATAGATGAGCCACAGTTGCCGTATGATCGCTTCGTCAACAATTCTGCCAGAGCAAAATATGCTGAGTTGCTCAAAAGAGACTTCCTGTTTGAGAGAGGATTCAGCGGTGATCTTCCGCATTTTCTGAGGATCGGCATTGCAGACCATGGCTGGGAGTTGTTTTGTGCAAAGCCTGAGTCTGTGAACGCACAGGTGGTGCGCGAATTTTATGCTAATATTGACAAAGAAGATGGTTTCCAAGTGATTGTTCGAGGAGTCGAGGTTGACTTGAGTCCTAGTGCTATTAACGCACTGTATAACCTTCAGAATTTCCCCCACACAGCGTATAATGAGATGGTTGTGGTGCCATCTAATGAGCAGCTGAGTGACGCTGTGCGGGAAGTGGGAATTGAAGGGGCACGGTGGTAGCTGTCAAAAACAGAGAAGATGACGTTCCCAGTCAGCCTATCTGAAGAGGGAAGCAAATACATGGATGGGATTTATCAAACAGAGGATGCTTCCAACGACTCATGACTCGACGGTCTCTAGGGAACGAGTTCTTCTGGCTTTCGCGATTTTGCGGTCTCTCAGCATCGATGTAGGGAAGATTGTTGTGAATGAAATTTCTGGTTGTTGGAAGAAGAAGGTGGGGAAGCTGTTTTTCCCAAATACTATTACCATGCTTTGCAAGAGAGCAGGGGTTCTAGAGGATGAAGGAGATGTTATTTTGTTAGACAAGGGGATCATCGACACGCCTAACTTGGCACGACTTCATCGTATGCAAGAGGTGCGTCAGGGTGGACTTGTCTACGACATCAACATGATTTTAGAACAACTAGCACTTTCGCCCAGTAGGCAAGAGTTTGCCGAGAGGCAAGCTTTGACCTTCTGGAACTATGTTAAAAATCGTGATGCCAATCTGAAGAAGGCGCTTCAAGAAAATTTTTCCAAGCCATATCCAGCCCTTCCTGCATTCCCTGAGGATTTATTGAACCCCTGGATACCACCCCCACCGGTTGAAATAGGAGAAAAGGATGATGAAAATGAGCCGGGCCAAGAGGACTGAAGGATGAAGTGGCCCTGAGCGAGCATAATTTTTGTTCTTAAATTTTTGTTTGCTCGCGCATTTTCTAATCTCCTTTTCTGTTGATGATATGTTTGCTTCTTTTTAATTTTTCTGCTGCTGAAAAAATATATATGCTTTTGTAATTTCTTTAATATGTTTTTAATGGAATTTTCGAAGATGTTTCTGTTCTATAAGCACTGAGTAACTCTAACTTAACTAATTTTCTTCTGAATTTTTGAAGCTTGGACTGGTTAAGCTTAATTAGATCAAGGTATTCTGATCTCCAGAAACTTTTTGCTTGAGCATTTCTTCTATCCTGGTCGTGTGTTGCGGCAAAGAAGATTATGAGGTAGTGTTGATTTATATGATCCACTTTAAGCTTAGTTCTGGTCCCACGCTTAGGTTGAAAATTATGATAGAAAAATTTAAGTTTGGGGGTATAATTTGCAAAATTAATGATTCATTGGGGACAATGAATAATTTAAGTTTGGGGGACTTTTTGCTACTCCAATTGTTTTGCTCGCGCATTCCTCTCCTTCATTTAAAAATTTGTTAGGTTATTGACTAACCAGGGACATTTGTGACACCCACAGTTTGTCTTCGCGTCAAAAGATGACCTAGGAGATATGAAAAAATTATTTGCTGAAAAAAATTGATTGTTGAAAATTTTGCTGAGAAAATTCATGGAGCAAAAGTTTTGAAGGATGAATGATGATCCAACAGTTTTTCTGTCTCCCAGAACTTAGGTGAGCTTCATCATAAAATGTTGTCATTCTGAGGGGCAAGAGATAGAATAACTAAGGATTGTTGGGCTTTACAATGAGTATTTAGCCTAGTTGGTGATGAGTTTGAGGCAAGGGTATACTGCACCATAAAGTGGGTCATCCCATGCTTTCTGCTTATGACTGTAGGGCTGCTTTAAGTCTGAAAACAAAAATGTAAACCCCTTAAAAATGGGTTTAAAAACTGTCTGATAATAGAGCTAGGCTGTGACAAGTTCTTATAATTAAGTTAAAAATGGTGATTATTTGTCCATGCCGGAAGAATTATTTTGCTGCAGCAGAGCTTGGTTTTGTAGAGTGCTCAGGTAAAGCTTGAAGGTAGTGTTGGATTGTCTGGTTTGATTAAGCTATTCTTTGTCTAACGTTTTGAATTCATAAGGGAAGGTGAGTTAGTATTGCTCGAGACGCGCAATAGTTCAAGTTTGGGAGTGTGATAACTATCCAAAAGGTAGTTATTTAGGCCTTATTTCTATAGGGATTTGTGTGTCTTTTGTGCTTAATAGGGTTGGTTTTAGATAGATATTATATGTTTTAACCCATTTGGAAGAATGGAAGCTTTGGAAATTGTTTTATGCAGAATGTGCTGCTGGGCGACTTGAGGGAGCAAATTCTGTGCTGCAGCAAAGCGAGGAGCAAAACTGCCACGTCACAGCTCGTTAGCCAATTTAGCAAACCGAATTCTGTTGAGTTATTCTCGGTATAAAGGAGCAAGGAGAGCCATCCACGTGTCTAGGTCAACCTAATTCAAGCCCCCTAACACTCTATAAAAGGAGGTAGCCGCCCAAGTCAAAATTCATTCCATCTTTGGGAGAAACATTCCACTTTTGGGGAGAGGCATTCCAGTTTTGGGGAGTTTACTTCCACCTTTGGGAGCCGAATAGAGGAGAAAAATTGGAGACCATCTAGAAGACCATCGAGTGCAAGCTGTTCATGGGAATTAATCTTTTCTTGTTTTATCTTGTAGTTGTGGACATGCTTACTCAGATTGTAACTTGTGTCTCTATGCATTTTATGAACTAAGTAGCTTAGGCGTTGGTTAGGAACAATGTGATTGTCGTGCTTCATTTCTAGTAATAAATATTGATTAATGCATCTTGATTAATCGTTGTGCTCATTTATATATTGTGCCCGCCTGGCCAACCGGTATGAATACCTCTCTCTAGTTTCAGGGATGATTTAGGGAGTGTGTGGTGATTAATCACACTAGATCATTGTGTATTGGTGAACGCCAGTGACTGAGCTAGGGATAGCCAGTTGCCTAGTGCTTGATCGGTAGTACTTCATTGGGGTTGAAACACATTCCAAAAGATCCGAAGTTCCGGGAGGAATCTGCTAATAAGACTGCGAGAGTTTTGCATGATCAATAATATTGCTAGAGCATCTTTTAAAACAATAACTAAATCCTGACCAACGCCTGTTTCTAATCTGTCTGCCTATTTGTTTATTTTCTGTTCCGTCATTTCTTTTGCTTCAGCATTATTCCTATAAAAACCAATCATTTTTACCATCTTTGAAACCATTAAAGAGTTATACAAAATAGATAAAGTGGAAGCTAGTTCAGGCCTTGGATTGATAATACTTATTACTTGCTGCGGACTGTGTATACTTGCACAGAGTCTAGAGTTTAATTATATCTTATTTCTTATAGCATTTTTACTCACTCTAGGAACCCAACACCTTATCAGTCTGAAAGTCAGAGTCTGTGTATCCTGTAAGGATCAAATCCTTAGCACCATACACAAGCTGATAGTCCCTCGTTCTCCTAAGATACTTGAGGATGTTTTTCACTGTAGTCTAGTATTCTAACCCTGGATTGGACTGGTATCTACTAACTATCCCAACTGCATAGCATTTGTCAGGCCTAGTACACAACAGGACATACATAAAGCTGTCCACTGCTGAAGCATAAGGGATCCGTCTCATATCCTCAATTTCTTGTGGTGTCTTAGGACACTGTTCCTTAGACAAATGAACTTCATGCCTGAAGGGTAATAAGCACCTCTTGAATTCTGCATCTTATATCTAGACAACATCTTGTCTATATACGTAGCTTGAGACAGGGCTAATGTTCTGTTCTTACGATTCCTTATTATTTGAATCTCTATAACATACTGAGCTTCACCCAAATCTTTCATTTGGAACTCAGTCGATAGCCAGGTTTTAATGTCAGCTAGATATTCTTCATCATTCCTAATGAGTAAATATCATCTACATACAACACTAGAAAAACTATTGAACTGTTGATAATCCTTTTGTAAACACAAGGCTCACCAACGTTCTGATCAAAGCCATAAGATTTGATAGCAGTATCAAACCTTATATTCCAAGATCTGGAAGCTTGCTTCAACCCATAAATGGATCATTTAAGCTTGAAAACTTTTTGCTCCTGACCTTGAGCAATGAACCCCACTAGTTGAGACATAAAGATATTCTCATCAAGATTGCCATTCATAATATCAGTCTTCATCCATTTGCAAAATTTCATAATCATAAAATGTGGCAATGGACAAGAGAATCCTTATCGACTTTAACATGGCAACTGGAGAAAAGGTTTCTTCATAGTCCACCCCTTCCTTTTGGGTATAACCCTTTACCACAAGTCGAGCTTTGAAAGTCTGTACTTTCCCAGCTCCGTCTCGTTTCCTCTTGTAGATCCATTTGCACCCTATAGGTTTAACCCCTTCAGGTTGGTCCACAAGATCCCAAACTTGATTGAAGTACATAGACTCCATCTCTAGGTCCATAGATTTGACCCACTGGTCTTTTTCCACATCATTCATTGCCTGTCTAAAGGTCAATGGATCCTCAACTCCTTCATCACGTATGACAGCTGGAGTTTCTACTAAACCGAGATAGTATTCAGGCCGAGTAACAACCCTTCCACTACGTCGAGGCATTCTCAACTCTTGAGAAGGATGGGCTTGACCACATGTACTAGGCTCATCAACAACCCTTGTTGAAGGTCCAACCTCGTCAACAACTCTTGGTGATGAATTTGTAGCTTCACGAGAAAGTTCACTTTGTTGAGTTTTGTCCTAAAACTCGTAGATAGTGAATGATTAACGAATTATATACTTGTAACAATAAAGTGTTATTGAGGTTTATGCAATAAAGTGTTATTGTCGTATTAAGTCTAGAATTGCACAATATGACCCAAATCCAATAAACTAAGATCCAAGGTTGTTTACATGAGACTTGGACTAGTATGTGGGGACATACGGGGATCAGTGTTCAAGTAACAACGTAAAAGGTCTATAGTACAGGGATAAGGCTGGGTACCTTATCCTGGTAACACTATGTGATACGGCCCGCTTTGTATTCGATACAGACGTATTGATCCAAGGTGTCCATGTAGGAGACATGCGAGCGGGGGTATCCTATGCAATGAGTTTGCATAAGATCGGACCACGAAATAGTAAACCACTAGATGTAACACCGTTAACTAGTTAGGTTACTGTTTCAATAGGATGACCTAGGTAACTCAATCTTAATCTTGAGTATGTCATGAACTCTTTCTCATGAGGGATTGTCCTTTGATTAGTACGGGTAAGAGTGGCAAGAACGCCGACTCAATAAGCCTACCTTCTTGGGGACAAGACCGAGTGGGGGGTTGGGGACATGACAATACAAGATGGAATTCACTCCTTCCCCTATTGGGGCAAGTAGATGTGTGTTCCATTAAGGGCTGATTCCGGGTCTTGAACAAAGGAGCGACGTCCTCTCCTGGCCCGAGAGGAACTCTTATTTAGAGGTTGGACCCTAAACAACTTGTTCATTAGAGGGATCAGTGGTACTTAAGGATCCAGAGGTAACCCAGGGGTAAAACGGTAATTTGACCCAGCTGGTGTTACGAACACACGTGAATGATTGACTTACTGCATTGGTCGATATCCGTGGACACAGAAATATTCTACAGTGAGAAGAGTGCAGCTGTGGGTCTTTAGTGGAGTGACCCACAGTTAACGAATGTTGACTAAACTTGGTCAATGAGTTTGGCAAATTAGTCTCGTATCGTTGGAGCTTCTGATCTGTAGGTCCATTAGGTCCCACTGGTAGCTCGTAAAGAGACTTGAGGAAATTAAGTATAAATTGTAAATTGAAAGTGTTCAATTTATTTGGGGAATCGTATAATGTATATTGATGCATTATAATATAAAGTTTATGAAACTTTATAATATAATTTTTGAATAAATTAATTCTTGAGAGAAAGTATTTGAAAGAGTTCAAATAAATTTAATATGAATTGGATTCATATTAATTTTAATTTTAATAAAATCCCTAAGATTAAATATATGATATTTAATTGGGTAAATTAATTAATTATTTATTAAAATTAGAGACCTTTTCCTATTAGGAAAGAAAATATTTGAAAGAGTTCAAATAAATTTAATATGAATTGGATTCATATTAATTTTAATTTTAATAAAATCCCTAAGATTAAATATATGATATTTAATTGAGAAATTAATTAATTATAGAATTAATTAATTATTTATTAAAATTAGAGACTTTTTCCTATTAGGAAAAGGTCTCCCTTTTCCTATTAGGAAAAAGGTCTTGGCCTTTACTATATATAGGACCCCTGGGGTGGGGTGAAAGGCATCTCATTTATTCTCCTACTCTCAGAGAATTCTCCCAAAGGCTCCCACAAGTCTCCTGCCTCTAGAAGTCTCAGAGTCATACCGGTGTAGCCATAGTGGTGGTGTTCACACTAGTTCGTGATTAATTCACAAGCAGTTGGTGAATTTAATCTGAGTCGTCAACGAGAGTAAGTAATTTGTTACTTTATAAATTAGATTTAAATCTAATAATTTTGTATGCTTAGCCTTAATATATATTTAGAATAGTTCTAATATTATTGTCAATGTATTTGTATTTTAGATTAAACAAAATTAATTGCGAATCGGTCCCAATCACGCTTCCGCTTTACGGAATTATGGAATTCCAATCCTACAATTGGTATCAGAGCTGATCGTAGATCTAATTTTGTTTCTCTAAAATTTGCATTGGCTATTGGTGGGATTGATTAATACATAATGTATGTATGATTTGCATTGAACTGTTTAGGTTAATTTTATGGCCATAGATTTTACTGTTTTTATGTGATTTGATCATGTAAGGGCTCGGTGTTTCGGGTATTTTATGTAAAATCGAGTCCTATGTAAGTCCGGGTCTAGAATAGTTTTTTATGAGATAAAAATCGGAGAAATTGCGACGCTGTCACGATTACAGCACGCGCTAGAAATTCGCAACAGGACGGTTCAAGGCTGTTGGGCGGTCCAATTCACGCGGTCTGGCTGGGCTGGGACCAGTTTGTTCCGGCTCAGCTGGAATTTAGCTCGGTTCGTGATTTTCGTAGCTGGTTCGAAGTGGTTTTGGTTTGTTCGGGCGGTCTAGACCAGTATTTTGAGCTGCAGAAGGACTTTAAGGATAGAATATAGCTATAATTATTGTAATTTATGCTTTATTTTATCATAGGGGCCAAAATTAACCAGTTCAATTGTTATTTATTTGCTTTATGGATGTCATATAGCTTAAATTCCCACCATAGGTTAAGCATGTTTCATGCATATTTATGTTATAAATGTTATAATATATGATAATTATGCATGAATTTATATTTCATGAGTTATTTAGTATAATTGTTATATTAAATATATGAAATTGGAAAAGCATGATGCATGACATTAATTAGATAAATATAATTGTTATATTTTATTAATGTAGCATGCATGCTTAGCATTTTTTTCATGAGAAATAATATAATTAGTTATATTATGAATGAAAATAATAAATATAAATCAATGCTTGTTTTCATGTATGATTTAATATAAAATGTTATATTAATTAAATGAAAATGGAATAGCATTGAGCATGACATTAATTAGATTAATATAAGAGTTATATTATATCAATGTCAAATTTCATGTAATTTAATTTCATGGATGTTTAATTAATATAATCGATATTAATTAAATGAAATTGAAATTGCATGAAGCATGACACCACTTTAGATTAATATAATCGTTATATTATCGTTATCGGCGTCATAATAATATGGTGTCGAATAATTAGAATCTGATTGTTATTTTTCCAACACCATAGAAGCATGTTATAGGGCTAATCATTAAAATTTTATAATAAGTTATAAAATTTGTTAGATACCGTCAACCTATAACAAAGAGTTGCATGCAAACATAGGACCTTAGGTTAAAATGAATTAATTTTAAAATGTTTAAAATTAATTAGACCTAAGCTCTTTATAATTCTAATAGGATTAGAATTATTTTCTTACTTAGAATTAAAAATAGTTTTAATTGACTAAGTAGGAAAAACATTACTATGATTATAAGGGAACTCCACCGGTTAAGTTCTGTCTAAGGTTGGGGGTACTTAAGATGACGGTTTACGGAACACCTCCTACCTGGGAACTAACCCGGAATACCGGAGTTGAATTAATCATAGTTAAATGTTAGCATGCAATATCACTAGGTTTATTAAAAGAGTTTAATTCACCTAGATCTTTAGAGTAAAGAGTTTACTTTACTATGGTTATAAGGGAACTCTACCGGTAAAGTTCTGTCTAAGGCTGGAGGTACTTAAGATGACGGTTTACGGAACACCTGCTACCTGGGAACTGACTCGGAACTTGAGTTGAATTAACCATAGTTATGTTAGCATGCAATATCACTAGGTCAATTAAAAGAGTTTAATTCACCTAGATCTTTAGAGTAAAGATTTATCATAACTATTGGTTATAAGGGAACTCTACCGGTACAGTTCTGTCTAAGGCTGGAGGTACTTAAGATGACGGTTTACGGAACACCTGCTACCTGGGAAATGAGCCGGAACTTGAGTTGAATTAACCATAGTTATATTAGCATGCAATGTCTCTAGGTAATTAAAAGTGTTTAATCCACCTAGACATTAGAGAAAAGACCTATATATATAAAAGTTATATACAGGCATAGACTTAGATAGATTCACTTAGCCGGAATTTACCTAAGTAATAGACCCTATAATTATAAAAATACTTAGTGGGAGGAAATATATCAAAACAAGATTTTCATAAATCAAGTTTTGCTCTTCCCTACGGATGGTATTTGCATGGATCAATAGCAAGGTGAATGAGGGAGTATTTTATAGTAAGTGGGAGCAGGAACGTGTCAACGTATCCTACGGTCTCCTCCATTAGGTTGCACCGTGAGATCCCAATGATCTGCCTGCGAGTCGCCCTGGGAGCGATCACCCTACGGAGGGCTTAATCATGGGAGTCGGAACAACGCAAACTCCAGAAATGGATAGGGTTTCTTAGGTCCATTTGCAACTTGGACTTTCCCTACCGTAGCATTGTTGTCCTCAAAAGTTCACAACGTGAGGTTCATGCTTGGCCTCGAGTCACCCTGGGAGTGACCCCCTACGGATGGTGTTTGCATGGATCAATATCAAGGTGAATGAGGGAGTATTTTATAGTAAGTGGGAGCAGGAACGTGTCAACGTATCCTACGGTCTCCTCCATTAGGTTGCACCGTGAGATCCCAATGATCTGCCTGCGAGTCGCCCTGGGAGCGATCACCCTATGGAGGGCTTAATCATGGGAGTCGGAACAATGCAAACTCCAGAAATGGATAGGGTTTCTTAGGTCCATTTCCAACTTGGACTTTCCCTACGGTAGCATTGTTGGGGCCGACCTCTGAAATTTGAAAAATGGAGGGTCACACTTACAGGAAATTGTTAAGGTGTTAATAATTTCCTGACCGAAAAAACGGTAGCTAAGAACTATTGGAATATGAGTTATTCCGGGAATATGGATTTGCTGAGATTGTCTCAATTCAGAGGAGGAGTAGCTGACTACCCTACAGTAGCTGTTGTTCTAAACCTCTGAAGCATCGTTGCAAAATGAATGTTTATTCTATGGGTTGATCATTACTTTTGCTAAATTGATTGGATTAAAATAATAATATTATTTTGTGTAATGGTTTAATGTAACAATACTTATTAAATTAGTTTGTTTGTTCTCAGCAATGAAACGTTCTTTATATTCCTCGAATAACGCCAACTACAAAACTGGTATTTCTAATACAACTAAGAAAATGAACTTAAGCACTAAATGCGTGGAATTGGTCTTAACTGAGGACGGTCCTCAAGCCCATATGTCTAATTTATCCGAAATTGTTCATGATGAATATGACATAGACTGCTTAGCACATCTCAATGAAAATAAATTTGATTTATTGATCATTGAAACGTTTATAGTGGAAAATGATGACACAGTCTGGATCCTAGATTCAGGTGCCACTCATCACGTATGCTCTTCCTTTGAGGGAATGAGCTCCTGGCAACAGTTGGATGCTGGGGAAATGACTCTCAGAGTTGGGACTGGGGAGCTCATTTCAGCTAAAGCAGTTGGAGATATTAAAATGTTCTTCTCCAGGGAACGCTATATGTTATTAGATAACGTATATATAGTTCCCAGAATAAAAAGAAATTTGATTTCTATTTCTTGTTTACTAGAACAAGGGTATTCAATGTCCTTTTCTATGAATGAAGCTTTCATTACTAAAATGGGTGCTGATATATGTTCTGCAAAAATGGAGAACAATTTGTATGTCTTAAGACCAATAGAGTCTAGGGCTATTTTGAACAATGAAATGTTTAAAACAGCTGAGACTCAACCAAAAAGGCAAAAAGTTTCTCAAAGTACCTATCTTTGGCACTTGAGACTTGGCCACATAAATCTCAATAGGATTGGGAGATTGGTTAAGAACGGACTTCTCAACCAGTTAGAAGATGGTACTTTACCTCCATGTGAGTCATGTCTCAAAGGTAAGATGACCAAACGACCTTTTACTGGAAAAGGTTATCGTGCCAAGGAGCCCTTAGAACTCGTACATATGGATCTCTGTGGTCCAATGAATGTAAGAGCTCGAGGAGGGTATGAATATTTCATCTCTTTCATAGATGATTATTCAAGGTATGGTTATTTATACCTAATGAGTCATAAGTCTGAAGCCCTTGAAAAGTTCAAGGAGTACAAGACTGAAGTTGAGAACTTGTTAGGTAAGACCATTAAAACACTTCGATCTGATCGAGGTGGAGAGTATTTGGACTTAAAATTCCAAAACTATTTGATAGAACATGGAATATCGTCCCAACTGTCAGCACCAGGTACACCTCAACAGAATGGTGTATCTTAAAGGAGAAACAGAACCTTGTTAGACATGGTTCGATCTATTATGAGCTATGCTCAGTTGCCTAGTTCTTTTTGGGGTTATGCAGTAGAGACTGCAGTTTATATTTTGAATCCATTGACCTTTAGACAGGCAATGAATGATGTGGACCATGACCAGTGGGTCAAAGCTATGGACCTAGAGATGGAGTCTATGTACTTCAATCAAGTCTGGGATCTTGTAGACCTACCTGAAAGGGTTAAACCCATATGGTGCAAATGGATCTACAAGAGAAAACGAGACGCAGCTGGGAAAGTACAGACTTTCAAAGCTCGACTTGTGGCAAAGGGTTATACCCAAAAGGAGGGGGTGGACTATGAGGAAACCTTCTCCCCAGTTGCCATGTTAAAGTCGATAAGAATTCTCTCGTCCATTGCCACCTTTTATGATTATGAGATTTGGCAAATGGATGTCAAGACTGCCTTTCTGAATGGCAATCTTGATGAGAACATCTTTATGTCTCAAACAGAAGGGTTCGTTGCTCAAGGTCAAGAGCAAAAAGTTTGCAAGCTTAGACGATCCATTTATGGGTTGAAGCAAGCTTCCAGATCTTGGAATATAAAGTTTGACACTGCTGTCAAATCTTATGGCTTTGACCACAACGTTGATGAGCCTTGTGTTTACAAAAGGATTATCAACAGTTCAGTAGCTTTTCTGGTGTTGTATGTAGATGATATTCTTCTCATTGGAAATGATGTAGAATATCTAGCTGACATTAAAAAATGGCTATCGACTGAGTTCCAAATGAAAGATTTGGGTGAAGCTCAGTATGTTCTAGGGATTCAAATTATCAGGAATCGTAAGAACAGAACGTTAGCCCTGTCTCAACCATCATATATAGACAAGATGTTGTCTAGATATAAGATGCAGAATTCCAAGAGGGGTTTACTACCCTTTAGGCATGGAGTTCATTTGTCTAAGGAGCAGTGTCCTAAGACACCTCAAGAAATTGAGGATATGAGACACATCCCTTATGCTTCAGCTGTGGGCAGTCTTATGTACGCCATGTTGTGTACTAGGCCTGACATTTGCTATGCAGTTGGGATAGTCAGCAGGTACCAGTCCAATCCAGGGTTAGACCACTGGACTGCAGTTAAAAACATCCTCAAGTATCTTCGGAGAACGAGGGGCTATCAGCTTGTGTATGGCTCTAAGGATTTGATCCTTATAGGATACACAGACTCTAACTTTCAGACTGATAAGGATTCTAGGAAATCCACATCAGGGTCAGTATTTACCCTCAACGGGGGAGCTGTAGTCTGGCGTAGCATCAAGCAAGGATGCATTGCAAACTCCACCATGGAGGCCGAATATGTCGCTGCTTGTGAAGCAGCTAAGGAGGCTGTATGGCTACGAAAGTTCTTGATGGATTTGGAAGTTGTTCCAAATATGAACTTGCCAATCACCCTTTACTGTGATAATAGTGGTGCAGTGGCAAATTCTAAAGAACCTCGCAATCATAAAAGAGGCAAGCACATAGAGCGCAAATATCATCTCATCAGAGAGATCGTGCAACGAGGGGACGTGATCGTCACGAAGGTAGCCTCTGAGCACAATATTGCTGATCCATTTACGAAGGCTCTCACGGCTAAAGTGTTCGAGGGTCATCTAGAGGGTCTAGGTCTGCGAGATATGTACATAGAATAATCTAGGGCAAGTGGGAGAAGTGTAATGGGTATTGTGAATGCCCTAGTTTATTGTATTTATCTGTATTTGTACTTTTCATGTATTATACAGTATTAATACAAACTACTATTCCTACTTCAATGATTATTCATTCAATTTTGATTGTTGATGTACATTGCCCACTAGAGTTTTAGTTCAAGTGGGAGTTGTTGGGTTTTATGCCCTAAAACTCGTAGATAGTAAATGAAACAAATTAATCGATCTCAATAAAGTGTTATTTGAGTAATTCAGTAATTTGGTTATTGAATAATCGAGTTTGCATTAATAAACCCTAAATCCAATAAACTAAGATCCAAGGTTGTTTAAATGAAACTTGGACTAGTATGTGGGGACATACGGGGATCAGTGTCCAAGTAACAACCTAAATGGTCTATAGTATAGGGATAAGGTTGGGTACCTTATCCTGGTGACACTATGTGATACAGCCCACCTTGTATTCGATACAGATGCAATGATCCAAAGCATCCATGTAGGAGACATGCGGGTGGGGGTATCCTATGCAATGAGTTTGCATAAGACCGGACCGTGAAATAGTAACCACTAGATGTAACGTCGTTAACTAGTTTAGGTTTCTATTTCAATAGGATGACCTAGGTCACTCAATCTCAATCCTGAGTCTGTTATGAACCCCTTTCAGGAGGGACTGTCCTTAGATTTGTATGGGTGAGAGTGGCCAGTTCGCCGACTCAATAAGCCTACCATTTCAGGGGCAAGACCGAATGGGGGCTGGGAACATAACAATACAAGATGGAATTCACTCCTTCCCCTATTGGGGTAAGTAGATGTGTGTTCCCTTAAGGGCTGATTCTAGGGCTTGAACAAAGGCGCGCCGTCCTCTCCTAGCCTGAGAGGAACTCCTGTTTAGTGGTTGGACCCTAAACAACTTGTTCATTAGAGGAATCAGTGGTACTTAAGGAACCAGAGGTAACCCAGGAGTAAAACGGTAATTTGACCCAGTTGGTGTTACGAACACACGTGAAGGATTGACTTACTGCTTGGTCGATATCCGTGGACACAGAAATATTCTATAGTGAGAAGAGTGCAGCTGTGGGTCTTTAGTGGAGTGACCCACAGTTAACGAATGTTGACTAAACTTGGTCAATGAGTTTGGCAAATTAGTCTCGTATCGTTGGAGCTTCTGATCTGTAGGTCCATTAGGTCCCACTGGTAGCTCGTAAAGAGACTTGAGGCAATTAAGTATAAATTGTAAATTGAAAGTGTTCAATTTATTTGGGGAATCGTATAATGTATATTGATGCATTATAATATAAAGTTTATGAAACTTTATAATATAATTTTTGAATTAATTAATTCTTGAGAGAAAGTATTTGAAAGAGTTCAAATAAATTTAATATGAATTGGATTCATATTAGTTTTAATTTTAATAAAATCCCTAAGATTAAATATATGATATTTAATTGGGTAAATTAATTAATTATGGAATTAATTAATTATTTATTAAAATTAGAGACCTTTTCCTATTAGGAAAGAAAATATTTGAAAGAGTTCAAATAAATTTAATATGAATTGGATTCATATTAATTTTAATTTTAATAAAATCCCTAAGATTAAATATATGATATTTAATTGGGAAATTAATTAATTATGGAATTAATTAATTATTTATTAAAATTAGAGACTTTTTCCTATTAGGAAAAAGGTCTTGGCCTTTACTATATATAGGACCCCTGGGGTGGGGTGAAAGGCATCTCATTCATTCTCCTACTCTCAGAGAATTCTCCCAAAGGCTCCCACAAGTCTCCTGCCTCTAGAAGTCTCAGAGTCATACCAGTGTAGCCATAGTGGTGGTGTTCACACTAGTTCGTGATTAATTCACAAGCAGTTGGTGAATTTAATCTGAGTCGTCAACGAGAGTAAGTAATTTGTTACTTTATAAATTAGATTTAGATCTAATATTTTTGTATGCTTAGCCTTAATATATATTTAGAATAGTTCTAATATTATTGCCAATGTATTGGTATTTTAGATTAAATAAAAGTAATTACGAATCGGTCCCAATCACGCTTCCGCTCTACGGAATTATGGAATTCCAATCCTTCAAATTACCAACATTTGTCTTTCCTAACGGTAGCCTGTTGGTTCGTGCCTCTGTGATCTGAAAGTGGGAGGGTTACACTTACGGGGAGGAGTTAATTGTTAACAAATCTTTGTCCGAACAACGGTAACTAAATGCTAACGGAATATGAGTTATTTTGGTGTTAGAATTTGGTTGAGATTGTCTCAATTCAGAGGAGGAGTAGCTGACCACCCTTCGGTGGCTGTTGTTCTAAACCTCTGAAGTATCGTTGCAAAAACTAAATCAATAGTTTTATAGGGTTTCTTTGATTGTTTGTTTGGTTTTGCAGAATTTGATTGGATTATTTGTAATGGGTTAGTGCGATTAATAATACAAGTAATTTGTTACTTCAGCAATTATATAAAATCTTATGTGCATTGTCTTACGTCATTTTATTAATAACGGTTTAAGATACAACTAACTTAAACAACAAACCTGTGGTAAATGATTTTAGTTTAGTCTTTTGTGAGGAATGTCCTCAGACCCAAATGTCTAGTTCATCTTGAATCGTTCATGATGATTATGACATTAACTGCCTAGCCAATATCAATGACAATAATATGATTTATTGATCATTGAAACGTGCATAGTGGAAAATGAGGATACAACCTGAATTTTTTAATTCAGGTGCCACTTTTCACATTTGTTTTTCCTTTCAAGGAATAAGCTCATGGCAACTGTTGCAAATAGGTGAGATGATTCTCAAATTTTGATCTGGAGAGTATATCTCGGCTTTGGCAGAGGGAACATTAAGTTATTTTATCTAGTGGGAGAAAATACACATTATTAGATAATGTGTATGAATGGCCTAAAGATTAACAGAAATTTGATTTCTTAACGTATATGCTGGAATAATGTTACTCTATACCTTTCTCTGCTAACGCAGTTTTATTTTAAGAAAGGGAGTTGACATTTGTTCAGCTTTACTGGAAAATAACTTATGTGTTTTAAGACTAATCGAGAGTAAAGCAAGTCATGAGCACTAAGTTGTTTAAGATTGTTTATACTCAGAGAAATAAAGGCAAAGGATATCTCCTAAAGGAAATACCTTTCTTTGGTTCTTAAGGGTAGACTATTTTTTATCTCAATATGATTGGGAGCTTAGTCTAGAGTATACTTCTAAGTTAGTTAGAATAACACTCTCTAATACCAATTAAGTCATGCCTTATGGGCAATATGACTAATAGATCTTTTACTGGAAAAGAGCTAAACGAGCCAAAGAACCCTTGGAGCTTGTACATTTGGATCCTTGTGGTCCATTATGTTAAAGCAGTGGGAGGGTATGAATAATTCATCTCATTTATGGATGATTATTCAAAGGTATGAGTATCTCTACCTAATGCAATTTCAGTATGAAGTTCTTGAGATATTTGAAGGGGCTCAAGACTGAAGTTGAAAACTTGTTAGGTGAGATAATAAAAACACTTTGATCTTATCAATGTGTTGAGTATAGGGACTTGAGATTCTAGGACTACTTGATAGTTCATGGAATCGCATCCTAAATCTCAGTTAGGAGTAATAGAACCCTATTGGATATGGTTCAATCCAGGTTGAGCTATGCTCAATTGCCTGACTCGTTTTGGGGTCATGCAGTGTGACTACAACGTGTATTTTGAACAACGTTCCACCAAAAGTGTTTCTGAAACACCTTTTATGTTGTGGATAGGACGTAAAGATTGTTTATGTTCCTTTAAATTTTGGGGTGTCCAGCACATGTGCTTGTGACTAACCCAAAACAAATTGGAATACCGTTCAAAATTATGCCTAATTGTAGGCAACCCCAAAGGAAACGAGGAGAATATACTTCTTCAATCCATAAGAGAATAAAGAATTTGTATCGACAAATGCTTCATTCTCAGAAGAAGAACATTTGAGAAATCATAAGCCATAAAATAAGGTCGGTTTAAGTGAATTAACTAATAAAGCTACAGAAACATTAACAAGAGTTGTTAATGAATCAACAAAAGTTGTTGATAAGTCTGGTTATTCAACAAGAGTTGTTGATAAGGCCAGTGTTTTTGGTCAGCCACATCCATCTCAATAGTTGAGAATGCCTTGATGTAGTGGGAGGGTTGTTTTATAACCTGACCGTTACATGGGCTTATTTGAAGCTCAAGTCGTCATTCTTGATGATGACATAGAGGATTCATTATCTTTTAGAAAGAAAATGGATGATGTTGACAAGGACCAATGGCGTAAAGCCATGGACCTGGAAATGAAGTCTTTGCATTTCAATTTCATCTGGGATCTTGTAAATTTGCTTGATGGGCTAACACCTAAAGGTTACAAGTGGATTTACAGGAGGAAATTAGACATTTAAGGTCTCAACCAGAAGGGTCCATTGAACAAGATCAAAAGCAAAAGAGTTTGCAAGCTTAAGTGGTCATTTCATGGATTGACCTACGCATTTCGATCTTGGAATTTAAGATTTGATACAATGATCAAATTTTTTTGGCTTTAATCAGAACATTGATGAGTCTTGTGTTTACAAGTAATCATCAATAGTTCAGTAGCTTTATTCATGTTGTATGTGATTGATGTCCTAATCATTGGGAATGATGTGGGTTATCTTACTGACATTAAAAGAGGCTAGCAGCTCATTTCCAAATGAAAATCTGGGAGAAGCTGAGCTAGTCTAGTCTCTAGTGTCTTATGTCTACAGGATGTTAGTTAGATATAAGATACCGAATTCCAATAAGGGTTTACTACATTTTCAGGAATGGAATTCTTTTGTCTAAGGAACTGTGTCCTCAGACACCTCAAGAAGTTGATGACATGAGACATATGTCCTATGCAGTAGGGTTGTCAGTGAGTATCAATCAATTCCAGGATTTGATCTCTGAAGTGTCGTTACGTACATCCTCCAATATCTTAGGAGAACGAGGTTTTATATACTGTATGGCGCTAAGGATTTGATCCTTACAGGATACACTGACACAGATGTTTTAACTGATAAGGATTTGATGAAATCTACATCAGTGTCTATCTTCACTCTTAATGGAGGAGCTATAATACGACTTATCTGCAGTCTCGACCATATAGGCCGATAAGTAGTTGCTTATGAAGCACATAACTAGCCTATTGCAAGACAAGCAAACACATTGAATCTAAAGGATATATTGCTGATTCATTCACGAAGGCTCTCTCGGCTAAAGTGTATGAGGGTCATCTAGATGGTCTGGGTCTACGAGTTATGTACAAAGATGTAATCTAGGGCAAGTGGGAGAAGTGTAATGGGTATAGTGATACCATTATGTAATGGGTATAGTGTTGCCCTAGTTTATTGTATTTGTACATTGTAAATACGTTTTATGTATTATACATGTATTTATACACCCACTGCTGGGATAGATTATTGTACATTCCCACTAAACTAGATTTTTAGTCCAAGTGGGAGTTTGTTGGGTTTTATGTCCTAAAACTCGTCGATAGTGAAAGATTAACGAATTATATACTTGTAACAATAAAGTGTTATTGAGGTTTATGCAATAAAGTGTTATTGTCATATTAAGTCTAGAATTGCACAATATGACCCAAATCCAATAAACTAAGATCCAAGGTTGTTTACATGAGACATGGACTAGTATGTGGGGACATACGGGGATCAGTGTTCAAGTAACAACCTAAAAGGTCTGCAGTACAGGGATAAGGCTGGGTACCTTATCCTGGTAACACTATGTGATACGGCCCGCTTTGTATTCGATACAGACGTATTGATCCAAGGCGTCCATGTAGGAGACATGCGAGCGGGGGTATCCTATGCAATGAGTTTGCATAAGATCGGACCATGAAATAGTAAACCACTAGATGTAACACCGTTAACTAGTTAGGTTACTGTTTCAATAGGATGACCTAGGTAACTCAATCTTAATCCTGAGTATGTCATGAACTCCTTCTCATGAGGGATTGTCCTTTGATTAGTACGGGTGAGAGTGGCCAGAACGCCGACTCAATAAGCCTACCTTCTTGGGGACAAGACCGAGTGGGGGACTGGGGACATGACAATACAAGATGGAATTCACTCCTTCCCCTATTGGGGCAAGTAGATGTGTGTTCCCTTAAGGACTGTTTCCGGGTCTTGAACAAAGGCGCGCCGTCCTCTCCTGGCCCGAGAGGAACTCTTGTTTAGAGGTTGGACCCTAAACAACTTGTTCATTAGAGGAATCAGTGGTACTTAAGGATCCAGAGGTAACCCAGGGGTAAAACGGTAATTTGACCCAGCTGGTGTTACGAACACACGTGAAGGATTGACTTACTGCATTGGTCGATATCAGTGGACACAGAAATATTCTACAGTGAGAAGAGTGCAGCTGTGGGTCTTTAGTGGAGTGACCCACAGTTAACGAATGTTGATTGTCTCGGTTAATGAGTTTAGCTGATCAATCTCGTATCGTTGGAGCTTCTGATCTGTAGGTCCATTAGGTCCACGTGCTAGCTCATAATGGGTTCTGAGATAGTATAGTCTTCATTATTAAAGGGAATATAAGTTAATTGTATTTTGATGCAATTAATATAATGTATGGAGATACATTATAGTATAAGTTTAATTAATGAATTAAACTTTATAATAAAATTAATTTTGGATATGATTCAAAATTAATTATTGAGAGAATAATGAATTTAATTAAATATGTGATATTTGATTAATTCATGAATTAATTAATTGGGGAATTAATTAATTTAATTTAGTTTGGTCGAATGTGATTTAATCAAATTAATACTATAGTTTATATTAATGTACATTATGATGCACATTTAAACTATAGGTTAAATGAGAGAGATTAAAATTGAATATGATTCAATTGTAATTAAATATTGGATATTTAATTAATGTGGATTCAATTAATGAGATTAATTGAATGGCCAATTGAATTCAATTTAATATGATTCAAATTGAATTATCCCTTATTTTATAATTGATTTAATTAATATTATTTTAATTAAATTAATTAATTAATTAAATGATTATTATTATTTAATTAATAGACGACCAAGATCGTTTGGATTAGATCCAACGATTGAGATTAAGTAGGCTAATAACTCCCTTCTCACTTATCGTAAAGTGGAGAGGGGTTACCCAAAACCTCTCTCTCATTCTCGCGTTTTTACGTAGAACAGAGAAGATTGATTCTCTCTAGTTTTCTCTCAATTCCAGCAATTAACTTGCTGGAATTTTTCCCTTCCAAGACGAATTTTGGGTTCCCACAAGCCAATCTCAGAGATCGAAGAGATATAGTGGGTGAATTCGTGTGGTGGTGTCCATTGGAAGATCAAGAACATAATTTTGGAGCATTAATCTGCAAATTCAAGTAAGTTTCTAGCATCTAAAAGGGTTTTAGATTTAATTTCTAGCTTAATCTGCAAATTTATAGAAATCGTTTCTGAAATTTATTTGCCCAACGTATTGGTTTTCTTTAATTGAAATTATATCACGTACGGTGAAAACCGCTTCCGCTTGGGATTCAATCCCTTCACACTTAACATTGTCTGACTGCGTGGCTTATGTTCTCGAACGTGATCTTCTTCCAAGAAAGTAGAATTTGTCGATACAAATACTTTATTTTCTTGTGGTTCAAAGAAGTATCCACCTCGTGTTTCTTTTAGGTAGCATACAAATAGACATAATTTTGAACGTGAATTCAATTTCTTTGGGTTTGCCACTAGCACATATGCAGGGAAGCCCAAAATTCTGAAATGACATAAACTAGCTTCACGCCCTTTCCAGAGCTCATATGGTGTTTCAGAAACACTCTTTGAGGAAACTACATTCAAAATATATACTGCAGTCTCTACTGCATAACCGCAAAGAGAATTAGACAATTGAGAATAGCTCATAGTTGATCGAACCATGTCTAACAATGTTCTGTTTCTCCTTTCAGATACCATTATGTTGAGATGTACCTGGTGCTGAAAGTTAGGGCATGATTCCATGTTTCATCAAATAGTTCTGGAATTCTATGTCCAAATACTCTCCACCTCGATCAGATCAAAGTGTTTTAATGGTCTTACCTAATAAGTTCTCAATTTCAGCCTTATACTCCTTGAAATTTTCAAGGGCTTCAGACTTTTGAATCATTAGGTACAAATAACCATACCTTGAATAATCATTTATGAAAGAGATGAAATATTCATACCCTCCTCGAGCCCTAACATTCATTGGACCATAGAGATCCGTATGTACGAGCTCAAAGGGCTCCTTGGCACGATAACCTTTTCCAGTAAAAGGTCGTTTGGTCATTTTACCTTCCAGACATGGCTCACATGGAGGTAAAGTACCATCTTCTTGAAGGGGATGAAAGCCCCTACACAGCGGAAGCGCATCGATTGGACCTTACGTCGTATATTAATTAACATTAAAATTTCGTTACGAAAAGGAAAAACAAAACTTTAAACCTGCTTTAAAGTCCTTGAAAGTGATATATAAACATGGTGGAAAAATAAATCTAAATTTATTTTCATGCTTTTCTAATGAAACGGGAAAGAACTGTTACAAACCTTCGTTTTAAACTTGACCGTTCAACGAACAAAACAGCAACAGCCTTCTTGTAGTTTCTTCGCTGGAAATTGTTCTTCAAAGACACAATAACCACAGAGGTTACACCGATATGTCTCTAAGTCTAGGAGGCAAAAGACTTGTGGGAGTCTTTCTCTAAGAGGGAGGCTAGAGAGAATTCTAGGGTCTTATCTTGTGAGTCTAAGAGCAAGATGGCTACTAAACCAATTAGGTCTAGTGTTCTATTTATAGAAGAGAGGCCATGAATTAAATATTCAATTAAATCAATCTTTTCCAAAATTGATTCAATCTTATTCCTTATTTAATCAATCCAAGATCAATCAATTCCATAATTGATTAATCTTTTCGACAAATGACTAATTGCTTCCACAAGTGATTAGATCATTTCCATAAATGATTGATCACTTCCTTAAGTGATTAATTATTTCCATAATTGATTAATCCCCGGTTAATGAATTCTTTAATTAATTAACCACAAATTAAATATCACATATTTAATTTCCGGCCTTGAATTAATTTAATTTTCACAAATAGATTTTAGGTCTTAAAATTAATTAATTCATTATTTGAACTCTTTCAAACTTCCATAAATTTAATGTGACTCAAATTTATTTTAATATTTGAATTTCTTCAAATATTAATTTCTCTCATAATAATATATCAATATATATTATATTGTTTCCCTTAGTAAATTGAACATTTTCAATTTACATTTATTACTTAGTTGCCTCAAATTACTTTATAAGCTACCAGTGGGACCTAATGGACCTGCAGATCAGAAGCTCCAACGATGTGAGATTAATTGGTCAAACTCATTCACCAAATTAATCAATATTCGTTAACTGTGTGTATATTCCACTATAGACTCACAGTTGCACTATTCTCACTGCAGACATATTTTCTGTGTCCACGGATATAGACCAATATCGACTAGTTAGTCCTTCACGAGTGTCCGTAACACCAGCTGGGTCAAATTACCGTTTTACCCCTAGGTTACTTCTATTTCCTTAAGTACCAGTTCTCCTCTAATGAACAACCTGTTTGTGGTCCAACCATCAAATAGAAAACCCTCTCGTGCCATTGAGAGAGTAGGGCCCTTTGTTAAGGACTCGGAGTCACCACTTAAGGGAACACTCATCTGCTTCCCTACAGTCGGGAATGAGTGAATTCCATCTTGTAAGATTATGTTCCCAGCTCCCCACTCGGTCTTGTCCCCAAAATGGTAGGCTTATTGAGTCGGCGTATTGGCCACTCTCACCCATACAAATCAAAGGACAATCCCTCATGAGCAGGAGTCCATAATTAACTCAGGATTAAGACTAAGTTGTACAGGTCATCCTAGTGAAATGGGAAACCAACTAGTTAACGGTGTTATAACCAGTGGTTACTATTTCGCAGTCCGGTCTTATGCAAACTCATTGCATAGGATACCCCCACTCGCATGTCTCCTACACGAACTCGTTGGATCATAGCGTTTGTATCAAATACAAAATGGGTCGTATCCATAGTGTCACCAGGATAAGGCACCCAGTCTTATCCCTATACTATAGACCCTTTAGGTTGTTTCTTGAACAATGATCCCATATGTCGCTACATATAGTTCAAGACTCATATTATAGCCTAGGATGTCTAGTTTGTTGGATTAGGATTATTTTAGGCAAAGACAAATATAAAATAACTAATAACATTTAATGGAAAAATATATCAATATTATTTCATTAATATCCAGTCAACGATTACATTCACTATCTACAAGTTTTAGGGCATAAAACCCAACACTTCTAGCTGGCTTAGAAGTATGTTCTTAACCAATCTCCCAATCCTATTGAGATTTATGTGCCCAAGTCTCAAGTGCCAAAGATAGGTAATTTGAGAAACCTTTTGCCTCTTTGGTTGAGTCTCTACTATTTTAAACATCTCATTGTTCAAAATAGCCCTAGACTCTATTGGTCTTCAAACATATAAATTGTTCTCCGATTTTGCAAAACATATATCAGCACCCCTTTTATTAATGAAAGCTTCATTTATAGAAAAGGACACTGAATATCCTTGTTCAAGCAAACAAGAAAAAGAAATCAAATTTATTTTTATTTTTGGAACTATATATACATTATCCAATAACATATAGCGTTCCTTAGAGAGAAGAACATTTTAATATCTCCCACTGCTTTAGCTGAAATGAACTCCCCAGTCCCAATTCTAAGAGTCATTTCCCCAGCATCTAATTGTTGCCAGGAGCTCATTCCCTCAAAGGAAGAGCATACGTGATGAGTGCCACCTGAATTAAGGATCTAGGCTGTATCATCATTTTCCACTATACACGTTTCAATGACCAATAAATCACATTTATTTTCATTGAGTTTTGCTAAGCAGTTTATGTCATATTCATCATGAATAATTTCAGATGAATTAGAAATGTGGGTGACAAGGGTAAAAAATATACCTGTTTTACCCTTATATTTAGCTCATTATCTTGTCAAAATTATATGTTTTAGATCATATTTGTTGTTCCAAAGCTCAAAAAATGTTACAGTTGATAAGTTGAGGAGTTGAGAGTCATACATATCAAAATATGCTTATTTGTGATTGAAAAGACTCAAATTGATATGAATTTGACTAAGTTTGTTGCTGTGGTGATAACTTGCAAAAAGCAAGTTATTTCTCCTTTAAACTTGAGCTAAAATAAGGCCAAAAGATACATTGATGTGTTACTTCAACGCAATAGGGAAGGAAATTGCGATGGTTTACTGTGGAATGCTATATTTATAGATGCGGTACAAAATTATAAAAATATAAGGCGCTAACCCATTAATAATGCAGTTGTTTGTTGCCCGAGTTTCTCTCAGCGTAGGCACACATCCCAAGACGATCGTGAAATGAAAAGATGGATGAAAAGACCATGCTGACACAACTGACACACAAGTGGGCAGAAGATAACTGGGACACGCTTTCTAAATTCCTTGGTGAAGTTAGTTTCCTTTGCCTATAAAAAGCTTCCATCTGCTCGAAAAAAAAGAGAGGAAGGGGAGGAACGAGAGAAGAAAGGGATCAAGGAAGGAGAAAGAGAAATCACAAGAGTTGCAGTGGAGAGTAGACTTGCACTAGCATTAGCTATGTATTACACAGTGTATTTCTCTGCTCGCATGAGCTAATTTTCTTCATCAAGGCTTAGCGCAAGCACCCATGCGGTGATAAGTCTATTTTGTAAGCGCATACTTTGATTTAATGAAACATTATTGTCTTCTACTTAGATGCATACTATTTTCATTACTAACTCCCGCCTGGCCAGCCGGATTCGGTAGCAGCATGATAAATCCTTGACAGGTAGGTAATGCATGTGGAAATATCTAAGTAGAACAAGCTAGCGCATTGCATGTAGTCTTGGTAGCATTAGATAAATACTACCGCTATAAGATAGTGCATGAATGAGCTTCGATTGTTTCAAGACTAACGCAGTCCCTTGTAAGTTTTTAGAGAACTAAGCCCATGCATGAAGTAGCCAAGCAAACAGTTGTTAGTTTTATGCCATACGCAGAAGTAGTACCGGAAGGGAATCGTATGGTTTTTTCTCACTTAGGCATTAATGGATCAATTAGTCATTGTATGCGCTACAAAGTTACTTATGAACGAATAAGGTTGCTACCGCAACAACCTTGATAGTATTCTCATTAAGACTTTCTTTTAACCCACAGCGCATGTTTTACTTTCCTGCATATTTATTTTTCATACCCATCAAATCTCTTATTTAAAATTTTCATAATATCAGACGTCATTGAGTTCAAATCAACAAGGTTATTAAAGATTTTTCAATTAGCCTTTCCCTGTGGATTCGACCCTAGACTCACTGTGTACTACTTGATTGTGTTAATTTATACTTGGATTAATACATATCTGGGACATATTTTGTATTAATTTATTGGCATACTGACAACCGATCATGCAGAAAACACAGAGGAAGCTGGAATATGCCTAGAAATGTGACTGCATTTCTGGGAAGGCAAAAGTGAAATGCGACTGCATTTTTGGAAAAACAGAGGCAGTTCCGAGTCTGTCGCAGGTCATTTTAAACGAAACTATTGCGGACCTAACCGACCGTTTTGACCCTGAATTCAACTGCGCTACCTACCAGCACCATTTTCGTAGCTTCTCAACCACTTCCAACGCTATATAAGGCCTCGATTCAACGTCAAATGCAAGCAGAATTCATTTGGAAGAAGAGGCTGGTGACAGAACCCTAGTTGACGCCTATGAGTCGGGATGCCCGAGGTCCTTCTTAGATGACTAAATTCTAACCTTAGTTAGACATCAAACCTTAGGGTTTGTAGGGATTTTCACCCATTCCCACTTGTAAAAGCGAGAGAGTGGAGTCTCGAGCGAACTCTAGAAGGATTGGATAAAAGAAAAAAAAAACCCTAGTATTTAGCTACTGTCATTACTTCCAGCTTGTGTTACTTTTCATTTATCTGTATTCTTTATTCTTTATTTCAATGAAGAGATATTCATTAGCACTTTATCCCACCATGAGTAGCTAAATTCCATTGAGGGGTTCAATATAGTGAATTCCCTTATGGTTCATGATAAGTCTCCAAAAGGGAGTTATTTAGACCTTATTTCTATAGTGATTCGTGTGTCTTTTGTGCTTAATAGGGTTGCTTTTAGATGAATATTGCATGTTCTAACCCATTTGGAAGAATGGATGCTTTGGATGTTATTTTGTGCAGAATAAATTGCTGAGCGACTTGAAGGAGCAAATGCTGTGCTGCAGCAAAGTTGGGAGCAAAACTACCACGTCACAGCTCGTTAGCCAATTTAATGAACTGAATTCTGTTAAGTTATTCTCAGGATTAAGGAGCAAGGAGAGCCATCCAAGTGTCCATATTGACCTAATTAGGGCTTGCTATCACTCTATAAAAGGAGAAGTCGTCTCAAGTCAAAGTCATTCCATTCTTGGGAGGAACATTCCACTCTTGGAAAGTTTACTACCACTTTTGGGAGCCGAATAGGGGAGGAAAGATTAGAGACTCAAGAAGACCATCAACTATGGGTTTCTTCAAGGGAATTTACTTTTTCTTGTAATTTTCTTGTAGTTATGGATGCACATACCCAGATTGTGGTGTGTGTTGTTATGAGCTTTATGAACTAAATATCTTTAGGTGTTTGTTAGGAAACATGTAATTGTCGTGCTTAATTTCTATGCAATATATGTTGATTTGATGCATTTTGATTATTTGTTGTGCTCATTTCTATTTTATACTCGCCTGGCCAGTCGGTATGAATACCACTTTCTAGTTTCAGGGATGATTTGAGAAGTGTGTGGCATTTAATCACACTAGATCTTTGTGTATTGGTGAACGCCAGTGACTGAGCTAGGGATAGCCAGTTGCCTAGTGCTTGATCGATAGTGCGTCATTGGAGTTGAAACACATTCTAAAAATCCAGAGTTTCGGGAGGAATCTGATAATAAGACTGCAAGAGTTTTGCCAGATCAATAATATTGCTAGAGCATCTTTTAAAACAATTACTAAATCCTGACAGATGTCTCTTTCTAATTTGTCTGCTTTATTTGTTTACTTTCTGTTCTGCCATTTATTTTGCTTCAGCATTTTATAAAAACCAATCATTTTAACCACCTTTGAAACCATTAAAGAATTGCATAAAATAGATAAAGTGAGAATTATTTAGGCCCATGGATTCGATAAATACTTATTACTTGATACAGATTGTGTATAATTGAACAGAGTTCTAGAGTCTTTTTATATCTTATTTTTACTCACTCTAGGAGCCCAACAGTTCAATAGCTTGAAAGTGTTTATTTGCTTAAGTTCCTATTCAATGCATGTCATTCTTTATTGGTTATCATTCTGATCTTGCTAAGTTTAAATTGATCACTTAGACTTTGCATTCTATGTGAGTTTGATCTCGAAAGAGACAGACGATATCGGTTCTCATAAAGGTGATATAGGAGAAAAAGCTTGAAAGAGATTGTTCGGGGGTATAGGGCAAGCTGCCTATGGCACCCTATATCAACTACATGGTTATAGATTGCATTCGTGAATTATTTATGTCGGAATCGAGTCACAGAAATGTGCATAACGATACTCGCTTAACCTTCTAACGGTTCTTGGGAGCAAGGCCAAATAGAAGTTAAATCTAACCCAATACATTGATTAGGCTCAAGTTGAATATTCTATGATTAAAGTTATTTGCCTTTGGGGTGAAACTATGTTGATTACGTCGTTTTATTTGTTATTGTTATTTCTTTATTTTTATTTATCTTCCAAGAACCAATCAACAATTATTTCTTTGGTTACCTATTTGAAGCAATCATTTAAGCAGTTTCTTCTTCAAATCTGAATTTCCAATTTAGTCCTCGTGGGATCGATACCCTTGGAATACTTCTAAGGTCTTTTATTACTACGTGCGATAATATATACTTGCACTAAGGTTCGCAGAATTTATCATTATTATTATTATTCATCTTATCTTACATCCATCATTCAGTCTTTGCCGCACCAGTGGGCTTGAGAACAATCCTCAGTTAAGACCAATTCTAGGCAATTAGTGTTTAAGTTCATTTTCTTAGTTGTATTGGCAATACTAGTTTTTAAAAAGTTAATTAGTATTGTTGCATTAACCGATTACACAAAATAATATCATTATTTTAATCAAATAAATTTATCAAAAGTAATGATCAACCCATACTATAAACATTCATCTTGAAACGATACTTCAGAGGTTTACAGCAACAACTACCGTAGGGTAGTCAGCTACTCCTTCCCTGAATTGAGACAATCTCAGCCAATCCCTATTACCAGAATAACTCATATTCCAATAGTCCTTAGCTACCGTTTTTTGTTCAGGAAATTATTAACACCTTAACAATTTCCTGTAAGTGTGACCCTCCATTTTTCAGATTTCAGAGGTCGACCCCAATAATGCTACCGTAGGGGAAGTCAAAGTTGGAAATGGACCTAAGAAACCCTATCCATTTCCGGAGTTTGCGTTGTTCCGACTCCCATGATCACACCCTCCATTGGGCGATCGCTCCCAGGGCGACTCACAGGCAGATCATGGAGATCTCACGGTGCAACCTAATAGAGGAGGCCGTAGGATACGTTAACACGTGTCCTACTCCCACTTACTATGAAATACTCCCTCATTGACCTTGATATTGATCCATGCAAACACCATCCGTAGGGGGTCACTCCCAGGGTGACTCGAGGCCAAACATGGACCTCACATTGGGAACTCTTGAGGACGTGAGAGAAAAACTTGATTTATGAAAATCTTGTTTTGATATACTTCCTCCCACCAAGTATTTTTATAATTAAAGGGTTTATTACTTAAGTTTATCTATTTAATATTTAAGTTTATGCCTGTATATAACTCTTATATAAAGGTCTTTACTCTAATGTCCAGGTGAATTAAACTCTTTTAATTACCTAGTGACGTTGCATGCTAGCATTAAACTATGATTAATTCAACTCAAGTTCCAGGCCATTTCCCAGGTAGGAGGTGTTCCATAAACCGTCCACTTAAATACCCCCAGCCTAGACAGAATTTCACCGGGGGAGTTCTCTTATAATCATAGTAATGTTTTTCTTACTTAGTATATTAGAACTATTTTAATTCTAAGTAAGAAAATAACTCTAATCATATTAGAATTAAAATGAGCTTAGGTCTAATTAATTTTAAACATTTTAAAATTAATTCAATTTAATCAAAGATCCTAGGTTTGCATGCAACTGTTTGTTATAGGTTGACGGTTTCTAATCATTTTTATAACAATTATAAAATTTTAATGATTAGCTCTATAACATGCTTCTATGGTGTTGGAAAAAGTAACAATCATATTTTAATTATTAAACACCATATTATTATCACGCCGATAATGATAATATAACGATTATATTAATCTGAACTGGTGTCATGCTTCATGCAATTTCAATTTCATTTAATTAATATCGATTATATTAATTAAACATCCAGGAAACTAAATTACATGATATTTGACATTAATATAATATAACTCTTATATTAATCTAATTAATGTCATGCTCAATGCTATTTCATTTTCATTTAATTAATATAACACTTTATATTAAACACATACATGAAAATCAAGCATTGAGATTATTATTCTCATCCATAACATAATACTTATATTATTACTCATGAAAATAAACCTAAGCATGCATGCTACAATAATTAAATACAACTCTTATATTTATCTAAATTAATGTCATGCATCATGCTTCTCAAATTTCATATATTTAATATAACAATTATACTAAATCACTCATGAAATTAAATCATACATATTTATCATATGTTATAACAATTATAACATAAATAGGCATGAAACATGCTTAACCTATGGTGGGGATTTAGCTAAATGACATTCATAAAGCAATTAAATAGCATGTGAATCGGTTAATTGGCCCCTAGGAAAAAAATTAAAGCATAAAATTACATTAATTTTACAAAAATCTATCCTAAAAGCCTTCAGCCACTCAAAAAACCAGACCAAACCAACCAAAAAATGCCTAAACCAGGTAAAAAACGGTCAAAACCGATCCAAATAGCACTAAACCATCGCCAAAACCCACGAACCAGTCAAACTCCTTCGGCCTAGTCAACGAACTGCTGAAGAACCAGACCGTTACTCAATTTTAATTACGAAATAAAATACCAGTACGTTGGCGATCTAAAATAGAAACAATTTTCTACAAATTCTAGATTAAGAATGCTATAAAACGATATAAACTATTTAAATTCAAGAACACTTACATTGATTGAAGATCAAAACTCTGCACGATGCTCCAATTCATGTAGTTTTTCCTCCCAACGAACACCACCACGTCGGATCACCCGCTATGACTCTTGAGCTATGGAAACCGGCTTGTGGGACCCAAAAAGATGTCTTGGAAGGGAATTCTATAACAATGAGAGTTGCTGCAGATTTGGGAGAGAATTTTTCTCAGAGAACTAATTTCGGTTTTTTCCGTGAGTGAGAGAATGAACGTAACTGTAGGGAACTCCCCTTCAACATACGATAAGTGGGGATGGGAAGTTATCTTCCCTACTCAATCTTGATCGTTAATTATTACCTAAACGATCTTGGCCATCAATTAGTTAAATAATAAATATTAATTTAATTAAATCAATTATAATATAAGGTTTTTAATTCAATTTAAATCATATTCAATTAGATTAAATCGGTCATTCAATTAATTCTCAATTAATTGAATCCACACTAATTAAATATAAAATATTAATTTTATAATTAAATCATATTCAATTTATCTCTCTCATTTAACCTATAGTTTTAATGTGCATCCAAATGTACATTAATATAAACTATAGAATTAATTTGATTAAACCATATTTAACCAAATTAAATTAAAATAATTAATTCCCCAATTAATTAATTCATGAATTTAATCAAATATCACATATTTTATTAAATTAATAATTCTCTTATTAATTAATTTTTGAATTAGATCCAAAATTAATTTTATTATACAGTTTAATTCTCTAATTAAACTTATATAATAATGTATCTTTATACATAATATTAAATCCCTTAATTTTCAAGACTAAATAATCTCAACACCCGTTACGAGCTAGTAGGTGGACCTAATGGACCTACAGATCAGAAGCTCCAACGATACGAAATTAACTGACTAAACTCATTAACCAAGTTAATCAATATTCGTTAACTATGGGAATTAAAAGAAATTTGATTTCTCTATCTTGCTTAATTGAACAACGTTATTCAATATCCTTCTCTGTTAATGAAGCATTCATAACTAAAAGAGGTATTGATGTTTGCCCTGCAAACATGGAGAATAATTTATATTTTTTAAAACCAATTGAGTCTAAAGCTATTTTAAATCATGAGATGTTTAAAACTGTTGAGATTCAACCTAAAAGATGGAAAGGCCATATTAATCTCAATTGGATTAGGAGATTGGTTAAAAATGGACTTATAAACAAGTTAGAGGATAACTCCTTACCTCCCTGTGAGTTATGCCTTCAAGGCAAGATGACTAAACGACCTTTTACTAGAAAAGGTTATCGTGCCAAAGAGCCCCTAGAGCTCATATATTCGGACCTCTGTTGACTGATGAACATTAGAGCTCGAGAAGGGTACGAATATTTCATTAGTTTCATTGATGATTATTCACGGTATGACTATCTCTACCTAATGCATCATAAGTCCGATGCCCTAGTAAAAATCAAGGAGTAAAGGTCGAGGTTTAGAACCTCTTAGAGAAAACGATAAAAACACTTCAAGAGACAACAGGATCCCTAGAGCGGAGTGTTAGAGCTCGTGGCCTGATTCAAAACAATGCAAGTTTCGGAGGTCTATAATTCAAAACCGCAAAACAAAGGACGTTTCAGCCAATCATAGCATCTAGACACTGCATAAAGCATTCAGATGCTCTCCTATATTTTGGCAAGGATGTAGCCAAGCGAATCGACACTACGGCTGTAGTATAAATTTGTCTTTGGGCTTAGATTAGACTTGTTTATGGCTTTCTAAGCGTGAATTGTTGTAATCGGAACCTTGGTTTGTAAGTTTATTCAGTCTTTATGAGATTTTTGGACTTTTATGTGATTTTATGAATCTTTTATGATCGACACATGGTTTCTTGTTTAAACCGTTGTCTTTGGTGGATTTCTTAATGAATTAAACATATTAGTTATTTTCGATAGGTACTAGGCCGAGGCTGTTGGGATTGGTGCCCTAAAACACGTAGATAGTGAATGAAACAAATAGTTATATACTTGTTCCATAAAGTTGTTATCGAGTTTTGTTTTCTTAAAGTCATTAAATAAGTAATTGCCCGTTAAATAACCCAAATCCAATAAACTAACATCCATGAATATTTGATATGAATACTTGAACTATATGTAGTGACATAAAAGTGGATCGAGTTCAAGTAATAGCCTAAACGGTCTATAGTATAGGGAAAATGCTGGGTACCTTATCCTAGAAACACTAAGAGATGCGGCCCAATTTGTATTTAGTGCAAACGATGTGATCCTGAATCATTCATGTAGTGACATGCGAGTGTGGGTGTCCTATGCAAATGAGTTTGCATAAGACAATGACCATGAAATAAGTCAATTTCCTTTATAACGTCGTTTACTATTGAAACTTACTTATTTTAGTGCGATAACCTAGGTAACTCGATTTAATCATGAGCTAACTATGAACTCCCGTTTATTCGAGCTTATCCATAGATCTGCATGGGTGAGAGTGGCTCATCATCGGCTACTTAATAAACCCCCCATTTCAGGGATAGGAATGGGTAGATAGATGGGTAGATAGTGAACGGAATTCACTCCTACCCAATCAAGGGATAGTGGAGAGGTTGTCTTAAGTGCTGGCTCTAAGACGTGAACAAAGGGATCCCACCCACTAATTGGCTCGAGAGGTTTTAGGTTTAGTGGTGGGATCACAAACCAATTGTATATTAGGAACTCAGTGTGGACTTAAGGAACAGGATGTAACTTTAGGGGTAAAACGGACATTTGACCCAACCTAGTTACGAAGAACCTGTGAAAGGTTGACTTACTAGTCATGGTTATATAAGGTGGACAAAAATATATCTACAGTGACGGGAGTTCAACTATCGAACTATAGTGGAGTGTCCCAGTAGTGATAGAATGTTGGTTAACTATGTTGAAAGAGTTTAGTCGGTTAATCTCGCATCGTTGGAGCCCATGATCTGTAGGTTCATTAGGTCCCCATATTCGCTCATACGGAAAAAAACCTTAGAACAAGTATGATGAAGAATTTAAGATGTTCAAATTCATTATAGGGAGTTGTCGTTAAATCAATATTCGATATATTTAACGTTAAAGTTTAATGACAAATTAAATTATATTAGAGAGAATCGGGAATATTTAAATAAGATTTAAATATTACAATTTCACGCTCATATCAGTTTAGAATTGAATAGTAATTCATATTTGAAAACCGGATTTAAGAGAAGTCGATAATGGTGTCGAGATTGGAATAATTCTTTAATTTAATATTTGATATTAAATTAAAATAAATCTTGGTTTTAATTTGCATTTGGATTTCATTTTCCAAGAGGTGGTGGGATGTGAAGTTTCACATCTCTTTTCTCCTAGTTTTGACACCTCCATGGACACCTCAAAGGAGACAATATGTTGTCTTCTTCAAATAGCACCATCTGCATATGTTTCTTCTATATAAGAAGAAGAAAAACATGATGGAAGCTGATGAAAAAGATGAAAAATTTATCTCTAAAGTTCACAAGCTAAGACTCTCAAAATTAGAAGAAATAATCCCAAATTCATCACAAATTTGTGTCCTACAACACATTATAAGGCCAAATGTGAGCGAGGAAGATCACGGTGGTCGTCTACAAGTAATTCGTGTTGACATTTCATCCATAGAGTGCTCGAATTTCTTCCCAAAAGGTTGGTAATTTTGTGCTCTGTTTTTCGATTGTTATTTAAGCATGCTTTAGATCTAAAATTAATGGAAATTGAGAGGTATTCGATCGAAATTGCTTCTGCTCAGGTGTTCTACACTCTTCCAATTCGTATCAGAGTAGATTTGGGTCCTCAATTTTTGTTAATTTTAGCATGGTGGGTGGTTTTATTCATGTGATGACTGTTTGGTTACTAAAGTGGGTTGATTTTAATTTTAGCATCAATTACCTTTTAATTCCATTAAATAATTTGTAATTGCCTACATGTTTATGAAAATTAATGAGTCTGGTTTTGGCATCAATTACCTTGTAAAATTTGAGAGTCATTGGAGTCCATTAAGGACTTCAATTTGATGAAATTTGGAGATGCTCGAAGATGGGAAAAACAGAGCATCAAGAAAACGTTGAAATCTGGAAATTCTAGGAATGGGAATAGATGATGGAGGTTCGAATTTTAAAGAAAAATATCGCACACGGTTCGCTCATTCTCGACCAGTTCGCGTTGTGGTCAATGGTTCGACTTGTTTTCTCAATGTAACGGTCCAATTCGAATTGCCCTGGTCCTGTTATGTAGCAACCCTATTATTTAAAAAATTATATATATATATATATATATATATATATATATATATATATATACATATAAAAAATAAAAAGAAAAATAAAAGTGAAATCCCGCGATTTCTTCCCCCCCCCAGCATCTTCTTCTCTCTATCTCCCATTACGATTTTTCCCTCTCTCGTCTCTGTCTTGTTGGGTTTAATGCCCTATAAACTCGTAGTTTGTAAATCATTAAACATATTCTATTTCCAATAAAGACGTTATTGAAGTTATTTAGTAAAAGATGTTATTGAATATGTAAATTTCGTATGATTAACTTAAATCCAATAAACTAAGATCCTTGACTATAACATGAATACTCGAACTATATGCAGGGATATATCATAGGGTCAAGTTAAAGTTTATAGTCAAAATAGTATAAGGATATGGTTGGGTGCCTTATCCTGGGGACATTATGGACGCGACCCACTTGGTATTAAGTACAAACGATGAGGTCCTAAATCGTTCATGTGGAGACATGCGAGTGGGGGCGTCCTATGCAATGAGTTTGCATAAGATTGGACCACAAAATAAGTCACTTTCTCTTTATAACGTCGTTTACTGAAGAAACTGACTATTTCTCAAAGATGACCTAGGTAACTCGTTCTTAATCCTCAGCTAACTATGAACTCCTGTTTATACGAGATTATCCTTTGATCTGCATGGGTGAGAGTGACCAGCATCGCCGACTCAACAAGCCTACCATTTTGGGGATATGATCAAATAGATAGCTGGGGACATAGTCTCGCAAGACGGAATTCACTCCTACCCATTTCAGGGGTAGAGAAGTTGTTCCCTTAAGTACTAACTCCAGGACTTGAATAAGGGGACCCACCCTCTCGTTGGATCGAGAGGGACTTAGGTTTGATGGTTGAACCACAAACCGATTGTTCATTAGAGGATTAGTGGAACTTAAGGAACAAGAAGTACTATAAAGGTAAAACTGTCATTTGACCTAGCTATAGCTACGTACAACCTGTGAAGGATCAACTTACTGAACATGGTTAAATCAAGTGGCCGAAAATATATCTATGGTGAGGGGAGTGCAACTACTGGGCTATAGTGGAGTGTCCCGGTAGTTAACGAATGTTGGTTAGCTTCGTTAATGAGATTAGTCGGTTAGTCTGGAATCGTTGGAGCCCATGATCTATAGGTCCATTAGGTCCCCCTACTAGCTCATATCGGAATAAAGCCTAGAACAATAAGATAGAAATCTTTGTATCGTTCAAAATCGGGAAAAATGGTATTATCGTAAATTGTGTTTGACACAATAATTTAATTATGAACTCAATTATTAAATGAGAGATAAAGTATTTAAAAGTGTCTTAAATACTGTATATATGAATTAGGATTCATATATAATGAATTGCACGAGGTTGGTATGATTAATTGGAGTAATCATATGAAATTATTTTGAAAAAGTCTCAAATTAATTACCTAAAATTAACTTCAATTTGGAATTGAAATTAACATTAAATTGCAAGCTACAAATCAGATTAGGGATTAAAGTTAGTGGATTTGGTTGCATTCCCACTCTTGCATGATGATACAAAGTGGAATACAACACATCCATGCACAAGTTGCATGTATTGTGACATGAACACCTAGAATCCACTAAGGTTTGCATCTCCAACATGTGTCTTGCTTCTTGAGGCTTCTCCTTGCATGGATTCACTCTATAAGTAGAGTATGAATCAGATAGAGAGTCATTTCCTTATTGTTATGCTTCTGGAATTTGGTCTCAAACTCATTCATCTCCACATATCTCTCAAGTGCTTGAACCTTCAAGCATTCCCTTCCCATTCCCTATCTCTATAGACTCCCACAAGTCGTTCCTGGCCCGGAGAATAGTAGGGAAGACACTAGAGGTGGTCCACGCACTGTTCGTGATCAAAGGAATCAAAGGGAGTTGTTGAATCGGTCTCCAAAAAGGTTGGTACAAATTCTGCTCTCTGTTTACGGTATTTGGATAACATGCTTTCATTTTCTAAAATTTATGTGTTATATGAACACCTTCATGTCTACGTCGCACGCCTCCTCACTACCGCCTAGCTCACCCCCTCTTCTCCCGTCACCTCCGCGCTGTCCAGATCCGCCGCAGTACTGCAATGCCGCCGCCGTCTCCCTCCCTGTGCGTGTTCCCTCTCTCTCACTCGGTCCCTCTCACCTCTCTGTCTGTGCCGCACGCATCCACGTCTAGATTCGCCGCAAGCTGCACTACTACGACGTCTCGAGACGCCACCACCGCCGCTGCGATCCGCCACCGCTATTTCGACCCACGTGCGCCGCCGTCACTAATTTCACAGCCCAGATCTGCCGCAAATCGTTGCCGCCATCAAGTGTTGGTTGCAGCAACCATTGTCACATATTTGGTGTTGTTTGGGGTAAGTCTCGGTGAGTTTCCATGTTTGATTTAAGTTTCTTAAACAATTTTCTTAAGAATAGAAATTAACCCATAGATGTTTCCCAAATCGATTCTAGGTTGTTGTGTGTTTCAGTTATTGATGTTGAGTATTGACCACTCAAGTTGCTGCCAAGCAAAAGGAATTATTTGGTTGGGTGAGTTTTATATGCTCATTTAAGTCTCTGTTAGTGATAATTTTGATGTTTGGAGTTGACCCATTGTTAATTGAGCACATTCCAACGTTACCCTCTATTTTTCCAGCATTGAGGTTGCTAGATTCAGTGATTTTAAGTATTGTCCAGCAGCTGTTTAGGCCTTCCCCGGTGAATATTTAAGGGTAAAGACCTCCTTTAATCATGTTTGAGTTTAATGGAATTGTTGGACATAAATTTCTAATCTTAGAAAGCCTTTTATGTGTCGTTATGGGCATTCTTGGCTAATGATTTAGAAAATCATTGGAGTAGGATTTTGGATTAAAAATTCTTGGGCGATGCTGTGTAAGTAATTCCCCTATCAGCATGTTTGAAATTTATTGTTGACTGTCAAAATTGTTGTTTGTCATGATGATTGCAAAATCATTGGGTGTTAAACTGTTTTGATGGTGGAGCATGAATTGGAATGTTATTATGTGAACTTTACTTTGATATATTCTTGTATGTTGATTAATGAGCATGCAGATTAGGACTTTCATGTTTCTTCGTGATGACATTATTGGAATGAAACGAAAATATGTTGTGTGGCATTATCATAAAGTTAGACAAGGGACCTCACGTGCATATGTATGACCCACAGTGACGTACGATCTTAAAAGTTTTGCTATTGAAAAGCTTGGTGATATGGCCATGAGTTTTAATTAAAACTTGGCAATATGGTTAAGATGTGGTTTTCTTTTTATAATTTTCCTAAAACTCGATGATATGGTCAGTGAAATAATTTTGGCATTTATTTCAAAACCTGGCGATATGGCCATGACGATAGGTGGCAATATGGTCACAATAAAGTTTTTAGTGGCGATATGGTCACAGGATAGTTTTCATGGAAATAGGGTCACATTTGGCGTTATGGCCAAGGAATAAAGTTTTATAACCAACCCTGGTAGAGGGGTTACTTAGTGAGTATTTTTAATGCTCATTCTTTGTTTATTTTAATTTTTTTAGGCAAGGGCGAGAACGTGTTATGCGACTAATTAATGGCACTTGCTGGTGGTGCCATGGTGCACGGTGTCAACATATTTTACTTTCGCACATTAGTTTTTGTTATTTGAATTTTCTATGAAAATATTCAAAAACTTATCTATTTTGTTGCATTTTGAGGCGCTCAAATATTTTTATGTTTTACAAGCTTTTCTGGGATCCCAAACAATTGTTTTACTAAAGTTATTTACATATTTTATGCATTCTAGATTTATAGGAAAAAATTTACTTCATAGTTCTTTGAATCATTCATGCATATAGTAACGTCCCTAGGCAGTCTTTAGGTTTCAGTTGACATCGTTAAGGATTCTGTAGACTGGTTGACATCGTAAACCGTAGGTGTTCCCATGGCCTACCAACAAGCACCTTATCATCGCCAGGTACACAATTGCCTTAATCAAAATGCTATTTATTTATTTATTTGCCTATTTAAAATGTTTATATTTTATGTTGGTGAAGCATGATCACATGGTTGGTGTGAAAGCTAGTATAATGGTTATTGTTATTGTTATTAACAGCTATTATTATTATTATTACTATTCTCTATTACATAATAATAATAATAGTAGATAAGGTTGTAGTATGGGTTAGCATTGAATTAGACTTAGTTGAGTTTTGCCGAATATAAGAATCATGTCTCCTCGTGGAAGAGTTCGTGGAAGGGGTCGTGGAAGGGGTCGGGCGGCCCCTGAGGCAGTTTTGTCTCCAGTTGGACAAGAAAATAATTTGGGAGGGAACCCCCAAGTAGAGTAGCCGACACCAGTAGCGGAACCATTCACGGTGGATGCTATTCAGGCAATTGTGTAGTCAGCGGTGGTCGGGGCAGTGCAGTCTACGGAGCAAGCGACAGTTGCAGGCGTGATTGTGGGGCAGCAGGCCCAAGCGCCTCAAAATAATGAAGCACTGTTGCGAGAGGCAAGGTGTTTAAGGGATTTTAGGAAGTGGGACCCCCGTCCATTCGATGGAGCATCAAACGACCCACAGTGGCAGAGTGTGGCTGTCTTCCATTGAAACCGTCTTTCGTCACATGAATTGTCGAGGAGACCAGAAGGTTTATTGTTCTGCTTTCCTGTTGCAAGATAATCCTTTCATTCGGTGGCAGTCGGTCGAATTGACCATAGACGTCAGTATTGGACCTATGACATGGCCCCAGTTTAGGGAAGCATTCTTCAGGAAATATTACCCTGCAAATGCACGTTTTAAGAAGCAAGCGGATTTCATAGCTCTCAATCAGGGAAGCCAAACAGTGGATGAATATGAGACGAAGTTTGCCAGATTGTCTTGGTTTGCCCCTACCATGTTGCTGTAGAGCCCTACAAAGTAGAACGGTTTATGACATGTTTGAGGAATGACATACACGGTAGCGTGGTTGCCCATCAACCACCAGACTGAAGGAATTGAATCCTATAGCGGAAGCGGTTTTCACCATTCGTGATTTAATTTCTAATTAGAATACTGATATGTTGGGCAAAATTAAAACGGAAACAATTTCTATTTAGATCTATGTTTAGCATGCTGAAAAAATAAAATCTAAAAGTATTTTAGATCTTAGAAAAACTTACATGGAAGACGCATAAAAAACAATATGATGCTCTACAAACGTTCTTAATCTCCCAATGGGACACCACCATACAAGAGCACCCGCTACGCTCTAGGATCTTCCTTGAGATATCGATTGTGGGATCGATCTTGGTCTTGGAAGGGAAATCATACAGCAGAATGATGCTGAATTTTTTATGAAAAAAAAAAGAGAGAACCCAGAGAGATTTTTCTTATTCTGTTTTGCGTGAATGAGAGGAATGAGAGCGCGTATGGGGAAACTCCCTCCCAACTTTACGATAAGTGGGGGGAAGTGATTCCCTACTTAATCTCCACCATTGATCATAATCAACGCGATTCAGGCCGTCTATTAATTAAATAATAAATATCATTTATCATTTAATTAATTAAATAATTATAATTAATTTAATTAAATCAATATTAATTAAACCGATTATAACATAAGGTATTTAATTCAATTTTAAACATATTCAATTGAATTAAATTGGCTATTCAATTAATCTCACTAATTGAATCCACATTAATTATCAAATATTGAATTAATTTTATAATTGAATCATATTCAATTTTATCTCTCTCATTTATCCTATAGTTTTAATGTGCATCATAATGTACATTAATATAAACTATAGTTTTAATTTCAATTAAATCATATTTAACCAAATTAAATTAAAATCAATTAATTCTTTAATTAATTAATTAATTTATGAATTAATCAAATATCACATATTTAATTAAATTCATAATTCTCTCCTAAATTAATTTTGAATCATATCCAAAATTAATTATAAAGTTTAATTCTCTAATTAAACTTTATACTATAACGTATCTCCATACATTATATTAATTCCCTTAATATTCAAGACTAAATAATCTCAGTACCCGTTACGAGCTACCAGGTGGACCTAATGGACCTACAGATCAGAAGCTCCAACGATACAAGATTAACTGGCTAAACTCATTAACCAAGTTAATCAACATTCGTTAACTGTCGGTCACTCCACTAAAGACCCACAACTGCACTCTTCTCACTGTAGAATATTTCTCTGTCCACGGATATTGACCAATGTAGTAAGTCAATCCTTCACGTGTGTTCGTAACACCAACTGGGTCAAATTACCGTTTTACCCCTGGGTTACCTCTGGATCCTTAAGTACCACTGATACCTCTAATGAACAACCTGTTTAGGGTCTAACCACTAAACAGAAATTCCTCTCGGGCCAAGAGAGGACAACGCGCTTTTGTTCAAGCCCCGGAATCAGCCCTTAAGGGAACACACATCTACTTGCCCCAATAGGGGAAGGAGTGAATTCCATATTGTACTGTTATGTTCCCAGCCCCCATTCGGTCTTGCCCCTGAAATGGTAGGAATATTGAGTTGGCGAGCAGGCCACTCTCACCCATACAAATCTAAGGACAATCCCTCCTGAAAAGGGTTTCATAACAGACTCAGGATTGAGATTCAGTTACCTAGGTCATCCTATTGAAATAGAAACCTAAACTAGTCAACGGCGTTACATCTAGTGGTTACTATGTCGCGGTCCGATCTTATGCAAACTCATTGCATAGGATACCCCCACCCGCATGTCTCCTACATGGATGCTTTGGATCATTGCATCTGTATCGAATACAAGGTGGGCCGTATGACATAGTGTCACCAGGATAAGGTACCCAGTATCCCTATACTATAGACCATTTAGGTTGTTACTTGGACACTGATCCCCGTATGTCACTACATATCAATCCAAGTTTCATTTAAAAACCTTGGATCTTTGTTTATTGGATTTAGGGTTTATTAATGCAAACTCGATTATTCAATAACCAAATTACTGAATCACTCAAATAACGCTTTATTGAGATCGATTAATTTGTTTCATTTACTATCTACGAGTTTTAGGGCATAAAACCCAACACGGACTACGCCACGACAGTCAGAGTGGCTGAGTTAATAGATCGTCGTCCAACAACTGCGCCTCGAGAGACCTCGGAAAAAAGACCCTCCATAGGTCAGAAGAGGAGATTCGACCAAACATGGGATATCGTACAACAATCCGAGGACATAGTTGTGAATCCACCTCGATCCCAAGCCTAGCGACAACAAACTAACCAAGGGAATACTGTCTGCGAGAAGCCGATGTGTAATAATTGTGGAAAACGCCGCTGGGGGCATTGCTTGTTGGGAGCCTGGGTGTGTTTTCGATGTGGCCAGGAGGGCCATATAGAATCAAACTGCCCCCAAAAGAGCACTGAAGGAAGAAGCTCTACTACTTAGGAAAGTAGCCTAGTTCATTTTTTTTAGTCATGTCTATATTGATGGAACTTCCCCTACTCTTGCACTTGTATCAGTCCCTTATTCTAGCAAAGCTGGTTTTTAGTCGTTGCTTCCGTGTGTGCATGTTGGATTGAATTTATTAAATAAGAAAGTAGTGGGAAACTTATCAAATGTCGAGATTGGATCTCTTGTGGACTTTGACAATAGCAGATGTAAAATATAACTATCTATGAGATGAGTTCTAACCATAGGTTTCAACTCATGAGAATTTTAATATTATTACTATTAACAGACAACTTTCGGAGATGAAAGTTCTTTTAAGTTTAGTATGATGTAGCAACCTATTATTTTAAATATATATATATATATATATATATATATATATATATATATATATATATATGTATAAAACAAAAAGTGAAATCCCACGAATTCTTCCCCCCAGCGTCTTATTCTCTCTCTCTCCTTCTGCGATTTTTTTCCTCTCACGTCTCTATCTACACCGCACGCCACCACATCGCCGCCTAGCTCACCCCCTCTTCTCCGGTCACCTCCACGATGTCCAAATCCGCCGCACCCCTGCAACGTCGCCACCATCTCCCTCCCTTTGCTAGTTCCCTCTCTCTCACTCGCTCCCTCTCGTCTCTTTGTATGCGCCGCACGCATCCACGTCCAGATCCGTCGCAAGCTGCACCACTGCAATGTCTCAAGTCGTCGCCACCGCCGCTACGATTCATCATCGTTGTTCCGACCTGCGCGCGCCACCGTCACTGATTGCACTGCCTAGATCTACCGCGAATCGTCGTCACTTCAAGTGTTGGTTGCAGCAGCCATAGTCACGTATCTGGTTTCGTTTGGGGTAAGTCTACGTGAGTTTCCGCATGTGTTATATGAACACCTTCAATTGGTATCAGAGCATGGTTAAGGCACCTAGCATGCATTAATTTTAGCTTGGTGGGTAGCTTTTCATATGATGAAACTGTGTAAAAACTAAAGAAAATTTGTTTTGGGATTTATTTTAATTTTCAGTAAATTTGTTGGAATTAATTGTAATTGCCTACATGTTTATGGGTTTTAATGTGTTCATATGGAGTCTGTAAAATTTGAGAGTCAATAGAGTCCATTCAGGCCGTCAATTTGAAGAAATTCGGAGACTGCTCGCTGCTGGCCGAAAATTCCAGCATGCTGTTTTTTAGTTCCAGCTCAAGTACGTTCTTCACGTAACGATAAAATGGTCCGGTTCAAGCAATCCAAAGGTGGTTCGGGTCGGTTCGAATGGTTCGGAAGCGGTCCAAGCCCTATTTGAAATTATTATTGTAATAATTTTAGTTTTTATTTTTGCTTGATTAAAAATCCCAAAACCAATTCACTTTAGTAAATTTAATTAATTATGCATTATTGAATGTATGTTTTAATTAAATAGTATTTTATGTGCATAATGTATGTCATTTATATTTAAAACCCCACCATAGGAAAGCATGTTCATGCATTTGTTTAATTTGAATAAGTGTTATTTATTAATTCAAATGCATGAGGGAAATTTCATGTTTTATTAATATAAGAGTTGTATTAATTTAGGGAGATTCATGCTTGAATGGTTAATTAAAATTGATTAATTCTTATAATAGTTATAATTATTAAATGATAAAATTAACCAAGCATGAACATGAAATTTCATTAGTTTGATTATAATTGTTATACTCAAATTAGGCTTGTTATGGATTTGTTTTATAATTGTTATAAAAGAGATAGAAATCTAAAATCTATAGCAAGATAAAGAGCATGCTCACTTAGGTTAATGAACCTTCAACAATTCGATCAACTAGCATAGTTTAGGTCGATATCTTGTAAAACAACGGTTACGAGAGAACTCACCCGACAAAATGCTGTCTAAGGCTGGAGGTATTTAAGTTGACGGTTTACGGAACACCTCCTACCTGGGCATTGAGTCAGTTCTTGAGTTAAGTTAATTCGAGTTTTATGAGCATGCGTGAGCGGTGTGAGGTTTTAAAGTGTTATCACCTAGACATCGTAGTATAAAGAGTTATACAAACCTAGACATAGGTTGTTTCTAAAGGGTGCTTTTTCTTATAACTTGAATGATTGATTGTTATATGCTTTAAAACACCATTAGAAAGCATGTTATAGGGTTTATTCATTAAAAGTTATAAGAGTTATAAAAGTTGATGAATAGAAACCGTAAAATCTATAACAAAGAGTTGCATGCTAACATAGGATCTTAGGATCTTATCATTCTTTAAATGGTTTAAAATGAAATAGATCTAAGATCGCCTTTTTCTAATAGGATTAGAAATATGTCTTACTTAGTTTTTTTAAAATAGTTTTGAAATTCTAGTAAGTAGGACATAAGACCTTGGTTATAAGGGAACTCTCCCGGCAAATGGTTCGGAACCTGAGTTGAATTAACCATAGTCTTACTAGCATGCAATGTCACTAGGTTATTAAAAGTGTTTAATCACCTAGACATTTAGTGTAAAGACCTTGTTTAAAAAGGCATAGACTTAGATAGATTCATTTAGCCGAAATTTACCTAAGTAATAAGACCCTAAAACTTTACAACACTTTAGTGGGAGGAAAAGTATAGAAACGAAATATTCATATTAAGTTTCTACTCTCACGTCCCCCTGAGTTCACACCGTGAGATCCATGCTTGGCCTCGAGGCGCCCTAGGAGCGTCCCCCTACGGATGGTGTTTGCATGGGTTAATATCAAGGTGAATGGGGAAAGTGTTCATAGTAAGTGGGAGAAGGAAACGTGTCAAACGTATCCTGCGGTCTCCATCATTAGGTTGCACCGTGAGATTCCTATGCGCTGCCTGCGAGTCGCCCTGGGAGCGATCACCCTACGGAGGGCTTGCGCATGGGATTCGGAACAACGCAAACTCCAGAAATGGATAGGGTTTCCTAGGGCCATTCCCAACATTAGCTCTTCCCTACGATGGCATTGTTGGGGCCGTCCTCTGCGATCTGAAAATGATGGGTAACACTTACAAGATGGTCTTGACCAAATTAACGTTAGCTAATAACTATTGGAGTAAGAGTTATTCTGGGAATAGTATTTGGCCGAGATTGTCTCGATTCAGAGGAGGAGTAGCTGACTGCCCTACGGTAGCGGTTATTCTAAACCCCTGAAGTATCGTTGCAAAATAAATCAATTGTATATATGGGTCGATGATTGCTTTTGCTAAATCTGATTGGATAAATGTGATTAATGGGTTTAGTGCATGTTTCTAATAAAGATTAATTTGTTTGTTTCAGCAATATGTCGAAAAACGTATGTGCTTTGTCAAATGCCAAATTAAACGGTTTAATACATACGACAAAGAATACTTACTTAAACGCTAACCACGTGGCAAAGAATTTAGGTTTGGTCTTAATTGAGGAATATCCTCAAACTAACTGCATAGCCAAGAAAAACATAATCCATGACTCTAAATGCGATTTATTAGTCTTGGAAAAGTGTTTAGTGGAAAACGACGATTCTGCCTGGATACTCGATTCAGGTGCCACTAATCACGTATGTTCTTCATTTCAAGGAATGAGTTCCTGGCAACAGCTAAAGGCTGGAGAGGTGACTCTTAAAGTTGGAACAGGAGAAGTCATCTCGGCTATTGCAGTGGGAGACATAAAATTATTCTTCACTAAGGAACGTTACATGATATTATATAATGTGTACATAGTTCAAAAAATTAAAAGAAATTTGATTTCTTTATCTTGTTTATTGGAACAAGGTTACTCAATTTCTTTTTATGTTAATGAAGCGTTCATAACTAAAAGAGGTATTAATGTTTGCTCTGCAAACTTGAGGAATAAATTGTATGTTTTGAGACCAATTAAGTCTAAAGCTATTTTAAATCACGAGATGTTTAAAACCGCTGAGACTCAACCTAAAAAGCGAAGAGTTTCTCAAGATACCTATCTCTGGCACTTGAGGTTAGGCCATATCAACCTCAATAGGATTGGGAAATTGGTCAAGAGTGGACTTCTAAACAAGTTAGAAGACGACTCGTTGCCTCCTTGTGAGTCATGCCTTGAGGGCAAGATGACAAAACGACCTTTTACCGAAAAAGGTTATCATGCAAAAGAGCCCCTAGAGCTCATTCATTTCGACCTCTGTGGACCAATGAACATTAGAGCTCGTGGAGGGTACGAATATTTCATCAGTTTCATTGATGATTATTCGAGGTATGGCTATCTCTACCTGTTGCATCATAAGTCCGAAGCTTTTGAAAAGTTCAAAGAGTACAAGGCCGAGGTTGAGAACCTATTAGGTAAGACGATAAAAACACTTCGATCCGATCGAGGTGGAGAGTACATGGACTCAAGTTTTCAAGACTATTTGATAGAGCATGGAATTACGTCCCAACTCTCAGCCCCTGGTACACCTCAGCAAAACGGTGTATCGGAAAGGAGAAACAGAACCTTGTTGGACATGGTTCGTTCATTGATGAGTTATGCTCAGTTGCCTAACTCGTTTTGGGGTTATGCAGTAGAGACTACAGTTTATATTTTGAACGTAGTTCCCTCAAAGAGTGTTTCTGAAACACCGTTTGAGCTCTGGAAAGGACGTAAAGCTAGTTTACGACATTTCAGAATTTTGGGATGCCCTGCATACGTGCTAGAAGCAAATCCAAAGAAATTAGAACCTCGTTCTAAATTTTGCCTATTTGTAGGCTATCCCAAAGAAACGAGAGGTGGATACTTCTTCGATCCAGAGGAAAATAAAGTACTTGTATCGACAAATGCTACATTCCTATAAGAAGACCACCTCAGAGATCACAAGCCATGAAGTAGAGTCGTTTTAAGTGAACTATCAAACAAAGCTACAGAAACATCAACAAGAGTTGTTGATGATGCTGGCACCTCGAGTCAATCGCGTCCTTCTCAAGAAATAAGAGAACCTCGACATAGTGGGAGGGTTGTTAGACAACCTGATTGCTATTTGGGTTTAACTGAAACTCCAGTCGTCATACCTGATAACGGAATCGAGGATCCATTAACCTTTAAACAGGCAATGGATGATGTTGACAAGAACGAGTGGATTAAAGCCATGGACTTGGAAATCGAGTCCATGCATTTTAATTCAGTATGGGATCTTGTAGATCAACCTGAAGGGGTTAGACCCATAGGATGTAAATGGATCTACAAGAGAAAACGAGACGCTACTGGAAAGGTACAGACCTTTAAGGCACGACTTGTGGCAAAGGGTTTTACCCAGCGGGAGGGGATTGACTATGAAGAAACCTTCTCCCCTGTTGCCATGTTAAAGTCGATCCGGATACTTTTGTCCATTGCCACGTTTTACGATTATGAAATATGGCAAATGGATGTCAAGACTGCCTTTCTGAACTGTAATCTTGAAGAAAGTATCTACATGTCTCAGCCAGAGGGGTTCATAGCTCAGGATCAAGAGCAAAAAGTTTGCAAGTTTAAACGATCCATTTATGGATTAAAACAAGCATCTAGATCCTGGAATATGAGATTTGATACTGCGATCAAATCTTATGGCTTTGAACAAAACGTTGATGAGCCTTGTGTTTAAAAAAAGATCATCAACAACTCTGTAGCTTTCTTAGTATTGTATGTAGATGATATCCTACTCATCGGGAATGACGTAGGTTATCTAACTGACATTAAACTATGGCTAGCAACTCAATTCCAAATGAAAAATTTGTTCTAGGGATCCAAATTGTTCGAAACCGAAAGAACAAACGCTAGCCCTGTCTCAAGCGTTTTATATCGAAAAATTGTTGGTTAGATATAAAATGCAAAATTCCAAGAAAGGACTATTACCTTTCAGGCACGGAATTATTTTGTCAAAGGAACAGTGTCCTCAGACACCTCAAGAAGTTGAGGACATGAGACGTTTTCCCTATGCCTCTGCAGTAGGTAGCCTAATGTATGCCATGTTGTGTACAAGGCTTGACATTTGTTCTGCAGTAGGGATTGTCAGTAGATATCAATCAAATCCAGGATTCGATCACTGGACAGCCGTTAAAAGTATCGTCAAATATCTAAGGAGAACGAGGGACTATATGCTCGTGTATGGTTCGAAGGATTTGATCCTTACAGGATACACTGATTCTGACTTTCAAACCTATAAAGATTCGAGGAAATCTACATCGGGGTCAGTATTCACTCTAAATGGAGGACCAATAGTCTGGCGCAGCATCAAGCAAGGATGCATTGCAGACTCGACCCTGGAGGTCGAATATGTAGCCGCTTGCGAAGCAGCAAAAGAGGCAGTATGGCTCAGGAAGTTCCTAACTGACTTAGAAGTCATTCCGAATATGCATCTGCCTATCACCTTGTATTGTGATAATAGCGGCGCAGTTGCAAACTCAAAGGAACCATGCAGCCATAAGAGAGGCAAGCACATCGAAAGAAAATACCATCTCATTAGGGAGATTGTGCACCGAGGAGACGTGATCGTCACGAAGATAGCGTCGGAGCACAACATTGCTGATCCATTCACGAAGGCTCTCATGGCTAAAGTGTTCGAGAGTCATCTAGAAGGTCTAGGTCTACGAGAAATGTACGAGAAATAATCTAGGTCAAGTGGGAGAATTGTAACCGGTATATCGATTCCTCAGTATACTGGGTATTTAGATGCCCTAGTTTATTGTATTTTTACTTTGTTATTAATACAAGTATTTATTCACCCACTGCTGTTATAAATTATAGTACATCCCACTAAACTAGAGTTTTAGTTCAAGTGGGAGATTGTTGGGATTGGTGTCCTAAAACTCGTAGATAGTGAATGTTAAACGAATTATATACTTATTCGATAAAGGCGTTATCGAGACTAATTCAGTAAAGTTATTACTGAATAAAGTAAATTGCACATATAATTACCCAAATCCAATAAACTAATATCCATGGCTATAGGATGAACACTTGAGCTTTATGTAGAGACATAAAAGTGGATCAAGCTCGAGTAATAGCCAAAACAGTTTATAGTATAGGGATAGGGCTGGATACCTTATTCTGGAGACACTATGAGACGCGACCCGCTTTATAGATGGTATAGACGATGTGATCCTAAATCGTCCATGTAGAGACATGCGAGTGGGGGCGTCCTATGCAATGAGTTTGCATAAGACCAGGACCGAGAAATAAGTCGCTCTCGCTTTATAACACCGTTTACTGATGAGACTGACTATTTCATATGATGACCTAGGTAACTCGATCTTAATCCTGAGCTATCTATAAACTCCTGTTTATTCGGGCTTATCCTTAGATCTGCATAGGTGAGAGTGGTTCAGTATCGCCGACTCAATAAGCCTCTCATTTCAGGGATAGGAACGAGTAGATAGCTGGGGACATAGCCGTGCAAGAAGGAATTCACTCCTACCCGAATTAGGGATAGTAGAGAGGTTGTTCCCTTAAGTGCTGACTTTGGGGCTTGAACAAAGGGATCCCGCCCTCTCATTGGCCCGAGAGGGACTCGGTTTAATGGTTGGACCATAAACCAATTGTTCATTAGAGGATCAGTGGGACTTGAGGAACTAGAAGTACTATAGGGGTGAAACGGCTTTTTGACCTAGCTATAGATACGAACAACCTGTGAAGGATCGACTTACTAATCATGGTTAAATCAAGTGGACGGAAATATATCTATAGTGAGGGGAGTGCAACTATCGGGATATAGTGGAGTGTCCAGGTAGTTAACGAATGTTGGCTAGCTTGGATAATGAGATTAGTCGGTTAGCCTCGAATCGTTGGAGCCCATGATCTATAGGTCCATTAGGTCCCCCTACTAGCTCATATCGGAACAAAGCCTAGAACAAAAAGATAGGAAGCTTTGAATCGTTCAAAATCGGGAAAACGGGTATTATCGTAAATTGTGTTTGACACAATAATTTAATTATGAATTAAATTAGAAAATGAGAGATGGAGTATTTAAAAGTGTTTTGAATACCATATATATGTATTAGGAATCATATATAATTCATGGCACTAGGTGATAAAGATTAATTGGATTAATCATGTAAAAATTACTTGGAATTGTACAAATTAATTGCCTAGAAATCAATTTCAATTTTGAATTGAAATAGGAATGAATTGCAAGCTGAAAATTGAGAATTTAGATTCAATTTTAAGTGGATTTAGTGGCATTCCCACTCTTGCATGTTGATGCATAGTGGAAAACAACACAACTATGCACTAGTTACATGTGTTGTGAATTAAACACCTAGAATCCACTTTGAGTTGCAATTTCACCATGTGTCTAGTGTCATGAGGCTTCTCTTTGCATGGAAGATGTCTATATAAGGAGTATGAATCAGATTCAAAGGAAAGAGAGCCATTTTCCATATTGTTATGCTGCTGGATTTTGGTCTCAAACTCACTCATCTCCATATATCTCTCTAGTGCTTGAACCTTCAAGCATTCCCTTCCCATTCCCTATCTCTATAGACTCCCACAAGTCGTTCTTGGCCTGGAGAATAGTAGGGAAGACATTAGAGGTGGTCCACACACCGTTCGTGATCAAAGGAATCAAAGGGAGTTGTTGAATCGGTCTCCAAAAGGTTGGTAAAAATTCTGCTCTCTCCTTACGGTATTTGGACAGCATGTTTTCATTTTCTAAAATTGATGTAGTTAAGTGCCTCCGATCCTAAAATTGCTTCCGCATGTGTTATATGAACACCTTCAATCACCACTACTATCACAATAAAGTGTGATTGGCAAGGTCATATTTGGAACAACTTCCAAGTCCATCAAGAAATTCCTAAGCCATACAGCCTCCTTAGTTGTTTCACAAGCAGCGGAATATTCGGCCTCAATGGTGGAGTCTACAATGCATCCTTCTTTGATGCTACGCCAGACTACAGCTCCCCCGTTAAGGGTAAACACTGACGCTGATGTGGATTTCGTAGAATCCTTATCAGTCTGAAAGTCAGAGCCTTTGTATCCTGTAAGGATCAAATCCTTAGCACCATACACTAGCTGATAGTCCCTCATTCTCCTAAGATACTTGAGGATGTTTTTCACTGTAGTCCAGTGGTCTAACCCTGGATTGTACTGGTATCTACTAACTATCCCAACTGCATAGCATATGTCAGGCCTAGTACACAACATGACAGACATAAGGTTGTCCACTGCTGAAGCATAAGGGATCTGTTGAAGGATTGGAATTCCGTAATTCCGTAAAGCAAAAGCGTGATTGGGACCGATTCGTAATTAATTTTGTTTAATCTAAAATACAAATACATTGACAATTAGCTTAGAACTATTCTAGATTTATATTAAGGCTAAGCATACAAAAATATTAGATCTAAATCTAATTTATATAGTAACAAATTACTTACTGTCGTTGACGACTCAAATTAAATTCACCAACTGCTTGTGAAATAATCACGAACTATCGTTAACACCACCACTAGGTCTCTAATTTTAATAAATAATTAATTAATTTCCCTAATTAAATATCATATATTTATTGTTAGGGATTTTATTAAAATTAAAATTAATATGAATCCAATTCATATTAAATTTATTTGAACTCTTTCAAATATTTTATTTCCTAATAGGAAAAGATCTATAATTTTAATAAATTTTTAATTAATTCCATAATTAATTAATTGGGGGATTTGCACAAATGACAAAAACTGACAAAAGTATTGCAAAAATAGCAAAAAAATAAAATTATTTGCGAAAATAGCAAAAAATACGTTAAATTACAAAAATACCCTTAGTATCTCCAATAGTCTATCAGTCCCTATTATTGATAGTCACTGATAGATTTCGATTAATCGGAGTCTATCAGTGATAATACTGATAGACTTTGATTATAAGCTTCAATTAATCGGAGTTTATTAGTGATAGACACTGATAGACTTTGATAATCATAATCTATTAGTTTTTATCGTGATTAATTCAAGCCTATCAGTGATAGCCACTGATAGAAAAAACTTTAATTCAAGGCTATTAGTTCAGTTTAATTCAAGACTATCAGTTTCTATCCATCAGTTTAATTTACGTCTATCAGTGATAATCACTAATAGAAAACCGTTTAATTCAAGGTTATCAGTTTCTATCACTTATAGAAATCAATTTAATTCAAGACTATTAGTTCCTATCACTGATAGAAACCAATTTAATTTAAGTTTATCAGTTTCTATAAGAAATCAATTTAATTAAAGTCTATTGACTTGTATCACTGATAGAAATTAGTTTAATTCAAATCTATCATTTTCTATCGAGGATAGAAATCAGTTAATTGAAGTCTATTAGTTTCTATCCCGAATAGAAATGAGTTAATTATCAATTAATTGAAGTCTACCAATGATTGTTACCAATAGAAATCAATTTAATTGAAATCTATCAGTAAAGTACTTTGCATTGCAACCATCTCGGTAATTAGAAACTCATCCAAAATTATTATACTACAATCATAAATTGAACAAAAAAATTAAGTCTCTTGTGGTAATTAGAGCATAAAATCCAAAAATAACCATTACGAACAAGTGACTCTCACTCAACAATATAATTTTTAAAGCCTAGCACACAAGCTCTGCGATCACCACCATAAAATTGCTATTCTTGTAATCTTTGTATTTCATTATCTATCAATTATAGTCCGTGATAGACTTCGACCAGTGATAGTCAGTGATAGACTATGATTAATCGAAGTATATCAGTGATATACTTTGATATACCTATACAAACACTCACCAAAATTGTTATTTTTGTATTCTTGGTATTCTTGAATTAAAAAGAAAGCCAACAAAAGCTTAGCTCAATTGCCATATAAAACAATATTGTAAAAAAAAAAACATCATAAAAAGCAATATTGTCAAAAAAGAAAAAAAAAACATCATAAAAAGCAAAGCAAATCAAAAAAGAAGAAGAAAATGCACAACCTAATAAACTGCACAGAACAAAACAGAGGGAACAAAAGCATATTAATCACACAAGAACTCCACCCTCATAAATGCACAAAAATGCAAAAGAAAAAAAAAAGAAGAAGAAATCATAATAGATTGAAGAAATGAGGGAAGACTCCACCCTCATAAATGCACAAAAATGCAAAAAAAAAATAATAATAATAATAAAATAAAAATAAAAATAAAAATCTTAACAGATTTCACAAGAAATGAGGGAAGAAAGGGAAAACGGAAAGCGAGAGAAAGGGAATAATATTTCAAAAAACAAAAAGGGTAAAAGGAGAATTATCAAAATGTATTCTAATTTTTTGCCATATTTGCAATTCTTTTTACCTTGTGCTAAATTTGCTATTATATATAATTAATTTGTCACCCACTGCAATTACTCTAATTAATTTACCCAATTAAATATCATATATTTAATCTTAGGGATTTTATTAAAATTAAAATATTAAAATAAATATTTTATTCAAATATTTTCTCTCAAGAATTAATTTTTGAAATTAATTCAAAAAAAATTATATTATAAAGTTTCATGAACTTTATATTATAATCCATCAATATACATTATACGATTCCCCAAATAAATTGAACACTTTCAATTTACAATTTATACTTAATTGCCACAAGTCTTTACGAGCTACCAGTGGGACCTAATGGACCTACAAATCAGAAGCTCCAACGATACGAGACTAATTGACCAAACTCATTAACTAAGTTTAGTCAACATTCGTTAACTGTGGGTCACTCCACTAAAGACCCACAGCTACACTCTTCTCCCTGTAGAATATTTCTGTGTCCACGAATATCGACCAAGTAGTAAGTTAATCCTTCACGTGTGTTCGTAACACCAGTTGGGTCAAATTACCGTTTTACCCCTGGGTTACCTCTGGTTCCTTAAGTACCACTAAGTCCTCTAATGAACAAGTTGTTTAGGGTCCAACCACTAAACAGGAGTTCCTCTCGAGCCAGGAGAGGACGGCGCGCCTTTGTTCAAGTCCCGGAATCGGCCCTTAAGGGAACACACATCTACCTACCCCAATAGGGGAAGGAGTGAATTCCATCTTGTACTGTTATGTTCCCAACCCCCATTCGGTCTTGCCCCTGAAATGGTAGGATTATTGCGCCGGCGAACTGACCACTCTCACCCATACAAATCTAAGGACAATCCCTCCTGAAAAGGGGTTCATAACAGACTCAGGATTGAGATTGAGTTACCTAGGTCATCCTATTGAAATAGAAAACTAGTTAACGGTGTTACATCTAGTGGTTATTATTTCGCGGTCCGGTCTTATGCAAACTCATGTCTCCTACATGGATGCTTTGGATCATTGCATCTGTATCAAAGACAAGGTGGGTCGTATCACATAGTGTCACCAGGATAAGGTACCCAACCTTATCCCTATACTATAGACCTTTTAGGTTGTTACTTGGACACTAATAACGCTTTATTGAGATCGATTAATTTGTTTCATTTACTATCTACGAGTTTTAGGGCATAAAACCAAACAACTCCCACTTGAACTAAAACTCTAGTGGGCAATGTACATCAACAATCAAAATTGAATGAATAATCATTGAAGTAGGTATAGTAGTTTGTATTAATACTGTATAATACATGAAAAGTAAAAATACAGATAAATACAATAAACCAGGGCATTCACAATACCCATTACACTTCTCCCACTTGCCCTAGACTATTCTATGTACATATCTCGCAGACGTAGACCCTCTAGATGACCCTCGAACACTTTAGCCGTGAGAGCCTTCGTAAATGGATCAGCAATATTGTGCGCAGAGGCCACCTTTGTGACGATCACGTCCCCTCATTGCACGATCTTTCTGATGAGATGATATTTGCGCTCTATGTGCTTATCTATTTTGTGACTGCGAGTTTCTTTAGAATTTGCCACTACACCACTAGTATCACAGTAAAGGGTGATTGGCAAGTTCATATTTGGAACAACTTCCAAATCTATCAAGAACTTCTGTAGCCATACAGCCTCTTTAGCTGCTTCACAAGCAGCGACATATTCGACCTCCATGGTGGAGTCTGCAATGCATCCTTGCTTGATGCTACGCCAGACTACAGCTCCCCCGTTGAGGGTAAATACTGACCCTGATGTGGATTTCCTAGAATCCTTATCAGTCTGAAAGTCAGAGTCTATGTATCCTGTAAGGATTAAATCCTTAGAGCCATATACAAGCTGATAGTCCCTCGTTCTCCGAAGATACTTGAGGATGTTTTTAACTGCAGTCCAGTGGTCTAACCCTGGATTGGACTAGTACCTTCTGAATATCCCAACTGCATAGCAAATGTTAGGCTTAGTACACAACATGGTGTACATAAGACTGCCCATAGCTGAAGCATAAGGAATCTGTCTCATATCCTCAATTTCTTGAGGTGTCTTAGGACACTGTTCCTTAAACAAATGAACTCCATGCCTGAAGGGTAGTAAACCCCTCTTGGAATTCTGCATCTTATATATAGACAACATGTTTTCTATATATGATGGTTGAGACAGGGCTAACGTTCTGTTCTTACGATTCCTGATAATTTGAATCCCTAGAATATACTGAGCTTCACTCAAATCTTTCATTTGGAACTCAGTCGATAGCCATTTTTAATGTCAGCTAGATATTCTACATCATTCCCAATGAGAAAAATATCATCTAAATACAACACCAGAAAAGCTACCGAACTGTTGATAATCCTTTTGTAAACACAAGACTCATCAACGTTTTGGTCAAAACCATCAGATTTGACAGCAGTGTCAAACCTTATATTCCAAGATTTGGAAGCTTGCTTCAACCCATAAATGGACCGTCTAAGCTTGCAAACCTTTTGCTCCTGACCTTGAGCAATGAACCCCTCTGGTTAAGACATAAAGATGTTCTCTTCAAGATTGCCATTCAGAAAAGCAGTCTTGACATCCATTTGCCAAATCTCATAATCATAAAACGTGGCAATGGACAAGAGTATCCTTATCGACTTTAGCCTGGCAACTAGGAATAAGGTTTCTACATAGTCCACCCCTTCCTTTTGGGTATAACTCTTTGCCACAAGTCGAGCTTTGAAAGTCTGTACTTTCCCAGCTACGTCTCGTTTCCTCTTGTAGATCCATTTGCACCCTATGGGTTTTACCCCTTCAGGTTGGTCTACAAGATCCCAGACTTGATTGAAACACATAGACTCCATCTCTAGGTCCATAGCTTTGACCCACTGGTCATGATCCACATCATTCATTGGCCGTCTAAAGGTCAATGGATCCTCAACCCCCTCATCAGGTATGACAGCTAGAGTTTCTGCTAAACCCAGATAGCGTTCAGGTTGAATAACAACCCTCCCACTACGTCGAGGCATTCTCAACTCTTGAGAAGGATGGACGTGACCAGATGTACTTGGCTCATCAACAACTCTTGTTGAAGGTCCAACCTCATCAACAACTCTTGTTGATTCATTTGTAGTTTCACCAGAAAGTTCACTTAACGCAATTTTACTGTGTGGTTTGTGTTTTCTAATGTGGTCTTCTTCCAAGAAAGTAGCATTTGTCGATACAAATACTTTATTTTTTTATTTTCTTGTGGATCGAAGAAGTATCCACCTCTTGTTTCTTTTGGGTAGCCTACAAATAGGCATAATTTTGAACGTGAATCCAAATTCTTTGGGTTTGCCACTAACACATGTGCAGGGCAGCCCCAAATTCTGAAGTGACGTAAACTAGCTTTACACCCTTTCCAGAGCTCAAATGGTGTTTCAGAAACACTCTTTGAGGGAACAACATTCAAAATATAAACTGCAGTCTCTACTGCATAACCCCAAAAAGAACTAGCCAACTGAGCATAGCTCATCATATATCGAACCATATCTTACAAGGTTCTGTTTCTCATTTCAGATACATCATTCTACTGAGGTGTACCTGGTGCTGAGAGTTGGGACGAGATTCCATGTTCTATCAAATAGTTCTGGAATTTTAAGTCTAAATACTCTCCACCTCGATTAGATCGAAGTGTTTTAATGGTCTTACCTAACAAGTTCTCAACTTCAGTCCTGCACTCCTTGAACTTCTCAAGGGCTTCATACTTATGCCTCATTAGGTATAAATAACAATACCTTGAATAATCATCTATAAAAGAGATGAAATATTCATACCCTCCTCGAGCTCTTACATTCATTGAACCACAAAGATCTGTACGTACGAGTTCTAAGGGCTCTTTGGCACGATAACCTTTTCCAGTAAAAGATCTTTTGGTCATCTTACCTTCGAGACATGACTCACATGGAGGTAAAGTACCATCTTCTAACTGGCTTAGAAGTCCGTTCTTAACCAATCTCCCAATCCTATTGAGATTTATGTGGCCAAGTCTCAAGTTCCAAAGTTAGGTACTTTGAGAAACTTTCTGCCTTTTTGGTTGAGTCTCGACTGTTTTAAACATTTCATTGTTCAAAATAGCCCTAGACTATATTGGTCTTAAAACATACAAATTGTTCTCCATTTTTTCAGAACAGATAACAGTACCCCTTTTAGTAATGAAAGCTTCATTCACAGAAAAAGACACTGAATATCCTTGTTCTAGCAAACAAGAAACATAAATCAAATTTCTTTTTATTTTGGGAACTATATATACATTATCTAATAACATATAGTGTTCCCCAAAGAAGAACATTTTAATATCTCCCACTACTTTAGCTGAAATGAGCTCCCCAGTCCCAACTCTGAGAGTCATTTCCCCAACATCCAACTATTGCCAGGAGCTCATTCCCTCAAAGGAAGAGCATACGTGATGAGTGGCACCTAAATCAAGGATCCAGGCTGTATCATCATTTTCCACTATACACGTTTCAATTGTTGGGTTTTATGCCCTAAAACTTGTAGACAATGAATGTAAACAAATTTTATACTTGTATTTAATAAAGTGTTATTTAGTTTCTGCAATAAAATGTTATTGTTAAATATTGCACTATTTGACCCAAATCCAATAAACTAAGATCCAAGGTTGTTTATGTAACTTGAACTAGTATGTGGGGACATACGGGGATCGATGTTCAAGTAACAACCTAAAAGGTCTATAGTATAGGGATAAGGCTGGGTACCTTATCCTGGTGACACTATGGATACAACCCACTTTGTATTATGATACAAACGCTATGATCCAACGCGTCCATGTAGTTGACATGCGAGTGGGGGTATCCTATGCAATGAGTTTGCATAAGACCGGACCGTGAAATAGTTAACCACTAATTGTAACACCGTTAGTTGGCTTGGTTTCTATTTCACTAGGATGACCTAGACAACTCAGTCTCAATCCTTAGTGGATTATGGACTCCTGTTCACGAGGAGTTGTCCTTTGATTTGTATGGGTGAGAGTGGCCAGCACGCCGACTCAATAAGCCTACAATTTTGGGGACAATACCGAGTGGGGAGCTGGGAACATAATCACACAAGATGGAATTCACTCCTTCCCGACTCTAGGGTAAGTAGAGGTGTGTTCCCTTAAGTGGTGTCTCCGGGACTTGAACAATGGGCCCAACCCTCTCTATGGCACGAGAGGGACTTCTGTTTGTTGGTTGGACCTCAAACAGGTTGTTCATTAGAGGAGCACTGGGGACTTAAGGACAAAGATGTAAACCAGGGGTAAAACGGTAATTTGATCCAGCTGGGATACGAACACACGTGAAGGACTGACTTGTAGTATTGGTCGATATCCGTGGACACAGAAATATTCTGCAGTGAGAAGAGTGCAGCTGAGGGTCTTTAGTGGAATGACCCACAGTTAACGAATGGAGACTAACTTGGTTAATGAGTTTAAGCCGATTAGTCTCGTATCGTTGGAGCTTCTGATCTGTAGGTCCATTAGGTCCCACTAGTAGCTCGTAAAAAGACTTGAAGCAAACAAATATAAATTGTAAATTGAAAGTGTTCAATTTATTTGGGGAATCGTATAATGTATATTGATGCATTATAATATAAAGTTTATGAAACTTTATAATATAATTTTTGAATTAATTTCCAAAATTAATTCTTGAGAGAAAATATTTGAAAGAGTTCAAATAAATTTAATATGAATTGGATTCATATTAATTTTAATAAAATCCCTAAGATTAAATATATGATATTTAATTGGGTAATTAATTAATCATGGAATTAATTAATTATTTATTAAAATTAGAGACCTTTTTCCTATTGGGAAAGAAAATATTTGAAAGAGTTCAAATAAATTTAATATGAATTGGATTCATATTAATTTTAATTTTAATAAAATCCCTAAGATTAAATATGTGATATTTAATTGGGTAATTAATTAATTATGGAATTAATTAATTATTAAAATTAGATATTGTTCAGATAATAGATTTGAACTTATTCCTAGACCTTTTCCTATTAGGAAAATGTCTTGGCCTTTACCTATATATAGGACCCCTGGGGTGGGGTGAAAGGCATCCCATTGTCTCTCCTTCTCTCAGAGATATCTCCTAAAAGACTCCCACAAGTCTCCTGCTTCAAGAAGTCTTAGAGATATACCGGTGTAGCCGATTGGTGGTGTTCACACAAGAGGGTTGCTGCGTTTTCAATCTTATTGGCAAGAAAAGGCGAATTGATCAAGGCTTTCTACAAAAGTAAGTTTTCTATGAAATCCTTGATCACTAGGATCAATCTAGTTGATTTTTTAGCATGTTTATAGCCTATGTACAACACTTTAAATAGAGATTTATTGCTGTAATATTTTGCAAATTGTATTGGTATTTCAATTAGAATCTAAGACTCTGAGTAGGTTCGGTAATACTTTCCGCTGCGTGGGGCTTTTATCCCTTCAATTGGTATCAGAGCCAACTCAGTTGTTCTTGTTTTTAAATTGAAATTTGCAATTTGTTCTTGGTGGGATTTATGCATTATGAATGTTATGGTTTGTGTATAAATGGTTTCGATTAATTTGGCCATAGATTTACAATTTTTGATGCGATCAAATGTAAAGGCCCCTGCGTTTTTGGGCAATTTAAATTGTAAATTGAGTCTATGTAAGTCCAGGTCTAGTTAAGATTGAAGAACGATGAAGATCGGGACCAAATTTGGCCAAAAGCGGCGAAAAACGGCGAAGATTTGCGGCTGGAACAGTGCAGGTTTTTTCCAGAAAATCGAAATAAAATAATAAGGTAAATAACTATCGCGTAATCTAAGACTCGAAATGAGGATGCACCTTGGTGGTTTGGTCGTTTGCTTATTCACCTTGAGGGCATAGGTTCGAGTCTTGATTTGTACAAATATGATCATTTTTTTTTCCCGCGTGCGGTTCGTTGGTATTTGACCGGTCTTTGACCGGTTCAGCGCGGTTCAAGAGAGAATTGACCGGTACGTTGACTGAGCAGCGGTTTTTTACTGGTTCAGTGGTTTTCGAGCTGGTTCAAGCGGATTTGACCCATTTTTTGGCGGTTTTGACCCGGTTTGAACTGTTTTGGCACGTTTGGAGCAGTTTTGGTTCGGTTCGGAGCTGCAGAAGGCTGTAATAGGATAAAATAGCTTCAATTATTGTAATTTATGTGCTTTATTTTATCCTAGGGGCCAATTAATCGGTTTATACGCTATTTAAATGTTTTGTGGATGTCATTTAGATCTAAAATCCCACCTTAGGTTATAAAACATGCTCATGCATTTTATATATATTATAATTAGTTATAATGTATGGATTGAAATGCATGGTTCATTTTCATGAGTTTTTAATATATAGTTGAGTTATATTAAAATCATGAAAAAGGATAAGCATGATGCATACAATTACCTAGTTAAATATATATAGTTATATTTAATAAAATTGTTTGCAGCATGCTACTTTGATTTACCATTTCTGGTAATATTTTAATTGTTAATTTATTAATAATGGAAATCAAAGTTGCATTGGGCATGAAACATCCATAGCTTAATATAATTGTTATATTAATTTCATGCAATGCAGGGCAATATATATAGTTTTATTATATTAACTTGAATATGATTGTTAGTTATTTTAAAACTATAGTATGCATGATTATAGGGCTAATCATTAAAATTTTGAATAGTTTAAAATTGATGATTAGAAACCGTCAACCTATAATAAAGATTGCATGCAAACATAGGATCATAGGTAAATGTATTAATTTAAAAATGTTTAAAATTAATTAGACCTAAGATCTCGTTAATTCTAATAGGATTAGAATTGAGTCTTGCTTAGTTTTTTATAATAGTTTTAACGTACTAAGTAGAACAAACATTACTGTGATTATAAGGGAACTCTACCGGTAAAGTTCTGTCTAAGGTTGGGGGTACATAAGTTGACGGTTTACAGAACACCTCCTACCTGGGAACTGACCCAGAATACCGGAGTTGAATTAATCATGGTTAAATGTTAGCATGCAATGTCACTAGGTTTATTAAAAGAGTTTAATACACCTAGATCTTTAGAGTAAAGACTTTACATTACTATGGTTAAAAGGGAACTCTTCCGGTTACGTTCTGTCTAAGGCTGGAGGTATTTAAGCTGACGGTTTACGGAACACCTGCTACCTGGGAACAAACCCGGAACCTGAGTTGAAATAACCATAGTCATGTTAGCATACGGTGTTGCTAGGTTTGTTAAAAGAGTTTAATTCACCTAGAACATTACAATTCTCATTATAATAGTTATAATAGGACTAGACTTAGATAAATTGAATTAGCCGGATTTATCTAGGTTAATAAACCCTAAAATGTACGGTAGGTCACTTTAGTGGGAGGTAAATTTTTTACTCCTACGTCCCTATATTTACAACGTGAGATCCATGCTCGGCTTCGTGTCGTTTTAGCGCGACCTCCCTTCGGAAAGTGTTTGCATGAGTCAATAACAAGGTGAATGGGGAAAGTGCCCATAGTAAGTGGGAGCGGGACACGTGTCAACGTATCCCTCGGTCTCCACCCATAGGTCACACCGTGAGAGTCTTATGATCCGCCTGCGTGTTGTCTTGGAGCAACCATCCCTTCGGAGGTTCTGATCATAAGATTCGTAACACCGTGAACTCCTGGAAAGGATAGGGTCACTTAGGCTAATTACCAACAGTTGTCTTTCCCTTCGGTAGCCTGTTGGTGCGTGCCTCTGGGATCTGAAAGTGGGAGGGTTACACTTACGAGGATGAGTTAAGTGTGTTAACAAATCCTTGACCAAATAACGGTGGCTAATGCCTATAGGAATATGAGTTTTTCCGGAATTAGAATTAGCTGAGATGTGTCTCATTTCAAACGAGGAGTAGTTGATCACCCTTCGGTGGCTGTTGCTCTAAACCTCTGAAACATCGTTGCAAAACTAAATCAACAGTCTTAGGGTTCTATGATTGTTTGTTTTTGCTAAACTGATTGGATTGTATGCAATTGTTTGTATTGCTCTTGTAATGGGTTAGTGTGATTAATAATCAAGTAATTTGTTATTTCAGCAATTCAATGATTAAATATGCGCATAGTCTTACGCCTATAATGGTGATTATACAACAAACTTAAACGATTAATTTGTGGCGAATATTTTAAGATTAGTCTTAACAGAGAAATGTTCTCATGCCCCAAATGTTTAATTCATTAAGAAGTGTTATTAATGAATGCGACATTGAGCCTTGCTCAGCCAAAGAAGACTTGTCCAAAGACAGTAAATTCAATTTACTAGTCTTGGAAGCGTAATTTGTGAAGAATGGTGATTCTACCCGAATACTTGATTCATAGTCACAAATTACGTTTGTTCTTCTTATTGAAAGGAATGAATTCCTAGCAACAGCTTGATGCTATTGAGATAACTCTCAAAGTTTTGAACTAGAGAGGTTATCTTGGCTGTAGGAATGGGGAACGTTAAGTTATTTTTTCCAGTGGGAGCAAATACATATTATTAGATAATGTGTATATAATTCCTAAGATCAAAAGAAATTTGATTTCTGTATTTTACTGGCTGGAACAATGTTACTCTTTACCTTTCCCTGCTAACGCAGTTCATTTCAAGAAAGGGAGTTAACTTTTGTTCAGCTGAATTGAAAAATAGCATAAATGTTTTTAAGACTAATTAAGAGTAAGGCAGTAATAAACACTACGTTGCCTGAGGCTGCTACTACTCAAAGAAATGAAAGGCAAAAGATTTCTCCTAAAGGAAATACCTTCCTTTGGTTCTTAAGGTGTTAGGCTAGTTTTGATCTCAATATGATTGGGAGCTTAATCTAGAGTATACTTCTAAGTTAGTTAGAAGAACACTCTCTAATACCAATTAAGTCATGCCTTATGGGCAATATGACTGATAGACCTTTTATTGGAAAAGAGCAAAAAGAGCCGAAGAGCCCTTAGAGCTTGTACATCTGGGTCCTTGTGGTGTAATATGTTAAAGCAGTGGGAGGGTATGAATAATTAATCTATATTATAGATAATTATTCAAGGTATGTGTATTGTTCAACCTAATGCAACTTAAGTCTAAAGCTCTTGAGAAATTCAAAGTGGTTTGAGATTGAAGTTGAAAACTTGTTAGGTGAGATGATAAAAACACTTCGATCTGATCGAGGTGTAGAGTAGATGAGACTTGAGATTCCAAGACTATTTGATAGAACATGGAATTACATCTCAACTACCCCTGAAGCACCTTAAGCAAACGGTGTATCAGATAGGAGAAATAGAACCCTATTGGATACGGTTCGATTCATTATGAGCTTTGCTCATTTGCCTGACTCGTTTTGGGGTCATGCAGTGTTGACTACAGCACATATTTCGAACAACGTTCCATAAAAAATGTTTCTGAAACATATTTTGAATTGTGGATAAGACGTAAAAGTAGTTTACGTTATTTTTTGGAGTTCAACACACGTGCTTGTGGCTAACCCAAAAAGAAATTGGAACATTGTTCAACAATATACCTATTCGTAGGCTACCCCATGAAAACGAAAGATGTGGATACTTCTTCAATCCGCAAGAGAATAAAGAATTTGTACCGACAAATGCTACATTCTCAGAAGAATACCGCATAAAAATTAATAAGCCACAAAGTAAGGTCATTTTTTTAAGTAAACTAACTAATGAAGCTACAAAAATATCAACAAGAGTTGTTGATCAATCAACAAGGGTTGTTGATGATGCTGGACCTTTAACAAGAGTTGTTGATAAGGCCAATACAACTGGTTAGTTACATCTATCTCAAGAGTTGAGAGTGCCTCAATGAAGTGGGAGGGTTGTTCTACAATCTGACCGTTCCATGGGCTTAATTGAAGCCCAAATCATCATACTTGATGATGATTTAGAGGATTCATTGTCTTAGAGCAAGACGATAAATGATGTTAATAAGAACCAATTGGATTAAAGTGATGGACCCAGAATTGAAATATGTGATTTCAATTCCGTCTAGAATCTTGTAGATCTATCTATTGGGGTAACACCTATGGATTACAAATAAATCTACAAGAAGAAACGAGACATAATCTTATGGTTAGACTTATGGCAAAAGAGTTATACCCAGAGACAGGGGACTGTAAGAAATTCTTATCTCCTGTCGTCATGTTGAAGTCTGTTAGAACTCTTGTCCATTTAGAATGGATGTCAAGACTACCCTTTTGAATGGTAATCTTGAGAATAGTATCTACATGTCTCAAGCAGAATGGTTCATTTAGCAAGATCAGAAGCAAAAGGGGTTTGCAAGCTTAAGTGATCCATTCATGGATCGACCTAAGCAATTCGATCTTGAAATATAAGATTTGATACTGTGATCAAATCTTTTTCCTTTGATCAAGAACATTGATGAATCTTGTCATTACAAGAAGATCGTCAATAGTTCAGTAGCTTTCTTAGTATTGTATGTGATTGATATCCTAATCATTGGGAATGATGTAGGTTATCTTACTGACTACTAAAATAAGCTAGCAGCTCATTTCCAAATGAAAATTTGGGAGAAGCTATAGTTTGTTCTTCGGATCCAAATCGTTAGGAACGGTAAGAACAAAAAGCTAGCCTTGTTTCAAGTGTCTTATATCTACGAGATGTTAGTTAGATATAAGATGCAGAATTCCAAGAAGGGTTCATTACCTTTTAGACGTGGAATTCATTTTGTCTAAAAAACTGTTTCCTGAGACACATCAAGAAGTTGAGGACATGAGACGAATGCCCTATGCAATAGGGATTGTCAGTAAGTATCAATCTAATCGAAGATTTGATCACTGGAAAACCGTTAAGAATATCCTCAAGTATCTGAGGAGAAAAGGGAACTATATGCTCGTGTATGGGACTAAGGATTTGATCCTTACAGGATACACTAACATGGATTTTAAGACTGATAAGGATATCTGTCTGACGTAAAAGAATGGATAGCGGCTCAATTCCAAATGAAAGATTTAGGAGAGGTCGAATATGTTCTTGGAATCCAAATAATTCGGGATCGGAAGAACAAAACGCTAGCCCTGTCTCAAGCAACGTATATTGACAAAATGTTGTCCCGATATTCGATGCAGAAGTCCAAGAAGGACTTATTGCCTTTCAGGCATGGGGTTCACTTGTCTAAGGAATAGTGTCCTAAGACACCTCAAGAGATTGAGGATATGAGACAGATTCCCTACGCCTCCGCTGTGGGCGGCTTAATGTATGTAATGCTTTGCACGAGGCCTGACATCTGTTATGCTGTAGGGATAGTCAGCACATATCAATCAGTATCCATGGTCAAACTTTACAAAGGAGCTATAGTGTGGCATCATTACAGTCTTGACCATATTGTTGGGTTTTATGCCCTAAAACTCGTAGATAATAAATGTACATTTGACCGAACATTAATAAAAGTGATGTATTATATCTTGTCTTATTAACCGTAATCCAATAAACTAAACATCCAAGGCTAATAGAATGAGGCTTGAACTAGTATGTAGGGACATACGGGGATCAATGTTCAAGTTTTAGCCTAAAGGGTCTGTGGTATAGGGATAAGGCTGGGTACCTTATCCTGGTGACACTATGGATACGACCCGCTTTGTATAATGATACAAACGTAGTGATCCAACGCGTTCATGTAGTTGACATGCGAGTGGGGGTATCCTGTGCAATGAGTTTGCACAAAGACCGGACCGCGAGATAGTTAACCACTAACTGTAACACCGTTAGTTAGCTCGGTTTCTATTTCACTAGGATGACCTAGGCAACTTAGCCTTAATCTTGAGTGGATTATGGACTCCTGTCCATGAGGGATTGTCCTTTGATTTGTACGGGTGAGAGTGGCCTGTTCGCCGACTCAATAAGCCTACCATTTTGGGGACAAGACCGAGTGGGGAGCTGGGAACGTAGTCTTACAAGAAGGAATTCACTCCTTCCCGATATTAGGGTAAGTAGAGGTGTGTTCCCTTAAGTGGTGACTCCGGGTCTTGAACATAGGGCCCTACCCTCTTTATGGCACGAGAGGGATTTCTGTTTGTTGGTTGGACCACAAATAGGTTGTTCATTAGAGGAGCACTGGTACTTAAGGACGAAGAGGTAGCCCAGGGGTAAAACGGTAATTTGACCTAGCTGGGGTACGAACACACGTGAAGGGCTAACTTGCTGTTGACGGTCGATATCCGTAGACACAGAAATATATCTGCAGTGAGAAGAGTGCAGTTGTGGTTCTTTAGTGGAGTGAACCACAGTTAACGAATATTGATTAACTTGGTTAATGAGTTTAGCCAACTAATCTCATATCGTTGGAGCTTCTGATCTGTAGGTCCAACAGGTCCCATCGGTATCTCTATAAGGGCGTTGAGGTAAATTTCTAAGGTTAAATTAAGTATTCGAAGGGGTTCGAATATTAAACTAAAATATAAATTTGATTCATATTAAAAGTATAGGTTATAATTAATGTGCATTGGATGTATATTAATACTATAGTTTTATGAGAGAGAATAATAATTGAATATATGATGTTCAATTTTATTATTTTTAAATTAATTAATTTTGAATTAATTAATTGATTTAGTTTAATTAAATTTGATTTAATTAAACTATAGGTTAAGAGGGATATTGATTTAAATAAGATTTAAATTAATGTTATTTTAATTAATATTGATTAATTAAAATTTAATTAATTATAATTTAAAATTTCAATTTTAAATTTATAATTAATGAAAAATATCAGGTAACTGATTACTCAGTTACCTGATGTTATGCGTGCAGTTGCCCTATTTTTTCTCTCCTGATCGATAGGTAAAAAGGAATGGGACTTGGTCAGTTTTTTTTTAGAGCTTTTCCACACGCAATCTCTCCCTCTCTGACGCTCTCTCAATCTCCCTCTCTGTGAGTTAGAAATTTTTCCAGAGAAACCTTAGAATTTTGGTTCCCACAAGCCACTCAACCTTCATCCCTAAGAGAATACTGGTGCAACCTCCGTGGTGGTGTTCAAGGCAAATTTGCAGCAAAGAAAGGAGTTATTTGCTGCTGTAATTTTGAGGAATCAAAGGTTTTGGTGAGATTTTGTCAAGAAAAACTACAAAGGTATGGTTTTCTTGATCATGGATCATTATGATCCGTCTTTCCTAGATTAGATCTAGGATTTATTTATTGTATAGCATGTTTTACATTCTATTTTCAGCATAAATATGTGATATTTTATGCTGTGTTTGTTCCTAACGTATCGGTATTTTAATCCGAATTAAAATTAGAGTTATGGTTCGGATCGTTTCTGCTGCGCAAGGGTTTTTTATCCCTGCACATATAGGCCAAAAATATAGCTTCTTGTGAAGCAGCTATAGAGACTGTAAGGCTTAGAAAGTTCTTGACTGATTTGGAATGCGTTCCAAATGTGAACTTGCCTATCAGACTTTATAGTGATACAGTGGTGCTGTGGAAAATTCATAAGAACTTTGCAGCCCAAGACAAGCAAGCACATTGAATTAAATTGAAATATTCACGAAGGCTCTCTCGGCTAAAGGGTATGAGGGTCATCTAGAAGGTCTAGGTCTACGAGTTATGTACAAAGATGAAATCAAGGGCAAGTGGGAGAAATGTAATGGGTATAGTGATACCATTATGTAATGGGTATAGTAATGCCCTAGTTTATTGTATTTGTACGTTGTATATGTTTTATACATGTATTTATACACCCACTGCTGAATAGATTGTTGTACATCCCACTAAACTAGAGTTTTAGTTCAAGTGGGAGTTTGTTGGGTTTTATGCCCTAAAACTCGTAGATAATGAAGTAAACAAATTTTATACTTGTATTTAATAAAGTCTTATTTAGTTTCTGCAATAAAATGTTATTGTTAAATATTGCACTATTTGACCCAAATCCAATAAACTAAGATCCAAGGTTGTTTATGTAACTTGAACTAGTATGTGGGGACATACGGAGATCGATGTTCAAGTAACAACCTAAAAGGTCTATAGTATAGGGATAAGGCTGGGTACCTTATTCTGGTGACACTATGGATACGACCCACTTTGTATTATGATACAAACGCTATGATCCAACGCGTCCATGTAGTTGACATGCGAGTGGGGGTATCCTATGCAATGAGTTTGCATAAGACCGGACCGCGAAATAGTTAACCACTAACTGTAACACCGTTAGTTGGCTTGGTTTCTATTTCACTAGGATGACCTACACAACTCAGTCTCAATCCTTAGTGGATTATGGACTCCTGTTCACAAGAAGTTGTCCTTTGATTTGTATGGGTGAGAGTGGCCAGCACGCCGACTCAATAAGCCTACCATTTTGGGGACAATACCGAGTGGGGAGCTGGGAACATAATCACACAAGATGGAATTCACTCCTTCCCGACTCTAGGGTAAGTAGAGGTGTGTTCCCATAAGTGGTGTCTCCGGGACTTGAACAATGGGCCCAACCCTCTCTATGGCACGAGAGGGACTTCTGTTTGTTGGTTGGACCTCAAACAGGTTGTTCATTAGAGGAGCACCGGGGACTTAAGGACAAAGATGTAAACCAGGGGTAAAACGGTAATTTGACCCAGCTGGGATACGAACACACGTGAAGGACTGACTTGTAGTATTGGTCGATATCCGTGGACACAGAAATATTCTGCAGTGAGAAGAGTGCAGCTGAGGGTCTTTAGTGGAATGACCCACAGTTAACGAATAGAGACTAACTTGGTTAATGAGTTTAAGCCGATTAGTCTCGTATCGTTGGAGCTTTTGATCTGTAGGTCCATTAGGTCCCACTGGTAGCTCGTAAAAAGACTTGAAGCAAACAAATATAAATTGTAAATTGAAAGTGTTCAATTTATTTGGGGAATCGTATAATGTATATTGATGCATTATAATATAAAGTTTATGAAACTTTATAATATAATTTTTGAATTAATTTCAAAAATTAATTCTTGAGAGAAAATATTTGAAAGAGTTCAAATAAATTTAATATGAATTGGATTCATATTAATTTTAATAAAACCCCTAAGATTAAATATATGATATTTAATTGGGTAATTAATTAACCATGCAATTAATTAATTATTTATTAAAATTAGAGACCTTTTTCCTATTAGGAAAGAAAATATTTGAAAGAGTTCAAATAAATTTAATATGAATTGGATTCATATTAATTTTAATTTTAATAAAATCCCTATGATTAAATATGTGATATTTAATTGGGTAATTAATTAATTATGGAATTAATTAATTATTAAAATTAGATATTGTTCAGATAATAGATTTGAACTTATTCCTAGACCTTTTCCTATTAGGAAAAGGTCTTGGCCTTTACCTATATATAAGACCCCTGGGGTGGGGTGAAAGGCATCCAATTGTCTCTCCTTCTCTCAGAGATATCTCCCAAAAGACTCCCACAAGTCTCCTGCTTCAAGAAGTCTTAGAGATATACCGGTGTAGCCGATTGGTGGTGTTCGCACAAGAGGGTTGCTGCATTTTCAATCTTATTGGCAAGAAAAGGCGAATTGATCAAGGCTTTCTACAAAAGTAAGTTTTCTATGAAATCCTTGATCACTAGGATCAATCTAGTTGATTTTTTAGCATGTTTATAGCCTAGGTACAACCCTTTAAATAGAGATTTATTGCTGTAATATTTTGCAAATTTTATTGGTATTTCAATTAGAATCTAAGACTCTGAGTAGGTTCGGTAATACTTTCCGCTGCGTGGGGCTTTTATCCCTTCATCAATGACCAATAAAGCAAATTTATTTTTATTGAGATGTGTTAAGCAGTCTATGTCATATTCATTATGAATAATTTCAGATGAATTAGACACGTGGGCTTGAGGACCGCCCTCAGTTAAGACCAATTCCACACAATTAATGTTTAAGTTCATTTTCGTCGTTGTATTAGAAATACCAGTTTTGTAGTTGGCGTTATTTGAGGCATACAAAAAACGTTTCATTGTTGAGAACAAACAAATTAACTTAATAAGTATTGTTGCATTAACCCATTACAAAAAATAATATTATTATTTTAATCCAATCAATTTAGCAAAAGTAATGATCGACCCATAGAATAAACATTCATTTTGCAACGATACTTCAGATGTTTAGAACAACAGCTACCGTAGGGTAGTCAGCTACTCCTCCTCTGAATTGAGACAATCTCAGCCAATCCCTATTCCCGGAATAACTCATATTCCAATAGTTTTTAGCTACCGTTTTTTCGGTCAGGAAATTATTAACACCTTAACAATTTTCCGTAACCGTGACCATCCATTTTTCAGATTTCAGAGGTCGGCCCCAGCAATGCTACCGTAGGGAAAGTCAAAGTTGGAAATGGACCTAAGAAACCCTATCCATTTCTGGAGTTTGCATTGTTCTTACTCCCATGATCAAGTCATCCGTAGGGTGATCGCTCCTAGGGCGACTCGCAGGCAGATCATAGGGATCTCACGGTGCAACCTAATGGAGGAGACCGTAGGATACGTTGACACGTGTCCTGCTCCCACTTACTATAAAATACTCTCTCATTCACCTTGATATTGATCCATGCAAACACCATCCGTAGGGGGTCACTCCTAGGGTGACTTGAGGCCAAGTATGAACCTCACGTTGTGAACTTTTGAGGATGTGAGAGCAAAACTTGATTTATGAAAATCTTGTTTTCATATATTTCCTCTCACTAAGTATTTTTATAATTATAGGGTTTATTACTTGGGTAAATTCTGGCTAAGTGAATCTATCTAAGTTTATGTTTGTATATAACTTTTATATATATAGGTATTTTCTCTAATGTCTAGGTGGATTAAACACTTTTAATTACCTAGAGACATTGCATGCTAATATAACTATGGTTAATTCAACTCAAGTTCCGGCTTTGTTCCTAGATAGCAGGTGTTCCGTAAATCGTCCTCTTAAGTACCTCCAGCCTTAGACAGAACTTTATCGGTAGAGTTCCCTTATAACCAATAGTTATGATAAATCTTTACTCTAAAGATCTAGGTGAATTAAACTCTTTTAATTGACCTAGTGATATTGCATGCTAACATAACTATGGTTAATTCAACTCAAGTTCTGAGTTAGTTCCCAAGTAGTAGGTGTTCCGTAAACCGTCATCTTAAGTACCTCCAGCCTTAGACAGAACTTCATCGGGAGAGTTCCCTTATAACCAATAGTTATGATAAATTTTTACTCTAAAGATCTAGGTGAGTTAAATTCTTTTAATTGAACTAGTGATATTGCATGCTAACATAACTATGGTTAATTCAACTCATGTTCCGAGTCAGTTTCCAGGTAGTAGGTGTTCCGTAAACCGTCATCTTAAGTACCTCCAGCTTTAGACAGAACTTCATCGGGAGAGTTCCCTTATAACCATGGTAATGTAAACTCTTTACTCTAAAGATCTAGGTGAATTAAACTATTTTAATCAACCTAGTGACATTTATTGCATTCTAACATTTAACTATGATTAATTCAACTCCGGTATTATTCCAGGTTAGTTCCCAGGTAGAAGGTGTTCCGTAAACCGTCATCTTAAGTACCCCCAGCCGTAGACAGAACTTAACCGGTGAAGTTCCCTTATAATCATAGTAATGTTTTTCCTACTTAGTAAATTAAAACTATTTTTAATTCTAAGTAAGAAAATAATTCTAATCCTATTAGAATTATAATGAATTTAGGTCTAATTAATTTTAAACATTTTAAAATTAATTCATTTTAACCTAAGGTCCTATGTTTGCATGCAACTCTTTGTTATAGGTTGACGGTTTCTAATCAATTTTATAACTTATTATAAAATTTTAATGATTAGCCCTATAACATGCTTCTATGGTGTTGGAAAAATAGCAATCATATTCTAATTATTAAACACCATTTTATTATAACGCCGATAACGATAATATAACGATTATATTAATCTAAAATTGTGTCATGCTTCATGCAATTTCAATTTCATTTAATTAATATCGATTATATTAATTAAACATCCATGAAATTAAATTACATGAAACTTGACATTAATATAATATAACTCTTATATTAATCTAATTAATGTCATGCACAATGCTATTCCAGTTTCATTTAATTAATAAAACATTTTATATTAAATCATACATGAAAACAAACATTGATTTATATTTATTATTTTCATTCATAATATAACTAATTATATTAATTCTCATGAAAATAATCCTAATCATGCATGCTACATTAATTAAATATAACAATTATATTTAACTAAATTAATGTCATGCATCCTGCTTCACCAATTTCATATATTTAATATAAAAATTATATTAAATAACTCATGAAATTAAAATCATGCATAATTACCATACATTATAACAATTATAACATAAATATGCATGAAAACATGCTTAACCTATGGTGGGAATTTAAGCTATATGACATCCATAAAACAAATAAATAGCAATTGAACCAGTTAATTTTGGCCCCTAGGATAAAATAAAGCATAAATTACAATAATTATAGCTAAATTCTATCCTAAAAGTCCTTCTGCAGCTCCAAATTCTGGTCTAGACCGTCCGAACCGACCCAAACCACTTCGAACCAGCTACGAAAAACCACGAACCGAGCCAAATTCCAGTTGAACCGGACCAAATCGGTCCTAGCCTAGCCTGACCGCGTGAACCGGACCGCCCAACCGCCTTGAACCGTCCTGTTGCGAATCCCTAACGCGTGTTGTAATCGTGACAACGTCGCGATATATCTGATTTTTATCTCATAAAAACCTTTTCTAGACTCGGACTTACATAGGACTCAATTTAACATAAAATACCCGAAACACCGGGCCCTTACATGATCAAATCACATAAAAATTGTAAAATCTATGGCCATAAAACTAACCTAAAAAGTTTAATGCAAACCATACATACATTATGCATTAATCAATCCCACCAATAGCCAATGCAAATTTTAGAGAAGCAAAATTAGATCTACGATCGGCTCTGATACCAATTGAAGGATTGAAATTCCGTAATTCCGTAAAGTGGAAGCGTGATTGGGACGGATTCGTAATTAATTTTGTTTAATCTAAAATACAAATACATTGACAATAAACTTATAACTATTCTAGATTTATATTAAGGCTAAGCATACAAAAATATTATATCTAAATCTAATTTATATAGTAACAAATGACTTACTCACGTTGACGACTCAGATTAAATTCAGCAACTACTTGTGAATTAATCAGGAACTAGCGTGAACACCACCACTATGGCTACACCGGTATGACTCCGAGACTTCTAGAGGCAGGAGACTGGTGGGAGTCTAGAGGAAGCCTTGAGGGGAATTCTCTGAGAGTAGGAGAATGAATGAGATGCATTTCACCCCACCACAGGGGTCCTATTTATAGGTAAAGGCCAAGACCTTTTTTCTAATAGGAAAATGAAGACATTTTTCTAATAGGAAAAGGTCTCTAATTTTAATAAATAATTAATTAATTTCCCTAATTAAATATCATATATTTAATCTTAGGGATTTTATTAAAATTAAAATTAATATGAATCCAATTCATATTAAATTTATTTGAACTCTTTCAAATATTTTCTTTCCTAATAGGAAAAGGTCTCTAATTTTAATAAATAATTAATTAATTCCATAATTAATTAATTTACCCAATTAAATATCATATATTTAATCTTAGGGATTTTATTAAAATTAAAATTAATATGAATCCAATTCATATTAAATTTATTTGAACTATTTCAAATATTTTCTCTCAAGAATTAATTTTTGAAATTAATTCAAAAAAATTATATTATAAAGTTTCATAAACTTTATATTATAATCCATCAATATACATTATACAATTCCCCAAATAAATTGAACACTTTCAATTTACAATTTATACTTAATTGCCTCAAGTCTCTTTACGAGCTACCAGTGGGACCTAATGGAGCTACAGATCAGAAGCTCCAACGATACGAGACTAATTGACCAAACTGATTAACCAAGTTTAGTCAACATTCATTAACTGAGGGTCACTCCATTAAAGACCCACAACTGCACTCTTCTCACTGCAGAATATTTCTGTGTCCATGGATATCGACCAAGTAGTAAGTCAATCCTTCACGTGTGTTCGTAACACCAGCTGGGTCAAATTACCATTTTACCCCTGGGTTACCTCTGGTTCCTTAAGTACCACTGATTCCTCAAATGAACAAGTTGTTTAGGGTCCAACCACTAAACAGGAGTTCCTCTCGAGCCAGTAGAGGACGACGCGCCTTTGTTCAAGCCCTAGAATCAGCCCTAAAGGGAACACACATCTACTTACCCCAATAAGGGAAGGAGTGAATTCCATCTTGTACTGTTATGTTCCCAACTCCCATTCAGTTTTGCCCCTGAAATGGTAGGATTATTGAGTCGGCGAACTGACCACTCTCACCCATACAAATCTAAGGACAATCCCTCCTGAAAAGGGGTTCATACCAGACTCAGGATTGAGATTGAGTTACCTAGGTCATCCTATTGAAATAGAAAACTAGTTAACGGTGTTACATCTAGTGGTTACTATTTCGCGGTCCGGTCTTATGCAAACTCATTGCATAGGAAACCCCCACCCGCATGTCTCCTACATGGATGCTTTGGATCATTGCATCTGTATCGAATACAAGGTGGGCCGTATCACATAGTGTCACCAGGATAAGGTACTCAACCTTATCCCTATACTATAGACCTATTAGGTTGGTACTAGGACACTGATCCATGTATGTCCCCACATACTAATCCAAATTTCATTTAAACAACCTTGGATCTTAGTTTATTGGATTTGGGGTTTATTAATGCAAACTCGATTATTCAATAACCAAATTACTGAATTACTCAAATAACGCTTTATTGAGATCGATTAATTTGTTTCATTTACTATGTACGAGTTTTAGGGCATACAACCCAACAACTCCCACTTGAACTAAAACTCTAGTGGGCAATGTACATCAATATTCAAAATTGAACGAATAATCATTGAAGTAGGAATAGTAGTTTGTATTAATACTGTATAATACATGAAAAGTACAAATACAGATAAATACAATAAACTAGGGCATTCACAATACCCATTACACTTCTCCCACTTGCCCTAGACTATTCTATGTACATATCTCGCAGACCTAGACCCTCTAGATGACCCTCGAACACTTTAGCCGTGAGAGCCTTCGTAAATGGATCATCAATATTGTGCGCAGAGGCTACCTTTGTGACGATCACGTCCCCTCGTTGCACGATCTCTCTGATGAGATGATATTTGCACTCTATGTGCTTGCCTCTTTTGTGACTGCGAGTTTTTTTTAGAATTTGCCACTGCACCACTAGTATCACAGTAAAGGGTGATTGACAAGTTCATATTTGGAACATACGATAAGTGGCGTAGGGAAGTTATCTTCCCTACTCAATCTTGATCGTTGATTATTACCTAAATGATCTTGGCCATCAAATAGTTAAATAATAAATATTTAATTAATTAATTAATTATAACTAATTTAATTAAATCAATTATAACATAAGATTTTTAATTCAACTTAAATCGTATTCAATTAGATTAAATCGGCCATTCAATTAATTCCCAATTAATTGAATCCACACTAATTAATATATCAAATATTAATTTTATAATTGAATCATATTCAATTTATCTCTCTCATTTAACCTATAGATTAAATGTGCATCAAAATGTACATTAACATAAACTATAACATTAATTTGATGAAACCATATTTAACCAAATTAAATTAAATTGATTAATTCCCCAATTAATTAATTCATGAATTTAATCAAATATCACATATTTAATTAAATTAATAATTCTCCCATTAATTAATTTTTGAATCACATCCAAAATTAATTTTATTATAAAGTTTAATTCTCTAATTAAACTTATATAATAATGTATCTCTATACATTATATTAAATCCCTTAATTTTCAATACTAAATAATCTCAACACCCATTACGAGCTAGCAGGTGGTCCTAATGGACCTACAGATCAGAAGCTCCACCGGTACGAAATTAACTGGCTAAACTCAGTAACCAAGTTAATCAACATTCGTTAACTGTGGGAATTAAAAGAATTTTGATTTCTCTATCTTGCTCAATTGAACAATGTTATTCAATATCCTTCCCTGTTAATGAAGCATTAAAAACTAAAAGAGGTATTGATATTTGCCCTGCAAACATGGAGAATAATTTATATTTTTTAAAACCAATTGAGTCTAAAGCTATTTTAAATCATGAGATATTTAAAATTGCTGAGACTCAACCTAAAAGATGGAAATGCCATATTATTCTCAATTGGATTAAGAGATTGGTTAAAAATGGACTTATAAACAAGTTAGAATATAACTCCTTACCTCCCTGTGAGTTATGCCTTCAAGGCAAGATGACTAAACGACCTTTTACTAGAAAAGGTTATCGTGCCAAAGAGCTCGAGAAGGGTACAAATATTTCATTAGTTTCATTGATGATTATTCACGATATGACTATCTCTACCTAATGCATCATAGGTCCGATGCCCTTGTAAAAATCAAGGAGTAAAGGCCGAGGTTGAGAACCTCTTAGAGAAAACGATAAAAACACTTCAAGAGGTAGTAGGAACCCTAGAGTGGAGTGTTAAAGCTTGTGGCCTTATTCAAAACAATGCAAGTTTCGGAGGTCCATTATTCAAAACCGCAAAACAAAGGACATTTCAACCAGTCATAGCATCTAGACACTGCATAAAGCATCTAGACGCTGGCCAATATTTTGGCAAGGGTGTAGCCACGCGACTCGACACTATGGCTGCAGTATAAATTTGTCTTTGGGCTTAGATTAGACTTGTCTATGGCTTTCTAAGCTTGAATTGTTGTAATCGGAACCTTGGTTTGTAAGTTTATTCGATCTTTATGAGATTTTTGGACTTTTATGTGATTTTATGAATGTTTTATGATCGACACATGGCTTCTTGTTTAAACCGTTGTCTTTGATGGATTTCTTGATGAATTAAACATATTAGATATTTTAGATAGCCACTAGGCCGAGGCTGTTGGGATTGGTGCCCTAAAACTCGTAGATAGTGAATGAAACAAATAGTTATATACTTGTTTCATAAAGTTGTTATCGAGTTTTTTTTCTTAAAGTCATTAAATAATTGAATTGCCTGTTAAATAACCCAAATCCAATAAACTAACATCCATGAATATAGGATATGAATACTTGAACTATATGTAGTGACATAAAAGTGGATCGAGTTCAAGTAATAGCCTAAACGGTCTATATTATAGGGATAAGGCTGGGTACCTTATCCTAGAAACACTAAGAGATGCGGCCGAATTTGTATAGAGTGCAAACGATGTGATCCTGAATCATTCATGTAGTGACATGCGAGTGTGGGTGTCTTATGCAAATGAGTTTGCATAAGACAAGGACCAAGAAATAAGTCAATTTCCTGTATAACGTCGTTTACTATTGAAACATACTTATTTTAGTGCGATAGCCTAGGTAACTCGATTTAATCATGAGCTAACTATGAACTCCCGTTTATTCGAGCTTATCCATAGATCTGCATGGGTGAGAGTGACTCATCATCGCCGACTTAATAAACCCCCCATTTCAGGGATAGGAATGGATAGATAGATGGGGGCATAGTCGTGCTAGACGGAATTCACTCCTACCCAATTAAGGGATAGTAGAGAGGTTGTCTTAAGTGCTGACTCTCAGACGTGAACAAAGGGATCCCGCCCACTAATTGGCCCGAGAGGTTTTAGGTTTAGTGGTGAGACCACAAACCAATTGTATATTAGGGACTCAGTGTGGACTTAAGGAACATGATGTAACTTCAGGGGTAAAACGAACATTTGACCCAACCTAGTTACAAACAACCTGTGAAGGGTTGACTTACTAGTCATGGTTATATCGGGTGGACAAAAATATATCTACAGTGGCGGGAGTTCAACTATCGAACTATAGGGGAGGGTCCCGGTAGTGAATGAATGTTGGTTAACTATGTTAAAAGAGTTTAGTCGGTTAATCTCGCATCGTTGGAGCCCATGATCTGTAGGTTCATTAGGTCCCCATGCTCGCTCATACGGAAAAAACCTTAGAACAAGTATGATGAAGAATTTGAGACGTACAAATTCATTATAGGGAGTTGTCGTTAAATCAATATTCGATATATTTAATGTTAAAGTTTAATTACAAATTAAATTATATTAGAGAGAGTCTGTAATATTTAAATAAGATTTAAATATTACAATTTCACGCTCATATCGATTTAGAATTCAATAGTAATTCATATTTGAAAACCGGAGTTAAGAGATGTCGATAATGGTGTCGAGATTGGAATAATTCTTTAATTTAATAATTGATATTAAATTAAAATAAATCTTGGTTTTAATTTCAATTTGGATTTCATTTTTCAAGAGTTGGTGGAATGTGAAGTTTCACATCTCTTTTCTCCTAATTTTGACACCTCCATGGACACCTCAAAGGAGACAATATGTTGTCTTCTTCAAATAGCACCATCTGCATATGTTTCTTCTATATAAGAAGAAGAAAAACATGATGGAAGCTGGTGAAAAAGATGAAAAATTTATCTCTCAAGTTCGCAAGCTAAGACTCTCAAAATTAGAAGAAATAATCCCAAATTCATCACAAATTTGTGTCCTACAACACATTATAAGGCCGGATGAGAGCGAGGAAGATCACAGTGGTCGTCCACAAGTAATTCGTGTTGAGATTTCATCCATAGAGTGCTCGAATTTCTTCCCAAAAGGTTGGTAATTTTGTGCTCTGTTTTTCAGTTGTTATTTAAACATGCTTTAGATCTAAAATTAATGGAAATTGAGAGGTATTCGATCCAAATTGCTTCTGCTCGGGTGTTCTACACTCCAATTCGTATCAGAGCAGATTTGGGCCCTCAATTTTTGTTAATTTTAGCATGGTGGGTGGTTTTATTCATGTGATGACTGTTTGGTTACTAAAATGGGTTGATTTTCGTTTTAGCATCAATTACCTTTTAATTCCATTAAATAATTTGTAGTTACCTACATGTTTATGAAAATTAATGAGTCTGGTTTTGGCATCAATTACCTTGTAAAATTTGAGAGTCATTGGAGTCCATTGATGACTTGAATTTGATGAAACTCGGAGATGCTCGAAGATGGGAAAAACAGAGAATCAATAAAACGTTGAAATCTGGAAATTCTTGGCATGTGAATAGATGATGGAGGGTCCAATTTTAAAGAAAAATATCTCACACGGTTCGCTCATTCTCGATCAATTCGCATTGTGGTCAATGGTTCGACTTGTTTTCTTAGTGTAGCGGTCCAATTCGAACTGTCCTGGTCCTATTCTGTAGCAACCCTATTATTTTTTAAAAAAATTATATATATACATATGTACGTATAAAAAATAAAAAGAAAAATAAAAGTGAAATCCCACGATTTCTTCCCCCCAGCGTCTTCCCAGCGTCTTCTTCTCTCTCTCTCCCTCTACGATTTTTCCCTCTCTCGTCTCTGTCTTGTTGGGTTTAATGTCCTATAAACTCGTAGTTTGTAAATCATTAAACATATTCTATTTCCAATAAAGACGTTATTGAGGTTATTCAGTAAAAGATGTTATTGAATATGTAAATTGCATATGATTAACCTAAATCCAATAAATTAAGATCCTTGACTATAACATGAATACTCGAACTATATGTAGGGACATATCATAGGATCAAGTTCAAGTTTATAGTCAAAATAGTATATAGTATAAGGATAGGGTTGGGTGCCTTATCCTGGGGACACTGTGGACGCGACCCACTTTGTATTAAGTACAAACGACGAGGTCCTAAATCGTTCATGTAGAGACATGCGAGTGGGGGTGTCCTATGCAATGAGTTTGCATAAGACTGGACCACGAAATAAGTCACTTTCTCTTTATAACGCCGTTTACTGAAGATTATCCTTTGATCTGCATGGGTGAGAGTGCCCAACATCGCCGACTCAACAAGCCTACCATTTTGGGGATAAGATCGAATAGATAGCTGGGGACATAGTCAAACAAGACGGAATTCACTCCTACCCATTTCAGGGATAATAGAGAGGTTGTTCCCTTAAGTACTAACTCTAGGACTTGAACAAGGGGCCCCACCCTCTCGTTGGATCGAGAGGGACTTAGGTTTGATGGTTGGACCACAAACCAATTGTTCATTAGAGGATCCTGAACTTAAGGAACAAGAAGTACTATAGAGTTAAAACGGTGAACATTTGACCTAGCTATAGCTACGAACAACCTGTGAAGGATCGACTTACTGAACATGGTTAAATCAAGTGGACGGAAATATATCTATGGTGAGGGGAGTGCAACTACTGGGCTATAGTGGAGTGTCCCGGTAGTTAACGAATGTTGTTTAGCTTGGTTAATGAGATTAGTCGGTTAGCCTCGAATCATTGGAGCCCATGATCTATAGGTCCATTAGGTCCCCCTACTAGCTCATATCAGAATAAAGCCTGGAACAGTAAAATAGGAATCTTTGAATCATTCAAAATCGGGAAAAAGGGTATTATCCTAAATTGTGTTTGACACAATAATTTAATTATGAATTAAATCATTAAATGAGAGATAAAGTATTTAAAAGTGTCTTAAATACTATATATATGAATTAGGATTCATATATAATGAATTGCACAAGGTTGGTATGATTAATTGGAGTAATCATATGAAATTATTTTTAAAAAGTCTCAAATTAATTACCTAAAGTTAACTTCAATTTGGAATTGAAATTGAAATTAACATTAAATTGCAAGCTACAAATTAGATTATGGATTCAAGTTAGTGGATTTGGTTGCATTCCCACTCTTGCATGATGATACAAAGTGGAATACAACACATCCATGCACAAGTTGCATGTATTGTTACATGAACACCTAGAATCCACTAAGGTTTGCATCTCCAACATGTGTCTTGCTTCTTGAGGCTTCTCCTTGCATGGATTCACTCTATAAGTAGAGTATGAATCAGATTGAGAGCTAAGAGAGCCATTTCTATACTGTTATGCTTCTAGAATTTGGTCTCAAACTCATTCATCACCACATATCTCTCAAGTGCTTGAACCTTCAAGCATTCCCTTCCCATTCCCTATCTCTATAGACTCCCACAAGTCGTTCTTGGCCCGAAGAATAGTAGGGAAGACACTAGAGGTGGTCCACACACCATTCGTGATCAAAGGAATCAATGGGAGTTTTTGAATCGGTCTCCAAAAAGGTTGGTACAAATTCTGCTCTCTATTTACGGTATTTGGACAACATGCTTTCATTTTCTAAAATTGATGTAGTAAAGTGCCTCCGGTTCTAAAATTGCTTCCGCATGTGTTATATGAACACCTTCATGTCTATGCCACACGCTTCCTCACTGCCGCCTAGCTCACCCCCTCTTCTCCAGCCACCTCCGTGCTGTCCAAATCCGCCGCACCACTGCAACGTCGTCACCGTCTCCCTCCCTCTGCAAGTTCCCTCTCGTCTCTCTGTCTGTGCCGCACGCATCCCCGTCTAGATCCGCCGCAAGCTGCACCACTACGACGTCTCGAGTCGCCACCACCGCCTCTGTGATCCGCCACCGCCGTTTCGACCCACGCGCGCCGCCGTCACTGATTTCACCGCCCAGATCTGCCGCAAATTGTCGTCGCTTCAAGTGTTGATTGCAGCAGCCATTGTCACGTATTTGGTGTCGTTTGGGGTAACTCTCGGTGAGTTTCCATGTTTGATTTGAGTTTCTTAAACAATTTTCTTAAGAATAGAAATTAACCCATAGATGTTTCCCAAATTGATTATAGGTTGTTGTGTGTTTCTATTATTGATGTCGACTATTGAACACTCAAGTTGCTGCCAAACAAAAGGAATTATTTGGTTGGCTGAGTTTTATATGCTCGTTTAAGTCTCTGTTAGTGATCATTTTGATGTTTGGAGTTGACCCATTGTTAATTGAGCACATTTCAACGTTACCCTCTATTTTTCCAGCATTGAGGTTGCTAGATTCATTGATTTTAAGTATTGTCCAACAGTTGTTTAGGCCTTCCCTCGTGAGTATTCAAGGGTAAAGACCTCCTTTAAGCATGTTTGAGTTTAATGGAATTGTTGGACACAAATTTCTAATCTTAGAAAGCCTTTTATGTGTAGTTGTGGGCATTCTTGGCTAAGGATTTAGAAAATCATTGGAGTGGGATTTTGGAGTAAAAATTCTTGGGCGATACTGTGTAAGTAATTCCCCTATCAGCATGTTGGAAATTTATTGTTGACTGTCAAAATTGTTGTTTGTCATGATGATTGCAAAATCATTGGGTGCTAAACTGTTTTGATGGTGGAGCATGAATTGGAATGTTATTATGTGAACTTTACTTTGATATATTCTTGTATGTTGAGTAATGAGCATGCAAATTAGGACTTTCATGTTTCTTCATGATGATATTATTGGAATGAAATGAAAATATGTTGTGTGACATTATCATAAAGTTAGACCACATGCATATGTATGACCCACAGTGACGTACAATCTTAAAAGTTTTTCTATTGAAAAGCTTGGTGATATGGCCAAGAGTTTTAATTAAAACTTGACAATATGGTTAAGATGTGGCTTTCTTTTTATAATTTTCCTAAAACTCGACGATATGGTCAAGGAAATAATTTTTAGTGGCGATATGGTCACAGAATAGTTTTCGTGGCAATAGGGTCACATTTGGCGTTATGGCAAAGGAATAAAGTTTTATAAAGCAAAATTAGGTCCCTTCATAAATGTTTGTGCTTGCATAACCAACCCTGGTAGAGGGGTTACTTAGTGAGTATTTTTAATACTCATTCTTTGTTTATTTTAATTTTTTTAGGCAAGCGCGAGAATTTTACTTTCACACATTAGTTTTTGTTATTTGAATTTTCTATGAAAATATTCAAAAACTTATCTATTTTGTTGCATTTTGAGGCACTCAAATATTTTTATGTTTTACAAGCTTTTTTGGGATCCCGAACAATTGTTTTATTAAAGTTATTTACCTATTTTATGCATTCTAGATTTATAGGAAAAATTTTACTTCATAGTTCTTTGAATCATTCATGCATATAGTAACGTCCCTAGGCAGTCTTTAGGTTTCAGTTGACATCGTTAAGGATTCTGTAGACTGGTTGACATCGTAAACCTTAGGTGTTCCCATGGCTTACCAACAAGCACCTTGTCATCGCCAGGTACACAATTGCCTTAATCAGAATGCTATTTGTTTATTTATTTGCCTATTTAAAATTTTTATATTTTATGCTGGTCAAACATGATCACATGGTTGGTGTGAAAGCTAGTATAATTGTTATTGTTATTGTTATTAACTGCTATTATTATTATTATTATTACTATTCTCTGTTAAATAATAATAATAATAGTAGATAAGGTTGTAGTATGGGTTAGCATCGAATTAGACTTAGTCGAGTTTGGTCGAATATCAGAATCATGTCTCCTCGTGGAAGAGTTCGTGGAAGGGGGTCGTGGAAGTGGTCGGGCGGCCCCTGAGGCAGTTGTGTCGCCAGTTGGACAAGAAAATAATTTGGCAGGGGACCCACAAGTAGAGTAGCCGGCACCAGCAGCAGAACCTGTCACGGTGGATGCTATTCAGGCAATTGTGCAGTCAGCAGTGGTTGGGGCAGTGCAGTCTGCGGTGCAAGCGGCAGTTGCAGGCGTGATTGCGGGGCAGTAGGCCCAAGCGTCTCAAAATAATGAAGCACTGTCACGAGAGGCAGGGTGTTTAAGGGACTTTAGGAAGTGGGACCCCCGTCCATTCGATGGAGCATCAAAGGACCCCACAGTGGCGAAGCTGTGGTTGTCTTCCATTGAAATCGTCTTTCATCACATGAATTGTCCGGAAGACCAAAAGGTTTATTTTGCTGCTTTCCTGTTGCAAGATAATGCTTTCATTTGGTGGCAGTTGGTCGAAATGACCATAGACGTCAGTAATGGACCTGTGACATGGCTCCAGTTCAGGGAAGCATTCTTCAGGAAATATTACCCTGAAAATGCACACTTTAAGAAGCAAGCCGAATTCATAGCTCTCAATCAGGGAAGCCGAACGGTGGAAGGATATGAGATGGAGTTTGCCAGATTGTCTCGGTTTGCCCCTACCATGTTGCTACAAAGGCCGACAAAGTAGAACGGTTTATGACGGGTTTGAGGGATGACATACAAGGTAGCGTTGATGCCCATCAACCACCGGACTACGCCACGATAGTCAGAGTGGCTGAGTTAGTAGATCGTTGTCCAACAACTGCGCCTCGAGCGACCTCGGAAAAAGGACCCTCCTCAGGTCAGAAGAGGTGGTTCCACCAAACATCGGATATCGTGCAATAATCCCAAGACATAGTTTTGAATCCACCTCGGTCCGAAGCCCAGGGACAGCAAACTAACCAAGGGAATACTGTTTGCGAGAAGCCGATGTGTAATAATTGTGGAAAGCGCCACTGGGGGGCGTTGCTTGTTGGGAGCCTGCGTGTGTTTTCGATGTGGCCAGGAGGGCCATATGGCATCAAACTGTACCCAAAAGAGCACTGAAGGAAGAAGCTCTACTACTTAGGAAAGTAGGCTAGTTCGACTAGCTCACCCCATCTTCTCCCGTCACCTCCACGATGTCCAGATCGGTCGCACCCCTGCAACGTCACCACCGTCTCCCTCCCTTTGCGAGTTCCTCTCTCTCACTCGCTCCCTCTCGACTCTTTGTATGCGTCGCACGCATCCACGTCCAAATCCGTCACAGGTTGCACAACTACAATGTCTCGAGTCGCCGCCAACGTCGCTGCGATTCGTCGCCGCTGTTCCGACCCGCGCGCGCCACCGTCACTGATTGCACCGCCCAGATTTGACGCGAATCATCGTCGCTTCAAGTGTTGGTTGCAGCAGCCATAGTCACGTATTTGGATTCGTTTGGGGTATGTCTAGGTGAGTTTCCATATTCTTAAGAATAGAAATTATCCCATAGATGTTTCCCATATCGATTCTAGGTTGTTGTGTGTTTCTGTCATTTAAGTCGAGTATTGACCACTCAAGTTACAGCCAAGCAAAAGGAATTATTTGGTTGGGTGAGTTTTATTTGCTCATTTAAGTCTCTGTTAGTGATCATTTTGATGTTTGGAGTTGACCCATTGTTAATTGAGCACATTTCAACGTTACCCTCTATTTTCAAGGATTGAGGTTGCTAGATTCAGTGATTTTAAGCATTGTCCATGTTGCACGAATTGCTAACCGCAAGTGTACGGGTCAAGTTATAATATAGTGAAAATAAATTTCGAATTTCGTCCTCTGGATTGGGTTTCTAGCAAATTTAATTACCGAAAATACTTTTGACCAATTTTATTTAGGAAACAAAATTTAGTGATAAAGAATGCAAAATCAAACACAAAACAAAAAAGAATGCGACAATCTAATGATGACAACAATCTTAGGGATTTGATTTCACCAATTGGGATTATGGATTAATTCATGGATTAATGACATGCTATGATTCATAAATCTTGGAATACTAAAATCACACATATCTCTCCCGAGCCTACTGAAGGTGTTTATATCAAACATGCGGAAGCAATTTAAAATCTTAGGCACACAATTTGATCAATTTAATCCTAGAAGACATGCTGTTCATAAGAACAAAAACAGAGTGATAAGGTACCTACCTCTTGAAGTTCCCAATTCGTATAATCTGATGCTTTATAATTCACTCGAACGACTTTTGGACAACCACTTGGATCTTCTCTACTATCCTCAAGCCTTGGAACGGATTGTGGGATTCTCAAATGATAGGAATTGGAAAGGAAAGCTTATGGGTATAAGCAAGCTTGAGAGTATGAGCATGGAAGTTCTTGAGAGAATTTTGACAGCATTTTAGGTTGAAGAAATCCCCCCATTTTCATCAGCACATCCTCTGTATATAGAGGAAAATCATGCACAATAATTGCCCCAAAAATTGACAACAATTTGGGAGTGATTTGAGTCATGGATTAGGTGGTGCAAAAAGACTAATCTAAGGTGATTAGTCATTAAGCACCACCTCCAAAAATTACAAACTTTTTGAATTTCTTTTAAATTCAAAAATTTGTAATTTTAAATACAAAATATGAATAATCCCACTCAATTATAATTTTATTTTAATTTAAATAAAACTTATTTAATTTAAAATAAAATCATTTAATTTAATGTCTTATATTAAATTAATACCACTTGTGCAATCTTGGTTTTTCTCCCAACGAAATTTCTCGAACATGAATCTTTATTCACATGTTTAATATTTAAATCATATTTAAACATATCAAACTTTCATTTTTAAGTTTAATTCATAATTAAACTAATATGTCGTTAGATATCGTATATAAGCGACTTTTGTATCATTTTCCAAAATTTTGAACATTTCAAATATTAACCTATCATCTTGTTCCAAGTTTTATTCCTTTTGAGCTAGTAGAGGGACCTAATGGACCTACAGATCATGGGCTCCAACGAAATGATGATAACCGATTAAACTCATTAACCTAGTCATTCATCGTTCGTTAGCTTCCGGGACACTCCACTATAGCCCGTAGGTGCACTCCCCTCACTGTAGATATAGTTAGCTTCCGGGACACTCCACTATAGCCCGTAGCTGCACTCCCCTCACTGTAGATATAGTTCTTGTCCACTTTAGATAACCATGATTAGTAAGTCGACCCTTCACCGGTTGTTCGTAACTAGAGCAAGGTCAAATGTCTGTTTTACCCCTATAGTTACATTTTATTCCTTAAGTTCCACTGATCCTCTAATGAACAACTAGTTCGCGATACAATCATTGAACCAAGTCCCTTTCAAGGTTATGAGAGGGCGGGGCCCCTTTGTTCAAGCCTCGGAGTCAGCACTTAAGAGAACAACCTTTACTAACCCTAAAACGGGTAGCAGTGAATTGCATCTTGCAAAGCTATGTCCCCAGCTATCCATTTAGTCTTATCCCCAAAATGGTAGGCTTATTGAGTCGGCGATGATTCGCCACTCTCACCCATGAGAATGAAAGGATAATCCTAAATAAACAGGAGTTCATAGTTAGCTCAGGATTAAGATCGAGTTACCTAGGTTATATGTATGAGATGTTCAGGTTCAACAGTAAATGGTGTTGAAAAGTGAAAGTGACTTATCTCTTGGTCCGATCTTTATGCAAACTCTTTGCATAGGACGCCCTCACTCACATGTCTTATACATGCACGATTAGAATCACATCGTCTGTCTTTAAAGAACAAAGCGAGTCGCGCCAATAGTGTCCCCATGATTAAGGTACCCAACCTTATCCATATACTATAGATCGTTTAGAATATTTACTTGAACTTGATCCATACTTATGTCACACATAAACTTCAAGTATACACAATATAGTCATGGATTCTTTAGTTTATTGGATTTGTGGTCATATTTAGGCAATACTAATCATTTAAAATCAATAACACTTTTATTGAATGGAAATAACTCTTTATTATAAACAGTCGTCAAAATGTTACATTTACTATCAACGAGTTTTTAGGGCATAAAACCAACACATACATGATTCTCCCACATGCAATGAACCCGATATCCCTATCTAAGTTCATTTAGCATGAAAAGCATTAAGGTTATCCTTTTTAACGATTTCTAGAATTAACTATTATCTCTCGGTCTGTAGCTAAATTCTCGTGATGCACAATGATTTCTAAGCTAAATCCTCTCTCTCGAGTTAGATTTAAAGACAATCAACATTCAATTCATGGCCGGTAAATTGAAAGCATTAAACATACATTATGCATAAATGAAATCATAACAACAATCCATAAAACCAATCCACAATTGCCCCAACGGCTACATCAATCCCTAAGAATTAAACTTAGCTACACATAATTCGCATTACGATATAAACTAAGTATAAATCAGCCATAAAAACTACAAAAGCAAAGGGTAAAGAGAATTAAATTCTAGGTAGGCCGAGACCGCACGTCCCCGTTACAATCCATACGAACAAAGCTTTGATTCCTGCTTTTTCCCCCTTGTTTTAGCTTCAACAGCCCCTTTTTCCTATGTTTTACGACTCCAAAATCACCAAAGAAGGTCCCCCAAAAAGACCTAATCGCAATCTTTAAATAAGGCAAAAATTGGGCACAGCGTCGCGACGCTATAGGGGAAGCATCGCGACGTTGTCGCGATTCCTCAAATCTGGAAAGTCAAGTTTGCAAATCTGTCGCGACGCTGTAGCCAATTGCCACGTATCATCATTCTGGAAGGCCAGCGTCTCGACGCCCCAATGCTAGGGTCTCGACGCTGGTCCCTATTTTTGCCCAATCTTGATCCAACTTCGTTCTTTTGCCTCTTTTCGCATCCCGAACATCCAATTTGCTCCAATTTCTCGATTAAACCTCCAAAATATATTTCCTACAAATAAAACATATAGATGCATTATTTTGGCCAAATAATTGTAAAAGACTAGCTTAATTAATTATAGAAAAATAGCTAGCTATGCTCGCTATCAGTACAGCAGCTGTTTAGGCCTTCTCGGGTGAGTATTCAAGGGTAAAGACCTCCTTTAAGCATGTTTGAGTTTAATGGAATTGTTGGACACAAATTTCTAATCCTAGAAAGCCTTTTATGTGTAGTTGTGGGCATTATTGGCTAAAGATTTAGAAAATCATTGGATTAGGATTTTGGAGTAAAAATTATTGGGCGATACTGTGTAAGTAATTCACCTATCAACACGTTGGAAATTTATTGTTGACTGTCAAAATTGTTGTTCGTCATGATGATTGCAAAATTATTGGGTGCTAAACTGTTTTGATGGTTGAGCATGAATTGGAATGTTATTATGTGAACTTTGCTTTGATATATTCTTGTGTGCAAATGAGGACTTTAATGTTTCTTCATGATGACATTATTGGAATGAAATGAAAATATGTTGTGTGGCATTATCATAAAGTTAGACAAGGGACCTCACGTGCATATGTATGACCCACAGTGACGTACAATCTTAAAAGTTTTGCTATTGAAAAGCTTGGTGATATGGGCAAGAGTTTTAATTAAAACTTGGCAATATGGTCAAGATGTGTTTTTCATTTTATAATTTTCCTAAAACTTGACGATATGGTCAAGGAAATGATTTTGGCATTTATTTCAAAACCGGGCGATATGGCCATGACGATAGGTGGTGATATGGTCACAATAAAGTTTTTAGTGGTGATATGGTCACAATAAAGTTTTTAGTGGTGATAAGGTCACATAATAGTTTTCGTGGCGATAGGGTAACATTTGGCGTTATGGCCAAGGAATAAAGTTTTATAAGGCAAAATTAGTTCCCCTCATAAATTTTTGTGCTTGCATAACCAACCATGGTAGAAGGGTTACTTACGGAGTATTTTTAATACTCATTCTTTGTTTATTTTAATTTTTTTTAGGCAAGGGCGAGAATGTGTTAGGCGACTAATTAAACACACATATTTTACTTCCTCACATTAGTTTTTGTTATTTGAATTTTCTATGTAAATGTTCAAAAACTAATCTTTTTTATTGCATTTTGAGGCTCTCAAATATTTTTATGTTTTACTAGTTTTCTTGGGATCTCATACAATGGTTTTACTAAAGTTATTTAACTATTTTATGCATTCTAGATTTATAGGAAAAATTTTACTTCATAGTTCTTTGAATCATTCATATGCATATAGTAACGTCCCTAGGCAGTCTTTAGGTTTCAAAAAGTTGGGGCGTTACATGTATGCTTCTGTCTAGTTCATTCCCGACCGGTTCTTTACTCAGAGCAGCTTGGTTTGGTTAATTTATGGTCGGTTCTGCCATTTTTCTTCACTGATTGGATCGGTTCGGCAATGTTTGGGTTGGTTCAAGCAATTTTAAGAAGTTTTGGGCTGATTAGAAATGTTCGGGAGTGATCCAAGGCGTTTTCTAAATTATTAATGTAATAATTTAGTTTATTTGCTTGATTTAGATGCAAAAATTGGTCCACTTTAGTGTGCTTAATTTATTATGTATTATGAGTGTTTGTTTTAAATTAAATTAGAATCATATATGCATATTGCATGCCATATAGATTTAAAATCCCACCATAGGAAAGCATGTTTCATGGATTAGTAATTATTATAAGTGTTATAATCAAATTGGAATGCATGATTCAGGGTTTCATGTTAGATGCATGTTGAATGGTCTAATTTAGTTTAGCTCGATTAATATAAAATGTTATATTAATAAACGAAAACGAACAAGCATGCAGCAGGAAACCACCTTAGCATAGACGAATGTTATAAATTTATCGTTATTTATAAATAGTTATAAATTGAGATAGACGAAAAAATCTATAACAAGATAAATGCAAGCTCACTTAGGTTAATGAACCTCAAACTCGAACAATTCGCATAGAATAGGTCGATATCTTGTAAAGCTAAGGTTACAAGCGAACTCACCCGATAAGATGTTGTCTAAGGCTGAAGGTATTTAAGTTGACGGTTTACGGAACACCTCCTACTTGGGCATCGAGTCGGTACTTGAGTTAGGTTAACCCGAGCTTTATGAGCATGCGTGAGCGATGTAATGTTTAGAAGAGTTTATCACCTAGACATCGTATTTATAAAGCGTTATACACACCTAGACGTAGGTTGCTTCTACATGGTACTTTATATAACCTTATATTTGCTTGTTATACATTTTCATCACCATTAGAAGCATGTTATAGGGCTAATTCATTAAAAGTTATATTAGTTATAAAAGTTAATGAATTGAAATCGTCAAATCTATAACAAAAAGATGCATGCTATCATAGGATCTTAGGGATTGAGTTAAATTTAAATGGTTTAAAATTTAATAGACTTAAGATCATGATTCTAATAGGATTAGAATATCCTACTTAGTATTTTAAGTAGAGTTAAACCATTATAAAGTAGGATATAAGACTTCGGTTATAAGGGAACTTGATAAGTCCAATTTTGTAATGCCCCAGGATTTTAATAGCTATCCTATCGACATTACTAACACTTAACCCAAAACTAACCGCGTGCACTGAAAATTTCGGCCACATAACGACATACATAGGACTAACCCAAAATTCGTCTTTAACCTGCTAAGCATAAAACACTTCTAATTGAAATTATCAAACGCCTCCACCAAACTACAACCCAGCAGAACATTCACAAAACCAGCTGCAAGTCAGGTCTCGCACTTTCAACTACTAACTAACCAGAAACACGAGGTTAACCAAGCTTATAAGCATTAGCTCATTCGGAACAAACTTAATAATTAATAACTGAATGAATAAATAGAGTTCTTTTAAACAAGGACAACTAATACTAGAGTCTCACAAGAATGAATTTGAAACTGAACAATTAGGACATCCAACTGCCCAACCAATAAAACATTACTATCCCATCAAGGCTGAACAACGAGATATCTGACATGATAGTAAAAGGGAAAACGAAACAACTAGGTAAGGTCCTTCCTCGTATGCCTCATCTGCATCACCATGGTCCACGCAGTCCTCATAACCTGCAAAATCTGGTAGTTGGGGGGAGAGAGAGGGGAGAGGGTTAGTACACTAAGGTATTGGTAAGCAGCCCCTACCAGAGAAGCCATCAAGCAGCAAAGAAGCAAACAACATGCTCTTCATGCACAAACAACATGCTTTTTACAAGCGGTAAACACAATGTCATACTCAAAAGCTAGTAAAACAAATGACTCTCCTAAGCCATATCTCATGCATCTCTCTATGCAACTTGCTAACCACTCAGGCTCCACAAGCTCACTCAACGCTCATATTTAGCCCTCACATGGCTCTCCACACATGATTTCCGCGTCACGCTCCGCAAAACTCTCCAAGACTGACCCTTCGAGTTGCACCGATCCCTGACCATTTATACCCAGGGCCTCGACACTTCTCTACAGAGCTCGGCATTCGACCCTTGACCATTTATACCCAAGGCCTCGAACTGTGTATCGACCCTTGACCATTTTCACCCAAGGCCTCGATGACTAAGCAACGTATTGACCCTTGACCATCTATACCCAAAGCCTCAATACTTGCCTCAAGACTCATCACATCGACCCTTGACCATTTATACCCAAGGCCTCGATGCTCCTCTTTCTAACATTGGCATATCGACCCTCGACCATTTATACCCGAGGTATCGACATCCAATAGTGATATATCAGTCCCCGACCATTTATACCCGAGGCCCTGATAATCAATCACAATGCTAGTCCTCTTTAAACATATGGTGACATGTCACCCCTCGACCATTTGTACCCGAGGTGCACTGACATTCACCCATCTTGCCCTTTTTCACATTTTAAGTCCCTGACCTCTATCTCACCACTATCTAGAATGCATATGCCCTGCGGCACTTCCAGACTCACGTACCATGCCCACCAAGCATATACATGTAATCACATGCTCTCAACTCATGCTTATCTCACGAATACCAAACAGAACCAACATGCTTTACAACCAATCAACACGCAACAACAGTTCATGCTTTCCAAAGATTTCATATATATATATACATATTTATTTAGAGAAACAAGGAACAAGAGACTACATCAGATAAGAACTACTTACCAATAAGCGCTCCTAAGCAACCTAAAAACCAACAAAATGACCCAGAAGAGCCTAAGGAGCCCGAACTACAACCAACAACTTCTAAGGGTTAGGAAATAATTTTTAAGCACCTAATAGACTTGAGGAAAGGAAGTAGGGGTGCTGGAATTTACCGTTCAACATCCGAAAGACCTCGAACACGTGTTCTCCAGCAAGCAAAGAGGTTTAAAACCACTTGCTTAGAGACCCTAGGCACTGGGTGTTTCAAGTTTAAGGCTCAACGGACGATGGGTCACAAGACAGGGATGATTTCGAACCCAAGACAGCTCCGAACAGCACTGAAAAAACAAGAATCAACCACGAAACTCAATTTAAACATCGAACAAGAGTGGGTAAACATATTTCGAGCTTAATAAGTCATGGGTAACACTGAGAGCTTACCAAAAGAGCCTAAACACGCTTGAAACGATCCTTAAATCAGCCCGAACGCATCTAAAGCGCAGGAATAACGAAGATTCTGCCTTCTACCCACAAGCCTGGCCGAAAAAAACAGGAAAAAGATCGATTAACACGGTGCCCGCAAAACTCGAATGGAAGAAAACTCAACATACTGAACTAAAAGAAGAAAATCGAAGCGGAACAGCGACTTACACTCAACCTACCCACGAAGGAAGAAGACGAGACGATGACGCAACTAGAAACGGCTGCGCTGCGAGCAGGGAAAGCGGCACCGTCCACGCGAGAGGGAGAGGAAATTCCAAGCTTACCCAGAACGAAGGAGAAGAACAACGGCAGACCTTCGCGCGTGGGTCTCGTTGCCGACGCTTGAGCAACGCGAGAGGGAAATCGATAGAGGCAGACGCCACTGCTGCACGCGAGGAGAACGACGCCGTGGGTCAGCTGCTGGCGGCGAACACGTGCGGGGAGATGGCTGCGTAGCTCACGGCGGCAGGCAAGCGACGCACGGAAAGAGGAAGAGATGAAGAGGCCTCCGGGGGGCTAGGCTGCTAAGAAAAAGAGAGGGAAAGAATTAGAACTTAGGGTTTTCTTCCTTTTTCTTTTCTTTTACTTAAATTAAAACCCTAAGAAAGAAAAACCCAATTAAATAGAAATTAGGCTCTTATCTTAGAATTTCATTTAAAATCCCAAACTTATCTCCTTAAAATATTTGGGAAAGAAAATAGCCCAATTAAATTGGGATTTCGGTCTTTCGATATTTAAAATAAATATCAATTTTAAACCTCCAAACTTCGGGAATTTAAAGATTTAATTAAAAATCTCATTTCCCTAAATTTTCAAAATTTAATTTAACGACCCACGGCTAAACTCTAATTCTAATTTTCCAAATTAGAATAAGAACGCCCAATAAATTCCAAAACGGCTCGATTTCGAAACTCGAGGCGTTACAAATTTATTATACACTTTTCTTATCTCAGTTGAATTCCTTGAGTAAAATTCTTTAAAATGAGTATAATATGTCTATAGGTCCTCACCGGAGCTTTGGAAGCGGTTCGGGGCTTAAACAAGCGAAACCGGAGTGTAAAATGACATTTCTACCCTTGGAGCCGTCGAAGCGTCGAGACGCTGCTGTTGAAGGGTCGGAACGCTGCTCAAATAAGGAAAAGTCATGGGCACCAAGTTGAAGCGAGAGTTGAGTGATCTGCAGATTTTTTTCCATATTGAAGGCGAAGCGTCGAGAAGCTGTGTCCTAGCGTCTCGATGCTAGGCAGTTTTCCAGAATTGATTTTTCCCATTTTTGGCTGGAATTTTTCCTTGTTTGAAGACCCAATTCAGCACCATTCCACCACGAATTGAAGGCCAAGAAACACTATAAATATAGTAGGTTTAGAATCATCCCTCAACACATAATTCACTACAACTTTGGAGTCCATCTCTCTCCCCCTTTTCCACCATTCTTCTTAGTTTTTGTTTTTATTGCTTTCTTTGATGTATTCCATGAAGAATCAAGCTTGTTCTTGTTCCATGAGAGGCTAGATTCTTCATTCATGTAACCGGGGTGTCAAAGAGTAAGTTCATATTCTTTAATGAAATTTCTTGTTTGAATTATCAAAGCATGTTTTTTGTGATTTTAGTTCTTTTTCTATAAGTTTAGATCGTGCTAGGAAAGATTGACAACCTTGACCGCGCCCTTTCTAAATTTACTTGTTAAATCTTCGTAGCATATAGGTTAACGTTATGTTTTTACGCATGCGTCCCTAGAACTAAATGATTTAATTAATTGTAATTGTGGTTTGTTGCCCGTTGCATGTAAATTAACTCGGCTAGATCCCATTGCGATTTAGGTTAATTAATCGGCCAATTAATTAGTTTAATTGAACAACGTTATTCAATATCCTTCTCTGTTAATGAAGCATTCATAAAAAAAAGAGGTATTAATGTTTGCCCTGCAAACATGGAGAATAATTTATATTTCTTAAAACCAATTGAGTCTAAAGCTATTTTAAATCATGAGATGTTTGAAACTGCTGAGACTCAACATAAAAGATGGAAAGTTTCTCAAGATACCTATCTCTGGCACTTGAGGTAACGCCATATTAATTTGAGATTGGTTAAAAATGGACTTATAAAAAAGTTAGAAGATAACTCCTTACCTCTCTTTGAGTTATGCCTTCTGAAGGAATGAAAATCCTCTGCAGCGGAAGCGTATATCAGATTGTTCGTTTTTAATTTGGTTTCACAGAAAACACCGGTACATTAGCCAACAAATTTCAGAACAATTCTAAAACATAAAAGGATTAAGCATTGGGATTTCTAAAACTAAACTAATTAGGATTAGAAACCTACTTGTTGAAGAACGAATTTCTTCTCTGGACAATGCTCCTCAACGAACACTTCCAATCAGATCACCCTCTTAATTCATGAGGTAGAGATTGTGGGATCTCAATCTTGAAGAGTTGGGAATATTTTCAGCAACAAGGTTGCTGTACTTTTTCTTGAGAGTGTATCTTGAAAGAGAGTTTCCAAGAGAGATCAAAATGGAATCTTGAATAGAACTTCCTTCTGCCCCCATTTACACGTTGGTTGTAGGGACGGGAGTTACAATCATGTAACTCCGCAAGAGGTGTCAATACCTCATTCCTTGAATGATTAATTTAACCTATTAAATTAATAATTACACAAACTATGTATTATTCACACATTTAATCAAATAAAAAATTCAATTAAATTAATTTTAACATGTAGTTCCAAATTCAATTAAATCATATTTAATTGAATTAATTCAACCAACTAATTAAATATCATATATCTAATTAACTTTATATTTGAATCTAATCCAAAAATGTTCTCTCTTTTAACCTATAGTTTTAATGTGCATCAAATGTACATTAATTATTAACTACATAATTAATTTAATTAAATCACATTTAATTTAATTAATTAATTCTACAATTAATTAATTCATTAACTAAATATTATATATTTAATTAATTTACTATTTGAATCATAATTCAAATAATTCTCTCATATACTATAGTTTTAATATGAATCTCATTCACATTAAATTTAACCTATAGTTTCGATATGAATTTAATTCATATTTAATATTTGAACTCTTTCAAATATTTAATTCTCTCATTAATTAATTTTGAATCACATCCAAAATTAATTTTATACTATAAAGTTTAATTCACCAATTAAACTTATATTATAATGTATCTTGATACATTATCTGAATTGTAACAAATACAATTTAATTCCCTTAACGAATTTGAACACACTTCAAATTCTATTCAAGACTATTTAACCTCAGAACCCTTTATGAGCTAGCAGGTGGACCTAATGGACCTACAGATCAGAAGCTCCAACGATACAAAACTAATTGGCTAAACTCATTAATCAAGTTAGTCAACATTCGTTAACTGTGGGTCACTCCACTAAAGACCCACAACTGCACTCTTCTCACTGTAGAATATTTTTGTGTTCGCGGATATTGACCAATAACAGTAAGTCAATCCTTCACGAGTGTTCGTAACGCCAGCTGGGTCAAATTACCGTTTTACCCCTTGGTTACGTCTGGATCCTTAAGTACCACTGATTCCTGTAATGAACAATCTGTTTATGACCCAATCAATAAACAGCAGTTCCTCTAGGGCTAGGAGAGGATGGGCGCCCTTGTTCAAGACCTTGAATCAGCCCTCAAGGGAACACAAATCTGCTTACCCCAATAGGGGAAGGAGTGAATTCCATCTTATATTGTCATGTTCCCAGCCCCCCACTCGGTCTTATCCCCAAAAGGGTAGGCTTATTGAGTCGGGTGCAGGCCACTTTCACCCGTACTAATCAAAGGACAATCCCTCGTGAGAAGGAGTTCATGACACACTCAGGATTAAGACTGAGTTACCTAGGTCATCCTATTGAAACAGTAACCTAACTAGTTAACGGTGTTACATCTAGTGGTTTACTATTTCGTGGTCCAGTCTTATGTAAACTCATTGATAGTGGGCAGAAATGTCGCTATTTTAGTCGTAAAATATTAAACTTTGTAGAGCTTTAATTGTGTTTTTATTAAGAAATTCTAATTTAATTTATTATTTTGTCCTATGGAGCACTTTATGGATTTTTGGTGGAAAAAGGCCCTAAAATGAGAAATCCAACCCAAATTCCCATCCATGGGTCAAGGGGAAGCCTAAGAAGTCAACCATTCAAAGAAGATCCAAAAAGAAAGGAAGAAAGGCCCAAATCCAAGCCTAAATTCGCGCCAGCCTGTTATGGAAACCGCACAGCGTCGAGACGCTGACCCATTTCTTGCTGAATGACGTCACAGCGTCGCGACACTGGTCTATTTTCGGGCCTGTATAAGGCGCCACTTGGTGCCCATTTTATGCATCAATCATTCATTGTTCCATCTATTCCTTTCTTTCCTTGGCTCCTTTGGAGCCTTCTCTCAAGGCTTTTTAGCATTTTTTAGAGTTCTTTAGTGGAAAAATTTTGGGGAGCTTTGGGGAGCACTCTAAGAGGCTCAAGGTGTGCTCGTAGGGACTCCAAGTGTCAGTGATGGGGTCTTCGACGATAATTTCCTTTCGTTTTATTTTGCTCATATATATGTTTCCATTGTATATTTTATGAATACTTTAGCCATGTGTAGCTAAACCCCAATTTGGGGTCTTGAAATGAAATTGAATAGTTAAATGTTGTTATAATTGCCTATCTCTTGCCCCCGTATACCGATTATTTGTATGGATGCTCGTAATGCTGTATGCGATCTGGCCAATTGTATATTGATCCAATTCTTAATGGAAACTCGACGGAGAGAAATTAGGATAGATCATAATTCATGCAACTAGTTTAATTGCCCGTCGTGACAACGAGATTAGTTGGTTAAACTTAGATTCCTAAAATGAATCAGAGCGTAATAATTAACGAATTTTAGTGGCACTAAGGACACTTAGGTTGTTAAAATGGATTAATTATAATTAGGGGAGACCGACAGGAGAACCTATGTGACTAACGGAGATTCTAGGAGTATAATTAGTTGGGCAATGAGATAGGATAATTGTAATAATTATTTAGGTATTAATTGATTTTCAAGACCCCGTTTCTCACTAAAAACTCTTTCTCCACATTTTATTCTTCCTTGATTGATTGACTTTACTCTTTAATTGCTTTAATTTTAAATTCATTTTAATTTCATGTTTTAGTCCCTAAATATTATTTTTTCCCAAGTATTTCTAGTGTTCAAGAATTTATTGCTTTGCTTTATTCTCGCTTCACCTCCCTGTGGATTCGATACTCGGAATATTTCCGTTTTATATTACTCGCGGCCCGTACACTTGCGGTATTAGTAGCGGTGTAGACGTGCAACACTCATTCCATAGGATACCCCCGCTCGCATGTCTCTTATATGGACGTCTTGGATCAATACGTCTATATTGAATACAAAGCGGGCTGTATCACATAGTGTTACCAAGATAAGGTACCCAACCTTATCCTTGTACTATAGACCTTTTAGGTTGTTACTTGAACATCAATCCCTGTATGTCCCCACATACTAGTTAAAGTTACATGTAAACAACCTTGGATCTTAGTTTATTGGATTTGGGTCATGTTGTGCAGTTCTAGGCTTAATATGACAATAACACTTTATTAATACAAGTGTATAATTCGTTAATCATTCACTATCTAAGAGTTTTAGGACATAAAACCTAACACCTTCAAGGCAAGATGTCTAAACCACCTTTTACTAAAAAAGGTTATCGTGCAAAAGAGCCCCTAGAGCTCATACATTCGGTCCTCTATTGACCGATGAACGTTAGAACTCGAGGACTGTACGAATATTTCATTAGTTTCATTGATGGTTATTCACTGTATGGCTATCTCTACCTAATGCATCATAAGTCTAATGCCCTTGTAAAAATCAAGGAGTAAAGGCCGAGGTTGAGAACCTCTTAGATAAGATGATAAAAACACTTCGATCTGATCGAGGTGGAGAGTTTATGGACTCGAGATTCAAAGACGACTTGATAGACCATGGAACCACGTCCCAACTCTCAGCCCCTGGTACACCTCAGCAGAACAGTGTATCGGAAAGGAGAAACAGAACCCTGTTAGACATGTTTCGCTCGATGATGAGCTATGCTCAATTACTTAACTCGTTTTGGGATTATGTAGTAGAAATTGCTGCTTATATTCTAAACATTGTTTCCACAAAGAGTGTTTATCAGAAGCACCGTTTAAGCTATGGAAAGGGCGTAAAGCAGGTTTACGTCATTTTAGAATTTGGGGATCCCAACATACGTGTTGGAGGAAAATCTAAAGAAATTAGAACCTCGTTCAAGATTTTGCCTCTTTGTAGGCTATCCCAAAGAGACTAGACGTGGACATTTCTTCGATCCTGAAGATAATAAAGTATTTGTATCGACAGATGCTTCGTTCTTAGAAGAAGACCCCATCAGGAACCACAAGCCATAGAGTAAAATTGTTTTAAGTCATTTATCTAATAAAGCTGCGAAAACATCATCGAAAGTCGTCGATGAAGCTGGCACCTCCAGTCAGTCACGTCTTTCTTAAGAGATAAGAGAGTCTCGACGTAGTGGGAGTGTTATGAGATAACCTGGTCGCTATCTGGGTTTATCTGAAACTCCAATTGTCATGCCTGACGACAGAGTCGAGCATCCATTGACCTATAGACAAGTAATGAATGACGTCGACAAGGACGAATGGATTAAATCTATGGATCTTGAAATGGAGTCCATGTATTTTAATTCAGTATGGGAGCGTGTAGATCAACCTAAAGGGGTAAGACCCATAGGCTGTAAATGGATCTACAAGAGAAAATGAGACGCTGCTGGAAAGGTATAGACCTTTAAAGCACGACTTGTGGCAAAAGGTTTTACCCAACGAGAACGAATTGACTATGAAGAAACTTTCTCCCCGGTTGCCATGTTGAAGTCGATAAGGATACTTCTATCCATTGCCATATTCTATGATTATGAGATTTAGTTGTTTTATTATGCTGGATTGATTTTTGGTATGAATGTGTTTTTATTTTATTCATGCAATTTTGTTTAATGTTTTCAATTACTTGATCGCTAATTGGATGATTTGAGTGTTGAATCTTGCTCGGGAGAGGGGGTTTTGCCTAGACTCACTTATTTAATTGCATGACTAAAGTTGAGTTTCTAAGTTTGTGAGGAAATTTAGATTTTCTTTAGAAGTATAACAAGGACTAAATCAAATAATGTCGTGCATGCTAATAGACTTAGATAGTGATATTGGGTTTATTGTATGCGTGAGAATCAATTATGCTCGGGGGAGATAATTGTGATAAAAGTTTCATTGGCTTGTAAAATAATTGCCGATAAATTCATTCCAATTAATCAATCCTCAATCTTAATCAATGAAATAAATTCCATAAGAATCTTTCCATTTGAGTCTCCACCTCTTATTTTATGGTTTTTTCTTTAAATTTATCTTTATCATTAAGTTTTGCTCCCTAAAAAAAATTGGACAAGATTATTCACGGTACTTAATTTGCTTGAAAACCAATCCAGAGGACGACACTCGTTTAATCATGAAAACACTATATTATTACTTGACTCGTACACTTGCGCTAAGAAAATTGCGCTTCAAGAGTTCAACAAATTTTTTAGTTTTTTATGTGGACGATATCCTACTCATCAAGAATGATGTAGGTTACCTTACAGACTTCAAACAATGGCTAGCAACTCAGTTCAAAATGAAATATTTGGGTGAGATACAATATGTTCCAGGGATCCAAATTATTTGGGACTGAAAGAACAAAATGCTAGCTCTGTCTTAAGCATCTTATATTAAACAAGTTGTTGATTAGACATAAGATGCAGAATTCCAATAATGGTTTGTTACCTTTCAGGCACGAAATAATTTTGTCTAAGGAACAATGTCCTAAGACGCCTCAAGAAGTTGAGGACATGAGACATATTCCCTATGCCTCTGCAGTAGGCAGCCTGATGTATGTCATGTTGTGTACAAAGCCTGACATTAGTTATGTAGTAGGGAGTGTCAGTAGATATTAATCTAATCCAGATTTTGATCACTGGACTGTTGTTAAGAATATCCTCAAGTATCTTAAGAGAACGAGGGATTATATGCTTTGGTATGGTGATAAGGATTTGATCCTTACAGGGTACGCTGATCCTGACTTCCAAACCAATAAGGATTTGAGGAAATCCACATCGGGTTCAGTATTCACTATAAATGGAGGAGCAATAGTGTGGCGTAGCATCAAACAATGATGCATAGTAGACTCGACCATGGAGGCCGAATACGGTTCTGCTTGCGAAGAAGCGAAAGAGGCGCTATGGCTCAGGAAATTCTTGATCGATTTGGACGTCGTTCCAAATATGTGTCTGCCCATCACCCTATACTGTGATAATAGCGGTGTAGTTGCAAACTCAAAAGAACCTAGAAGCCATAAACGAGGTAAGCACATTGAGAGGAAATATCATCTCATCGGGGGGATAGTGCACCAAGGAGATGTGATTGTCACAAAGATAGCGTCGAAGCACAACATTGTTGATCCATTCACGAAGGCTCCCACGACTAAAGTGTTCGATAGTTATCTAGAGGGTCTAGGTCAGCGAGATATGTATAGAAAAAAATCTAGGGCAAGTGAGAGAATTGTAATCGGTATTTGATACCCTAATGTACTGGGTATTGTAATGCCCTAATTTATTGTATTTGTAAATTGTTATCGATACAAGTATTTATTCACTACCTGCTGTTATGGATTATTGTACACCCCACTAAACTAGGTTTTTAGTGCAAGTGGGAGATTGTTGGAATTGGTGCCCTAAAACTCGTAGATAGTGAATGAAACAAATAGTTATATGTTTGTTCAATAAAGTTGTTATCGAGTTTTTGTTCACTTAATGTCAGTGATCCGTAGGTCCATCAGGTCCCCCTGCTAGCTCATACAGAATAAACCTTAGAATAAGTATGATGAAGAGTTTGAGACGTTCAAATTCATTATAGGGAGTTGTTGTTAAATTATATTCGATATATTTAATGTTAAAGTTTAGTTAAAAATGAAATCCCACGATTTCTTCCCCCCCCAGCGTCTTATTCTCTCTCTCTCCCTCTGCGATTTTTATCCCTCTCACGTCTCTATCTACACCACACGCTACCACACCGCCGCCTAGCTCACCCCCTCTTCTCCCGTCACCTCCACGATGTCCAGATCCGTCGCACCCCTGCAACGTCACCACCGTCTCCCTCTCTTTGCGAGTTCCTCTCTCTCACTCGCTCCCTCTCGTCTCTTTGTATGCGCCGCACACATCCACGTCCAAATCCGTCGTAGGTTGCACCACTGTAATGTCTCGAGTCGCCGCCACCGCCACTGCGATTCGTCGCCGCTGTTCCGACCCACGCGAGCCACCGTCACTAATTGCACCGCCCAGATCTGCCGCGAATCATCGTCGCTTCAAGTGTTGGTTGCAGCAGCATAGTCACGTATTTGGTTTCGTTTGGGGTATGTCTAGGTGAGGTTCCATATTCTTAAGAATAGAAATTATCCCATTGATGTTTCCCATGTCGATTCTAGGTTGTTGTGTGTTTCTGTCATTCAAGTCGAGTATTGACCACTCAAGTTACAGCCAAGCAAAAGAAATTATTTGGTTGGGTGAGTTTTATTTGCTCATTTAAGTCTCTGTTAGTGATCATTTTGATGTTTGAAGTTGACCCATTGTTAATTGAGCACATTTCAACGTTACCCTCTATTTTTCCAGTATTGAGGTTGCTATATTCAGTGATTTTAAGTATTGTCCAAGATGCACGAATTGTTAACCGCAAGTGTACGGGTCAAGTTATAATATAGTGAAAATAAATTTCGAATGTCGTCCTCTGGATTGGGTTTCTAGCAAATTTAATTACTGAAAATACTTTTGACCAATTTTATTTAGGGAACAAGATTTAGTGATAAAGAATGCAAAATCAAACACAAGACAAAAAAGAATGCGACAATCTAATGATGACAACGATCTTAGGGATTTGATTTCACCAATTTGGATTATGGATTAATTCATGGATTAATGACATGCTATGATTCATAAATCTTGGAATACTAAAATCACACATATCCCTCCCGAGCATACTGAAGGTGTTTATATCAAACATGCGGAAGCAATTTAAAATCTTAGGCACACAATTTGATCAATTTAATCCTAGAAAACATGCTGTTCATAAGAACAAAAATAGAGTGATAAGGTACCTACCTCTTGAAGTTCCCAATTCGTATAATCCGATGCTTTATAATTCACTCGAACGGCTTTTGGACAACCACTTGGATCTTCTCTACTATCCTCAAGCCTTGGAACGGATTGTGGGATTCTCAAATGATACGAATCAGAAAGGAAAGCTTATGGGTATAAGCAAGCTTGAGAGTATGAGCATGCAAGTTCTTGGGAGAATTTCGGCAGCATTTTAAGTTGAAGAAATCCCCCCATTTTCATCAACACATCCTCTATATATAGAGGAAAATCATGCACAATAATTGCCCAAAAAATTGACAACAATTTGGGAGTGATTTTAGTCATGGAATAGAGTGATAAGGTACCTACCTCTTGAAGTTCCCAATTCGTATAATCCGATGCTTTATAATTCACTCGAACGGCTTTTGGACAACCACTTGGATCTTCTCTACTATCCTCAAGCCTTGGAACGGATTGTGGGATTCTCAAATGATAGGAATCGGAAAGGAAAGCTTATGGGTATAAGCAAGCTTGAGAGTATGAGCATGCAAGTTCTTGGGAGAATTTCGGCAGCATTTTAGGTTGAAGAAATCCCCCCATTTTAATCAGTACATCCTCTATATATAGAGGAAAATCATGCACAAGAATTGCCCAAAAAATTGACAACAATTTGGGAGTGATTTGAGTCATGGATTAGGTGGTGCAAGAAGACTAATCTAAGGTGATTAGCCATTAAGCACCACCTCCAAAAATTACAAACTTTTTGAATTTCTTTTAAATTCAAAAATTTGTAATTTTAAATACAAAATATGAATAATGCCACTCAATTATAATTTTATTTTAATTTAAATAAAACTTATTTAATTTAAAATAAAATCATTTAATTTAATATCTTATATTAAATTAATACCACTTGTGCAATCTTGGTTTTTCTCCCAACGAAATTTCTCGAACATGAATCTTTATTCACGTGTTTAATATTTAAATCATATTTAAATATATCCAACTCTCATTTTTAAGTTTAATTCATAATTAAACTAATATGTTGTTAGATATCGTATATAAGCGACTTTTGTATCATTTTCCGAAATTTTGAACGTTTCAAATATTAACCTATCATATTGTTACAAGTTTTATTCCTACTGAGCTAGTAGATAGACCTAATGGACCTACAGATCATGGGCTCCAACGAAATGATGATAACCGATTAAACTCATTAACCTAGTCACTCATCGTTCGTTAGCTTCCGGGACACTCCACTATAGCCCGTAGCTGCACTCCCCTCACTGTAGATATATTTTTTGTCCACTTTAGATAACCATGATTAGTAAGTCGACCCTTCACCGGTTGTTCGTAACTAGAGCTAGGTCAAATGTCTGTTTTACCCCTATAGTTACATTTTATTCCTTAAGTTCCACTGATCCTCTAATGAACAACTAGTTCGTGATACAATCACTGAACCAAGTCCCTTTCAAGGTTATGAGAGGGTTGGGCCCCTTTGTTCAAGCCTCGGAGTCAGCACTTAAGAGAACAACCTTTACTAACCCTAAAACCGGGTAGCAGTGAATTCCATCCTGTAAAGCTATGTCCCCAGCTATCCATTTAGCCTTATCCCCAAAATGGTAGGCTTATTGAGTCGGCGATGATTGGCCACTCTCACCCATGCAAATCAAAGGATAATCCTAAATAAACAGGAGTTCGTAGTTAGCTCAGGATTAAGATCGAGTTACCTAGGTTATATGTATGAGGTGTTCAGGTTCAACAGTAAACGATGTTGAAAAGTGAAAGTGACTTATCTCTTGGTCCGATCTCTATGCAAACTCTTTGCATAGGACGCCCTCACTCACATGTCTTATACATGAACGATTAGGATCACATGGTCTGTCTTTAAAGAACAAAGCGAGCCGCGCCAATAGTGTCCCCATGATTAAGGTACCCAACCTTATCCATATACTATAGATCGTTTAGACTATTTACTTGAACTTGATCCATACTTATGTCACACATAAACTTCAAGTATAAACAATATAGTCATGGGTTCTTTAGTTTATTGGATTTGTGGTCATATTTAGGCAATACTAATCATTTAAAATCAATAACACTTTTATTGAATGGAAATAACTCTTTATTATAAACAGTCGTCAAAATGTTACATTTACTATCAACGAGTTTTTAGGGCATAAAACCAACACATACATGAATCTCCCACATGCAATGAACTCGATATCCCTATCTAAGTTCATTTAGCATGGAAAGCATTAAGGTTATCCTTTTTAACGATTTCTAGAATTAACTATTATCTCCCGATTAGTAGCTAAATTCTAGTTATGCACAATGATTTCTAAGCTAAATCCTCTCTCCCGAGTTAGATTTAAACACAATCAACATTCAATTCATAGCCGGTAAATTGAAAGCATTAAACATACATTATGCATAAATGAAATCATAACAACAATCCATAAAACCAATCCACAATTGGCCCAACGGCTACATCAATCCCTAAGAATTAAACTTAGCTACACATAATCCGCATTACGATATAAACTAAGTATAAATCAGCCATAAAAACTACAAAAGCAAAGGGTAAAGAGAATTAAATGCTAGGTAGGCCGAGATCGCACGTCCCCGTTACGATCCCTACGAACAAAGCTTTGATTCCTGCTTTTTCTCCCCTTTTTTTAGCTTCAACAACCCCTTTTTCCTCTGTTTTACCCTCTGTTTTACGACTCCAAAATCACCAAAGAAGGTCCCCCAAAAAGACCTAATCGCAATCTTTAAATAAGGCAAAAATTGGGCACAGCGTCGCAACGCTATAGGGGCAGCGTAACGTCGCGATTCTGCAAATCTGGAAAGTCAAGTCCGCAAATCCGTCACGACGTTGTAGCCTGTTGCAGCGTATCATCATTCTGGAAGGCCAGCGTCGAGACGCTCCAATGCTAGGGTCTCGACGCAGGTCCCTATTTATGCCCAATCTTGATCCAACTTCGCTCTTTTGCCTTTTTTCACATCCCGAACATCCAATCGCAATCTTTAAATAAGGAAAAAATTGGGCACAGCGTCGCGACGTTGTCGCGATTCCGCAAATCTGGAAAGTCAAGTCCGCAAATCTGTCGCGACGCTGTAGCCTGTTGCCGCGTATCATCATTCTGGAAGGCCAGCGTCGAGACGCTCCAATGCTAGGGTCTCGACGCTGGTCCCTATTTATGCCCAATCTTGATCCAACTTCGCTCTTTTGCCTTTTTTCACATCCCGAACATCCAATTTCCTCCAATTTCTCGATTAAACCTCCAAAATATATTTCCTACAAATAAAACATATAAATGCATTATTTTGGCCAAATAATTGTAAAAGACTAGCTTAAATAATTAGAGAAAAATAGCTAGCTATGCTCGCTATCAGTCCAGCAACTGTTTAGGCCTTCCCGGGTGAGTATTCAAGGGTAAAGACCTCCTTTAAACATGTTTGAGTTTAATGGAATTGTTGGACACAAATTTCTAATCCTAGAAAGCCTTTTATGTGTAGTTGTGGACATTCTTGGCTAAGGATTTAGAAAATCATTGGAGTAGGATTTTGGAGTACATATTATTGGGCGATACTGTGTAAGTAATTCACCTATCAGCACGTTGGAAATTTATTGTTGACTGTCAAAATTGTTGTTTGTCATGATGATTGCAAAATTATTGGGTGCTAAACTATTTTGATGGTGGAGCATGAATTGGAATGTTATTATGTGAACTTTGCTTTGATATATTCTTGTATGCAAATGAGGACTTTAATGTTTCTTCATGATGACATTATTGGAATGAAATGAAAATAAGTTAGACAAGGGACTTCACGTGCATACGTATGACCCACAGTGACGTACAATCTTAAAAGTTTTGCTATTGAAAAGCTTGGTGATATGGCCAAGAGTTTTAATTAAAACTTGGCAATATTGTCAAGATGTGTTTTTCTTTTTATAATTTCCCTAAAACTTGACGATATGGTCAAGGAAATGATTTTGGCATTTATTTCAAAACCGAGCGATATGGCCATGACGATAGGTGGTGATATGGTCACAATGAAGAGTTTTTAGTGGCGATAAGGTCACATAATAGTTTTCGTTGCGATAGGGTCACATTTGGCGTTATGGTCATGGAATAATGTTTTATAAGGCAAAATTAGGTCCCCTCATAAATTTTTGTGCTTGCATAACCAACCATGGTAGAAGATTTACTTACAGAGTATTTATAATACTCATTCTTTGTTTATTTTTATTTTTTTTAGGAAAGGGCGAGAAAGTGTTAAGCGACTAATTAAACGCACTTGCTGGTGGTGCCATGGGGGATGGTGTCAGCATAATTTACTTCCTCACATTAGTTTTTGTTATTTGAATGTTCTATGTAAATGTTCAAAAACTAATCTATTTTGTTGCATTTTGAGGTCCTCAAATATTTTTATATTTTACTAGTTTTCTTGGGATCTCAAACAATGGTTTTACTAAAATTATTTACCTATTTTATGCATTCTAGATTTATAGGAAAAATTTTACTTCATGGTTCTTTGAATCATTCATATGCATATAGTAACGTCCCTAGGTAGTCTTTAGGTTTCAAAAAGTCGGGGCGTTACATGTATGCTTCTGTCTGGTTCATTCCCGACCGGTTCTGTAACGCCGCAGGCCCAGGATTCGGAATCCGGATTCGGCACCTCACGGCCCTGGCATTCCCCTGCGACCTGGTCATGCCACCATACTTGTCTAAATCTACTTCTAAGATTGAAGACTGTACCCACAAACTAAATACTCAGTAAGTAACAATACTGCTAGACACTTGCAACAACCAAGGTTTCAACATTTTATTCGAGCTAAGGGCCCAAGGGTTAGGTCATCTCATTCTCGTTCATTTCATTTCATTTATCTGTAGTTCGGGTCTCGTGATCAATTAACTCACCTATATATATAAGTTTACCAACTCACTGGTAGTGCACAGGTGGGTATTTTGGGAGATCTCTACTCCTACTGATGGTAGAAGGCACCCAGTCAGTGGAGCTGAGTCTCGTCCCTCAAGGCACTAATGTGCGCATAGCGCTCTAAACTACCATTTCACTGTTGGGGCGTTCATGGGTTTAAGTCAGAAATTAACTTCCATAGTTAGTAAATGGCACCTAGTCTGCGAAGCCAAGTCCCGCCCATTAAGCCCCTCATTTTAGTCTAATACATCTCAGTCCTAGGTGTTTAATCGACACGACCCTCAACCAAGGCAACTAGCCCATTCTTTTCCCTTTCTTAATCCTTTACCCATTAGGACCCCTTAACTCTTACTAATTTTTAATTGCAACCCAGTTAACCAAATTCTTTTCTTTTACAGAGAATACTGACAGGCTAAACCGATATGCACCATCCCAACTCAATCAATCTCAAGTACAAGAAATGAAGGCGACAACAACACTCCTAAACAGAGATAAAACACAAACTCCCCATTGTCCACAAACAATGCCAGTCAACTTATAATATAAAACAGTCAAGCACTTTCACCTATCACATAGCACAAGTACACAACAACCAAATTCTTGAAGACAACCGTATTCATAACATCTCAATCTCAATCCAAATATTTAATACCAACTCATGCTAGGAGCAAACAGTCATTTCAATGCATAAACGTTTCATTCTAACGCAGCAAGTTACTTACCTGAGGTAACTAAGCTTGATTGAAAACACCCAAACAACTTGAAATAACGCCAACCACGTGATGCGAAATAATAGTCTATTAACACATAAATATATTCACACATAAGAGGCATAACAATCTCAATAATTTCCTAAAACACAAGACTTGAGAGGGTCGAAAACTCACACAAACAACACTAATGCTTGCTGTCCAACTACCAAATTCGCTTCTCCTTTACGAATTCGACAACCACCTACTACGGATACCTTAAATTAAGATCAACGTTAATGGGCATTCTGTCAAGGCATGAAAAACAACCAATAAACCTCAGCCTAGAAATCCTTACCCACTAGCTGAAATCATTGGACCTTCAAGATGCGTGAGGCTATTTATCTTAAGGCAGTGGCGGCGGCGATCGATTCAGACGACAGAAACAAGCAGATCTGAACGGCGGCAGCGTACCGATTTGCATGGCGGCGGCGTGCGATTGGGCGGCTGAATGCGGCGGCGGCGTGGCGAATGATCGGCTGGACGTGGCGGCTGCACGACAGCAGCGTGGGTTACAGACGGCGGTGCGTGGTCGGCGGCGGGTTGCAGAGAGGGAGAGAGAGCTGTGAGGGAGAGAGAGAGCCGAGAGAGAGAGAGCTCCGAGGGAGAGAGAGAGAGTGCTGCGAGGGAGAGATTACGGTGAGGGAGAGAGGGAGCTTGATTTTTTTTTTTTTAAACGGTCCAATGACCGAAAATCTGGGGGGGAAAATTCCCCCCACTTTCTCCTTGACTGGGTAAGTGGGAAAAACCCAAAATATCTCTCTTTCTTTTTTTTTTTTTTTTTTGAATTGACTTTTACAGGTTCTTTACTCAGGGCAGCTTGGTTTGGTTAATTTATGGTCGGTTCTGCCATTTTTTCTTCACCGATTGGATCGGTTCAGCAATGCTTGGGTTGGTTCAAGCAATTTTAAGAAGTTTTGGGTTGATTTGAAATGTTCGGAAGTGATCCAAGGCGTTTTCTAAATTATTAATGTAAGAATTTAGTTTATTTGCTTCATTTAGATGCCAAAATTGGTCCACTTTAGTGTGCTTAATTTATTATGTATTATGAGTGTTTGTTTTAAATTAAATTAGAATCATTTATGCATATTGCATGCCATATAGATTTAAAATCCCACCATAGGAAAGCATGTTTCATGGATTAGTAATTATTATAAGTGTTATAATCAAATTGGAATGCATGATTAAGGGTTTCATGTTAGATGCATGTTGAATGGTCTAATTTCGTTTAGCTAGATTAATATAAATAGTTATATTAATAAACGAAAACGAAGAAGCATGCAGCATGAAACCACCTTAGCATAGATGAATGTTATAGATTTATCATTATTTATAAATAGTTATAAAATGAGATAGACGTACAAATCTATAACAAGATAAATGCATGCTCACTTAGGTTAATGAACCTCAAACTCGAACAATTCGCAAAGAATAGGTCGATATCTTGTAAAGCTAAGGTTACAAGCGAACTCACATGATAAGATGTTGTCTAAGGCTGAAGGTATTTAAGTTGACGGTTTACGGAACACCTCCTACTTGGGCATCGAGTCAGTACTTGAGATAGGTGAACCCTAGCTTTATGAGCATGCGTGAGCGATGTAATGTTTAGAAGAGTTTATCACCTAGACATCGTAAGTATAAAGCGTTATACACACCTAGGCGTAGGTTGCTTTTACATGGTACTTTATATAACTTGATATTTGCTTGTTATACATTTTCATCACCATTAGAAGCATGTTATAGGGCTAATTCATTAAAAGTTATAATAGTTATAAAAGTTAATGAATTGAAACCGTCAAATCTATAACAAAAAGATGCATGCTATCATAGGATCTTAGGGATTGAGTTAAATTTAAATGGTTTATAATTTAATAGACATAAGATCATGATTCTAATAGGATTAGAATATCCTACTTAGTATTTTAAGTAGAGTTAAACCATTATAAAGTAGGATATAAGACTTCGGTTATAAGGGAACTTGATAAGTCCAATTTATTATACACTTAGAATCTTGCAATTTGCTTATCTCAGTTGAATTCCTTGCGTAAAATTCTTTAAAATGAGTATAATATGTCTATAGGTCCTCACCGGAGCTTTGGAAGCGGTTCGGGGCTTAAACGAGCGAAACCAGAGTGTAAAATGACATTTCTACCCTTGGAGCCGTCGAAGCGTCGAGACGCTGCTGTTGAAGGGTCGGAACGCTGCTGAAATAAGAAAAAGTCGTGGGCACCAAGTTGAAGCGAGAGCGTCGCGTCACTACAGCCTTAGCGTCGTGACGCTATGAGTGATCCGCAGATTTTTTTCCATATTGAAGGCGAAGCGTCGAGAAGCTGTGTCCTAGCTTCTCGATGCTAGGCAGTTTTCCATAATTGATTTTTTCCATTTTTGGCTGGAATTTTTCCTTGTTTGAAGACCCAATTCAGCACCATTCCACCACGAATTGAAGGCCAAGAAACACTATAAATATAGGGTCTTGGTGTAGGTTTAAAATAATCCCTCAACACATAATTCACTACAACTTTGGAGTCCATCTCTCTCCCCCTTTTCCACCATTCTTCTTAGTTTTTGTTTTTATTGCTTTCTTTGATGTATTCCATGAAGAATCAAGCTTCTTCTTGTTCCATGAGAGGCTAGATTCTTCATTCATGTAACCGGGGTGTCAAAGAGTAAGTTCATATTCTTTTAATGAAATTTCTTGTTTGAATTATCAAAGCATGTTTTTGTGATTTTAGTTCTTTTTCTATAAGTTTAGATCGTGGTAGGAAAGATTGACAACCTTGACCGCGCTCTTTCTAAATTTACTTGCTAAATCTTCGTAGCATATAGGTTAACGTTATGTTTTTACCCATGCGTCCCTAGAACTAAATGATTTAATTAATTGTAATTGTGGTTTGTTGCCCGTTGAATGTAAATTAACTCGTCTAGATCCCATTGCGGTTTAGGTTAATTAATCGGCCAATTAATTAGTTTAATTGAACAACGTTATTCAATATCCTTCTCTGCTAATGAAGCATTCATAACAAAAAGAGGTATTAATGTTTTCCCTGCAGACATGGAGAATAATTTATTTTTCTTAAAACCAATTGAGTCTAAAGCTATTTTAAATCATGAGATGTTTGAAACTGTTGAGACTCAACCTAAAAGATGGAAAGTTTCTCAAGATACCTATCTCTGGCACTTGAGGTAACACCATATTAATCTCAATTTAGTTTCACAGAAAACACCGGTACATTGGCCAACAAATTTCAGAACAATTCTAAAACATAAAAAGATTAAGCATTGGGATTTCTAAAACTAAACTAATTAGGATTAGAAACCTACTTGTTGAAGAACGAATTTCTTCTCTGCACAATGCTCCTCAACGAACACTACCAATCAGATCATCTGCTATACTCTTAATTCATGAGGTAGAGATTGTGGGATCTCAATCTTTAAGAGTTGGAAATATTTTCAGCAACAAGGTTGTTGTACTTTTTCTTGAGAGTGTATCTTGAAAGAGAGTTTCCTAGAGAGATCAAAATGGAATCATGAACAGAACTTCCTTCTGCCCCCATTTACACGTTGGTTGTAGGGAGGGGAGTTACAATCATGTAAATCCCCAATGAGGTGTCAATACTCCATTCCTTGAATGATTAATTTAACCTATTCAATTAATAATTACACAAACTATATATTATTCACACATTTTATCAAATCAAAATTTCAATTAAATTAATTTTAACATATAGTTCCAAATTCAATTAAATCATATTTAATTGAATTAATTCAACCAACTAATTAAATATCATATATCTAATTAACTTTATATTTGAATCTAATCCAAAAATGTTTCTCTCTTTCAACCTATAGTTTTAAGGTGCATCAAATGTACATTAATTATTAACTATAGAATTAATTTAATTAAATCACATTTAATTTAATTTAATTAATCAATTCTACAATTAATTAATTCATTAATTAAATATCATATATTTAATTAATTTACTATTTGAATCATAATTCAAATAATTCTCTCATATACTATACTTTTAATATGAACCTCATTCACATTAAATTTAACCCATAGTTTCGATATGAATTTAATTCATATTTAATATTTGAACTCTTTCAAATATTTAATTCTCTCATTAATTAATTTTGAATCACATTCAAAATTAATTTTATACTATAAAGTTTAATTCACCAATTAAACTTATATTATAATGTATCTTCATACATTATCTTAATTGTAACAAATACAATTTAATTCCCTTAACGAATTTGAACACACTTCAAATTCTATTCAAGACTATTTAACCTCAGAACCCTTTATGAGCTAGCAGGTGGACCTAATGTACCCACAGATCAGAAGCTCCAACGATACCAAACTGATTTGCTAAACTCATTAATCAAGTTAGTCAACATTCGTTAACTGTGGGTCACTCCACTAAAGACCCACAACTGCACTCTTCTCACTGTAGAATATTTTTGTGTCCAGGGATATTGACCAATAACAGTAAGTCAATCCTTCACGAGTGTTCGTAACGCCAGCTGGGTCAAATTACCGTTTTACCCCTGGGTTACCTCTGGATCCTTAAGTACCACTGATTCCTCTAATGAACAATCTGTTTATGATCCAATCAATAAACAACAGTTCCTCTAGGACCAGGAGAGGATGGGCGCCCTTGTTCAAGACCTGGATTTATCCCTTAAGGGAACACACATCTGCTTACTCCAATAGGGGAAGGAGTGAATTCCATCTTGTATTGTCATGTTCCCAGCACCCCACTCGGTCTTATCCCCAAAAAGGTAGGCTTATTGAGTCGGGTGCAGGCCACTCTCACCCGTACTAATCAAAGGACAATCCCTCGTGAGAAGGAGTTCATGACAAACTCAAGATTAAGACTAAGTTACCTAGGTCATCCTATTGAAACAGTAACCTAACTAGTTAACGCTGTTACATCTAGTGGTTTACTATTTCGTGGTCCGATCTTATGCAAACTCATTGATAGCGGGTAGAAATGTCGCTATTTTAGTCGTAAAATATTAAACTTTTTAGAGCTTTAATTGTGTTTTTATTGAGAAATTCTAATTTAATTTATTGTTTTGTCCTAAGGAGCACTTTATGGATTTTTGGTGGAAAAAGGCCCTAAAATGAGCAATCCAACCCAAATTTCCATCCATGGGTCAAGGGGAAGCCCAAGAAGTCAACCATTCAAAGAAGATCCAAAAAGAAATGAAGAAAGGCCCAAATCCAAGCCCAAATCCGCGCCAGCCTGTTATGGAAACGGCACAGCGTCGAGACGCTGTCCCATTTCTTGGCCAGCCAGTTGAATGATGTCACAGCGTCGCGACACTGAGTCGATAGCATCGCGATGCTGTCCTATTTTCGGGCCTATATAAGGCGCCCCTTCATTTTATGCATCAATCATTCATTCTTCCATCCATTCCTTTCTTTCCTTGGCTCCTTTGGAGCCTTCTCTCAAGGCTTTTTAGCCTTTTTGAGAGTTCTTTAGTGGGAAAATTCTGGGGAGCTTTGGGGAGCACTCTAGGAGGCTCAAGGTGTGCTCGTAGGGACTCCAAGCGTCAGCGACGGGGTCTTCGACGATCATTTTCTTTCCTTTTATTTTGCTCATATATTTGTTTTCCATTGTATATTTTGTGAATACTTTAGCCATGTGTAGCTAAACCCCAATTTGGGGTCTTGAAATGAAATTGAATAGTTAAATGTTGTTATGATTGCCTATCTCTTGCCCGCGTATACCGATTATTTGTATGGATGCTCGTAATTCTGTATGCGATCTGGCCAATTGTATATTGATCCGATTCTTAATGGAAACTCGATTGAGAGAAATTAGGATAGATCATAATCCATGCAACTAGTTTAATTGTCCGTCGTGACAACGAGATTAGTTGGTTAAACTTAGATTCCTAAAATGAATCAGAGCGTAATAATTAACGAATTTTAGTGGCGCTAAGGACACTTAGGTTGTTAAAATGGATTAATTATAATTAGGGGAGATTGACATGAGAACCTATGTGACTAATGGAGATTCTAGGAGTATAATTAGTTGGGCAATGAGATAGGTTAATTGTAATAATTATTTAGGTATTAATTGATTTTCAAGACCCCGTTTCTCACTAAAAACTCTTTCTCCACATTTTATTCTTCCGTGATTGATTGACTTTACTCTTTAATTGATTTAATTTTAAATTCATCTTAATTTCATGTTTTAGTCCCTAAATATTATTTTTTCCCAAGTATTTCTAGTGTTCAAGAATTTATTGCTTTGCTTTATTCTCGCTTCACCTCCCTGTGGATTCGATACTCGAAATATTTTCATTTTATATTACTCGCGGCTTGTGCACTTGCGGTATTAGTAGCGGTGTAGATGTGCAACACTCATTCCATAGGATACCCCTGCTCGCATGTCTCCTACATGGACGCCTTGGATCAATACGTCTATATCGAATACAAAGCGGGCTGTATCACATAGTGTTACCAGGATAAGGTACCCAACCTTATCCTTGTACTATAGACCTTGTAGGTTGTTACTTGAACATCAATCCCCGTATGTCCCCACATACTAGTTCAAGTTACATGTAAACAACCTTGGATCTTAGTTTATTGGTTTTGGGTCATGTTCTGCAGTTCTAGACTTAATATGACAATAACACTTTATTGCATAAACCTCAATAACACTTTATTGATACAAGTGTATAATTCATTAATCATTCACTATCTACGAGTTTTAGGACATAAAACCCAACACCTTCAAGGCAAGATGTCTAAACCACCTTTTACTGAAAAGGTTATCTTGCCAAAGAGCCCCTAGAGCTCATACATTCGGACTTCTGTTGACCGATGAACGTTAGAACTCGAGGAGGGTACGAATATTTCATTAGTTTCATTGATGATTATTCACGATATGACTATCTCTACCTAATGCATTATAAGTCTGATGCCCTTGTAAAAATCAAGGAGTAAAGGCCGAGGTTGAGAACCTCTTAGATAAGATGATAAAAACACTTCGATCTGATCGAGGTGGGGAGTTTATGGACTCGAGATTCAAAGACAACTTGATAGACCATGGAACCACGTCCCAACTCTCAGCCCCTGGTACACCTTAGCAGAACAGTGTATCAGAAAGGAGAAACAGAACCCCGTTAGACATGTTTCGCTCGATGATGAGCTATGCTCAATTACTTAACTCATTTTGGGATTATGTTGTAGAAACTGCTGCTTATATTCTAAGCATTGTTTCCACAAAGAGTGTTTATCAGAAGCACCGTTTAAGCTATGGAAAGGGCGTAAAACAGGTTTACGTCATTTTAGAATTTGGGGATCCCAACATACGTGTTGGAGGAAAATCTAAAGAAATTAGAACCTCGTTCAAGATTTTGCCTCTTTGTAGGCTATCCCAAAGAGACTAGACGTGGATATTTCTTCGATCCTGAAGATAATAAAGTATTTGTATCGACAAATGCTTCGTTCTTAGAAGAAGACCCCATCAGGAACCATAAGCCATAGAGTAAAATTGTTTTAAGTGAATTATCTAATAAAGCTACGAAAACATCATCGAAAGTCGTCGATGAAGCTGGCACCTACAGTCTGTCACGTCTTTCTTAAGAGATAAGAGAGCCTCGACGTAGTGGGAGTGTTATTAGATAACCTGGTCGCTATCTGGGTTTATCTGAAACTCCAATCTTCATGCCTGACAACAGAGTCGATGATCCATTGACCTATAGACAAGCAATGAATGACGAAGACAGGGACAAATGGATTAAAGCTATGGATCTCGAAATGGAGTCCATGTATTTTAATTCAGTATGGGAGCGTGTAGATCAACCTAAAGGGGTAAGACCCATAGGCTGTAAATGGATCTACAAGAGAAAATGAGACGATGCTGGAAAGGTACAAACCTTTAAAGCACGACTTGTGGCAAAAGGTTTTACCCAACGAGAACGAACTGACTATGTAGAAACTTTCTCCCCGGTTAACATGTTGAAGTCGATAAGGATACTTCTATCCATTGCCATATTCTATGATTATGAGATTTAGTTGTTTTATTATGCTGAATTTATTTTTGGTATGAATGTGTTTTTATTTTATTCATGCAATTTTGTTTAATGTTTTCAATTACTTGATCACTAATTGGATGATTTGGGTGTTGAATCTTGCTCGGGAGAGGGGGTTTTACCTAGACTCACTTATTTAATTGCATGACTAAAGTTGAGTTTCTAAGTTTGTGAGGAAATTTAGATTTTCTTTAGAAGTATAACAAGGACTAAACCAAATAATGTCGTGCATGCTAATAGACTTAGATAGTGATATTGGGTTTATTGTATGCGTGAGAATCAATTATGCTCAGGGGAGATAATTGTGAAAAAAGTTTCCTTGGCTTGTAAAATAATTGCCGATAAATTCATTTTAATTAATCAATCCTCAATCTTAATCAATGAAATCAATTCCATAAGAATCTTTCCATTTGATTCTCCACCTCTTATTTTATGCTTTTGTCTTTAAATTTATCTTTATCATTAACTTTTGCTCCCTAAAAAAATTTGGACAAGATTATTCACGGTACTTAATTTGCTAGAAAACCAATCCGGAGGACGACACTCGTTTAATCATGAAAACACTATATTATTACTTGACCCATACAGTTGCGGTAAGCAAATTGCGCTCCAAGAGTTCAACAACTTTTTTAGTTTTTTATGTGGACGATATCTACTCATCAAGAATGATGTAGGTTACCTTACAGACATCAAACAAAGGCTAGCAACTCAGTTCAAAATGAAATATTTGGGTGAGATACAATATGTTCCAGGGATCCAAATTATTTGGGACCGAAAGAACAAATTGCTAGCTCTGTCTGAAGCATCTTATATTAAACAAGTTGTTGATTAGACACAAGATGCAGAATTCCAATAATGGTTTGTTACCTTTCAGGCACGAAATAATTTTGTCTAAGGAACAATGTCCTAAGACGCCTCAAGAAGTTGAGGACATGAGACATATTCCCTATGCCTCTGCAGTAGGCAGCCTGATGTATGTCATATGTTGTGTACAAAGTCTGACATTAGTAATGTAGTAGGGATTGTCAGTAGATATTAATCTAATCCAGATTTTGATCACTGGACTGTCGTTAAGAATATCCTCAAGTATCTTAAGAGAACGAGGGATTATATGCTTAGGTATGGTGATAAGGATTTGATCCTTACAGGGTACGCTAATTTTGACTTCCAAACCAATAAGGATTTGAGGAAATCCACATCGGGTTCAGTATTCACTATAAATGGAGGAGCAATAGTGTGGCGTAGCATCAAACAATGATGCATAGTAGACTCAACCATGGAGGCCGAATACGTAGCTGCCTGCGAAGAAGCGAAAGAGGCGCTATGGCTCAGGAAGTTCTTGATCGATTTGGACGTCGTTCCAAATATGTGTCTGCCCATCACCCTATACTGTGATAATAGCGATGTAGTTGCAAACTCAAAAGAACCTAGAAGCCATAAACGAGGCAAGCACATTTAGAGGAAATATCATCTCATCGGGGGGATAGTGCACCAAGGAGACGTGATTGTCACAAAGATAGCGTCGAAGCACAACATTGCTGATCCATTCACGAAGGCTCCCACGACTAAAGTGTTCGATAGTTATCTAGAGGGTCTAGGTCAGCGAGATATGTATAGAAAAAAATCTAGGGCAAGTGGGAGAATTGTAATCGGTATTTGATACCCTAATGTACTGGGTATTGTATTGCCCTAATTTATTGTATTTGTAAATTGTTATCGATACAAGTATTTATTCACTACCGGCTGTTATGGATTATTGTACACCCCACTAAACTAGGTTTTTAGTGCAAGTGGGAGATTGTTGGAATTGGTGCCCTAAAACTCGTAGATAGTGAATGAAACAAATAGTTATATGTTTGTTCAATAAAGTTGTTATCGAGTTTTTGTTCACTTAATGTCAGTGATCCGTAGGTCCATTAGGTCCCCCTGCTAGCTCATACAGAATAAACCTTAGAATAAGTATGATGTAGAGTTTGAGACGTTCAAATTCATTATAGGGAGTTGTTGTTAAATTATATTCGATATATTTAATGTTAAAGTTTAGTTACATATTAAACCATATTAGAGAGAGTCGAGAATATTTAAATATTAGAATTTAATGTTGATATCGACTAAGAATTGAATAGTGATTCCTATTTGAAAATTGAGTTTAAGAGAAGTCGAGAATGGTGTCGAGAATGAAATAATTCTTTAATTTAATATTTGATATTAAATTAAAAATAAATTATATTTAATTAAATATGAGAAATCAATTTGTAAATTTAATTCAAGTGAAATCTTAGTTTGAATTTGCATTTGGATTTCATTTTCCAAGAGGTGGTGAAATGTGAACTTTCACATCTCTCTTCTCCTAGTTTTGACACCTCCATGGACACCTCAAACAAGACAATATGTTGTCTTCTTCCAATAGCACCATATACATATGTTTCTTCTATATAAGAAGAAGAAAAACGTGATGGAAGCTAATGAAGAAGATGAAGAATTTCTCTCTCAAGTTCACAAGCTAAAACTCTCAAAATAAGAAGAAACTCTCTCAAATTCATCACAAATTTGTGTCCCACAACACGTTCTAAGGCCAGAGGATAGTGGGGAAGATCACGGTGGTTGTCCACAAGTAATTGGTGCTGAGATTTCATCCATAGAGTGCTCAAATTTCTCCCCAAAAGGTTGATAATTTTCTGCTATGTTTTTTTGTTGTTATTTAAGCATGCTTTAGTTCTAAAATTTTTGGAAATTGAGAGGCTTTCAATCCAAATTGCTTCCGCTCGGGTGTTCTACACTCCTTCTAAGGCAAGTCCATCGTTAATTTGTATGTTAAATTAACGTAGATTATTGATAAGCCTAAGATCCATGGAGAAGTTGTAAATGAATTAATTTGTGACTCCAAGTCCTCAAACCCGGAGTTCAGTTGGAAGGCAATGCAACGTTGTTCAAGAATCGCTATGGGTAATTTTTTTCTAATATATATTTATTAAAACCTTAGAATTAATATGTTTATGTTTCGCACTCGATGAACATGGAAACTATTTTATGGTTTGGGTATGTTGTGAGGTGTGTAATGTGTTTGATATATATATATATACATATATATATTGTTGCATATTTGTTTCTTCAACTCTGTATCGTTTTCAATGTTATCGAAATCATGGATACCAATTGAAGATGAAAATAAACAATTTTTATCATTATTTTTTTTAAGGAAATATTTATCACTCTAATAATCGTGAATAGTAAACACTAAAAGATGAAGAATTTGCTTTGTTGTGATTTTGGCAAATGGTATTGTCAACCGAGACAATTATCTTCATCTTTATTTTCAATACATTTATGATAACTAAATAGTTTGATTTCATATGCTATTTACCATTTTCCAAAATCGTTCCAATTAAAGAATAGAAATTAAAGGAACCATGAAAAAGCCTTTTCTTTATCCAATTGTGTTGGGAAAAAAACTTGTCAACATATAACAAACAAAGATCACTCCATCCAAATATAGAAAAATAGTGAAGAACTAAATTTATCACTAAATGTTCGAAATTTAACAAATGATAGCCTATAAAATGGCCCTCCCATCACATCAAACAATCATTTGCTTGTGATCTAAGAAAGAAAAAAAAAATTCCAAGAGAAGACAAAAGGAGATTAACCAACAAAATGGCCAGGAAAATGATGGCAACATTGCTAGTGTGCATTATGGTGGTGGCCATACTACAATTCTCTACAGCCAACAACTATGAGGCCATGATGGCCAGAGCGAAGACCTTGGAGAGTGCCCTTACCTGCTTTAAAACTTGCACTGACCAATGTAAAGCCAAAGGCAACAAGTCCTTTGAGGATTGTGTGCCACCATGCAAACATTGTGGCAAGGAAATGATGGGTATGTGTTTTTCTTTCATCATAAAAAACTCAATTCATAACCATGTACATGTTAAGATGTTTCCATTTTTATCACACACTTTTGATCCACCTAGAAACTGAATAAATTTTAAAGTGTACGTCGAATGGATTGATTTGTTTTTTTTGTAACAAAACGAGGTTATCGTAGATTATAAAAAAAAAAAATTGTGAATGGAGGTAGAGTTATTCAATAGGCAATTTTGTGTTTGGTGAAGGTTAATTTCATTTTGCACCTGACTCTTATTATTTGTTGACTGAGTGTTTGAAGTTTTTTACATTGCCTGTCTTACTTAACATTGGATGAGTGTGAAATTGATAATTTTCCTTCAAAATTTATACCAAGATTTCAAGTAAATTTTTCTCCCCTTTTATTTTGTCGTTTTGTTTTTTACCTTCTTTGATTAATATTAATATTTTTTGTGTTTACTTTGTAGAGAAATACAACGTCGATCTAACCGCCGAATCCGTTAAAAATTGAGTATGAAATGACTGGAGAGATCTAAAGAGTGATCCAATTGATCAAGAAGATTTTGAAACATTTATTTGAATAAGGAAATTTTGATCTTCGTTTATCCTCTTTGGTTTTTACCATGTAATTTACTAGCCTGTTTCATTATCAAAAACTTGTCCTTGGCATCATTTTATTATTGTTCTCAACCAATAAACTTCAACTGCTTTAAGATTTATATTCACAAAATACTTTTTTTTTTTATATTCAACTACCACGCCCAGTGTAAGAACTATGAATAACAAATAAAATTTTATAGTCAAGAAAGAAAAATATCTGTCATTATGTTGATATATCCTTTAATGAAAGGGTTAAACGTCGAAATTAATAATTTTTTTATAACTCATGTGTAGTATAAATACCCATAAAAAATAAAAAGGGAGGACTAATTTGTTTATAAATAAAAACGACATAAATAAAGTCAAAGAATCAATTGTATCATTTTAAACCATAAAAGTTTGTAATGTAATCAATTTACACAATTTGTTAATGATTTATCATAGTTTTGATTGTATTCCATTTTAAAATCAATAAAAACGACATAAATAAAGTCAAAATTTATTCATTTATGAAAATTGATGAGATGAATTGTTATAATTACATGTTTCGGATTTTTTTTTTCGTGACTGCCAAATTTTTTACCTATGTATGGAACGTTACTCAATCTTTTCACTAGTACAACCTTCAAGGCCTAAAAAAATTGGACAACATATATCTCTTTCCTAAAACACAGTGCAAGTGGTAGAACCACTCTCTTGCCTTTTCTCCTATGGAAAATGGAAATGCCAAAATTCTGCCACTCCTTCAGTGCCATGAAAAGAATGAAGTTAGTTAATAAAACTAGCGTGAGATCCAAAGTTACCTTCAATCTCAAAATACATTATGCATAGAGACTACTTGCTGAAATGTGGAGCTAAGAACTTTTTCATTGTATGCTCGACCATGTTGATAAGAAAATAAACTCCACCTAGGTTATGTTAATAAAAAGGTACTAAAGTCCCTGCAAGAAACGAACTAGAATAAAAGAGGCAAAAGCCAAAGAATAAAAAAATTAATAAAACTAAGCTCTGAGGTATGATTAGCCATCCTAAACTAATAATTTAAACCAATCTAATGCAATTACAAAGGAATAAAGACTAGTATAGGGAAATGACATACTGATAATTATCCAAAAAGGAGTTATTATTAGTCTTTTATTTTTGGATTGTGTGCTATTTGTGCCAATTAGATGTGTTGGTTAGATGAATTTACAATGTTTTAACCTAAATACGTTAAACCTCGCATTATAAAAAGATGAGTCATAGGAGACTAAGGGGAGGTCAATTGCTTTAGTATCTTTTTACCGCTTTAGTAGGGTTAGGATCAATGTAGTTGTTTCTTATTTAAATTCATTAAATTAATATTCATTTGATAATCTTTAATTTCATGTTGTGCTTCATTTCATTGTGTGCTCGCTTGACCAGTCGAAATATATATCTCTTCCTAGCATCATGGATGATTTAGGGAGTATGTGACATGTAATCACAATAGATTGTGGATAGTTGGTGGAAGCCAGTAGTTGGGTTATGGATAACCGGTTACCTAATGCATGATCAGTAGATCATCACTGGAGTTGAAACACGTTCCGAAAAATTCAGAGTTGTGGGAGCATCCTGCAGATAGGACTGGATGAGATTGATTAATCAAATGAATTGATGGATCATCATTATAATCAACTACAAATACTTAACCAATGTCTGTTTCCATTATATTTTCCAATGTAATCCTGTACTGCTTTCTTATTTATTTGTTTCACCATTCAAAAACCAATCATATTAATTAATCAACTGAAATCATCGAAAAACTAGTTAAGTTAGTTAAATTATGTAAATCAGATCCATGTGGATACGATAATTTCTTTATCACTTGTTGTGAGTCTGTGTATACTTGAACGACATTTTAGGTGACATTTAACTATATTTTTAACCATTTCAAGAGGCAGCAGGGTCCCTGGAGCGGATTGTTAGAGCTTGTGGCCTAATTCAAAACAATGCAAGTTTCGGAGGTCCATAATTCAAAACCGCAAAACAAAGGACGTTTCAGCCAGTCATAGCATCTAGACACTGCATACATCATCAAGACGCTATCCTACATTTTGGCAAGGATGTAGCCAAGCGTCTTGACACTACAGCTGAACTATAAATTTGTCTTTGGGTTTAGATTAGACTTGTCTATGGTTGTCTAAGCGTGAATTGTTGTAATCGGAACCTTGGTTTGTAAGTTGATTCAGTCTTTATGAGATTTTTGGAATTTTATGTGATTTTATGAATGTTTTATGATCGACAAATGGTTTCTTGTTTAAAATGTTGTCTTTGATGGATTTCTTAATGAATTAAATATATGAGTTATTTTAGATAGCCACTAGGTCGAGGCTATTGGGATTGGTGCCCTAAAACTCGTAGATAGTGAATGAAACAAATAGTTATATACTTGTTCCATAAAGTTGTTATCGAGTTTTTTTTTTTTTCTGAAAGTCATTACATAAGTGTATTGCACATTAAATAACCCAAATACAATAAACTAACATCCATGGCTATGTGATATGAATACTTGAACTATATGTAGTGACATAAAAGTGGATCGAGTTCAAGTAATACCCTAAATGGTCTATAGTATAGGGATAAGGCTGAGTACCTTGTCCTAGAAACACTAAGAGATGCGGCTCAATTTGTATATAGTGCAAACGATTTGATCTTGAATCGTTCATGTAGTGACATGTGAGTGTGGGTGTCCTACGCAAATGAGTTTGCATAAGACCAGGACCAAGAAATAAGTCAATTTTCTTTATAACATTGTTTACTATTCAAACTTACTTATTTTAGTGCGACGACCTAGGTAACTCGATCTTAATCATGAGCTAACTATGAACTCCCGTTTATTCGAGCTTATCCACAGATCTGCATGGGTGAGAGTGACTCATCATCGCCGACTTAATAAACCCCCAATTTCAGGGATAGGAATGGGTAGATAGACGGGGACATAGTCCTGCTAGACGAAATTCACTCCTACCCAATTAAGGGATAGTAAAGAGGTTGTGTTAAGTGCTGACTCCGAGACTCGAACAAAGGGATCCTGCCCACTCATTGGCCTGAGAGGTTTTAGGTTTAGTGGTGGGACCACAAACCAATTGTATATTAAGGACTCAGTGTGGACTTAAGGAACATGATGTAACTTCAAGGGTAAAACGGAAATTTGACCCAGCTCTAGTTACGAACAACATGTGAATGGTCGACTTACTAATCATGGTTATATCGGGTGGACAAAAATATATCTACAGTGACGGGAGTTCAACTATCAAACTATAGTGGATTGTCCCGGTAGTGAACGAATGTTGGTTAACTATGTTAAAAGAGTTTAGTCGGTTAATCTCGCATCATTGGAGCCCATGATCTATAGGTCCATTAGGTCCACATGTTAGCTCATACGGAAAAAACCTTAGAACAAGTATGATGATGAATTTGAGACGTTCAAATTCATTAGGGGGAGTTGTCGTTAAATCATATTCGATATATTTAACGTTAAAGTTTAATTACAAATTAAATTATATTAGAGAGAGTCATAAATATTTAAATAAGATTTAAATAATACAATTTAATGCCCATATCGGTTTAGAATTGAATAGTAATTCATATTTGAAAACTGGGTTTAAGAGAAGTCGATAATGGTGTCGAGATTGGAATAATTCTTAAATTTAATATTGTTAATTAAATATGAGAAATTGATTTGTAAATTCAATTGAAATTAAATCTTGGTTTTAATTTGCATTTGGATTTCATTTTTCTAAGAGGTGGTGGAATGTGAAGTTTCACATCTCTTTTCTCCTAGTTTTGACACCTCCATGGACACCTCAAAGGAGACAATATGTTGTCTTCTTCAAATAGCACCATCTGCATATGTTTCTTCTATATAAGAAGAAGAAAAACATGATGGAAGCTGATGAAAAAGATGAAAAATTTATCTCTCAAGTTCACAAGCTAAGACTCAAAATTAGAAGAAATAATCCCAAATTCGTCACAAAATTGTGTCCTACAACACATTATTAGGCCGGATGATAGCGAGAAAGATCACGGTGGTCGTCCACAAGTAATTAGTGTTGAGATTTCATCCATAGAGTGCTCGAATTTCTTCCCAAAAAGTTGGTAATTTTGTACTATATTTTTCGATTGTTATTTAAGCATGCTTTAGTTCTAAAAATAATGGAAATTGAGAGGATTTCGATCCAAATTGCTTCTGCTCGGGTGTTCTACACTCCTCCAATTCGTAGCAGATTTGGGCCCTCGATTTTAATTAATTTTAGCATGGTTGGTGGTTTTATTCATTTGATGACTGTTTGGTTACCAAAGTGGGTTGATTTTAGTTTTAGCATCAATTACCTTTTAATTCCATTAAATGATAATTTGTAATTGCCTACATGTTTATGGTAATTAATGAGTCTGGTTTTGGCATCAATTACCCTATAAAATTTGAGAGTCATTGGAGTCCATTAGGGACTTCAATTTGATGAAATTCGGAGACTGCTCGAAGCTGGAAAAAACAGAGCATCAAGAAAACGTTGAAATTTGGAAATTCTAGGCATGGGAATAGATGATGAGCGGTCCAACTTTAAAGAAAAATATCGCACACGGTTCGCTCATTCTCGACTAGTTCGCGTTCGAGGTCAGCGGTTCACGTATGTGGTCAATGGTTCGACATGTTTTCTGAGTGTAGCGGTCCAATTCGAACTACCCTTGTCCTATTCTGTAGCAAACTTATTATTTTAAAAATATATATATATATATGTGTGTGTGTGTGTGTGTGTGTGTGTATAAAAAAAAAGAAAAGTGAAATCCCACGATTTCTTCCCCCCCAGCGTCTTCTTCTCTCTCTCTCCCTCTACGATTTTTTCCCTCTCTCGTCTATGTCTACGTCGCACGCCTCCACACCACCGCCTGGCTCACCCCCTCTTCTCCAGTCACCTCCGCTCCATCCAGATCCGCCGCACCACTGCAACGTTGTCGTCGTCTCCCTCGCTCTGAGTTCCCTTTCTCTCAATCGCTCCCTCCCGTCTCTCTGTCTGCGCCGCACGCATCCATATCTAGATTCATCGCAAGCTACACCACTGCAACGTCTCGAGTAGCCAGACCATTATGGCGATCCGCCGCCGCAGTTCCAACCCACGCCCGCCGACGTCACTGATTGCACCGCCCAGATCTGTCATGAACTGTTGCCGCCATCAAGTGTTGGTTGCAGTAGCTATAGTCACGTATTTGGTGTCGTTTGGGGTAAGTCTCGGTGAGTTTCCATGTTTGGTTTGATTTTCTTCAACAATTTTCTTAAGAATAGAAATTAACCCATAGATGTTTCCCAAATCGATTCTAGGTTGTTGTGTGTTTCTGTCATTCAAGTCGAGTATTGACCACACAAGTTGCTGCCAAGCAAAAGGAATTATTTGGTTGGGTGAGTTTTATTTGCTCATTTAAGTCTCTGTTAGTGATCATTTTGATGTTTGCAGTTGACCCATTGTTAATTCAGCACATTTCAACGTTACCCTCTATTTTTAAAGCATTGAGGTTGCTAGATTCAATGATTTTAAGCATTGTCCAACAGTTTTTTAGGCCTTCCCGGGTGAGTATTCAAGGGTAAAGACCTCCTTTAAGTATGTGTGAGTTTAATGGAATTGTTGCACACAAATTTCTAATCTTAAAAAGCGTTTTATGTGTAGTTGTGGGCATTCTTGGCTAAGGATTTAGGAAATCATTGGAGTAAGAATTTGGAGTAAAAATTCTTGGGTGATACTGTGTAAGTAATTCCCTTATCAGCATGTTGGAAATTTATTGTTGACTGTAAAAATTGTTGTTTGTCATGATGATTGCAAAATCATTGGGTGCTAAACTGTTTTGATGGTGGAGCATGAATTGGAATGTTATTATGTGAATTTTACTTTGTTATATTCCTGTATGTTGACTAATGAGCATGCAAATTAGGACTTTTATGTTTCTTCACGATGACATTATTTGAACGAAATGAAAATATGTTGTGTGGCATTATCATAAAGTTAGACAAGGGACCTCACGTTCATATGTATGACCCAATGTGACGTACAATCTTAAAAGTTTTGATATTGAAAATCTTGGTGACATGGCAAAGAGATTTAATTGAAACTTGGCAATATGGTCAAGATGTGTTTTTCTTTTTATAATTTTCCTAAAACGTGACGATATAGTCAAGGAAATGATTTTGGCATTTATTTCAAAACCGGGCGATATGGCCATGATGATAGGTGGCGATACGGTCACAGTAAAGTTTTTAGTGGAATTAAGGTCACATAATAGTTTTCGTGATGATAGGGTCACATTTCGCGTTATGGTCAAGGAATAAGGTTTTATAAAGCAAAATTAGGTCCCCTCACAAATGTTTGTGCTTGCATAACCAATCCTGGTAGAGGGGTTACTTACTGAGTATTTTTAATACTCATTGTTTATTTATTTTATTTTTTTTTAGGCAAGGGCGAGAACATGTTAGGCGACGAATTAAGGGCACTTGTTGGTGGTGCTATGGTGGGCGGTGTCAGCATATTTTACTTTCGCACATTAGTGTTTGTTATTTGAATTTTCTAAGTAAATATTCAAAAACTTATCTATTTTGTTGCATTTTGAGGCGCTCAAATATTTTTATGTTTTACAAGTTTTCTTGCGATCCCAAACAATTGTTTTACTAAAGTTATTTACCTATTTTATGCTTTTTAGATTTATAGGAAAAATTTTACTTCATAGTTCTTTGAATCATTCATGCATATTGTAACGTCCCTAGGCAGTCTTTAGGTTTCAAAAAGTCGGGGCGTTACTGTGGGTATCAGAGCACGTGGTTAAGGATGTTGTAGACGTGTTGACATCGTAAACCTTAGGTGTTCCCATGGCCTACAAGCAAGCACCTTGTCATCGACAGGTACACAATTGCCTTAATCAAAATGCTATTTGTTTTTTTATTTGCCTATTTAAAATGTTTATATTTTATTTTGGTGAAGCATGATCACATGGTTGGTGTGAAAGTTAGTATAATGGTTATTATTATTGTTATTAACTGCTATTATTATTATTTTTACTATTCTTTATTAAATAATAATAATAATAGTAGATAAGGTTGTAGTATGGGTTAGCATCAAATTAGACTTAGTCGAGTTTTGTCGAATATCAGAATCATGCCTCCTCATAGAAGAGTTCGTGGAAGGGTTCGTGGAAGGGGTCGCGCGACCCCTGAGGCAATTGTGCCGCCAGTTGGACAAGAAAACAATCCGAAAGGAGACCCACGAGTAGAGCAGCCGACACTGACAGTGGAACATATCACGGTGGATTCTATTCAGGCAATTGTGCAGTCAGCGGTGGTTGGGGCAGTGCAGTCTGCGGTGTAGGCGGCAGTTGCAGGCCCAAGCGCCTCAAAATAATGAATCACTATCGCGAGAGGCAAGGTGTTTAAGGGACTTTAGGAAGTGGGACCCTCGTCCATTCGATGGAGCATCAAAGGACCCCACAGTGGTGTTGTTGTGGCTCTCTTCCATTGAAACCGTCTTTTGTCACATGAATTGTCCAGAAGACCAAAAGGTTTATTGTGCCGCTTTCTTGTTGCAAGATAATGCTTTGATTTGGTGGCAGTCGGTCGAAAGGACTATAGACGTCAGTAATGGATCTATGACATGGCTCCAGTTCAGGGAAACGTTATTCAGGAAATATTACCCTACAAATGCACGTTTTAAGAAGCAAGCGGGGTTCGTAGCTCTCAATCATGGAAGCCGAACGGTGGAAGAATATGAGACGGAGTTTTCCAGACTGTCTCGGTTTGCCCCTACCATGGTTGTTATAGAGGCCGACAGAGTAGAACGATTTATCACGGGTTTAAGGGATGACATACAAGGTAGCGTGGCTGCCCATCAACCACCAGACTACGCCACGACAGTCAGAGTGGCAGAGTTAATAGATCGTCGTCCAGCAACTATGCCTTGAGCGTCCTCGGAACAAAGACCCTCCTCAGGTCAGGAGAGGAGGATCGACCAAACATTGGATATCGTACAGCAATCCCAGGACGAAGTCGTGAATCCACCTCGGGCCCAAGCCCAGGGACAACAAGCTAACCAACAGAATACATTCTGTAAGAAGTCGATGTGTAATAATTGTGGAAAGCGCCACTGGGGGCGTTGCTTGTTGGGAGCCCGCGTGTCTTTTCGATGTGGCCAGGAGGGCCATATGCAATCAAACTGTCCCCAAAACAGAACTGGAGGAATAAGCTCTACTACTTAGGAAAGTATGCTAGTTCGTTTTTTTTTCAGTCGTCTATATTGATGGAACTTCCCCCTACTCTTGCACTTTTATCTGTCCCTTATTCTAGCAAAGCTGGTTTTTAGTCGTTGCCTCCATGTGTGAACGTTGGATTGAATTTATTGAATACGAATGTAGTGAGAAACTTATCAAATGTCGAGATTGGATCTCTTGTGAAAATTTGACAATAGCAGTGGTAAAATATAACTATCTATGAGATGAGTTCTAACCATAGGTTTCAATTCAAGAGAATTTTAATATTATTACTATTAAGAGACAACATTCAAGGACAAAAGTTCTTTTAAGATTAGTATGATGTAGCAACCCTATTATTTTAAAAAAAAATATTATATATATATATATATATATATATATATTTATATATATGTATAAAAAAAATAAAAGTGAAATCCTGCGATTTCTTCCCCCCTGGATCTTCTTCTCTCTCTCTCCCTCTACAATTTTTTCCCTCTCTCGTCTCTGTCTACACCATACGCCACCACACCGCCGCCTAGCTCACCCCTCTTCTCCGGTCACCTCCACGCCGTCCAGATTCGTCGCACCACTGCAATATTACCGTCGTCTCCCTCCCTTTGCGTGTTTCCTCTCTCTCACTCGCTTCCTCTCGTCTCTCTGTCTGTACCGCACGCATCCACATCCAGATCCGCCGCAAGCTTCACCACTGCAACGTCTCGAGTCGCCGCCACTACCGCTGCGATCTGTCGCCGATGTTCCAACCCACGCGCGCCGCCTGATAGCGAGCATAAATGTCGCTATTTTAGTCCCAATTTATTAGGCTCTTTTGTGCTTTAATTGTGTTTTTATTGAAAATATTTAATGTATTTTTTCATTTGGTCTTTAGGAGCAAAGTTGTGGATTTTGTCGAAAAAGTGCCCAAAATGAAGCCATTCAAGCCCAAATTTCCATGCTTGGGTCAAAGGGAGTCAAAAGAGGTCAACTATGAACAAAAATGTCCAAAACGAAATGTGGAGAGGCCCAAATTGAAGCCCAAATCCGCGCATGAAAGTTCTGAAAATCGCCTAGCGTCGAGACGCTGTAAGGACAGCGTCGCGACACTGTCCATTTCTTTGCCGGCAAGTCGATGACGTCACAGCGTCGCGACGCTGTGCCAAATAGCATCGCGACGCTACCCCCTTTCCTAGCCTATATAAGGCGCCACTTGGTGCCTCATTTTACCATCAATCATCATATTCTTCCATTCCTTTCTTGCTTCCTTGGCTCATTTGGGAGCCTCTCTCAAGGCTTTTTAGCCTTTTTGAGAATTTCTTTAGTGGGAAATCTTTGGGGAATTTTGGGGAGCATCCTAGGAGGCTCAAGGAGTGTTCGGAGGGACTCCAAGCATCAGCGAAGGGGTTTTTCGACGGTCAATTCCGTTCCTTTTATTATGCTCTTAATTATGCTTTCCATTGTAAATTTTGTGGATATTTTAGCTATGTATAGCTGAACACCAATTTGGGGTCTTGAAATGAAATTATAGTCAAAATGTTGTTATAATTACCTATCTCTTGCCCTTTTTCCTAATTATTTGTATGGATGTGCTTAATGCTTTATGCAATCTGGCCAATTGTGTATTGATTTGATTCTTAATGGAAACTCGACGGAGAGAAATTATGATAGATCGTAATCCATGCAACTAGTTAATTGCCGTCGTGACAACGAGATTAATTGATTAAACTTAGATTCCTAAAATGAATCAGAGCGTTATAATTAATGATTTTTAATAGCGCTAAAGACACTTTGGTTGTTAAAATGAATTAATTACAATTAGGGGAGACCGGCAGGAGAACCTATGTGATTAACAGAGATTCTAGGATTATAATTAGTTGGGCAATGAGATAGGATAATTATAATGAATGTTTAGCTAATAATTAATTTTGAAGACCCCTCTTTCCATTAAAAAAACTCTTTCCCCATATTTTATTTTTCTCGATTGATCAAATTTTCTCTTTAATTGCTTTGATTTTTAAATTTCTTTAATTGCATGATCTAGTCCCTAAATATTATTTCACCTAAGTATTTTTAGTGCTCAAATAATCTTTGTTTGCTTAAATTTCGTTTCGCCTCCCTGTGGATTCGAGACTCGGTATTACCTACCATTTTATATTACTTGTGACGACCAGTGCACTTGCGGTAATCGCTCAGCAACACTGCTGCCACTGATTGCACCGCCTAGATCTATCGTGAATCGTCGCCGCTTCAAGTGTTGGTTGCAGCATCCATAGTCACGTATTTGGTGTCGTTTGGCTTAAGTCTCGATGAGTTTCCTTGTTTGATTTGAGTTTCTTCAACAAATTTCTTAAGAATAGAAATTAACCCATAGATGTTTCCCAAATCGATTCTAGGATGTTGTGTGTTTTCGTCGTTCAAGTCGAGTATTGACCACTGAAGTTGCTGCCAATCAAAAGGAATTATGTGGTTGGGTGAGTTTTATTTGCTCGTTTAAGTCTCTGTTAGTGATCATTTTGATGTTTTGAGTTGACCCATTGTTAATTTAGCACATTTCAACGCTACCCTCTATTTTTCCAGCATTGAGGTTGCTAGATTCAGCGATTTTAAGTATTGTCCAGCAACTGTTTAGGCCTTCTCGGGTGAGTATTAAAGGGTAAAGACCTCCTTTAAGCATGAATGAGTTTAATGGAATTGTTGGACACAAATTTCTAATCTTAGATAGCATTTTATGTGTAGTTGTGGGCATTCTTGGCTAAGGATTTAGAAAATCATTGGAGTAAGATTTTGGAGTAAAAATTATTGGGCGATACTGTGTAAGTAATTCCCCTATCAGCATGTTGGAAATTTATTGTTGACTGTAAAAATTGTTGTTTGTCATGATGATTGCAAAATCATTGGGTGCTAAACTGTTTTGATGGTGGAGCATGAATTGGAATGTTATTATGTGAACTTTACTTTGATATATATATTCTTGTATGTTGAGTAATGAGCATGCAAATTAAGACTTTGATGTTTCTTCATGATGATATTATTGGAATGAAATGAAAATATGTTGTGTGGCATTATCATAAAGTTAGACAAGGGACCTCACGTGCATACGTATGACCCACAATGACGTACAATCTTAAAAGTTTTGCTATTGAAAAGCTTGGTGATATGGCCAAGAGTTTTAATTAAAACTTGGCAATATGGTCAAGATGTGTTTTTCTTTTTATAATTTTTCCTAAAACATGACGATATGGTCAAGGAAATGATTTTGACATTTATTTCAAAACCGGGCGATATGGCCATGGCGATAGTTGGTGATATGGTCACAATAACGTTTTTAGTGGCGATAAGGTCACATAATAGTTTTCATGGCGATAGGGTCACATTTTGCATTATGACCAAGGAATAAAGTTTTATAAAGCAAAATTAGGTCCCCTCATAAATGTTTGTGCTTGCATAACCAACCCTTGTTGAGGGGTTACTTACGAAGTATTTTTAATACTCATTCTTTGTTTATTTTAATTTTTTTAGGCAAGGGCGAGAACGTGTTAGGCGACTAATTAAGGGCACTTGTTGGTGGTGCCATGGTGGACGGTGTCAAAATATTTTACTTCCACACATTAGTTATTGTAATTTGAATTTTCTATGTAAATATTCAAACACTAATCTATTTTGTTACTAAAGTTATTTACCTATTTTATGCATTATAGATTTCTAGGAAAAATTTTACTTCATAGTTTTTTGAATCATTCATGCATATAGTAACGTCCCTAGGCAGTCTTTAGGTTTCAAAAAGTTGGGGCGTTACATGTTTGCTTCTATGTTGTTCATTCCCGACCGATTATTTACTTAGAGCAGCTTGGTTTGGTTAATTTATGGTCGGTTATGCCATTTTTCTTCACTAATTGGATCGGTTTAGCAATGATTGGGTTGGTTCAAGCAATTTTAAGAAATTTTGGGCTGATTTGAAATGTTCGGGAGCGATCCAAGGCGATTTATAAATTATTAATGCAATAAGTTAGTTTATTTGCTTGATTTAGATGTCAAAATTGGTCAACTTTAATGTGTTTAATTTACTATGTATTATGAATGTCTGTTTTAAATTAAATTAGAATCATATATGCATATTGCATGTCATATGGATTTAAAATCCCACCATAGGAAAACATGTTTCATGCATAAGTAGTTATTACAAGTGTTATAATCAAATTGGAATGCACGATTTAGGGTTTCATGTTAGATGCGTGTTGAATGGTCTAATTTCGTTTAGTTCGATTAATATAATGTGTTATATTAATAAACGAAAACAAACAAGCATGCAACATGAAACCATCTTAGCATAGATGAATGTTATAGATCTATCGTTATTTATAAATAGTTATAAATCGGGATAGACGTTAAAATCTATAACAAGATAAATGCATGCTCACTTAGGTTAATGAACCTCAAACTCGAACAATTCGCATAGAATAGGTCGATATCTTGTAAAGCTAAGGTTACAAGCGAACTCACCCGATAAGATGTTGTCTAAGGCTGGAGGTATTTAAGTTCATGGTTTACGAAACACCTCCTACATGGGCATCAAGTCGGTACTTGAGTTAGGTTAATCCGAGCTTTATGAGCATGCGTGAGCGATGTAATGTTTAAAAGAGTTTATCGCCTAGACATTGTAAGTATAAAGCGTTATACACACCTAGACGTAGGTTGCTTCTACATGGTGCTTTACATAACTTGATATTCGCTTGTTATACATTTTCATCACCGTTAGAAGCATGTTATAGGACTAATTCATTAAAAGTTATAATAGTTATAAAAGTTAATGAATAGAAACCGTCAAATCTAAAACAAAGAGATGCATGCTATCATAGGATCTTAGGGATTGAGTTAAATTTAAATGCTTTAAAATTTAATAGACCTAAGATCATGATTCTATTAGGATTAGAATATCGTACTTAGTATTTTAAGTAGAGTTAAACCATTATAAAGTAGGATATAAGACTTCGGCTATAAGGGAACTATCTCAACAAATGGATTGGTACCTAAGTTGAATTAACCACGGTCTTATTAGCATGCTCACATCACTAGGTAATTAAAATCGTTTAATTCACATAGACATTACATAAGGACCTTTATAAAGAGTTACAAAAGGCGTAGACTTAGATAGATTCATTTAGTCGGAATTTACCTAAGTAATAAAAGACCGTAAAAATTTAGGACACTTTAGTGGGAGGAAAAGTATAAAATCAAGATATTATTATCAAGTTTTTACTCTCACATCCCCCTGTGTTCACACCGTGAGATCCATGTTTGGCCTCAAGGCGCCTTGGGAGTGTCCCCCTACAGATGGTGTTTGCATTGGTTAATATCAAGGTTAATGGAGAAAGTGTTAAGAGTAAGTGGGTGAAGGAAACATGTCAAGGTATCATGCGATCTCTTCTATTAGATTGCACCGTGAGATTCCTATTGAAGGAATTAAGAGTAAGTGGGTGAAGGAAACATGTCAATGTTACTCAGTTTTAATTACGAAATAAAATACCAGTACGTTGGCAATCTAAAACAGAAACAATTTTTCTACAAATTCTAGATTAAGCATGCTATAAAACGATCTAAACTATTTAAATTCAAGAACACTTACATGGATTGAAGATCAAAACTCTGCACGATGCTCCAATTCATGTAGTTTTTCCTCCCAACGAACACCACCACATCGGATCACCCGCTATGACTCATGGGCTATGAAAACCGGCTTGTGGGAGCTAAAATGATGTCTTGGAAATGAATTCTACAGCAAGGAGAGTTGCTGCAGATTTGGGAGATAATTTTTCTGAGAGAACTGATTTCAGTTTTTTCCGTGAGTGAGAGAATGAACATAACTGTAGGGAACTCCCCTTCAACATACGATACGTGGGGAAGGGAAGTTATCTTCCCTACTCAATCTTGATCGTTGATTATTACCTAAACGATCTTGGCCATCGATTAATTAAATAATAAATATTTAATTAATTAATTAATTAAAATTATTTTAATTGAATCAATGTTAATTAAATCAATTATAATATAAGGTTTTTAATTCAATTTAAATCATATTCAATTGAATTAAATTGGTCATTTAATTAATTCTCAATTAATTGAATCCACACTAATTAAATATCAAATATTTAATTAATTTTATAATTGAATCATATTCAATTTTATCTCTCTCATTTAACCTATAGTTTTAATGTGCATCAAAATGTACACTAACATAAACTATAACATTAATTTGATTAAACCATATTTAACCAAATTAAATTAAATTAATTAATTCCCCAATCAATTGATTAATGAATTTAATCAAATATCCAATATTTAATTAAATTAATAATTCTCTCATTAATTAATTTTTGAATCACATCCAAATTTAATTTTATTATAAAGTTTAATTCTCTAATTAAACTTATATAATAATGTATCTCCATACATTATATTAAATCCCTTAATTTTCAAAACTAAATAATCTCAACACCCGTTACGAGCTAGCAGGTGGACCTAATGGACCTACAGATCCGAAGCTCCAACGATACGAAATTAACTTGCTAAACTCATTAACCAAGTGAATCAACATTCGTTAATTGTGGGTCACTCCACTAAAGACCCACAGTTGCACTCTTCTAACTGTAGAATATTTCCTTGTCCACGGATATTGACCAATACAATAAGTCAATCCTTCACGAGTGTTCGTAACTCCAATCGGGTCAAATTATCTTTTTACCCCTGGGTTACCTCTGGATCCTTAAGTACCACTGATCCCTCTAATGAATAGCCTGTTTAGGGTCCAACCACTATACAAAAATTCCTCTCCGGCCAAGAGAGGGGAGCTCGCTTTTGTTCAAGCCCCGAAATCACCCATTAAGGGAACACACATCTACTTACTCCAACAAGGGAAGGAGTGAATTCCATCTTTTACAGTTAAGTTCCCAGCCCCCATTCATTCTTGCCTTTGAAATGGTAGGATTATTGAGTCCGCGAACAGGCCACTCCACCCATACAAATCTAAGGACAATCCCTCCTGAAAAGGAGTTCATAACAGACTCAGGTTTGAGTTTGAGATACCTAGGTCATCCTATTGAAATAGAAACATAAACTAGTTAACGGTGTTACAACTAAAGGTTACTATTTCGCGGACCGGTCTTATGCAAACTCATTGCATTTAATCCCCCACTCGCATGTCTCCTTCATGCATACTTTGGATCATTGCATCTGTATCAAATACAAATTGGGTCGTATCACATAGTGTCACCAGGATAAGGTTGTTACTTGAACACTGATCCTTGTATGTCCCCACATACTAGTCCAAGTTTCATTTAAACAACCTTGGATCTTAGTTTATTGTATTTAGGGTTTATTAATGCAAACTCGATTATTCAATAACTAAAGGCCCGTTTGGTAACATTCTCGTTTCTTGTTTCCGTTTCTTCATTTTTAATAAAGAAAAATAGAATTTCAGGACCCTAGCACCTATACATTCAATAGTAATAAACCTATATTCTTATTTATGTTTGGAAAAAATTGGAAACAAGAACAAAAAGAGAGAAACTAGTTTTAGTTGTTCCCAAAAGTTCTATACAAATTTTGGGAGTGTTTCTAAAAATTGAGAAACAAGAAACATACATAGTTATTAAATGCTTAGATTTCTTAATAAAATTAGAAACAAGAAACGAGAAACGAGAACGTTACCAAACGGGCCCTAAATTACTGAATCACTCAAATAACGCTTTATTGAGATCGATTAATTTGTTTCATTTACTATTTACAAGTTTTAGGGCATAAAACCTAACAACTCCCACATAAACTAAGACTCTAATGGGTTATGTACATCATCAATCAAACTCGAATGAATAATCATTCAAGTAGGAATAATGTTTTGTATTAACACTTCATAATACATGAAAAGTACAAATACAGGTAAATACAAAAAACTAGGGCATTCACAACAATACCCATTACATTTCTCCCACTTGCCCTAGATTATTCTATGTACATATCTCGCAGACCTAGACTTTCTAGATGACCCTCGAACATTTTAGCCGTGAAAGTCTTCGTAAATGGATCATCAATGTTGTGCTCCGAAGAAATCTTTGTGACGATCACGTCCCCTCATTGAACGATCTCTCTGATGAGATGATATTTGCACTCTATGTGTTTGTCTCTTTTGTGACTGCAAGGTTCTTTTGAATTTGCCACAACGACATTTTCGGCCTCAATGGTGGAGTCTCAATGCATCCTTGTTTGATGCTATGTCAGTCTACAGCTCCCCCGTTAAGGGTAAACACTGACCCTGACGTGGATTTGTTAGAATCCTTATCAGTCTAAAAGTCAGAGTCTGTGTATCCTATAAGGATCAAATCCTTAACTCCATACACAAGTTGATAGTCCCTCGTTCTCCTAAGATACTTGAGGATGTTTTTCACTGCAGTCCAATGGTCTAACCCTAGATTGAACTGGTATCTACTAACTATCCCAACTGCATACCATATGTCAGGCCTAGTACACAACATGACATACATAAGGCTGCCCACTGCTGAAGCATAAGGGATCCGTCTCATATCCTAAATTTCTTGAGGTGTCTTAGGACACTGTTCCTTAGACAAATGAACTCCATGCCTGAAGGGTAATAAGCCCCTCTAGGAATTCTGCATCTTATATCCAGACAACATCTTTTCTATATACGATGCTTGAGACAGGGCTAACGTTCTGTTCTTACGATTCCTTATTATTTGAATCTCTATAACATACTGAGCTTCACCCAAATCTTTCATTTGGATCTTAGTCGAGAGCCAGGTTTTAATGTCAGCTAGATATTCTGCATCATTCCCAATTAGTAAATATCATCTACATACAACAATAGAAAAGCTATTGAACTATTGATAATCCTTTTGTAAACACAAGGCTCATCAACGTTCTGATCAAAGCCATAAGATTTGATAGCAGTATCAAACCTTATATTCGAAGATCTGGAAGTTTGCTTCAACCCATAAATGGATTGTTTAAGCTTGAAAACTTTTTGCTCATGATCTTGAGCAATGAACCCCTCTGGTTGAGACATAAAGATATTCTCATCGAGATTGCCATTCAGAATATCAGTCTTTACATCCATTTGCCAAATTTCATAATCATAAAATGTGGGAATGGACAAGAGAATCCTTATCGACTTTAACATGGCAACTGGAGAGAAGGTTTCTTCATAGTCCACCCCTTCCTTTTGGGTATAACCTTTTGCCACAAGTCGAGCTTTGAAAGTCTGTACTTTCCAAGCTGCGTCTCGTTTTCTCTTGTAGATCCATTTGCACCCTATAGGTTTAACCCCTTCTAGTACATAGACTCCATCTCTAGGTCCATAGATTTGACCCACTGGTCTTTGTCCACATCATTCATTGCCTGTCTAAAGGACAATGGATCCTCAACTCCATCATCAGGTATGACAGCTGGAGTTTCTGCTAAACCCAGATAGTGTTCAGGCCGAGTAACAACCCTCCCACTACGTCGAGGCATTCTCAACTCTTGAGAAGGATGAACTTGACCAGATGTACTGGGCTCATCAACAACCCTTGTTGAAGGTCTAGCCTCGTCAACAACTCTTGGTGATGAATTTGTAGCTTCAGGAGAAAGTTCACTTAACACTATCTTACTGCGTGGCTTATGTTCTCGAACGTGGTCTTCTTCCAAGAAAGTAGCACATGTGCAGGGAAGCCCAAAATTCTAAAATGACGTAAACTATCTTTACGCCATTTCCATAGCTCAAATGGTGTTTCACAAACACTCTTTGAGGGAACTGTTTGGTTTTATGCCCTAAACTCGTAGATAGTAAATGTACTTTTGACCGAACATTAATAAAAGTGATGTATTATTCATGTTTGTATTATATCTTGTGTTATTAACCCTAATCCAATAAACGAAACATCCAAGGCTAATAGAATGAGGCTTGAACTAGTATGTAGGGACATACGGGGATCAATGTTCAAGTTTTAGCCTAAAGGGTCTGTAGTATAGGGGTAAGGCTGGGTACCTTATCCTGGTGACACTATGAATACGACCCGTTTTGTATATTCATGCAAACGTAATGATCCAACGCGTTCATGTAGTTGACAAGAAAGTGGGAGTATCTTGTGCACTGAGTTTGCACAAAGACCGGATCGTGAAATAGTTAACCACTAACTATAACACTGTTAGTTAGCTTGGTTTCTATTTCACTAGGATGACCTAGGCAACTTGGCCTTAATCCTGAGGGGATCATGGACTCCTGTCCATTAGGGATTGTCTTTTGATTTGTACGGGTGAGAGTGGCCTGCACGCCGACTCAATAAGCCTACCATTTTGGGGACAAGACCGAGTGGGCAGCTGGGAACATAGTCTTACAAGATGGAATTCACTCCTTCCCAACATTAGGGTAAGTAGAGGTGTGTTCCCTTAAGTGGTGTCTCCGGGTCTTGAACAATGGGCCCTATCCTCTCTATGGCACGAGAGGGACTTCTGTTTGTTAGTTAGACCTCAAACAGGTTGTTCATTAGAGGAGCATTGGTACTTAAGGATGAAGAGGTAGCCTAGGGGTAAAACGGTAATTTGACCTAGCTGGGGTACGAACACACGTGAAAGGCTAACTTGCTGTTGATGGTCGATATCTGTGGACACAGAAATATATCTGCAGTGAGAAGAGTGCAACTGTGGTTCTTTAGTGGAGTGAACCACAATTAACGAATATTGATTAACTTGGTTAATAAGTTTAGCCAATTAATCTCACATCGTTGGAGCTTCTGATCTGTAGGTCCATTAGGTCCCACCGGTAACTCTATCCGGGTGATGAGGTAAATTTCTAAGGGAGAATTAAATATTCGAAGGGGTTTGAATATTAAGTTAAAATATGAATTTGATTCATATTAAAACTATAGGTTATAATTAATGCACATTTGATGTACTTTAATTCTATAGTCTATTTGAGAGAAATATAATTAAATATATGATATTTAATTATAAGATTGATTAATTGGTGAATTAATTAATTTTATTGTTTTTAATTTAATTTGATTAAATTTGATTTAATTGAATTACATTAAAACTATAAGTTATGTGGGAATGTTATGTATTAATAATAATAATTAGTTTAATTGTTAAATTAATTATATTATTAATAATGAATATTAATTTATTTATTAATTAATATTATATTTAATGATCAATCAGTTAAAGTAACTGATTGATCAATTCAACCCCACTAACCTAGTTGTTATCACGTTAGGGGAGTTATTTTAGGATGATTAGGTTTTCTTCCGTGATAGGGTTTTTTCTCTTTTCACGATAATCACTCTCCTTCTCGTGTGACGCTCTCTCTCTCAATCTCCAAGCTCTCTGCGTTTTTTCTCTAAAGGAAAACAAAGAAGAAAATTCTCTTTGCCTTAGAAATCTTGCTCCCACAAGCACCTTCATCTATTGCCTCAAGAGGATACCGGTGTTCCCTATTTTGGTAGTGTTCGTGAGCAATTTGCAGCATTAAAGGAAGGTTTTTGCTACTGGAATTTTTTACAACTAGAAGGGAATTAGGCAAAACGATCAAGCTCTTCATCTACAGTAGGTGTTTCTTGATCTAGGATCACTAGAATCCATTCCTAAATTAGATCTAGGGTATTTAAATGTGAATTATCATGTTTTATAACAAATTTACAACATGTTTTATTTGATTTTTCTGCTGTGGTTTATTTTCCAACCTATTGGTATTTTAATTCGAATTAAAATACCAATACGTTGGAAAATAAATCACAGCAATAAAATCAAATAAAACATGTTGTAAATTTGTTATAAAACATGTTAATTCCTAGTTAAGGTTCCATTCCTAGTTAAGGTTCTTGATCGTTTCCGCTGCGAAAGGGCTTTTATCCCTTTAGGAACTACATTCAAAATATAAACTGCAGTCTCTATTGCATAACCCCGAAAAGAATTAGGCAATTGAGAATAGATCATCATTGATCGAACCATGTCTAACAAGGTTCTGTTTCTCTTTTCAGATACCATTCTGTTGAGGTGCACCTGGTGTTGAAAGTTGGGACGTGATTCCATGTTCCATCAAATAGTTTTGGAATTCTAAGTCCAAATACTCTCCACCTCGATCAGATCGAAGTGTTTTAATGGTCTTACCTAATAAGTTCTCAAGTTCAGCCTTATACTCCTTGAACTTTTCAAGGGCTTCAGACTTTTGAATCATTAGGTATAAATAACCATAACTTGAATAATCATCTATGAAAGAGATGAAATATTCATACCCTCCTCGAGCCCTAATATTCATTGGACCATAGAGATCCGTATGTACGAGCTCAAAGGGCTCCTTGACACGATAACTTTTTCCAGTAAAAGGTTGTTTGGTCATTTTACCTTCGAGACATGACTCACATGGAGGTAAAGTACCGTCTTCTAACTGGCTTAGAAGTTTGTTCTTAACCAATCTCCCAGTCCTATTGAGATTTATGTGGCCAAGTCTCAAGTGCCAAAGATAGGTACTTTGAGAAACCTTTTGCCTCTTTGGTTGAGTCTCTACTGTTTTAAACATCTCATTATTCAAAATAGCCCTAGACTCTATTGGTCTTCAAACATATAAATTGTTCTCCAATTTTGCAGAACAGATATCAGCACCCCTTTTAGTAATGAAAGCTTCGTTTACAGAAAGGACACTGAATATCCTTGTTCAAGCAAACAAGAAATAGAAATCATTTTTTTTTTATTTTAGGAACTATATATACATTATCCAATAACATATAACATTCATAATTAAAGAAGAACATTTTAATATCTCCCACTGCTTTAGCTGAAATGAACTCCCCAGTCCCAACTCTGAGAGTCATTTCCCCAGCATCTAATTGTTGCCAGGAGCTCATTCCCTCAAAGGAAGAGCATACGTGATGAGTGACACCTGAATTAAGGATCCAGGTTGTTTCATCATTTTCCACTATACACGTTTCAATGACTAGTAAATCACATTTATTTTCATTGAGTTTTGCTAAGCAGTTTATGTCATATTCACCATGAACAATTTCAGATGAATTAGACATGTGGGTGCCAAGGGTAAAAAATATACCTATTTTACCCTTATATTTAGCTAATTATTGATAGCGAGCATAGCTAGCTATTTTTCTCTGATTAATTAAGCTAGTCTTTTACAATTATTTGCCCAAATTTATGCATTTTTATGTTTTATTTGTAGGAAGTATGTGTTTGAAGCTTAATTCAGCAATTGGAGTCAAATGGAGTCTTCAATCTAAAAAAAAAAAAAAATTCATAGCGTCGCGACGCTATAGGCAAAATTTCCAAAAATGCGGTATCGCGACAGCGTCGCGTCTCGACGCTGTCGCCAGATTTTCTATAAATTCATCTTTTCATGCTACGGCCAAGGGGAGTCCAATTGGTTAGATTTTAGCCCTAATTTCGACTAGAGACCTTTGGTGGGAGCTAAAGCAAGGCCAAGGAGCGGGAATCAAGCGAGAAGACGTGGAGATCGTGACGGGGACGTGCCGGTTTCGACGGATTCGAGTTTTCCTTTCTCTTTCCCTTACCTCTTGTAGTTTTTATGGCTTTTCTTTCAATTAGTGTTTGTGGTTTAAAGACTATGAATTGCTAGTTGTTTGTCTTAGGGTTTGATGTAGTTGCTTAAATTGTTGGATTGAATTTTGGGTATGAATGTGTTCTTATTCTATGCATGCAATTTTATGTGTAATGCTTTCAATTACTTGATCACTAATTGAATGATTTAAGTGTTGAATCTAACTCGGGAGAGAGGATTTGGCCTAAGACTTGCTTTGTTCAATTGCATGACTAGAGTAGAAATTCTAAGTTTGTGACGGGATTTAGAATATCTCTAGAAGTATAACAAGGACTGAACCGAATAATGTCTTGCATGTTAATGAACTTAAATAGGGATATCAAGTTAGTTATATGCATGAGAATCAATTATACTCGGGAGAGGTAATCGTGATAAATGTTTCCTTGGCTTGTAGAATAATTGCACGGCCAATTCATTCCTATTAATCAATCCTCAATCTTAATCAATGAAATCAATTCCCTAAGAGTCTTTCCATTTGAGTCTCCACCTTTATTTTATGCTTTTTGTCTTTAGATTTATCTTTTTCATGAAGTTTTGCTCCCTAAAAAAATTGGACAAAAGTATTCGCGGTACTTAATTTGCTAGAAAACCAATCCAGAGGACGACACTCGTTTTACACGAAAACACTATATTATTACTTGACCCGTACACTTGCAGTTAGCAATTTGCGCATCAATTATCTTGTCAAAACTATATGTTTTAGATCATATTTGTTGTTCCAGAGCTCAAAATATGTTAAAGTTGATAAGTTGAGGAGTTGAGTCATACATATCAAAATATGCTTAATTGTGCTTGAAAAGACTCAAATTGATATGAATTTCACTAAGTTTGTTGTTGTGCAAAAAAACAGAGGAAGTTGGAATATGCCCATAAATGCGACCGCATTTTTGGGAAGGCAAAAATGAAATGCGGCCGCTTTTCTGGAAAAACAGAGGCAGTTCCAAGTCTGTCGCGGGTCATTTTGAACGAAACTATTGCGAACCTAATCGGTCGTTTTGACCCTGAATTCAACTGGGCTACCTACCAGCACCATTTTTGCAGCTTCTCAACCACTTTCAACGCTATATAAGGCCTCGATTCAACATCAAATGCAAGCAGAACTCATTTGGAAGAACAGGGTGGTGACAGAACCCTAGTTGGCGCCTATGAGTTGGGATGCCCGAGGTCCTTCTTATATGACTAAATTATAACCTTAGTTAGACATCAAACCTTCGGGTTTGTAGGGATTTTCACCCACTCCCACTTGTTAAAGCGAGAGAGTGGAGTGTCGAGCAAACTATAGAAGGATTGGATAAAAGAGAAAAAAAAACCCTAGTATTTAGCTATTGTCATTACTTCCATCTTGTGTTACTTTTCACTTATCTGTATTATTTATTCTTTATTTCAATGAAGAGATATTCATTAGCACTTTATCCCACCATGAGTAGCGAAATTCCGTTGAGGGGTTCAATATAGTGAATTCCCTTATGGTTCCTATTCAATGCATGTCATTCTTTATGGATTACCATTCTTATCTTGCTAATTTTAAATTGATCACTTATACTTTGCATTCTATGTGAGTTTGATCTCGTAAGGGACATGAAGGTGTTCATATAACACATGCTGAAGCAATTGAAGATCGAAAGCACTTAAGACATTCAATTTTACTCCTAAAGCATGCATGTTCTAGAAAGGGTAGAAAAGAGAGTAAATGAGTACCAACCTCTTTGATGCTCACTTGTAAGGAACTCCTTGTGATATTATCTTTCTCCAACTTCTCTTGGACAACCTTTAGTGTCTTCCCTATTATTCTCTTCAGCCTAGAAAGACTAGTGGGAGTCTAAAGAAGAAAGAAATAGGAAGGGAATGCTTGATGGTACAAGCTTTTGGAAGGAGATGAAATGAGAGAGAATTTGAGGGAGAAAATTTGCAGCATAACACTAAATGAAAGCTTGCCCCTCTTGAATCTAATTCAAGCCCCTTTTATAGACCTCTCCCATGGAAAGACAAGCTTCATGACACTTAGCCACATGGTCAAGATGCAACTCAAAGTGGATTCTAGGTTTCTACTTCAGAACACATGTATCTAATGCATGTTTGTGTTGTTTTCCACTATGTATCATTATGCAAGAGTGGAAAACCACTAAATCCACTATGAATTGAATCCTAATTGTGAATTTTCAGCTTTCAATTCATTTCAAATTCAATTCAAAATTGAAATTGATTTCTAGGCAATTAATTGGGACATTTCCAAGTAATTTTGATATGATTGATCCAATCAATCTTTATCACCTAATGCCATGAATTATATATGATTTCTAATACATATATATGGTATTTAAAACACTATTAAAGACCTCATCTCTCAATTCCTAATTTAATTCATAATTAAATCATTGTGTCGAACATGTTTTACGATAAAACCCTATTTCCCGTTTTTGAACGATTCAAAGTTTCCTATCAAAATATTCTAAGCTTTATTCCGATATGAGCTAGTAGGGGGACCTAATGGACCTATAGATCATGGGCTCCAATGATTCGAGGCTAACCGACTAATCTCATTATCAAAGTTATCCAACATTTGTTAACTACCGGGACACTCCACTATAGCCCGATAGTTCCACTCCCCTCACTATAGATATATTTCCGTCCACTTGATTTAACCATGTTTAGTAAGTCGTTCCTTCACAGGTTGTTCGTAGCTATAGCTAGGTCAAATAACTGTTACACCCCTATAGTACTTCTTGTTCCTTAAGTTCCACTAATCCTCTAATGAACAATCGGTTTGCGGTCCAACCATCAAACCTAAGTTCCTCTCGATCCAACGAGAGGGTGGGGCCCATTGTTCAAGTCCTGGAGTTAGTACTTAAGAGAACAACCTCTCTGCTATCCCTGAAATGGGTAGGAGTGAATTCCGTCTTGCGAAACTATGTCCCCAGCTATCTATTCGATCTTATCCCCAAAATGGTAGGCTTGTCGAGTCGGCGATGCTGGCCACTCTCACCCATGCAGATCAAAGGATAATCTCGCATAAACAGGAGTTCGTAGATAGCTCAGGATTAAGAACGAGTTACCTAGGTCATCTATGAGAATTAGTCAGTTTCTTCAGTAAACGACGTTATAAAGAGAAAGTGACTTATTTCGTGGTCCAGTCCTATGCAAACTCATTGCATAGGACGCCCCCACTCGCATGTCACCACATGAACGATTTAGGATCTCATCGTTTGTACTGAATACAAAGTGGGCCGCGTCCATAGTGTCTCCAAGATAAGGTACCCAACCTTATCCTTATACTATAGACTATTTTGACTATAAACTTGAACTTGATCCTATGATATGTCCCTAAATATAGTTCAAGTATTCATTTTATAGCCAAGGATCTTAGTTTATTGGATTTAGGTTAATCATTCGCAATTTACATATTCAATAACATCTTTTACTGAATAACATCAATAACGTCTTTATTGGAAATAGAATATGTTTAATGATTTACAAACTATGAGTTTATAGGACATTAAACCCAACAAACTCCCACTTGGACTAGAAACTCTAGATGGGTACATAAAGTTAGCTGTGAGAGAAGTATAAAGACAATAAACTAGGGCATCAACCATACCCTTACATTTCTCCCACTTGCCCTATTCTAATAAAGCTCGTAATCCTAGATTAACTAGGCGACCCTCAAACACTTTAGCCGTGAGGGGTTTTGTAAACGGGTCAGCCATGTTGTGCTCCGAAGCAATCTGCGTCACGATCACATCTCCTCGTTGCACGATCTCTCTGATGAGATGGTATTTGCGTTCAATATGCTTTCCTCGCTTGTGACTTCGAGGTTCCTTAGAGGTTGCAACTGCACCATTGTTGTCACAATAGAGGGTGACAGGTAGTTGCATATTTGGAACAATTTCCAACTCTGTTAGGAATTTTCTTAGCCATACTGCCTCTTTTGCTGCTTCACAGGCGGCTACGTACTCTGCTTCCATGGTGGAGTCAGCAATGCAACCTTGCTTAATACTCCTCCATACTATTGCTCCTCCATTTACAGTAAACACAGATCCCGATGTTGATTTTCTTGAATCTATATCGATCTGAAAATCTGAGTCAGTGTATCCTGTAAGGATCAGATCCTTAGCTCCATACACGAGCGTATAATCCCTAGTTCTCCTTAGATACTTAAGGATGTTTTTAACGGCAGTCCAATGCGCATGACCAGGATTGGACTGAAATCTGCTGACAATTCCTACGGCATAGCATATGTCGGGTCTGGTACACAGCATGGCATACATCAAACTACCAACTGCTGATGCGTAGGGAATTCGTCTCATTTCCTAAACTTCTTGAGGTGTCTTAGGACTTTGTTCCTTTGACAAGTGAACCCCGTGTCTAAAAGGTAATAATCCTTTCTTGGAGTTCTGCATCGAATATCGTACCAACATTTTGTCGATATATGATGCTTGAGACAGTGCTAGCGTTTTGTTCTTTCTATTTCTAATGATTTGAATGCCTAGAACAAATTGAGCCTCACCCAAATCTTTCATTTGGAATTGAGTCGCTAGCCATTGTTTTACGTCAGTCAGGAATCCTACATTATTCCCAATAAGTAGGATATCATCTACGTATAGAACTAGAAAAGCTACAGTGGATTTGACGATTTTCTTGTAAACACAAGGTTCATCAATATTCTGTTCAAAGCCATACGTTTTGATCGCAGTGTCAAAACGTATATTCCAGGATCTCGATGCTTGTTTTAATCCATAAATGGATCGTTTAAGTTTGCAAACCTTTTGCTCTTCACCCTGGACTATAAATCCCTCTGGTTGAGCCATATAGATAGTCTCTTCAAGATTGTCGTTCAAAAAGGCTGTCTTGACATCCATTTGCCATATTTCATAATCATAGTATGTGGCAATGGATAAGAGTATTCTAATCGACTTAAGCATGGCAACAGGGGAAAAAGTTTCTTCATAATCCACTCCTTCCCACTGGGTAAAACCCTTTGCCACAAGTCGAGCCTTAAAGGTTTGAACCTTACCAGCTTGGTCTCGTTTTCTCTTGTAGATCCATTTACAACCAATAGGTTTTACCCCATCCGGCTGCTCCACAAGATCCCAGACTGAATTGAAGTACATTGACTCCATTTCGAGATCCATGGCTTTTATCCACTGGTCCTTATCAACATCATTCATTGCCTGATTAAAGGACAATGGATCCTCTATTCCATCATCATATATGATGGTTTGGGTTTCTGTTAAACCCATGTAGCGGTCTGGTTGTATTATAACCCTCCCACTACGTCGAGGCTCTCTCACTATTTGAGATGGATGTGTTTGATCAACAACTTTTGATGGACCAGCTTGATCTACAACCTTTGTCGATTCTTTTGTAGTTTTTCTTGAAATCTCATCTAATACTAGTTTACTGCGAGGTCGATGATCTTTTATGTGATCTTCCTCAAGGAAAGTAGCGTTTGTCGATACAATCACTTTATTATCCCGAGGGTCGTAAAATAGACACCCTTTCGTTTGTTTAGGATATCCTACAAACAGGCACAGTTTTGAACGTCGTTCCAATTTCTTTGGGTTTTGTACCAACACATGTGTCGGGCATCCCCAAATTCTGAAGTGATGTAAACTACCTTTACGCCCTTTCCATAGCTCATAAGGTGTTTCAGAAACACTTTTGAAGGGAACCATGTTCAAAATGTATACGGCAGTCTCAACTGCACATCCCCAGAACGAATCAGGCAACTGAGCATAGCTCATCATTGATCGAACCATGTCTAACAAGGTTCGGTTTCTCCTCTCTGATACACCATTTTGTTGTGGTGTAGTAGGGGCCGAGAGTTGGGACGTAATTCAATGTTCTATCAAATAGTCTTGGAATTGTAGGTTCATATATTCTCCACCTCGATCTGATCGTAGTGTTTTAATCGTTTTACCTAACTGGTTCTCAACCTCGGTCTTGTACTCTTTGACTTTTCAAGGGCTTCAGACTTGTGATGCATTAGGTAAAGGTAGCCATACCTTGAATAATCATCAATGAAGCTGACGAAGTATTCATACCCTCCTCGTGCTTTGACATTCATAGGACCACAGAGATCCGAATGCACGAGTTCTAAAGGTTCTTTGGCCCTATAACCTTTTTCTGAAAAAGGTCGTTTGGTCATTTTTCCCTTGAGGCAGGACTCACATGGTGGTAACGAGTCATCTTCTAACTGGTTTAGTAGTCCACTCTTTACCAATCTTTCAATCCTATTGCGATTTATGTGGCCTAATCTCAAGTGCCAAAGATAGGTATTAGGAGAAACTTTTCGCCTTTTGTTTTGAGTTTCCGCTAGTTTAAACATCTCCATATTAAAAATAGCTTTAACTTGAATTGGCCTTAACACGTATAAGTTGCTTTCAAGTTTTGCAGAACATATATGCATACCTCTTTTGTTAACAAACACTTTATTAATATCAAAAGATACTTGGTATTCATGTTCAATCAAACAAGAGATAGAGATTAAGTTCCTTTTTATATCGGGAACGTACAAGACAATTTCAAGTAATAAAAATCTATCTCCAAAAGACAACTTGAGAGTTCCTGAAGCTCTGGTTGTGACGACCTCTCCAGTTCCAACTTTGAGAGTTCCTTCGCCGTCTTCCAGCATATGCCAGGAACTAATTTCCTGTAAAGAAGAGCATACATGGTTAGTCGCTCCTGAATCTAATATCCAAGCAGAGCTATCTTGCTCAACTAAACATGTTTCGATAACGAGCAAATCATATTTACCTTATTTTTCCTTTTCAGCCTTCTTTTCCGCAAGGTACTTTGGACAATTGCGTTTCCAATGTCCGTCTACATTACAATGGAAACATTTTCCTTTATCTGAAGCTTTAGTTTTTGCCTTGCTTCCCACTGGAGCTATTTCTTTCCATTTATCCTTCTTTTTCTTCATTTGAATACTCTTTTTCTTTGAATTGGAAGGTCCAGACTTGGTTCCTGAGGACGATCCCTTTTGGAACCTCTTGGTTGTAGCAACATTTGCCTCCCCTTCATGTCCCCTCTTAGTGAGACTTTGGTAAGTCTGGAGCTCGTTTAGCAAAGTAGTCAGGTTAAAGTCTGTTTTGTTCATGACAGCGTTTGTCCTGAACAGAATGAAGCTCTTCGGAAGAGACTCCATTATGAAACTTACTTGACTACCCTCGTCAATTGTAGCACCGTTTACTTCAGCAATGTTAAACTGAACCATCATGTTCAAAACATGTTCCCTAACTGAAGCACCTTCCTTCATTCGGGAATTGTAAACATTCTTGAGAGCTTCGTGCCTAATTTGTGAGGACGGTTGTCCAAACATACCTTGCAACGAAGTCATGATCTCCCTCGCGGTGACCATCCTCTCGTGCTTTTTTGACAAGACATCTGAGATGCTTGCTAAGATATAGACCCTTGCCTTTTCATTTGCGCGAGTCCATTTCTCATATGCTTCCCGAACAATTCGGTTTGTTGACGAGCCAGGGTTAGGTGGACACTCTTCGGTAAGAACAAATCTAAGATCCTCGATTACTAGTATTGTGTTCAGATTAGACTTCCAAGTTCCATAGTTATCACCGTTAAGCTTATCCGAAGCGAGTAATTGTACTAGTGAGCTAGACATGCTGAATAATTAAACAAAACTATTAGAAATTGCTTATTAACCATTTTTCGACAAAATCCAATTAGGTTTTAACAAAAGTAATGATGTACCCAGGATTATTATTTTGCAACAATACTTTAGTGAGTTAGAGCAACCGCTACCGAGGGGCAGTCAATTACTCCTTCACTAAACCAATACGTTCTTGACTAAATACTAATCCCATAATAACTCTTATTCCTATAGTTGTTTAGTTATCGTTACGTTTGGTCCGGAATTTACTAACACTTAGTAACCCTTGTAAGTGTGACCCGCCGTTTTAAGATCACAGAGAACGGCCCCAACAATGCTACCGAATGGAAAAGCTAATGTTGGAAATGGTCCTAAGTAATCCTATCCATCTCTGGAGTTTGTGTTGTTCCGATCTCCATGTTACAACCCTCCGAATGGTTAGTAGCTCCAGGGCATACAAGCAGGCGCAACATGGAAATCTCACGGTGCAACCTAACGGAGGAGACCGCAGGATGTGTTGACACACTTCCTTCACTCAGTTACAATAAATACTTTCTCCATTCACCTTGTTATTGATTTATGCAAACACCTTCCGAATGGAGCAGTTGAGGTATAATCAACACGAGGCCAAGCATAAATCTCACCTTGTGATCAAAAGGGAGAACGTAAAAGGGAAATGGATTTGATATATCTCTCCCCTCCCACTAAGTATTTTAAACGGTTTTTGGTATACTTATACTTAGGCGAATTCCGGCTAATTGAATAACCCTAAGTCTAAGTTCATATAATCTTACGATGTCTAGGTGATAACGATTAAAACCTCATATCACACACGTGCATGCTCATAAAACTGGGTTAACTTTAACTCAAGAACCGACTCGATGCCCAGGTAGGAGGTGTTCCGTAAACCGTCAACTTAAATACCTCCAGCCTTAGACAGCATCTCGTTGGGTGAGTTCTCTTGTAACCTATGTTTTACAAGCTTATCGACCTATTTGAATCTAATTGAAATCGATCGAGAGTTGGATCAAATTAACCCTAAGTGAGCATGCACCTTTTTCTTTGTTATAGATTTTAAATTTCTATGTGATTTATAACAATTATAAATCTAAACTATAACAAACTTGCCTTTTTTAATATAACTCTTATAAACAAAATTCTAAGGAAATTTCATGCTTCATGCTAGGTTAATTTTATCTTTTGATTAATATAACTTTTATATCAATTAATCAATTTTAATTAACCATTCAAGCATGAATCTCCCTAAATCAATACAACATTTATATCAATTTAACATGAAATTTCCCTCATGCATTTCAACTATTAATAACACTTATTAAAAATGCATGAACATGCTTTCCCATGGTGGGATTTTAAACTATATGGCATGCTCATAATGCACATACATTTAATCCAATTAAACCATACATTCTCAATGCATAAAAGAAATTAAACCAAGCTAAAATGGAATGGTTTGGCAATTTAAAACAAACAATCAACTAATTATTACAATAATAATCAATAAAATTGCTTGTGATGATCCCGAGCTTTACGAACCGACCCGAACCAACCCTCCATGGAGTGAACCGGCCTTCAAATATGTGTAAACAACCCTCCACGGAAGCAATTGAAGATCGAAAGCACTTAAGACATTCAATTTTACTCCTAAAGCATGCATGTTCTAGAAAGGGTAGAAAAGAGAGTAAATGAGTACCAACCTCTTTGATGCTCACTTGTAAGGAACTCCTTGTGATATTATCTTTCTCCAACTTCTCTTGGACAACCTTTAGTGTCTTCCCTACTATTCTCTTGAGCCTAGAAAGACTAGTGGGAGTCTATAGAAGAAAGAAATAGGAAGGGAATGCTTGATGGTACAAGCTTTTGGAAGGAGATGAAATGAGAGAGAATTTGAGGGAGAAAATTTGCAGCATAACACTAAATGAAAGCTTGCCCCTCTTGAATCTAATTCAAGCCCCTTTTATAGACCTCTCCCATGCAAAGACAAGCTTCATGACACTTAGCCACGTGGTCAAGATGCAACTCAAAGTGGATTCTAGGTCTCTACTTCACAACACATGTATCTAATGCATGCTTGTGTTGTTTTCCACTATGTATCATTATGCAATAGTGGAAAAACCACTAAATCCACTATGAATTGAATCCTAATTGTGAATTTTCAGCTTTCAATTCATTTCAAATTCAATTCAAAATTTAAATTGATTTCTAGGCAATTAATTGGGACATTTCCAAGTAATTTTGATATGATTGATCCAATCAATCTTTATCACCTAATGCCATGAATTATATATGATTCCTAATACATATATATGGTATTTAAAACACTTTTAAATACCTCATCTCTCAATTCCTAATTTAATTCATAATTAAATCATTGTGTCGAACACGTTTTAGGATAAAACCCTATTTCCCGTTTTTGAACGATTCAAAGTTTCCCATCAAAATATTCTAAGCTTTATTCCGATATGAGCTAGTAGGGGGACCTAATGGACCTATAGATCATGGGCTCCAACGATTCGAGGCTAACCGACTAATCTCATTATCAAAGTTATCCAACATTCGTTAACTACCGGGACACTCCACTATAGCCCGATAGTTGCACTCCCCTCACTATAGATATATTTCCGTCCACTTGATTTAACCATGTTTAGTAAGTCGTTCCTTCACAGGTTGTTCGTAGCTATAGCTAGGTCAAATAACCGTTACACCCCTATAGTACTTCTTGTTCCTTAAGTTCCACTAATCCTCTAATGAACAATCGGTTTGCGGTCCAACCATCAAACCTAAGTTCCTCTCGATCCAACGAGAGGGTGGGGCCCCTTGTTCAAGTCCTGGAGTTAGTACTTAAGAGAACAACCTCTCTGCTATCCCTGAAATGGGTAGGAGTGAATTCCGTCTTGCGAAACTATGTCCCCAGCTATCTATTCGATCTTATCCCCAAAATGGTAGGCTTGTCGAGTCGGCGATGCTGGCCACTCTCACCCATGCAGATCAAAGGATAATCTCGCATAAACAGGAGTTCGTAGATAGCTCAGGATTAAGAACGAGTTACCTAGGTCATCTATGAGAAATAGTCAGTTTCTTCAGTGAACCGGGCGTTATGAAGAGAAAGTGACTTATTTCGTGGTCCAGTCTTATGCAAACTCATTGCATAGGACGCCCCCACTCGCATGACACCACATGAACGATTTAGGATCTCATCGTTTGTACTTAATACAAAGTGGGCCGCGTCCATAGTGTCTCCAGGATAAGGTACCCAACCTTATCCTTATACTATAGACTATTTTGACTATAAACTTGAACTTGATCCTATGATATGTCCCTGCATATAGTTCAAGTATTCATCTTATAGCCAAGGATCTTAGTTTATTGGATTTAGATTAATCATTCGCAATTTACATATTCAATAACATCTTTTACTGAATAACATCAATAACGTCTTTATTGGAAATATAATATGTTTAATGATTTAAAAACTACGAGTTTATAGGACATTAAACCCAATAGGACAGACGATATCGGTTCTCATAAAGGTGATATAGGAGAAAAGGCTTGAAAGAGATTGTTTGGTGGTATAGGGCAAGCTGCCTAAGGCACCCTATATCAACTATAGGGTTATAGATTGCATTCATGAATTATCTATGTCGGAGTCGAGTCACAAAAATGTGCATAACGGTACTCGCTTAGCCTTCTAACGGTTCTTGGGAGCAAGGCCAAATAGAAGTTAAATCTGACCCAATGAATTGATTAGACTTAAGTTGAATATTCTATGATTAAAGTTATTTGCCTTTGTGGTGAAACTATGTTGAATACCTCGTTTTATTTATTATTGTTATCTCTTCATTTTTATTTATTTTCCAAAAACCAATCAACAATTATTTATTTGGTTACCTATTTGAAGCAATCATTTAAGCAGTTTCTTCGTCGAATCTGAATTTCCAATTTAGTCCTCGTAGGATCGATACCCTTGGAATACTTCTAAGGTTTTTTATTACTACGTGCGATAGTGTATACTTGCACTAAGGTTGGCTGAATTTATCATTATTATTATCATTCATCTTATCTTACATCCATCATTCAGCCTTTGTCACACCAGTGGGCCTGAGGACAGTCCTCAGTTAAGACCAATTCCATGCAATTAGTGTTTAAGTTCATTTTCTTAGTTGTATTAGCAATACTAGTTCTTAAAAAGTTAATTAGTATTGTTGCATTAACACATTACACAAAATAATATCATTATTTTAATCCAATCAATTTATCAAAAGTAATGATCGACCCATAGAATAAACATTCATCTTGCAACGATACTTCAGAGGTTTAGAGCAACAACTACTGTAGGGAAGTCAGCTACTTCTTCCCTGAATTGAGACATTCTCAGTCAATACCTATTACCAGAATAACTCATATTCCAATAGTTCTTAGCTACCGTTTTTTGGTCAAGAAATTATTAACACCTTAACAATTTCCTGTAAGTGTGACCCTCCATTTTCAGATTTCAGAGGTCGGCCCAAACAATGCTACCGTAGGGAAAGTCAAAGTTGGAAATGAACCTAAGAAACCCTATCCATTTCCGGAGTTTGCGTTGTTTTGACTCCCATGATCAAACCCTCCGTAGGGCAATCACTCCCAGGGCAACTCGCAGGCAGATCATGGGGATCTCACGGTGCAACCTAATGGAGGAGATCATAGAATACGTTAACACGTGTCCTACTCCCACTTACTATAAAAAATTCCCTCATTCACCTTGATGTTGATCCATGCAAACACCATCCGTAGGGGGTCACTCCCAGGGTGACTCGAGACCAAGCATGGACCTCACGTTGTGAACTGTTGAGGATGTGAGAGAAAAACTTGATTTATGAAAATCTTGTTTTGATATATTTCCTCCCACTAAGTATTTTTATAATTAAAGGATCTATTACTTAGGTAAATTCCGGCTAAGTGAATCTATCTATGTCTATGCCTATATATAACTCTTATATAAAGGTCTTTACTCTAATGTCCAGGTGAATTAAACCCTTTTAATTACCTAGTGACGTTGCATGCTAACATTAAACTATGATTAATTCAACTCAAGTTTCGGGTCAGTTCCCAGGTAGGACGTGTTCCATAAACCGTCAACTTAAATACCGTCAGCCTAGACAGAATTTCACTGGGAGAGTTCCCTTATAATCATAGTAATGTTTTTCCTACTTAGTATATTAAAACTATTTTAATTATAAGTAAGAAAATAACTCTAATCCTATTAGAATTAAAATGAGCTTACATCTAATTAATTTTAAACATTTTAAAATTAATTCAATTTAACCAAAGATCCTATGTTTGCATGCAACTCTTTGTTACAGGTAGACGGTTTCTAATCGTTTTTATAACCATTATAAAATTTTAATTATTAGCCCTATAACATGCTTCTATGGTGTTGGAAAAAGTAACTATCATATTCTAATTATTAAACCCCATATTATTATGACGCTGATAATGATAATATAACGATTATTCGATTATATTAATTAACCATCCAGGAAACTAAATTACATGATATTTGACATTAATATAATATAACTATGATATTAATCTAATTAATGTCATGCTCAATGTTATTCCATTTACATTTAATTAACACAACACTTTATATTAAACACGTACATGAAAATCAAGCATTGAGATTATTATTCCCATCCATAACATAACACTTATATTATTACTCATGAAAATAAACCTAAGCATGCATGCTACATTAATTAAATACAACTCTTATATTTATCTAAATTAATGTCATGCATCATGCTTCTCAAATTTCATATATTTAATATAACAATTATACTAAATCACTCATGAAATTAAATCATACATGTTTATCATATGTTATAACAATTATAACATAAATATGCATGAAACATGTTTAACTATGGTGAGATTTAGCTAAATGACATTCATAAAGTAATTAAATAGCATGTGAACCGGTTAATTGGCCCCTAGGAAAAAATTAAACCGGGTAACAAAAATCTATCCTAAAAGCCTTTAGCCACTCTAAAAATCAGACCAAACCAGCCAAAAAACGCCTAAACTTGGTAAAAAACGGTCAAAACCGATCCAAAAAGCACTGAACCAGCGTCAAAACCCACGAACCAGTCAAACTCCTTCGGCCTGGTCAACGAACTGCTGAAGAACCACTGAACCGCACGTAAACCGTTGAGCCAGTCAACGAACCGGTGAACAAAATGATGAACCACGTGCCATACAGTCGAACCGACGCCCGAACCGGACCGCTTCAGCGCAATCGGGCCTCCTGATGGTTGGACCGCGCCTCGCGACGTCACGCTGACGTCAGCCCTTGCGCCTGCGCGATTTTCCATTTTTTTTTCCATTTCCAGCACTGTCTTCTTCGTTCCAGCCACTATTTTTCGTTGTTTTTTGCCAAATTTGGTCTCGATTTTCACCAAATTCAATCCTATTTATAGACACAGACTTACAGAGACTCGATTTACTCAAAATGCCCAAAAACACAGGGGCCCTTTACATGAAGCAATTAAATCAGACCATTACTCAATTTTAATAACAAAATAAAATACCAGTACGTTGGCAATCTAAAATAGAAACAATTTTTCTACAAATTATAGACTAAGCATGCTATAAAACGATCTAAACTATTTAAATTCAAGAACACTTACATGAATTGAAGATCAAAACTCTGCACGATGCTCCAATTCATGTAGTTTTTCCTCCCAACCGGCTTGTGGGAGCCAAAAAGATGTCTTCGAAGGGAATTCTACAGCAAGGAGAGTTGCTGCAGATTTGGGAGAGAATTTCTCTGAGAGAATTGATTTCAGTTTTTTCCGTGAGTGAGAGAATGAACGTAATTGTAGGGAACTCCCCTTCAACATACGATAAGTGGGGAAGGAAAGTTATCTTCCCCACTCAATCTTGATTGTTGATTATTACCTAAATGATCTTCGCCATCAATTAATTAAATAATAAATATTTTTTAATTAATTAATTATAATTAATTTAATCAATTAAATCAATTATAATATAAGGTTTTTAATTTAATTTAAATCATATTCAATTACTTCTCAATTAATTGAAACCACACTAATTAAATATCAAATATTAATTTTATAATTGAATCATATTCAATTTTATCTCTCTCATTTAATCTATAGTTTTAATGTGCATCAAAATGTACATTAACATAAACTATAACATTAATTTGATTAAACCATATTTAACCGAATTAAATTAAATTCATTAATTCCACAATTAATTAATTCATGAATTTAATCAAATATCACATATTTAACTAAATTCATAATTCTCTCATTAATTAATTTTTGAATCACATCGAAAATTAATTTTATTATAAAGTTTAATTCTCTAATTAAAGTTATATAATAATGTATCTCCATACATTATATTAAATCCCTTAATTTTCAAGACTAAATAATCTCAGCACCCGTTACGAGCTAGCAGGTGGACCTAATGAACGTACAGATACGAAGCTCCAAGGATAGGAGATTAATTGGCTAAACTCATTAACCAAGTTAATCAACATTTGTTAACTCTGGGTCACTCCACTAAAGACCCACAGTTGCACTCTTCTCACTATAGAATATTTTCGTGTCCACGGATATTGACCAATACAATAAGTCAATCCAACACGAGTGTTCTAACCTCAAGCTGGATCAAATTACCGTTTTACCCCTGGGTTACCTCTAGATCCTTAAGTACCACTGATCCCTCTAATGAACAACCTGTTTAGGGTCCAACCACTAAACGGAAATTCCTCTAGGGCAAGGAGAGAACAGCACGCTTTTGTTCAAACCCCAGAATTAGCTCTTAAGGGAACACACATCTACTTACTCCAATAGGGGAAGGAGTGAATTCGATCTTGTACTGCTATGTTCCCAGCCCCCATTCGGTCTTGCCCTTGAAATGGCAGGATTATTGAGTCGACGAGCAGGCCACTCACACCCATACAAATCTAAGGACAATCCCTCCTGAAAATGAACTCATAACAAACTCAGGATTGAAATTGAGTTACGTAGGTCATCCTATTGAAATAGAAACCTAAACTAGTTAACGGTGTTACAACTAGAGGTTACTATTTCACGGTCCGGTCTTATGCAAACTCATAGCATAGGATACCCCCTCTTGCATGTCTCGTACATGGATGCTTTGGATCATTGCATCTCTATCGAATACAAAGTGGGTCGTATCACATAGTGTCGCAAGGATAAGGTACCCAACCTTATCCCTATACTATAGACCATTCAAGTTGTTACTTGAACACCGATCCCTGTATGTCCCCACATACTAGTCCAAGTTTCATTTAAACTTTTGGGGTTTATGTCCTAAAACTCGTGGATAGTAAACGTAACAAAGTTATATATAAAACTTATTAGAATAGTTTTTTATTATGGCTGTTGAAAGATTAGTTTAACTATGTATTTGTTAATCCAAATCCAATAAAACTAGAATCCTTGGCTATGATATGAATGCTTGAACTTTATGTAGTGACATAAAAGTGGATCCGGTTCAAGTACATAGCCTAAAATGGTCTATAGTATAGGGATAAGACTGGGTACCTTATCCTAGAAAAAACTATGTGACGAGGCCCACTTTGTTTTAATACAAACGATGTGATCCTAAATCGTTCATGTAGAGACATGTGAGTGGGGGCGTCCTATGCAAATGAGTTTGTATAAGACCGGACCACGAAATAAGTCACTTTCACTTTATAACGCCGTTTACTGTGAAACTGACTATTTCAAGCGATTACCTAGGTAACTCGATCTTAATCCTGAGCTAACTATGAACTCCTGTTTATTCGAGATTATCCTTTGATTTGCATAGGTGAGAGTGGCCCATAAGCGCCGCTCAATAAACCTGCCACTTTGGGGATAAGACCGGATAGATAGCTGGGGACATAGTCCTGCAAAATGGAATTCACTCCTACCCGTCTTTAGGGATAGTAGAGAGGTTGTTCCCTTAAGTGCTGACTCTGGAACGTGAAAAAAGGCGCGCCGCCCTCTCATTTGCCCGAGAGGTTTTAGGTTTCGTGGTCGGACCACAAACCGATTGTTCATTAGGGACTCAGTGAAGGCTAAAGGAACAAGAAGTGCTATAGGGGTAAAACGAACTTTTGACCTTACTATAGTTACGAAAAACCTGTGAAGGATTGACTTACTAATCACGGTCATATCGGGTGGACAGAAATATATCTACAGTGAGGGGAGTTCAGCTATGGGCTGTAGTGGAGTGTCCCATTAGTTAATGAATGTTGGTTAACTAGGATTGAAAGAGTTCAACCGGTTAATCTCGGATCGTTGGAGCCCATGATCTGTAGGTCCATTAGGTCCCCCTGCCAGCTCAAACGGATTAAACCTTAGAACAGAGTGATGTAAGAATTTGAAACACACTCAAATTCAATTAAGGGAGATATCGTTAAATTATATTTGATATAATATAACGTAATGGTTTAATTATTAACTAAACGATATTTTAAGAGAGAATTATAGTTATTTAAATATGATTTAAATACAACTCATGTGAATAGGGATTCACGTTCGAGATTTTCGGTTTGAATATAAATAGCCATTCATATTCGAAAAAATGTTTTGAGAGAGATCGACATTAGTTCACCATTTAACTTAATATGAGATATTAAATTAAAGTTATAATTAATTGAAAAGTATTTAATTAGTTATAAAAATCAGTTTTGTAAATATTGCAAAATTGATTTAAATTGAAATTCATAATTGAATTTCAAATTTTGTGGGTGGCTTGTTTCATCAAAAGACACCAACTTCATGGTTATGACTCATCCAACTTGCTGTCATTTTGTGGAGATCACAAATAGGCACAACCACTTCATATATATGTTTTGAAGTGGTTATGACTCATCCAACTTGCTGTCATTTGTGGAGATCACAAATAGGCACAACCACTTCATATATATGTTTTGAAGAGGTGGGAGTGTGGATGATGCTGAAGATATAACATGATGCAATATTGGTGAAAAGAAAATTCTCTCTCACTCTCAAAACTGAGAACATACTATGGTCTAAAAACCCACCTCTCATCCATTTTGTTTCTCCTAAATTAATCATGCTTGGGTTCCCACAAGCTCGTTCTAAGGCAGGAGGATAGCGGGGAAGGCTCTAGCGGTAGTCCATGTCGAGTTCGTGTGGAGAAACAACCGAAGAGATCAACGAATTTGAGCTATCAAGGTCGGTTTCCTTTTCCCCTGTTTTTGTTCTTATTTTGGCATGATTTTAATCAACGAAATTAATGAAAATCGGTGCCTAAGATCCGCTAACGCTTCCACTCGAGTGTCCTCCACTCCATCATAAACAACCTTGGATCTTAGTTTATTGGATTTAGGGTTTATTAATGCAAACTCGATTATTCAATAACCAAATTACTGAATCACTCAAATAACGCTTTATTGAGATCGATTAATTTGTTTCATTTACTATCTACGAATTTTAGGGCATAAAACCCAACACCTTTCCCCCGGCTGTGAGTCTCTCTGAGAGCGATCACCCTACAGAGGGCTAGCGCATGGGATTCAGAACAACGCAAGCTCCAAAAATGTATAGGGTTTCTTAGGAGCATTCCTAACACTAGATCTTCCCTACGGTGGAATTGTTAGGGACGTCCTCCAGAATCTGAAAATGGCAGGTCACACTTACAATATTGTTTTGACTGAACCGACGGTAGCTAATAACTATTGAAATAAAGAGTTATTTTGGCAATATTAAATATCTGAGATTGTCTCGATTCAGAGGAGTAGCTGACTGCCCTACGGTATCGGTTATTCTGAACCTTTGAAGTATCGTTGCAAGATATATCAAATAATATACTTGGGTCGATGGTTACTTTTACTAAATTTGATTGGATAATATGTATAATGGGTTTACTGCTAGTTTTTAATGCAAGTTATTTGTTTATTTTAGCGATATGTTGAATTATGTATGTGCTTTGTCGAATGCCAAATTAAACGGTTTAGAACATACAACTAAGAAACACTTAAAACTGGTGGCAAACAATTTAGGTATGGTTATAACTGAGGGACGTCCTTAGGAAAACTGCTTAGCCAAGAGGAACATAATCAATGACTCTAAATCTGATTTATTATTCTTGGAATCGTGGATAGTGGAAAATGATAGTTCAGTCTGGATACTCGATTCAGGTGCCACTAATCACATATGTTCTTCATTTGAAGGAATGAATTCCTGGACTAAGTTACAAGTTGGCGAGATGGTTTTTAAATTCAGAAAACAAGAAGTCATCTCGGCTACTACAGTGGGAGACATCAAATTATTCTTCTCAGATGAACGTTACATAATATTGTATAATGTGTACGTAGTTCTGGAAATTAAAAGAAATTTGATTTCTCTATCTTGCTTCATTGAACAACGTTATTCAACATCCTTCTCTGTTAATGAAGCATTCATAACTAAAAGAGGTATTGATGTTTGCCCTGCAAACATGGAGAATAATTTATATTTTTTAAAACCAATTGAGTCTAAAGCTATTTTAAATCGTGAGATGTTTAAAACAGTTTGGACTCAACCTAAAAGATGGAAAGTTTCTCAAGATACCTATCTCTGGCACTTGAGGTTAGGCCATATTAAACTCATTTTGATTAGGAGATTGGTTAAAAATGGACTTATAAACAAGTTAGAAGTTAGCTCCTTACCTCCCTGTGAGTCTTGCCTTCAAGGCAAGATGACTAAACGACCTTTTACTAGAAAAGGTTATCGTACCAAAGAGCCCCTAGAGCTCATACATTCGAACCTATGTGGACCGATGAACGTTAGAGCTCTAGGAGGGTACAAATATTTCATTAGTTTTATTGCTCATTATTCACGATATGGCTATCTGTACCTAATACATCATAAGTTCGATGCCCTTGTAAAAATCAAGGAGTATAAGGTCGAGGTTGAGAACCTCTTAGGTAAGACAATTAAAACACTTCGATCCGATCGAGGTGGAGAGTATATGGACTGTGATTCAAAGACGACTTGATAGAACATGGAATCACGTCTCAACTCTTAGCCCCTGGTACACCTCAGCAGAACAGTGTATCGGAAAAGAGAAACGTAACTCTGTTAGACATGGTTCGCTCGATGATGAGCTATGCTCAATTACCTAACTCGTTTTAGGGTTATGTAGTAGACACTGTAGCTTATATTCTAAACCCGGTTCCCACAAAGAGTGTTTCAGAATTTGGGGATCTCAACATACGTGCTACAGGCAAATCTAAAGAAATTAGAACCTCGTTCACGATTTTGCCTCTTTGTAGGATACTTCTTCGATCCTGAAGATAACAAAGTATTTGTATCGACAAATGTTTCGTTCTTAGAAGAAGACTCCGTCAGGAACCACAAGCCATAGAGTAAAATTGTTTTAAGTGAATTATCTAATAAAGCTAAGAAAACATCATCGAAAGTCGTCGATGAAGCTGGCACCTCCAGTCAGTCACGTCTTTCTTAAGAGATAAGAGAGCCTCGACGGAGTGGGAGGGTTATTAGACAACCTGACCGCTATCTAGTTTATTTGAAACTCCAATCGTCATGCCTGATGACAGAGTCGATGATCCATTGACCTATGGACAAGCAATGAATGACGTCGACAAGGACGAATGAATTAAAGCTATGGATCTTGAAATGGAGTCCATGTATTTTAATTCAGTATGGGAGCGTGTAGATCAACCTAAAGGGGTAAGACCCATAGGCTGTAAATGGATCTACAAGAGAAAATGAGACGCTACTGGAAAGGTACAGACCTTTAAAGCACGACTTGTGGCAAAAGGTTTTACCCAACCGGAACGGATTGACTGTGAAGAAACTTTCTCCCTGGTTGCCATGTTGAAGTCGACAAGGGTACTTCTATCCATTGTCATATTCTATGATTATGAGAGGCAGTTGTTTTATTCTATTGGATTGCAATCTTGTTTAATGTTTTCAATTACTTGATCACTAATTGGATGATTTGGGTGTTTAATTTGCTCGGGAGAGGGGGTTTTGCCTAGACTCACTTATTTAATTGCATGACTAAAGCTGAGTTTCTAAGTTTGTGACGGAATTTAGATTTTCTTAAGAAGTATAACAAGGACTAAACCAAATAATGACATACATGCAAATAGACTTAGATTGGGATATTGGGTTTATTGTATGCATGAGAATCAATTATGCTCGTGAGAGATAATTGTGATAAAGGTTTCCTTGGCTTGTAAAACAATTGCACGATAAATTCATTCCAATTAATCAAATCCTCAATCTGAATCAATGAAATCAATTCCATAAGAATCTTTTCATTTGAGTCTCCACCTTTTATTTTATGCTTTTGTATTTAAATTTATCTTTATCATTAAGTTTTGCTCTTGAAATAAAATTGGACAAGATTATTCACGGTACTTAATTTGCTAGAAAACCAATCCAGAGGACAACACTCGTTTAATCATGAAAACACTATATTATTACATGACCCGTACACTTACGGTAAGCAAATTGCGCTTCAAGAGTTCAACAACTCTTTTAGTATATTATGTGGACGATATCCTACTCATCAGGAGTGATGTAGGTTATCTTACTGACATCAAACAATGACTAGCAACTCAGTTCAAAATGAAAGATTTGGGTGAGACACAATATGTTCTAGGGATCCAAATTATTTGGGACCGAAAGAACAAAATGCTAACTCTGTCTCAAGCATCTTATATAAAAAAGTTGTTGATTAAACATTAGATGCAAAATTCCAAGAATGGTTTGTTACCTTTCTGGCACGAAATAATTTTGTCAAAGGAACAATGTCCTAAGACGCCTCAAGAAGTTGAGGATATGAGAAATATTCCTTATGCCTCTACAGTAGGCAACCTGATGTATGCCATGTTGTGTACAAAGCCTGACATTAGTTATGTAGTAGGGATTGTCAGTAGATATTAATCCAATCCATGTTTCGATCACTGGACTTTCGTTAAGAATATCCTTAAGTATCTTAAGAGAAGGAGGGATTATATGCTTGTGTATGGTGATAACTGACTTCCAAACTGATAAGGATTCGAGGAAAACCAAATCGGTTCAGTATTCACTATAAATGAAGGAGCAATAGTGTGGCGTAGCATCAAACAATGATGCATAGCAGACTCGACCATGGAAGCCAAATATGTAGCTGCCTGCAAAGCAGCGAAAGAGGCACTATGGCTCAGGAAGTTCTTGACCGATTTGGACGTCGTTCCAAATAAGTGTTTGGCCATCACCCTATACTGTGATAATAGCGATGTAGTTGCAAACTCAAAAGAACCTAGAAGTCAGAAACGAGGCAAGCACGTTGAGAGAAAATATCATCTCATCGAGGGATAGTGCACCAAGGAGACGTGTCGTCACAAAGATAGCGTCGAAGCACAACATTGTTGATCCATTCACGAAGGCTCCCATGACTAAAGTGTTCGAGAGTCATATCTAGAGGGTCTAGGTCTGCGAGATATGTATAGAAAATAATCGACGGCAAGTGAGAAAATTGCAATCGGTATTCGATACCCTACTGTACTAGGTATTGTGATGTCCTAGTTTATTGTATTTGTAAATTGTTATCAATACAAGTATTTATTCACTCACTGCTGTTATAGATTATTGTACACCCCACCAAACTATGTTTTTAGTGCAAGTGGGAGATTGTTGGGATTGGTGCCCTACAACTCGGATAGTGAATGAAACAAATAGTTATATGTTTGTTCAATAAAGTTGCTATCGAGTTTTTGTTCACTTAATGTCATTAAACAAGTGATCCGTATGTCCATTAGGTCCCCCCTGCTAGCTCATATGGAATAAACATTAGAACAAGTATGATGAAGAGTTTGAGACGTTCAAATTCATTATAGGGAGTTGTCGTTAAATTATATTTGATATATTTAATGTTAAAGTTTAGTTACAAATTAAACAATATTAGAGAGAGTCGGGAATATTTAAATAATATTTAAATATTAGAATTTAATACTCATATCGACTTAGAATTGAATAGTGATTCATATTTGAAGACCAAGTTTAAGGGAAGTCGTGAATAGTATCGAGATTGGAATAATTAATTAATTTAATATTTGATATTAAATTAAAATAAATTATATTTAATTAAATTATTAATTAAATATGAGAAATCAATTTGTAAATTTAATTCAAATTAAATCTTAGTCCTTCTAAGGCAAGTGAAGGTGTTCATATAACACATGCGGAAGCAATTGAAGATCGAAAGCACTTAACTTTATTAATTTTACTCCTAAAGCATGTTGGTTCTAGAGAAAACAGAATATAGAGTTAGAGAGCATCAACCATTTTGTAGCTCACTTGAGAGGAACTCCTTGTGTTGTTTTCTTCTCCTATCCACCTTGGACAACCTCTAGCGTCTTCCCTACTATTCTCCGGGCCAAGAACGACTTGTGGGAGTCTTATAGAGATAGGGAATGGGAAGGGAATGCTTGGAAGTACAAGCTCTTGAGAGATCTATGGAGGTTAATGAGATTGAGAGTAAATTCCAGCAGCATAACAGTAAGTAATTCACTCCCATAGCTTTGAATCTAATTCAAGCTCCTTATATAGACCTCTTCCATGCAAAGACAAGCTTCATGACACTAGACACATGGTGAAAATGCAACTCAAAGTGGATTCTAGGTGTTTAATTCACAACACATGCAACTAGTGCATGGTTATGTTGTTTTCCACTATGCATCAACATGCAAGAGTGGGAATGCCACTAAATCACCTAAATTGAATCTCCATTCTGAATTTTCAGCTTGCGATTTACCCTAATTCAATTTTAAATTGAATTTGATTTCTAAGTTATTAATTGGGACATTTCCAAGTAATTTTTCATGATTAATCTAATTAATCATTGTCACATAGTGCCATTAATTATATATGATTTCTAATACATATATATGGTATTTAAAACACTTTTAAATATCTTATCTCTCAATTCCTAATTTAATTCATAATTAAAACATTGTGTCAAACACATTTTACGATGATGCCCTATTTCCCGTTTTTGAACGATTCAAAGATTCCAATCATTATGTTCTAAGCTTTAATCTGATATTAGCTAGTAGAGGGACCTAATGGACCTATAGATCATGGGCTCCAACGATTTGAGGCTAACCGACTAATCTCATTATCTAAGCTAGCCAACATTCATTAACTACCGGGACACTCCACTATAGCCCGATAGTTGCACTCCCCTCACTATAAATATATTTCCGTCCACTTGATTTAACCATGGTTAGTAAGTCATTCCTTCACAGGTTGTTCGTAGCTATAGCTAGGTCAAATAACCGTTTCACCCGTATAGTACTTCTTGTTCATTAAGTTCATCTAATCCTCTAATGAACAATCGGTTTGCGGTCCAACCATCAAACGTAAGTCCCTCTCGATCCAACGAGAGGGTGGGGCCTTTTGTTCAAGTCCTAGAGTTAGTACTTAAGGGAACAACCTCTCTGCTATCCCTGAAATGGGTAGGAGAGAATTCTGTCTTGCAAAACTATGTCCCCAACTATCTATTCGATCTTATCCCCAAAATGGTAGGTTTGTTCAGTTGGCGATGCTGCCCACTCTCACCCATGCAGATCAAAGGATAATCTCGTATAAACAGGAGTTCATAGTTAGCTCAGGATTAAAAACGAGTTACCTAGGTCATCCATGAGAAATAGTTAATTTCTTCAGTAAACGACGTTATAAAGAGAATGTGACTTATTTCGTGGTCCAGTCTTATGCAAACTCATTGCATAGGACGCCCCCACTCGCATTTAACCACATGAACGATTTAGGATCTCATCGTTTGTACTTGATACAAAGTGGGTCGCGTCCATAGTGTCTCCAAGATAAGGCGCCCAACCGTATCCTTATACTATAGACTATTTTGACTATAAACTTGAACTTGATCCTATAATATGTCCCTACATATAGTTCGAGTATTCATTTTATAGTCAAGGATCTTAGTTTATTGGATTTAGGTTAATCATTTGCAATTTACATATTCAATAACATCTCTTACTGAATAACCTCAATAAGGTGTGAGAGATACATAAAGACAATAATCTTGGGCATCAACCATACCATTACAATTCTCCCACTTGCCCTAGTATAACAAAGCTCGTAAACCTAGATTAACTAGGTGACCCTCAAAAACTTTAGCCGTGAGGGGTTTTGTAAACAGATCAGCCATGTTGTGCTCTGAAGCAATCTACGGGACGATCACATCTCCTCGTTGCACGATCTCCCTGATGAGATGATATTTGCGCTCAATATGCTTTCCTCGCATGTGGCTTCGAGGTTCCTTAGAGTTTGAAACTGCTCCACTGTTATCACAATAGAGGGTGATAGGCAGTTGCATATTTGGAACAATTTCCAACTCTGTTAGGAATTTTCTTAGCCATACTGCCTCTTTTGCTGCTTTGCAGGCGGCTACGTACTTTGCTTCCATGGTAGAGTCAGCAATGCAACCTTGTTTAATACTCCTCCATACTATTGCTCCTCCATTTAGAGTAAACACAGATCCCAATGTTGATTTTCTTGAATCTATATCGGTCTGAAAATCTGAGTCAGTGTATCCTGTAAGGATCAGATCCTTAGCTCCATACACGAGCGTATAGTCCCTAGTTCTCCTTAGATACTTAAGGATGTTTTTAACAACAGTCCAATGCGCATGTCCAGGATTAGACTGATATCTGCTGACAATTCCTACGGCATAGCATATGTCCGGTGTGGTACACAGCATGGCATACATCAAACTACCAACTGCTGATGCATAGGGAATACGTCTCATTTCCTCAACCTCTTGAGGTGTCTTAGGACTTTGTTCCTTTGACAGGTGAACCCCGTGCCTAAAAGGTAATAACCCTTTTTTTGAGTTTGCATCGAATATCATACCAACATTTTGTCGATATATGATGCTTGAGACAATGCTAGCGTTTTGTTCTTTCTATTTCTAATGATTTGAATGCCCAGAACAAATTGAGCCTCACCCAAATCTTTCATTTGGAATTGAGTCGCTAGCCATTGTTTTACGTCAGTCAGTAATCCTACATTATTCCCAATAAGTAGGATATCATCTACGTATAGAACTAGAAAAGCTACAGTGGATTTGATGATTTTCTTGTAAACACAAGGTTCGTCAACATTCTGCTCAAAGCCATACGTTTTGATCGCAATGTCAAAACGTATATTCCAGGATCTTGATGCTTCTTTTAATCCATAAATGGATCGTTTAAGTTTGCAAACCTTTTGCTCATCACCCTGGACTATGAATCCCTCTGGTTGAGCCATATAGATAGTCTCTTCAAGATTGTCGTTCAAAAAGGTTGTCTTGACATCCATTTGCCATATTTCATAATCATAAAATGTGGCAATAGACAAGAGTATTCTAATCGAGTTAAGCATGGCAACATGGGAAAAAGTTTCTTCAAAATCCACTCCTTCCCACTGGGTAAAACCCTTTGCCACAAGTTGAGCCTTAAAGGTTTGAACCTTACCGGCTTGGTCTCGTTTTCTTTTGTAGATCCATTTGCAACCAAAAGGTTTTACCCCATCCGGCTGATCTACAAGTTCCCAGACCGAATTGAAGTACATTGACTCCATTTCGAGATCCATGGCTTTGATCCACTCGTCCTAATCAACATCATTCATTGTCTGATTAAAGGACAATGTATCATTTATATCATCATCAGATATGATGGTTTGAGTTTCTGTTAAACCCATGTAGCGGTCAGGTTGTATTATAATCCTCCCACTACATCGAGGCTCTCTCACAATTTGAGATGGATGTGTTTGATCAACAACTTTTGATGGACCAACTTGATCTACAACTTTTGTAAATTCTTTTATAGTTTTTCTTGAAATCTCATCTAATACTAGTTTACTGCGAGGTCGATGATCTTTTATGTGATCTTCCTCAAGGAAAGTAGCGTTTATCGATACAATCACTTTATTATCCTGAGGATCGTAAAATAGACCACCTTCGTTTCTTTAGGATATCCTACAAATAGGCATAGTTTTGAACGTCGTTCCAATTTCTTTGGGTTTTGCACCAACACATGTGTCAGGCATCCCCAAATTCTGAAGTGACGTAAACTACCTTTACGCCCTCTCCATATCTCATAGGGTGTTTCAGAAACATTTTTAGAGGAAACCATGTTCAAAATGTATACAGCAGTCTCAACTGCATATCCCCATAACGAATCAGGCAATTGAGCATAGGTCATCATTGATCGAACCATGTCTAACAAAGTTCGGTTTCTCCTCTCTGATACACCATTTTGTTGTGGTGTAGCAGGGGCTGAGAGCTGGGACATAATTCCATGTTCTATCAAATAGTCTTTGAATTGGGGGTCCATATATTCTCCACCTTGATCTGATCGTAGTGTTTTAATCGTTTTACCTAAGTGGTTCTCAACCTTGGTCTTGTACTCTTTGAACTTTTCAAGGGCTTCAGACTTGTGATGCATTAGGTAAAGGTAGCCATACCTTGAATAATCATCAATGAAGTTGACGAAATATTCATACCCTCCTCGTGCTTTGACATTCATAGGACCACAGAGATCCGAATGCACGAGTTCTAAGGGTTCTTTAGCCCTATAACCTTTTTCCGAAAAAGGTCGTTTGGTCATTTTTCCCTCGAGGCAGGACTCACATGGTGGTAACGAGTCATCTTCTAACTGGTTTAGTAGTCCACTCTTTACCAATCTTTCAATCCTATTGTGATTTATGTGGCCTAATCTCAAGTGCCAAGGATAGGTATTAGGAGAAACTTTTTGCCTTTTGTTTTGAGTTTCCGCTACTTTAAACATTTCCGTATTAAAAATAGCTTTAACTTGAATTGACCTTAACACGTATAAGTTGTTTTCAAGTTTTGCAGAACATATATGCATACCTCTTTTGTTAACAAACACTTCATTAATATCAAAAGATACTTGGTATTCATGTTCAATCAAACAAGAGATAGAAATTAAGTTCCTTTTTATATCGGGAACATACAAGACATTTTCAAGTAATAAAAATCTATCTCCAAAAGAAAACTTGAGAGTTCCAGAAGCTCTGGCTGAGACGACCTCTCCAGTTCCAACTCTGAGAGTTACTTCACCATCTGCCAGCATACGCCAGGAACTAATTTCTTGTAAAGAAGAGCATACATGGTTAGTCGCTCCTGAATCTAATATCCAGGTAGAGCTATCTTGCTCAACTAAGCATGTATCGATAACGAGCAAATCAAATTTACCTTGTTTTTCCTTTTCAACCTTCTTTTCCGCAAGGTACTTAGGACAATTGCATTTCCAATGTCCGTCTATATTACAATGGAAACATTTCCCTTTATCTGCAGCTTTTGTTTTTGCCTTGCTTCCCATTGGAGCTTTTCCTTTCCCTTTTTCCTTCTTTTTCTTCATCTGAATACTCTTATTCTTTGAAGTCGAAGGTCGAGACTTGGTTCCTGAGGACGATCCTTTTTGGAACCTCTTGGTGGTGGCAACGTTTGCTTCCCCTTCATGTCCCCTCTAGGTGAGACTTTGGTAGGTCTGGAGCTCGTTTAGCAAAGTAGTCAAGTTAAAGTCTATTTTGTTCATGACAGTGTTTGTCCTGAACTGAATGAAGCTTTTCGGAAGAGACTCCATTATAAAATTAACTTGACTACCTTCATCAATGGTAGCATCGTTTACTTCAGCGATATTAAACTAAACCATCATGTTCAAAACATGTTCCCTAACAGAAGCACATTCCTTCATTCGGGAATTGTAAACATTCTTGAGAGCTTCGTGCCTGATTCGCGAGGACGGTTGTCCAAACATACCTTGCAACGAAGTCATGATCTCCCTTGCGGTGACCATCCTCTCGTGTTTTTTTGACAAGACATCTGAAATGCTTGCTAAAATGTAGACTCTTGCTTTTTCATTTGCTCGAGTCCATTTCTCATATTTTTCCCAAACAATTCGGTTTGTTGACGAGCCAGGGTTAGGTGGACACTCTTCGGTAAGGACAAATCTAAGATCCTCGATTACTAGTATGGTATTCAGGTCAGACTTCCAAGTTCCATCATTATCCCCGTTAAGCTTATTCGAAGCGAGTAATTGAACTAGTGAGCTAGACATGCTGAAAAAATTTAAACAAAGCTATTAGTAATTTGCTTATTAACCATTTTTTACAAAATCCAATCAGGTTTTAGCAAAAGTAATAATGTACCCAGGATTATTATTTTGCCACGACACTTTAATGATTTAGAGCAACCGCTACAGAGGGGCAGTCAATTACTCCTTCACTAAACCAAGACGTTCTTGACTAAATACTAATTCTAGAATAACTCGTATTCCTATAGTGGTTTAGTTATCGTTGCGTTTGGTCAGGAACATACTAACACTTAGTAACCCTTGTAAAAGTGACCCGCCGTTTTAAGATTACAGAGAACGGCCCCAACAATGTTACCGAATGGAAAAGCTAATGTTGGAAATGGTCCTAAGTAATCCTATTCATTTCTGGAGTTTGCGTTGTTCTGATCTCCATGTTACAACCCTCCGAATGGTTAGTAGCTCCAGGGCATACAAGCAGGCGCAACATGGAAATCTCACGATGCAACCTAACGGAGCAGACCGCAGGATGTGTTGACACACTTCCTTCACTCACTTACTATGAATACTTTCTCCATTCACCTTGTTATTGATTTATGCAAACACCTTCCGAATGGAGCAGTTGAGGTGTAATCAACACGAGACGAAGCATAAAGCTCACCTTGTGAACAAAAGGGAGAACGTGAAAGGGAAATGGATTTGACATATCTCTCCCCTCCCACTAAGTATTTTAAACGGTTTTGCGTATACTTATACTTAGGCGAATTCCGACTAATTTAATAACCCTAAGTCTAAGTTCATTTATCTTACGATGTCTAGGTGATAACGATTAAAACCTCACAGCACACACGTGCATGCTCATAAAACTGGGTTAACTTTAACTCAAGAACCGACTCGATGCCCAGGTAGGAGGTGTTCGTAAACCGTCAACTTAAATACCTCCAGCCTTAGACAGCATCTTGTCGGGTGAGTTCTCTTGTAACCTATGTTTTAAAAGCTTATCGACCTATTTGAATCTAATTGAAATTGATCGAGAATTTGGATTCAATTTAACCCTAAGTGAGCATGCACCTTTTCTTTGTTATAGATTTTAAATTTCTAAGTGATTTATAACAATTATAAATCTAATCTATAACCTGCTTTCCAATTTGATTATAACACTTATAAACAAAACTACGGAAATTTCATGCTTCATGCTAGGTTAATTTTAACTTTTAATATATAACTTTATATATCAATAAATCAATTATAAATTAACCATTCAATCATGAATCTCCCTAAATTAACACAACACTCTTGTATTAATCAAACATGAAATTTCCATCATGCATTTAGGAAAAATTAATAACACTTATTAAAATTAAGATTAAATGCATGATCATGCTTTCCTATGGTGGGATTTTTAAACTATATGGCATACTCACAATGCACATACAATCATTTAATTTAATAAACATTCAACAGTGCTTAAATAAATTAAAGCAAGCTAAAATGGAATGGTTTGGCAATTTTAACACAAACAATTAACTAATTATTACAATAATAATTATATAAAATTGCTTGTAACGATCCCGAGCTTCACGAACCGTCCCAAACCAACCCTCCATGGAGTGAACCGACCATGAAATGTGTGTAAAGTAGCTGTAGCAGACCCAACCGAACCCCAACAGAAGCAGCTGAACCAAACCGGGCTGGAAAAATGCATATTCTGGAAAAAATGTTCTCCAGCATCGAGAAGCTACTTGAAGAGCGTCTCGACGCTCTCACGACAGCAGCCCCTGCTGGTGTTTTCTGCTTGTGTCTTCTCTAGTTTTTCTTCAATTTTACAGCCTATATGGACTCTAATGACTCTATAAAAATTACAGACTCTTATAAACACATTAACGCTCATACATTTTCGAGCAATTAAAATTTCATGAAGATTTAAAAGGTCAAAAAATTGCCAAACCATAACACTTCCATTTTAGCACACAGAAAATTCAATTTCAAAATGGTACCCACCACAACAAAATTAATACAAGTTAAGTGCTCTAATCATGCTCTGATACCAATTGAAGGTGTTCATATAACACATGCGGAAGCAATTGAAGATCGAAAGCCCTTAACTCTATTAATTTTACTCCTAAAGCATGCTGGTTCTATAGAAAACAAAATATAGAGTTAGAGATCTATGGAGGTTAATGAGATTGAAAGTAAATTCTAGCAGCATAACAGTAAGTAATTCACTCTCATAGCTTTGAATCTGATTCAAGCTCCTTATATAAACCTCTTCCATGCAAAGACAAGCTTCATGACACTAGACACATGGTGAAAATGCAACTCAAAGTGGATTCTAGGTGTTTAATTCACAACACATACAACTAGTGCATGGTTGTGTTGTTTTCCACTATGCATCAACATGCAAGAGTGGGAATGCCACTAAATCCACTAAATTGAATCTCCATTCTGAATTTTCAGCTTGCAATTTACCCTAATTCAATTCTAAATAGAATTTGATTTATAGGTTATTAATTAGGACATTTCCAAGTAATTTGTCATGATTAATCTAATTAATCATTGTCACCTAGTGCCATTAATTATATATGATTCCTAATACATATATATGGTATTTAAAACACTTTTAAATACCTTATCTCTCAATTCCTAATTTAATTCATAATTAAAACATTGTGTCAAACACATTTTACGATAATGCCCTATTTCCCCTTTTTGAACGATTCAAAGATTCCTATCATTATGTTCTAAGCTTTAATCCGATATGAACTAGTAGAGGGACCTAGTGGACCTATAGATAATGGGTTCCAACGATTCGAGGCTAACCGACTAATCTCATTATCTAAGCTAGCCAACATTCGTTAACTACCGGGACACTCCACTATAGCCCGATAGTTGCACTCCCCTCACTATAGATATATTTCTGTCCACTTGATTTAACCATGTTCAGTAAGTCGTTCCTTCACAGGTTGTTCGTAGCTATAGGTAGGTCAAATAATCGTTTCACCCGTATAGTACTTCTTGTTCCTTAAGTTCCACTAATCCTCTAATGAACAATCGCTTTGCGGTCCAACCATCAAACGTAAGTCCCTCTCGATACAACGAGAGGGTGGGCCCCCTTGTTCAAGTCCTGGAGTTAGTACGTAAGGGAACAACCTCTCAGCTATCCCTGAAATGGGTAGGACTGAATTTCATCTTGTGAAACTATGTCCCCAGCTATTTATTCGATCTTATCGCCAAAATGGTAGGCTTGTTGAGTCGGCGATGCTGGCCACTCTCACCTATGCAGATAAAAGGATAATCTCGTATAAACAGGAGTTCATAGTTAGCTCGGGATTAAGAACGAGTTAGCTAGGTCATCCATGAGAAATAGTCAGTTTCTTCAGTAAACGGCGTTATAGAGAGAAAGTGGCTTATTTCGTGGTCCAGTCTTATGCAAACTCATTGCATAGGATGCCCCGACTCGCATGTCACCACATGAACGATTTAGGATCTCATCGTTTGTACTTGATACAAAGTGGGCCGCGTCCATAGTGTCTCCAGGATAAGGCACCCAACCGTATGCTTATACTATAGACTATTTTGACTATAAACTTGAACTTGATCCTACGATATGTCCCTACATATAGTTCGAGTATTCATTTTATAGTCAAGGATCTTAGTTTATTGGATTTAGGTTAATCATTTGCAATTTACATATTCAATAACATCTCTTACTGAATAACCTCAATAACGTCTTTATTGGAAATAGAATATGTTTAGTGATTTACAAACTACGAGTTTATAGGACATTAAACCCAAGAGCAAGTCCATCGTTAATTTGTATGTTAAATTAGCGTAGATTATTGATAAGCCTAAGATCCATTGAGAAGTTGTAAATGAATTAATTTGTGACTCCAAGTCCTCAACCCCGGAGTTCAGTTGGAAGGCAATGTAACATTATTCAAGAATCTCTATGGGTAATTTTTTTCTAATATATACTTATTAGAACCTTAGAATTAATATGTTTATGTTTCGCACTCGATGAACATGGCAACTTTGTATGGTTTCGGTATGTTGTGAGGCGTGTAATGTGTTTCACACACATATATATATATATTGTTGCATATTGGTTAGTTCAACTCTTTAAATGCACTGTATCTTTTTCAATGTTTTTGAAATCAAGGAAATAAACAATTTTTATCATAATTTTTTTAAGGAAATATTTATCACTCGAATAATCGGGAGTAGTTAACACTAATAGATGGTGGTGGCCATACTACAATTCTCTACAGCCAACAACTATGAGGCCATGATGGCCAGAGCGAAGACCTTGGAGAGTGCCCTTACCTGCTTTAAAACTTGCACTGACCAATGTAAAGCCAAAGGCAACAAGTCCTTTGAGGATTGTGTGCCACCATGCAAACATTGTGGCAAGGAAATGATGGGTATGTGTTTTTCTTTCATCATAAAAAACTCAATTCATAACCATGTACATGTTAAGATGTTTCCATTTTTATCACACACTTTTGATCCACCTAGAAACTGAATAAATTTTAAAGTGTATGTCGAATGGATTGATTTGTTTTTTTTTTTTGTAACAAAACGAGGTTATCGTAGATTATAAAAAAAAAATTGTATAGGAGGTAGAGTTATTCAATAGGCAATTTTGTGCTTGGTGAAGGTTAATTTCATTTTGCACCTGACTCTTATTATTTGTTGACTGAGTGTTTGAAGTTTTTTACATTGTTTGTCTTACTTAACATTGGATGAGTGTGAAATTGATAATTTTCCTTCATAATTTATACCAAGATTTCAAGTAATTTTTTCTCCCCTTTTATTTTGTCGTTTTGTTTTTTACCTTCTTTGATTAATATTAATATTTTTTGTGTTTACTTTGTAGAGAAATACAATGTCGATCTAACCGCCGAATCCGTTAAAAATTGAGTATGAAATGACTGGAGAGATCTAAAGAGTGATCAAATTGATCAAGAAGATTTTTTAACATTTATTTGAATAAGGAAATCTGGAACTTCGTTTATCCTCTTTGGTTTTTACCATGTAATTTACTAGCTTGTTTCATTATCAAAAACTTGTCCTTGGCATCATTTTATTATTGTTCTCAACCAATAAACTTCAACTGCTTTAAGATTTATATTCACAAAATACTTTTTTTTTTTTTTATATTCAACTACCAAGCCGAGTGTAAGAACTATGAATAACAAATAAAATTTTATAGTCAAGAAAGAAAATTATATGTCATTATGTTGATATATCATTTAATGAAAGGGTTAAACGTCGAAATTAATAATTTTTTTATAACTCATGTGTAGTATAAATACCCATAAAAATAAAAAGGAAGGACTAATTTGTTTATAAATAAAAACGACATAAATAAAGTCAAAGAATCAATTGTATCATTTTAAACCCTAAAAGTTTGTAATGTAATCAATTTACACAATTTGTTAATGATTTATTATAGTTTTGATTGTATTCCATTTTAAAATCAATAAAAACGACATAAATAAAGTCAAAATTTATTCATTTATGAAAATTGACGATTTTTATTGTTATAATTACATGTTCCAGATTTTTTTTCGTGACTGCCAAATTTTTTACATAAAAAAATTGGACAGCATATATCTCTTTCCTAAAACACAGTGCAAGTGGTAGAACAACTCTCTTGTCTTTCCTCTTATGGAAAATGGGCCACTCCTTCAGTGCCATGAAAAGAATGAAGTTAGTTAATAAAATTAGCGTGAGATCCAAAGTTACCTTCAATCTCAAAATACATTATGCATAGAGACTACTTGCTGAAATGTGGAGCTAAGAACTTTTTCATCGTATGCTCGACCATGTTGATAAGAAAATAAATTCCACCTAGGTTATGCTAATAAAAAGGTACTAAAGTCCCTGCAAGAAACAAACTAAAATAAAAGAGGCAAAAGGCAAAGAATAAAAAAATTAATAAAACTAAGCTCCGAGGCATGATTAGCCATCCTAAAGTAATAAATTTAAACCAATCTAATGCAATTACAAAGGAATTAAGACTAGTATAGGGAAATGACATACTGATAATTATCCAAAAATGAGTTATTATTAGTCTTTTATTTTTGGATTGTGTGCTATTTGTGCCAATTAGATGTGCTGGTTAGATGAATTTTCTATGTTTTAACCTAAACATGTTTGCACAATTAGATGTGAGTCTGTGTATACTTGCACAACATTTTAGGTGACATTTAACTATATTTTTAACCATTTTAAGAGGCAGTAGGGTCCCTGGAGCGGAGTGATAGAGCTCGTGGCCTGATTCAAAACAATGCGAGTTTTGGAGGTCCATAATTCAAAACCGCAAAACAAAGGACGTTTCAGCCAGTCATAGCATCTAGACACTGCATACATCATCTAAACGCTATCCTATATTTTGGCAAGGATGTAGCCAATTGTCTCGACACTACGGCTGCACTATAAATTTGTCTTTGGGCTTAGATTAGACTTGTCTATGGCTGTCCAAGCGTGAATTGTTGTAATCGGAACCTTGGTCTGTATGTTTATTCAGTCTTTATGTGATTTTTGGAATTTTATGTCATTTTATGTGTTGGGATTGGTGTCCTAAAACTCGTAGATAGTGAATGTTAAACGAATTATATACTTATTCGATAAAGGCGTTATCGAGATTAATTCAGTAAAGTTATTACTGAATAAAGTAAATTGCACATATAATAACCCAAATCCAATAAACTAAGATCCATGGCTATAGGATGAACACTTGAGCTTTATGTAGAGACATAAAAGTGGATCAAGCTTGAGTAATAGCCAAAACAGTCTATAGTATAGGGATAGGGTTGGGTACCTTATTCTGGAGCCACTATGAGACGCGGCCCACTTTATAGATGGTATAGACGATGTGATTCTAAATCGTCCATATAGAGACATGCGAGTGGGGGCGTCCTATGCAATGAGTTTGCATAAGACCAGGGCCAAGAAATAAGTCGCTCTCGCTTTATAACATCGTTTACTGACGAGACTGACTATTTCATGTGATGACCTAGGTAACTCGATCTTAATCCTGAGCTAACTATGAAGTCCTGTTTATTCGGACTTATCCTTAGATCTGCAAAGGTGAGAGTGGCTCAGTATCGCCGACTCAATAAGCCTCCCATTTCAGGGATAGGAACGAGTAGATAGCTGGGGACATAGTCGTGCAAGAAGGAATTCACTCCTACCCCAATTAGGGATAGTAGAGAGGTTGTTCCCTTAAGTGCTGACTCCGGAGCTTGAACAAAGGGATCCCGCCCTCTCATTGGCCCGAGAGGGACTCGGTTTATTGGTTGGACCATAAACCAATTGTTCATTAGAGGATCAGTGGGACTTGAGGAACTAGAAGTACTATAGGGGTGAAACAGCTTTTTGACCTAGCTATAGATACGAACAACCTGTGAAGGATCGACTTACTAATCATGGTTAAATCAAGTGGACGGAAATATATCTATAGTGAGGGGAGTGTAACCATCGGGCTATAGTGGAGTGTCCCGGTAGTTAACGAATGTTGGCTAGCTTGGATAATGAGATTAGTCGGTTAGCCTCGAATCGTTGGAGCCCATGATCTATAGGTCCATTAGGTCCCCCTACTAGCTCATATCGGAACAAAGCCTAGAACAAAAAGATAGGAAGCTTTGAATCGTTCAAAATCGAGAAAACGGGTATTATCGTAAATTGTGTTTGACACAATAATTTAATTATGAATTAAATTAGAAAATGAGAGATGGAGTATTTAAAAGTGTTTTGAATACCATATATATGTATTAGAAATCATATATGATTCATGGCACTAGGTGATAAAGATTAATTGGATTAATCATGTAAAAATTACTTGGAATTGTACAAATTAATTGCCTAGAAATAGATTTCAATTTTGAATTGAAATAGGAATGAATTGCAAGCTGAAAATTGAGAATTTAGATTCAATTTTAAGTGGATTTAGTGGCATTCCCACTCTTGGATGTTGATGCATAGTGGAAAACAACACAACCATGCACTAGTTGCATGTGTTGTGAATTAAACACCTAGAATCCACTTTGAGTTGGAATTTCACCATGTGTCTAGTGTCATGAGGCTTCTCTTTGCATGGAAGATGTCTATATAAGGAGTATGAATCAGATTCAAAGGATGTAGAGCCATTTTCCATATTGTTATGCTGCTGGATTTTGGTCTCAAACTCACTCATCTCCATATATCTCTCTAGTGCTTGAACCTTCAAGCATTCCCTTCCCATTCCCTATCTCTATAGACTCCCACAAGTCGTTCTTGGCTCGGAGAATAGTAGGGAAGACACTAGAGGTGGTCCACACACCGTTCGTGATCAAAGGAATCAAAGGGAGTTGTTGAATCGGTCTCCAAAAGGTTGGTAAAAATTCTGCTCTCTCCTTACGGCATTTGGACAACATGTTTTCATTTTCTAAAATTGATGTAGTTAAGTGCCTCCGATCCTAAAATTGCTTCCGCATGTGTTATATGAACACCTTCATTATCAATGTTTTATCATCGACACATGGTTTCTTGTTCAAACCGTTGTCTTTGATGGATTTCTTAATGAATTAAACCTATTAGTTATTTTAGATATAGGCACTAGGTCGAGGCTCTTGGGATTGGTGCCCTAAAACTCGTAGATAGTGAATGAAACAAATAGTTATATACTTGTTCCATAAAGTTGTTATCGAGTTTTTATTTTCTTAAAGTCGTTAAATAAGTGAATTGCACGTTAAATAACCCAAATCTAATAAACTAACATCCATGGCTATGTGATATGAATACTTGAACTATATGTAGTGACATAAAAGTGGATCGAGTTCAAGTAATACCCTAAACGGTCTATAGTATAGGGATAAGGTTGGGTACCTTATTATAGCTAGAAACACTAAGAGATGTGACCCAATTTGTATATAGTTCAAACGATGTGATCCTAAATCGTTCATGTAGTGACATGTGAATGTGGGTTTCCTATGCAAATGAGTTTGCATAAGACCAAGACCAAGAAATAAGTCAATTTCCTTTATAACATCGTTTACTATCGAAACTTACTTATTTTAGTGTGATGACCTAGGTAACTCGATCTTAATCATGAGCTAACTATGAACTCTCGTTAATTCGAGCTTATCCATAGATCTGCATGGGTGAGACTAGCTCATCATCGCCAACTTAATAAACCCCCCATTTCAGGGACAGGAATAGGTAGATAGATGGGTGAAGGATTGGAATTCCGTAATTCCGTAAAGCGGAAGCGTGATTGGGACCGATTCGTAATTAATTTTGTTTAATCTAAAATACCAATACATTGGCAATAATATTAGAACTATTCTAAATATATATTAAGGCTAAGCATACAAAAATATTAGATCTAAATCTAATTTATAAAGTAACAAATTACTTACTCTCGTTGACGACTCAGATTAAATTCACCAACTGCTTGTGAATTAATCACGAACTAGTGCGAACACCACCACTATGGCTCCACCGGTATGACTCTGAGACTTCTAGAGGCAGGAGACTTGTGGGAGCCTTTGGGAGAATTCTCTGAGAGTAGGAGAATGAATGAAATGCCTTTCACCCCACCCCAGGGGTCCTATATATAGTAAAGGCCAAGACCTTTTTCCTAATAGGAAAAGGGAGACCTGATCCCAACCTTATCCCTATACTATAGACCATTTAGGTTGTTACTTGGACACTGATCCCCGTATGTCCCCCACATACTAGTCCAAGTTTCATTTAAACAACCTTGGATCTTAGTTTATTGGATTTAGGGTTTATTAATGCAAACTCGATTATTCAATAACCAAATTACTGAATTACTCAAATAACACTTTATTGAGATCGATTAATTTGTTTCATTTACTATCTACGAGTTTTAGGGCATAAAACCCAACAACTCCCACTTGAACTAAAACTCTAGTGGGCAATGTACATCAACAATCAAAATTGAATGAATAATCATTGAAGTAGGAATAGTAGTTTGTATTAATACTGTATAATACATGAAAAGTAAAAATACAGATAAATACAATAAACTAGGGCATTCACAATACCCATTACACTTCTCCCACTTGCCCTAGATTATTCTATGTACATATCTCGCAGACCTAGACCCTCTAGATGACCCTCGAACACTTTAGCCGTGAGAGCCTTCGTAAATGGATCAGCAATATTGTGCTCAGAGGCTACCTTCGTGACGATCACGTCCCCTCGTTGCACGATCTCTCTGATGAGATGATATTTGCGCTCTATGTGCTTGCCTCTTTTATGATTGCGAGGTTCTTTAGAATTTGCCACTGCACCACTATTATCACAGTAAAGGGTGATTGGCAAGTTCATATTTGGAACAACTTCCAAATCCATCAAGAACTTCCGTAGCCATACAGCCTCCTTAGCTGCTTCACAAGCAGCGACATATTCGGCCTCCATGGTGGAGTCTGCAATGCATCCTTGCTTGATGCTACGCTAGACTACAGCTCCCCCGTTGAGGGTAAATACTGACCCTGATGTGGATTTCCTAGAATCCTTATCAGTCTGAAAGTCAGAGTCTGTGTATCCTGTAAGGATCAAATCCTTAGAGCCATACACAAGCTGATAGCCCCTCGTTCTCCGAAGATACTTGAGGATGTTTTTAACTGCAGTCCAGTGGTCTAACCCTGGATTGGACTGGTACCTGCTGACTATCCCAACTGCATAGCAAATGTCAGACCTAGTACACAACATGGCGTACATAAGACTGCCCACAGCTGAAGCATAAGGGATGTGTCTCATATCCTCAATTTCTTGAGGTGTCTTAGGACACTGTTCCTTAGACAAATGAACTCCATGCCTAAAGGGTAGTAAACCCCTCTTGGAATTCTGCATCTTATATCTAGACAACATCTTGTCTATATATGATGCTTGAGACAGGGCTAACGTTCTGTTCTTACGATTCCTGATAATTTGAATCCCTAGAACATACTGAGCTTCACCCAAATCTTTCATTTGGAACTCAGTCGATAGCCATTTTTTAATGTCAGCTAGATATTCTACATCATTTCCAATGAGAAGAATATCATCTACATACAACACCAGAAAAGCTACTGAACTGTTGATAATCCTTTTGTAAACACAAGGCTCATCAACGTTCTGGTCAAAGCTATACGATTTGACAGCAGTGTCAAACTTTATATTCCAAGATCTGGAAGCTTGCTTCAACCCATAAATGGATCGTCTAAGCTTGCAAACTTTTTGCTCTTGACCTTGAGCAACGAACCCCTCTGGTTGAGACATAAAGATGTTCTCATCAAGATTGCCATTCAGAAAGGCAGTCTTGACGTCCATTTGCCAAATCTCATAATCATAAAAGGTGGCAATGGACAAGAGAATTCTTATCGACTTTAACATGGCAACTGGGGAGAAGGTTTCCTCATAGTCCACCCCCTCCTTTTGGGTATAACCCTTTGCCACAAGTCGAGCTTTGAAAGTCTGTACTTTTCTAGCTGCGTCTCGTTTTCTCTTGTAGATCCATTTGCACCCTATGGGTTTAACCCCTTCAGGTAGGTCTACAAGATCCCAGACTTGATTGAAGTACATAGACTCCATCTCTAGGTCCATAGCTTTGACCCATTGGTCATGGTCCACATCATTCATTGCCTGTCTAAAGGTCAATGGATCCTCAACCCCATCATCAGGTATGGCAGTTGGAGTTTCTGCTAAACCCAGATAGCGTTTAGGTTGAATAACAACCCTCCCACTCGTCGAGGCATTCTCAACTCTTGAGAAGGATGGGCTTGACCAGATGTACTGGGCTCATCAATAACTCTTGTTGAAGGTCCAGCCTCTGAACTGGGCTCATCAACAACTCTTGTTGAAGGTTCAGCCTCATCAACAACTCTTGTTGATTTATTTGTAGCTTTACCAGAAAGTTCACTTAACACAATTTTGCTGCGTGGTATGTGTTCTTTAACGTGGTCTTCTTCCAAGAAAGTAGCATTTGTCGATACAAACACTTTATTTTCTTTTGGATCAAAGAAGTATCCACCTATTGTTTCTTTTGGGTAGCCTACGAATAGGCATAATTTTGAACGTGAATCCAATTTCTTTGGGTTTGCTACTAACACATGTGCAGGGCAGCCCCAAATTCTGAAATGACGTAAACTAGCTTTACGCCCTTTCCAAAGCTCAAATGGTGTTTAAGAAACACTCTTTGAGGGAACAACATTCAAAATATAAACTGCAGTCTCTACTGCATAACCCCAAAAAGAACTAGGCAACTGAGCATAGCTCATAATAGATCGAACCATGTCTAACAAGGTTCTGTTTCTCCTTTCAGATACACCATTCTGTTGAGGTGTACCTGGTGCTGAGAGTTGGGATGATATTCCATGTTCTATCAAATAGTTTTGGAATTTTAAGTCCAAATACTCTCCACCTCGATCAGATCGAAGTGTTTTAATGGTCTTACCTAACAAGTTCTCAACTTCAGTCCTGTACTCCTTGAACTTTTCAAGGGCTTCAGACTTATGACTCATTAGGTATAAATAACCATACCTTGAATAATCATCTATGAAAGAGATAAAATATTCATACCCTCCTCGAGCTCTTACATTCATTGGACCACAGAGATCCGTATGTACGAGTTCTAAGGGCTCCTTGGCACGATATCCTTTTCCAGTAAAAGGTCGTTTGGTCATCTTACCTTCGAGACATGACTCACATGGAGGTAAAGTACCATCTTCTAACTGGCTTAGAAGTCCGTTCTTAACCAATCTCCCAATCCTATTGAGATTTATGTGGCCAAGTCTCAAGTGCCAAAGATAGGTACTTTGAGAAACTTTTTGCCTTTTTGGTTGAGTCTCAGCTGTTTTAAATATTTCATTGTTCAAAATAGCCCTAGACTCTATTGGTCTTAAGACATACAAATTGTTCTCCATTTTTGCAGAACATATATCAGCACCCCTTTTAGTAATGAAAGCTTCATTCACAGAAAAGGACACTGAATACCCTTGTTCTAGCAAACAAGAAATAGAAATCAAATTTCTTTTTATTCTGGGAACTATATATACGTTATCTAATAACATATAGCGTTCCCTGGAGAAGAACACTTTAATATCTCCCACTGCTTTAGCTGAAATGAGCTCCCCAGTCCCAACTCTGAGAGTCATTTCCCCAGCATCCAACTGTTGCCAGGAGCTCATTCCCTCAAAGGAAGAGCATACGTGATGAGTGGCACCTGAATCTAGGATCCAGGCTGTGTCATCATTTTCCACTATACACGTTTCAATGATCAATAAATCAAATTTATTTTCATTGAGATGTGCTAAGCAGTCTATGTCATATTCATCATGAACAATTTCGGATAAATTAGACATATGGGCTTGAGGACCGTCCTCAGTTAAGACCAATTCCACGCATTTAGTGTTTAGGTTCATTTTCTTGGTTGTATTAGAAATACCAGTTTTGTAGTTGGCGTTATTCGAGGCATATAAAGAACGTTTCATTGCTAAAAACAAACTAACTAACTTAATAAGTATTGTTACATTAACCCATTACACAAAATAATATTATTATTTTAATCCAATCAATTTACCAAAAGTAATGATCAACCCATAGAATAAACATTCATTTTGCAACGATACTTCAGAGGTTTAGAACAACAGCTACCGTAGGGTAGTCAACTACTCCTCCTCTGAATTGAGACAATCTCAGCTAATCCATATTCCCGGAATAACTCATATTCCAATAGTTCTTAGCTACCGTTTTTTCGGTCAGGAAATTATTAACACCTTAACAATTTCCTGTAAGTGTGACCCTCCATTTTTCAGATTTCAGAGGTCGGCCCCAAATTTGCTACCGTAGGGAAAGTCAAAGTTGGAAATGGACCTAAGAAACCCTATCCATTTTTGGAGTTTGCATTGTTCCGACTCCCATGATCAAGCCCTCCGTAGGGTGATCGCTCCCAGGGCGACTCGCAGGCAGATCATTGGGATCTCACGGTGGAACCTACTGGAGGAGACCGTAGGATACGTTGACACGTTCCTGCTCCCACTTACTATAAAATACTCCCTCATTCACCTTGATATTGATTCATGCAAACACCATCCGTAGGGGGTCACTCCTAGGGTGACTCGAGGCCAAGCATGAACCTCACGTTGTGAACTTTTGAGGACGTGAGAGCAAAACTTGATTTATGAAAATCTTGTTTTGATATATTTCCTCCCACTAAGTATTTTTATAATTATAGGGTTTATTACTTAGGTAAATTCCGGCTAAGTGAATCTATCTAAGTCTATGCCTGTATATAACTTTTATATATATAGGTCTTTTCTCTAATGTCTAGGTGGATTAAACACTTTTAATTACCTAGAGACATTGCATGCTAATATAACTATAGTTAATTCAACTCAAGTTCCGGCTCAGTTCCCAGGTAGCAGGTGTTCCGTAAACCGTCATCTTAAGTACCTCCAGCCTTAGACAGAACTTTACCGGTAGAGTTCCCTTATAACCAATAGTTATGATAAATCTTTACTCTAAAGATCTAGGTGAATTAAACTCTTTTAATTGACCTAGTGATATTGCATGCTAACATAACTATGGTTAATTCAACTCAAGTTCTGAGTCAGTTCCCAGGTAGCAGGTGTTCCGTAAACCGTCATCTTAAGTACCTCCAGCCTTAGACAGAACTTCATCGGGAGAGTTCCCTTATAAACATAGTAAAGTAAACTCTTTACTCAAAAGATCTAGGTGAATTAAACTCTTTTAATAAACCTAGTGATATTGCATGCTAACATTTAACTATGATTAATTCAACTCCGGTATTCCGGGTTAGTTCCCAGGTAGGAGGTGTTCCGTAAACCGTCATCTTAAGTACCCCCAGCCTTAGACAGAACTTAACCGGTGGAGTTCCCTTATAATCATAGTAATGTTTTTCCTACTTAGTCAATTAAAACTATTTTTAATTCTAAGTAAGAAAATAATTCTAATCCTATTAGAATTATAATGAGCTTAGGTCTAATTAATTTTAAACATTTTAAAATTAATTCATTTTAACCTATGGTCCTGTGTTTGCATGCAACTCTTTGTTATAGGTTGACGGTTTCTAATCAATTTTATAACTTATTATAAAATTTTTATGATTAGCCCTATAACATGCTTCTATGGTGTTGGAAAAATAACAATCATATTCTAATTATTCAACACCATATTATTATGACGCCGATAATGATAATATAACGATTATATTAATCTAAAGTGGTGTCATGCTTCATGCAATTTCAATTTCATTTAATTAATATCGATTATATTAATTAAACATCCATGAAATTAAATTACTTGAAATTTGACATTAATATAATATAACTCTTATATTAATCTAATTAATGTCATGCTCAATGCTATTCCATTTTCATTTAATTAATATAACATTTTATATTAAATCATACATGAAAACAAGCATTGATTTATATTTATTATTTTCATTCATAATATAACTAATTATATTATTTCTTATGAAAATAATGCTAAGCATGCATGCTACATTAATAAAATATAACAATTATATTTATCTAATTAATGTCATGCATCATGCTTTTCCAATTTCATATATTTAATATAACAATTATACTAAATAACTCATGAAATATAAATTCATGCATAATTATCATATATTATAACATTTATAACATAAATATGCATGAAACATGCTTAACCTATGGTGGGAATTTAAGCTATATGACATCCATAAAGCAAATAAATAGCAATTGAACTGGTTAATTTTGGCCCCTAGGATAAAATAAAGCATAAATTACAATAATTATAGCTAAATTCTATCCTAAAAATCCTTCTGCAGCTCCAAATACTGGTCTAGACCGCCCGAACCGACCCGAACCACTTCGAACCAGCTATGAAAACCACGAACCGAGCTAAATTCCAGCTGAACCGGACCAAATCGGTCCCAACCCAACCAGACCGCGTGAATCGGACCGCCCAACAGCCTTGAACCGTCCTGTTGCGAATTTCTAGCGCGTGCTGTAATCGTGACAGCGTCGCAATTTCTCCGATTTTTATCTCATAAAAACCTATTCTAGACCCGGACTTACATAGGACTCGATTTTACATAAAATACCCGAAACACCGGGCCCTTACATGATCAAATCACATAAAAACAGTAAAATCTATGGCCATAAAATTAACCTAAACAGTTCAATGCAAATCATACATACATTATGTATTAATCAATCCCACCAATAGCCAATGCAAATTTTAGAGAAACAAAATTAGATCTACGATCGGCTCTGATACCTATTGAAGGATTGGAATTCCGTAATTCCGTAAAGCGGAAGCGTGATTGGGACCGATTCGTAATTAATTTTGTTTAATCTAAAATACCAATACATTGGCAATAATATTAGAACTATTCTAAATATATATTAAGGCTAAGCATACAAAAATATTAGATCTAAATCTAATTTATAAAGTAACAAATTACTTACTCTCGTTGACGACTCAGATTAAATTCACCAACTGCTTGTGAATTAATCACGAACTAGTGCGAACACCACCACTATGGCTCCACCGGTATGACTCTGAGACTTCTAGAGGCAGGAGACTTGTGGGAGCCTTTGGGAGAATTCTCTGAGAGTAGGAGAATGAATGAGATGCCTTTCACCCCACCCTAGGGGTCCTATATATAGTAAAGGTCAAGACCTTTTTCCTAATAGGAAAAGGGAGACCTTTTCCTAATAGGAAAAAGTCTCTAATTTTAATAAATAATTAATTAATTCCATAATTAATTAATTTCCCAATTAAATATCATATATTTAATCTTAGGGATTTTATTAAAATTAATATGAATCAAATTCATATTAAATTTATTTGAACTCTTTCAAATATTTTCTTTCCTAATAGGAAAAGGTCTCTAATTTTAATAAATAATTAATTAATTCCATAATTAATTAATTTACCCAATTAAATATCATATATTTAATCTTAGGGATTTTATTAAAATTAAAATTAATATGAATCCAATTCATATTAAATTTATTTGAACTCTTTCAAATACTTTCTCTCAAGAATTAATTAATTCAAAAATTATATTATAAAGTTTCATAAACTTTATATTATAATGCATCAATATACATTATACGATTCCCCAAATAAATTGAACACTTTCAATTTACAATTTATACTTAATTGCCTCAAGTCTCTTTACGAGCTACCAGTGGGACCTAATGGACCTACAGATCAGAAGCTCCAACGATACGAGACTAATTGGCCAAACTCATTGACCAAGTTTAGTCAACATTCGTTAACTGTGGGTCACTCCACTAAAGACCCACAGCTGCACTCTTCTCACTATAGAATATTTCTGTGTCCACGGATATCGACCAAGCAGTAAGTCAATCCTTCACGTGTGTTCGTAACACCAGCTGGGTCAAATTACCGTTTTACCCCTGGGTTACCTCTGGTTCCTTAAGTACCACTGATTCCTCTAATGAACAAGTTGTTTAGGGTCCAACCACTAAACAGGAGTTCCTCTCAGGCTAGGAGAGGACGGCGCGCCTTTGTTCAGGCCCTAGAATCAGCCCTTAAGGGAACACACATCTACTTACCCCAATAGGGGAAGGAGTGAATTCCATCTTGTAATGTTATGTTCCCAGCCCCCATTCGATCTTGCCCCTAAAATGGTAGGCTTATTGAGTCGGCGAACTGGTCACTCTCACCCATACAAATCTAAGGACAGTCCCTCCTGAAAGGGGTTCATAACAGACTCAGGATTGAGATTGAGTTACCTAGGTCATCCTATTGAAATAGAAACCTAAACTAGTTAACGACGTTACATCTAGTGGTTACTATTTCGCTGTCCGGTCTTATGCAAACTCATTGCATAGGATACCCCCACCCGCATGTCTCCTACATGGATGCTTTGGATCATTGCATCTGTATCGAATACAAGGTGGGCTGTATCACATAGTGTCACCAGGATAAGGTACCCAACCTTATCCCTATACTATAGACCATTTAGGTTGTTACTTGGACACTGATCCCCGTATGTCCCCACATACTAGTCCAAGTTTCATTTAAACAACCTTGGATCTTAGTTTATTGGATTTAGGGTTTATTAATACAAACTCGATTATTCAATAACCAAATTACTGAATTACTCAAATAACACTTTATTGAGATCGATTAATTTGTTTCATTTACTATCTACGAGTTTTAGGGCATAAAACCCAACAATGGGCACATAGTCTTGTTAGACGGAATTCACTCCTACCCAATTAAGGGATAGTAGAGAGGTTGTCTTAAGTGCTGACTCTGAGACTCTTACAAAGGGATCCCACCCACTCATTAGCTCGAGAGGTTTTAGGTTTAGTGGTGGGACCACAAACCAATTGTATATTACGGATTCACTGTGGACTTAAGGAACATGATGTAACTTCAGGGGTAAAACGGACATTTGACCCAACTCCAGTTACGAACAACCTTTGAATGGTTGACTTACTAATCATGGTTATATCGAGAGGACAAAAATATATCTACAGTGACGGGAGTTCAACTATAGAACTATAGTGGATTGTCCCGGTAGTGAACGAATGTTGGTTAATTGTGTTAAAAGAGTTTAGTCGGTTAATCTCGCATCGTTGGAGCCCATGATCTATAGGTCCATTAGGTCCACATGTTAGCTCATACGGAAAAAACCTTAGAACAACTATGATGTGAAGATTTTGAGACATTCAAATTCATTAGAGGGAGTTGTCGTTAAATCATATTCGATATATTTAACGTTAAAGTTTAGTTACAAATTAAATTATATTAGAGAGAGTCGAGAATATTTAAATAAGATTTGAATATTACAATTTAATGCTCATATCGGTTTAGAATTGAATAGTAATTCATATTTGAAAATCTGGTTTAAGAGAAGTCGATAATGGTGTCGAGATTGGAATAATTCTATAATTTAATATTTGATATTAAATTAAAATAAATTATATTTAACTAAATTGTTAATTAAATATGAGAAATTGATTTGTAAATTGAATTGAAATTAAATCTTGGTTTTAATTTGCATTTGGATTTCATTTTTCTAAGAGGTGGTGGAATGTGAAGTTTCACATCTCTTTTCTCCTAGTTTTGACACCTCCATGGACACCTCAAAGGAGAAAATATGTTGTCTTCTTCGAATAGCACCATCTGCATATGTTTCTTCTATATAAGAAGAAGAAAACATGATGGAAGCTGATGAAAAAGATGAAAAATTTATCTCAAGTTCACAAGCTAAGACTCTAAAAAATAGAAGAAATAATCCCAAATTCATCACAAATTTGTGTCCTACAACACATTATAAGGCCGGATGATAGCGAGAAAGATCATAGTGGTTGTCCACAAGTAATTAGTGTTGAGATTTCATCCATAGAGTGCTCGAATTTCTTCCCAAAAAGTTGGTAATTTTGTACTCTATTTTTCGATTGTTATTTAAGCATGCTTTAGTTCTAAAATTAATGGAAATTGAGAGGCTTTCGATCCAAATTGCTTCTGCTCGGGTGTTCTACACTCCTCCGATTCGTATCAGAGCAGATTTGGGCCCTCAATTTTGGTTAATTTTAGCATAGTTGGTGGTTTTATTCATGTGATGACTGTTTGGTTAACTAAAGTGGGTTGATTTTAGTTTTAGCATCGATTACCTTTTAATTCCATTAAATAATTTGTAATTGCCTACATGTTTATGGGAATTAATGAGTCTGGTTTTGGCATCAATTACCCTATAAAATTTGAGAGTCATTGGAGTCCATTAAGGACTTCAATTTGATGAAATTCGGAGACTGCTCGAAGCTGGAAAAAACAGAGCATCAAGAAAACGTTGAAATTTGGAAATTCTAGGCATGGGAATAGATGATGGACGGTTCAATTTTAAAGAAAAATATCGCACACGGTTCGCTCATTCTCGACCAGTTCGAGTTGGAGGTCAGCGGTTCACGTATGTGGTCAATGGTTCGATTTGTTTTCTCAGTGTAGCGGTCCAATTCGAACTACCCTGGTCTTGTTCTATAGCAACCTTATTATTATAAAAAAAAATTATATATATATATATATGTGTGTGTGTGTGTATATGTATGTATGTATGTATAAAAAAAAAAAAAAAAAAAAGTGAAATCCCACGATTTCTTCCCCCCAAGCGTCTTCTTCTCTTTCTCTCCCTCTACGATTTTTTCCCTCTCTCGTCTCTGTGTACGTCGCACGCCTCCACACAACCGCCTAGCTCACCCCCTATTCTCCAGTCACCTCCGCGCCATCCAGATCCGTCGCACCACTACAACGTTGTCGTCGTCTCCCTCCCTCTGTGAGTTCCCTTTCTCTCGATCGCTCCCTCCCGTCTCCTTGTCTGCGCCGCAAGCATCCACGTCTAGATTCGTCGCAAGCTACACCACTGCAACGTCTTGAACCGCCGGACCACCACGGTGATCCGCTGCCGTAGTTCCAACACACGTGCGCCGACGTCACTGATTGCACCGCCCAGATCTGTCACGAATCGTTGCCGCCATTAAGTGTTAGTTGCAGTAGCCATAGTCATGTATTTGGTTTCGTTTGGGGTAAGTCTCGGTTAGTTTCCATGTTTGATTTGAGTATCTTCAACAATTTTCTTAAGAATATAAATTAACCCATAGATGTTTCCCAAATCGATTCTAGGTTGTTGTGTGTTTATGTCATTCAAGTCGAGTATTGACCACTCAAGTTGCTGCCAAGAAAAAAGAATTATTTTGTTGATTGAGTTTTATTTGCTCATTTAAGTCTCTATTAGTGATCATTTTGATGTTTGTAGTTGACCCATTGTTAATTGAGCACATTTCAATGTTACCCTTTATTTTTCAAGCATTGAGGTTGCTAGATTCAATTATTTTAAGTATTGTCCAGCAGTTGTTTAGGCCTTCCCAGGTGAGTATTCAACGGTAAAGACCTCCTCTAAGCATGTTTGAGTTTAATGGAATTGTGGCACACAAATTTCTAATCTTAAAAAGCCTTTTATGTGTAGTTGTGGGCATTCATGGCTAAGGATTTAGGAAATCATTGGAGTAAGAATTTGGAGTAAAAATTCTTGGGCGATACTGTGTAAGTAATTCCCCTATCAACATGTTGGAAATTTATTGTTGACTCTAAAAATTGTTGTTTGTCATGATGATTGCAAAATAATTGGGTGCTAAATTGTTTTGATGGTGGAGCATGAATTGGAATGTTATTATGTGAACTTTACTTTGTTATATTCCTGTATGTTGAGTAATGAGCATGCAAATTAGGACTTTGATGTTTCTTCACGATGACATTATTGGAATGAAATGAAAATATGTTGTGTGGCGTTATCATAAAGTTAGACAAGGGACCTCACGTGCACATGTATGACCCACAGTGACGTACAATCTTAAAAGTTTTGCTATTGAAAAGCTTGGTGACATCGCAAAGAGTTTTAATTAAAACTTGGCAATATGGTCAAGATGTGTTTTTCTTTTTATAATTTTTCTAAAACGTGACGTTATGGTCAAAGAAATGATTTTGGCATTTATTTCAAAACTTGGTGATATGGCCATGACGATAGGTGGCGATATGGTCACAATAATGTTTTTAGTGGCAATAAGGTCACAAAATAGTTTTCGTGGACATTGGGTCACATTTCGCGTTATGGTCAAGGAATAAAGTTTTATAAAACAAAATTAGGTCCCCTCATAAATGTTTGTGCTTGCATAACCAACCCTGGTAGAGGGGTTACGTACTGAGTATTTTTAATATTCATTCTTTGTTTATTTTAATTTTTTTTTAGACAAGGGCTAGAACGTGTTAGGCGACTAATTAAGGACACTTGCTGGTGGTGCTATGGTGGGCGGTGTCAGCATATTTTACTTTCGCACATTAGTTTTTGTTATTTGAATTTTCTAAGTAAATATTCAAAAACTTATCTATTTTTTTGCATTTTGAGGTGGTCGAATATTTTTATGTTTTACAAGTTTTCTTGGGATCCCAAACAATTGTTTTACTAAAGTTATTTACCTATGTTATGCATTCTAGATTTATAGGAAAAATTTGACTTCATAGTTCTTTGAATCATTCATCCATATTGTAGCGCCCCTAGGCAGTCTTTAGGTTTCAAAAAGTCGGGGCGTTACAGTTGGTATCCTAAACCTTAGGTGTTCCCATGGCCTACCAGCAAGCACCTTGTCATCGACAGGTACACAATTGCCTTAATCAAAATGCTATTTGTTTATCTATTTGCCTATTTAAAATATTTATAGTTTATTTTGGTGAAGCATGATCACATGGTTGGTGTGAAAGTTAGTATAATGGTTATTGTTATTGTTATTAACTGCTATTATTATTATTTTTACTATTCTTTATTAAATAGTAATAATAAAAGTAGGTAAGGTTGTAGTATGGGTTAACATCGAATTAGACTTAGTCGAGTATTGTCGAATATCAGAATCATGCCTCCTCATGGAAGAGTTCGTGGAAGGGGTCGCGCAGCCCCTAAGGCAGTTGTGCCGCCAGTTCGACAAGAAAACAATCAGGCAGGGGACTCACAAGTAGAGCAGCCGACACTGACAGTGGAACCTATCACGGTGGATGATATTCGGGCAATTGTGCAGTCAGCGGTGGTTGGGGCAGTGCAGTCTGCGGTGCAAACGGCAGTTGCAGGCGTGATTGCGGGGCAGCAGGCCCAAGCGCCTCAAAATAATGAATCATTGTCGCGAGATGCAGGGTGTTTAAGGGACTTTAGGAACATGGACTCCCGTCCATTCAATGGAGCATCAAAGGACCCCACAGTGGCATTGTTGCGGCTCTCTTCCATTGAAACCGTCTTTCGTCACATGAATTGTCCGGAAGACCAAAAGGTTTATTGTGTCGCTTTCCTGCTGCAAGATAATGCTTTGATTTGGTGGCAGTCGGTCGAAAGGACCATAAACATCAGTAATGGATCTGTGACATGGCTCCAGTTTAGGGAAACGTTCTTCAGGAAATATTACCCTGCAAATGCACGTTTTAAGAAGCAAGCGGGGTTCGTAGCTCTCAACCAGGGAAGCTGAACGGTGGAAGAATATGAGACGGAGTTTGCCAGACTGTCTCGGTTTGCCCCTACCATGTTTGCTATAGAGGCCGACAAAGTAGAACGATTTATCACGGGTTTAAAGGATGACATACAAGGTAGTGTGGCTGCCCATCAACCACCGGACTACGCCACGACAGTCAGAGTGGCTGAGTTACAAGATCGTCGTCTAGGAACTACGCCTTGAGCGACCTCGGAACAAAGACCCTCCTCAGGTTAGAAGAGGAGGTTCGACCAAACATCGGATATCGTACAACAATCCAGGACGTAGCCGTGAATCCACCTTGAGCCCAAGCCTAGGGACAACAAGCTAACCAGCATAATACATTCTGCAAGAAGCCGATGTGTAATAATTGTGGAAAGCGCCACTGGGGGCGTTGCTTGTTGGGAGCCCGCGTGTGTTTTCAATGTGGCCAGGAGGGCCATATGCAATCAAACTGTCATCAAAAGAGCACTGGAGGAATAAGCTCTACTACTTAGGAAAGTATGCTAGTTCGGTTTTTTTTTTCAGTCATGTCTATATTGATGGAACTTCCCTACTCTTGCACTTGTATCTGTCCCTTATTCTAGCAAAGCTGGTTTTTAGTCGTTGCCTCCATGTGTGAACGTTGGATTGAATTTATTGAATAAGAAAGCAATGAGAATCTTATCAAATGTCGAGATTGGATCTTTTGTGGAGTTTGACAATAGCAGTGGTAAAATATAACTATCTATGAGATAGGATTATTGCACCACCAGCAATAATATCCTGTTATGTTCCCAGCCCCCATTCGTTCTTTTCCCTGAAGTGGTAGGATTATTGAGTCGGCGAACAGGCCACTCTCACCCATACAAATCTAAGGACAATCTCTCCTGAAAAGGAGTTCATAACAGACTAAGGATTGAGTTTGAGTTACCTAGGTCATCCTATTGAAATAGAAACATAATCCAGTTAACGGTGTTACAACTAGAGGTTACTATTTTGTGGTCTGGTCTTATGCAAACTCATTGCATAGGATAGCCCCACTTGCATGTCTCCTACATGCATGCTTTGGATCATTGCATCTGTATCGAATACAAATTGGGTCGTATCACATAGTGTCATCAGGATAAGGTTGTTACTTGAACACTGATCCCTGTATGTCCCCACATACTAGTCCAAGTTTCATTTAAACAACCCTGGATCTTAGTTTATGGGATTTGGGGTTTATTAATGCAAACTCGATTATTCAATAACGAAATTACTGAATCACTAAAATAACGCTTTATTGATATCGATTAATTTGTTTGATTTACTATTTACGAGTTTTAGGGCATAAAACCTAACAACTCCCACTTGAACTAAGACTCTAGTGGGTAATGTACATCATCAATCAAAATCGAATGAATAATCATTGAAGTAGGAATAATGTTTTGTATTAACACTGTATAATACATGAAAAGTACAAATACAAGTAAATACAATAAACTAGGGCATTCACAACAATACCCATTACATTTCTCCCACTTGTCCTAGATTATTCTATGTACATATCTCGCAGACCTAGACTTTCTAGATGACCCTCGAACACTTTAGCCGTGAGAGTCTTCGTAAATGGATCAACAATATTGTGCTCCGAAGAAATATTTGTGACGATCACGTCCCCTCATTAAACGATCTCTCTCATGACATGATATTTGCGCTCTATGTGTTTGTCTCTTTTTTGACTGTGATCGAGGTTCTTTTGAATTTGCCATAGCACAACAAAGTGTGATTGGCAAGGTCATATTTGGAACAACTTCCAAATCCATCAAGAAATATCTAAGCCATACAGTCTCCTTAGGTGTTTCACAAGCAGCGACATATTCGATCTCAATGGTGGAGTCTACAATGCATCCTTCTTTGATTCTACGCTTGACTACAACTTCCCGTTAAGGGTAAACACTGACCCTGATGGGGACTTCTTAGAATCCTTATCAGTCTGAAAGTCAGAGTCTGTGTATCCTGTAAGGAACAAATCCTTAGCACCATAGACAAGCTGATAGTCTCTCGTTCTCCTAAGATACTTGAGGATGTTTTTCACTGCAGTCCAGTGGTCTAACCTTGGATTGGATTGGTATCTACTAACTATCCCAACTGCATAGCATATGTCAGGCCTAGTACACAACATGACATACATAAGGTTGTCCACTGCTGAAGCATAAGGGATTCGTCTCATATCCTCAATTTCTTAACGTGTCATAGGGCACTGTTCCTTAGACAAATGAACTCTATGCCTTAAGGGTAATAAACACCTCTTGAATTCTGCATCTTATATCTAGACAACATCTTGTCTATATACGATGCTTGAGACAGGGCTAACGTTCTGTTTTTACGATTCCTTATTATTTGAATCCCTATAACATACTGAGCTTCACCCAAATCTTTCATTTGGAACTCAGTCGATAGCCAGGTTTTAATGTCAGCTAGATATTCTACATCATTCCCAATGAGTAAATATCATCTGCATACAACACTAGAAAAGCTATTGAACTGTTGATAATCCTTTTGTAAACACAAGGCTCAGCAACGTTCTGATCAAAGCCAGAAGATTTGATAGCAGTATCAAACCTTATATTCCAAGATCTGGAAGCTTGCTTCAACTCATAAATGGATCGTTTAAGCTTGAATACGTTTTGCTCTTGACCTTGAGCAATGAACCCCACTGGTTGAGATATAAAGATATTCTCATCAAGATTGCCATTCAGAATATCAGTCTTTGTCCATTTGCCAAATTTCATAATCATAAAATGTGGCAATGGACAAGAGAATCCTTATTGACTATAACATGGCAACTTGAGAGAAGGTTTCTTCATAGTCCACCCCTTCCTTTCGGGTATAACCCTTTGCCACAAGTCGAGCTTTGAAAGTCTGTACTTTCCAAGCTGCGTCTCGTTTTCTCTTGTAGATACATTTGCACCCTATAGGTTTAACCCCTTCAGGTTGGTCTACAAGATCCCAAACTTGATTAAGTACATAGACTCCATCTCTAGGTCCATAGATTTGACCCACTGGTCTTTGTCCACATCATTCATTGCCTGTCTAAAGGTCAATGGATTTTCGACTCCATCATCAGGTATGACAGCTGGAGTTTCTGCTAAACCCAGATAGTGTTCAGGCCGAGTAACAACCCTCCCACTACGTCGAGGCATTCTCAACTCTTGCGAAGGATGAACTTGACCAGATGTACTAGGCTCATCAACAACCCTTGTTGAAGGTCCAGCCTCGTCAACAACTCTTGGTGATGAATTTGTAGCTTCAGGAGAAAGTTCACTTAACACTGTCTTACTGCGTGGCTTATGTTCTCGAACATGGTCTTCTTCCAAGAATGTAGCATTTGTCGATACAAATACTTTATTTTCTTGTGGATCAAAGAAGTATCCACCTCGTGTTTCTTTTGGGTAGCATATGAATAGGCATAATTTTGAACGTGAATCCAATTTCTTTGGGTCTGCCACTAGCACATGTGCAGGGAAGCCCAAAATTCTGAAATGACGTAAACTAGCTTTACGCCCTTTCCAGAGTTCAAATGGTGTTTCAGAAACACTCTTTGAGGAAACTACATTCCAAATATATACTGCAGTCTCTACTGCATAACCCCAAAAAGAATTAGGCAATTGAGAATGGCTCATCGTTGATCGAACCATGTCTAACAATGTTCTTGAAGGGGATGAAAACCCCTACGCAGCGGAAGCGCATCGATTGGACCTTACGTCGTATATTAATTAACATTAAAATACCGTTACGAAAAGGCAAAACAAAACTTTAAACATGCTTTAAAGTCGCTGAAATTGATATAAACATCCTGGAAAAATAAATCTAAATTTATTTTTCCTACTTTTCTAAAGAAACGGGAAAGAACCGTTACAAACCTTCGTTGTAGACTTGACTGTTCTTCTCCAACGACACTTCAACGAACAAAGACGAAGCAGCCTTCTTGTAGTTTCTTCGCTGGAAATTTCTTCTTCAAAGACACAATAACCACAGAGGTTACACCGATATGTCTTTAAGTCTAGGAGGCAAAAGACTTGTGGGAGTCTTTCTCTAAGAGGGAGGCTAGAGAGAATTCTAGGGTCTTGTCTTGTGAGTCTAAGACCAAAAGGGCTACTAAACCAATTAGGTCTAGTGTTCTATTTATAGAAGAGAGGCCATGAATAAAATATTCAATTAAATCAATCTTTTCCAAAATTGATTCAATCTAATTCCTTATTTAATCAATCCAAAATCAATCAATTCCATAATTGATTAATCTTTTCCACAAATGACTAATTGCTTCCACAAGTGATTAGATCATTTCCATAAATGATTGATCACTTCCTTAAGTGATTAATTATTTCCATAATTGATTAATTCCCGGTTAATGAATTCTTTAATTAATTAACCACCAATTAAATATCACATATTTAATTTCCGGCCTTGAATTAATTAATTTGCGCAAATAGATTTTAGGCCTTAAAATTAATTAATTCATTATTTGAACTCTTTCAAACTTCCATAAATTTAATTTGACTCGAATTTATTTTAATATTTGAATTTCTTCAAATATTAATTTCTCTCATAATAATATATCAATATATATTATATTGTTTCCCTTAGTAAATTGAACATTTTCAATTTACATTTATTACTTAGTTACCTGAAATTACTTTATGAGCTACCAGTGGGACCTAATGGACCTGAATATCAGAAGCTCCAACGATGTGAGATTACATGGTCAAACTCATTCACCAAATTAATCAATATTCGTTAACTGTGTGTACATTCCACTATAGACTCACAGTTGCACTCTTCTCACTGCAGACATATTTTATGTGTCCACGGATATAGACCAATATCGACTAGTTAGTCCTTCACCAGTGTCCGTAACACCAGCTGGGTCAAATTACCGTTTTACCCCTAAGTTACTTCTATTTCCTTGAGTACCAGTTTTCCTCTAATGAACAACCTATTTGTGGTCCAACCATCAAACAGAAAACCCTCTCGTGCGATTGAGAGGGTAGGGTCCTTTGGTCAAGAACCAGAGTCACCACTTAAGGGAACACTCATCTGTTTCCCTAAAGTCGGGAAGGAGTGAATTCCATCTTGTACGATTATGTTCCCAACTCCCCACTCACTCTTGTCCCCAAAATGGTAGGCTTATTGAGTCGGCGTATTGGCCACTCTCATCCATACAATTCAAAGGACAATCCCTCATGAGCAGGAGTCCATAATCAACTCAGGATTAAAACTAAGTTGTCTAGGTCATCCTAGTGAAATAGAAAACCAACTAGTTAACGGTGTTATAACCAGTGTTTACTATTTCGCGGTCCGGTCTTATGCAAACTCATTGCTTAGGATACCCTCACTCACATGTCTCCTACACGAACGCGTTGGATCATAGCGTTTGTATCAAATACGAAGTGGGTTGTATCCATAGTGTCACCAGGAGAAGGCACCCAGTCTTATCCCTATACTATAGACCCTTTAGGCTGTTTCTTGAACAATGATCCCATATGTCGCTACATATAGTTCAAGACTCATATTACAACCTAGGATGTCTAGTTTATTGGATTAGGGTTATTTTAGGCAAAGACAAATATAAAATAACTAATAACATTTAATTTAAAAATATATCAATATTATTTCATTAATATCCGGTCAACGGTTACATTCACGATCTACGAGTTTTAGGGCATAAAACCCAACACTTCTAACTAGCTTAGAAGTCTGTTCTTAACCAATCTTCCAATCCTATTGAGATTTATGTGGCCAAGTCTCAAGTACCAAAGATAGGTACTTTGAGAAACCTTTTGCCTCTTTGGTTGAGTCTCTACTGTTTTAAACATCTCGTTGTTCAAAATAACCCTAGACTCTATTGGTCTTCAAACATATAAATTGTTCTCCAATTTTGCAGAACATATATCAGCACCCCTTTTAGTAATGAAAGCTTCATTTACAGAAAAGGACACTGAATATCCTTGTTCAAGCAAACAAGAAATAGAAATCAAATTTATTTTTATTTTAGGAACTATATATACATTATCCAATAACATTTAGCGTTCCTTAGAGAAGAACATTTTAATATCTCCCACTGCTCTAGTTGAAATGAACTCCCCAGTCCCAACTCTAAGATTCATTTCCCCAGCATCTAATTGTTGCCAGGAGCTCATTCCCTCAAAGGAAGAGCATACGTGATGAGTGACACCTGAATTAAGGATCCAGGTTGTTTCATCATTTTCCACTATACACGTTTCAATGACCAATAAATCACATTTATTTTCATTGAGTTTTGCTAAGCAATTTATGTCATATTCATCATGAACAATTTCAGATGAATTAGACATGTGGGTGCCAAGGGTATAAAATATACCTATTTTACCCTTATATTTAGCTCATTATCTTGTCAAAATTATATGTTTTAGATCATATTTGTTGTTCCAGAGCTCAAAATATGTTAAAGCTGATAAGTTGAGGAGTTGAGAGTCATAAATATCAAAATATGCTTATTTGTGCTTGAAAAGACTCAAATTGATATGAATTTGACTAAGTTTGTTGTTGTGGTGATAACTTGCAAAAAGCAAGTTATTTCTCCTTTAAACTTAAGCTAAAATAAGGCCAAAAGATACATTGATGCGTTACTTCAACGCACTAGGGAAGGAAATTTCGATGGTTTACTGCGGAATGCTATATTTATAGATGCAGTACAAAATTATAAAAATATAAGGCGTTAACGCATTGATAATGCAGTTGTTTGTTGCTCGAGTTTCTCTCGGCGCAGGCACACATCCCAATACGATCGAGAAATGAAAAGATGGATGAAAAGACAACTGACACACAAGTGGGCGGAAGATAACTGGGACACACTTTCTAAATTCCTTGGTGAAGTCAGTTTCCTTTGCCTATAAAAAGCTTCCATTTGCTCGAAAAAAAAGAGAGGAAGGGGAGGAACGAGAGAAGAAAGGGATCAAGGAAGGAGAAAGAGAAATGACAAGAGTTGTGGTGGAGAGTATACTTGCACTAGCATTAGCTATGTATTACACAGTGTATTTCTCTGCTCGCATGAGCTAATTTTCTTCATCAAGGCTTATCACCGCAAGCACCCATGCGGTGATAAGTCTATTTTGTAAGCACATACTTTGATTTAATGAAACATTATTGTCTTACACTTAGATGCGTACTATTTTCATTACTAACTCCAGCCTAGCCAGCCGGATGTGGTAGCAACATGATAAATCCTTGACAGATAATGCATGTGGAAATATCTAAGTAGAACAAGCTAGCGCATTGCATGTAGTCTTGGTAGCATTAGATAAATACTACCTCTATAAGATAGTGCATGAATGAGCTTCGATTGTGTTAAGACTAACACATTCCCTTGTAAGTTTTTAGAGAACTAAGCCCACGCATGAACTAGCCAAGCAAACAGTTGTTAGTTTTATGTCAAACGCAGAAGTAGTACCGGAAGGGAATCGTATGGTTTTTTCTCACTTAGGCATTAATGGATCAATTAGTCATTGTATAAGCTACAAAGTTACTTATGAACGAATGAGGTTGCTACCGCAACAACCTTGATAGTATTCTAATTAAGACTTTCTTTTAACCCTCAGTGCATGTTTTACTTTCCTGCATATTTATTTTTCATACCCATCAAATCTCTTATTTAAAATTTTCATAATATCACACATCATTGAGTTCAAATCAACAAGGTTATTAAAGATTTTTCAAATAGCCTTTCCCTGTGGATTCAACCCTAGACTCACTAGGTACTACTTGATTGTGTTAATTTATACTTGGATTAATACATATCTGCGACATATTTTGTATTAATTTATTAGCATACTGACAACCGATCATACAGAAAAACAGAGGAAGCTGGAATATGCCAAGAAATGCGACCGCATTTATGGGACGGCAAAAATGAAATGCGACTGCATTTTTTGAAAAACAGAGACAGTTCCGAGTCTGTCGCGAGTCATTTTGAACGAAACTATTGCGAGCCTAACCGACCGTTTTGACCCTGAATTCAACTGGGCTACCTACCAGCACCATTTTCACAGCTCTCAACCACTTCCAATGCTATATAAGGCCTCGATTCAACGTCAAATGCAAGCATAATTCATTTGGAAGAAGAGGCTGGTGACAGAACCCTAGTTGACGCCTATGAGTCGGGATGCCTGAGGTCTTTCTTAGATGACTAAATTCTAACCTTAGTTAGACATCAAACCTTAGGGTTTGTAGGGATTTTCACCCATTCCCACTTGTAAAAGCGAGAGAGTGGAGTCTCGAGCGAACTCTAGAAGGATTGGATAAAAGAGAAAAAACCCTAGTATTTAGCTACTGTCATTACTTCCAACTTGTGTTACTTTTCATTTATCTGTATTCTTTATTCTCTACTTCAATGAAGAGATATTCATTAGCACTTTATCCCACCATGAGTAGCTAAATTCCATTGAGGGGTTCAATATAGTGAATTCCCTTATGGTCGTGATAACTCTCCAAAAGGGAGTTATTTAGACCTTATTTCTATAGTGATTTGTGTGTCTTTTGTGCTTAATAGGGTTGCTTTAAGATGAATATTGCATGTTCTAACCCACTTGGAAGAATGGATGCTTTGGAAGTTATTTTTTGCAGAATATATTGTTGAGCGACTTGAGGGAGCAAATGCTATGCTGCAGCAAAGCTTCGAGCAAAACTGCCACATCACAGCTCGTTAGCCAATTTAATGAACTGAATTCTGTTAAGTTATTCTCGGGATTAAGGAGCAAGGAGAGCCATCCACGTGTCCATATTGACCTAATTAGGGCTTGCTATCACTCTATAAAAGGAGAAGCCGTCTCAAGTCAAAGTCATTCCATTCTTGGAGGAACATTCCACTCTTGGAAAGTTTACTTCCACTTTTGGGAGCCGAATAGAGGAGGAAAGATTAAAGACTCAAGAAGAGCATCAATTACGGGTTTCTTTAAGGGAATTTACTTTTTCTTGTAGTTATGGATGCACATACCCAGATTGTCGTATGTGTTGTTATGAGCTTTATGAACTAAATATCTTTAGGTGTTGGTTAGGAAACATGTAATTGTCGTGCTTAATTTCTATGCAATATATGTTGATTTGATCCATCTTGATTATTTGTTGTGCTCATTTCTATTTTATGCCCGCCTGGCCAGTCGGTATGAATACCACTTCCTAGTTTCATGGATGATTTGGGAAGTGTGTGGCATTTAATCATACTAGATCATTGTGTATTGGTGAACGCCAGTGCTTGAGCTAGGGATAGCCAGTTGCCTAGTGCTTGATCGGTAGTGCGTCATTGGAGTTGAAACACATTCTAAAAAATCCAGAGTTTCGGGAGGAATCTGCTAATAAGACTTCAAGAGTTTTGCCAGATCAATAATATTACTAGAGCATCTTTTAAAACAATTACTGAATTCTGACCAACGCCTGTTTCTAATTTGTCTGATTTATTTGTTTATTACTTTATGTTCTGCCATTTATTTTGCTTCAACATTCTATAAAAACCATTCATTTTAACCACCTTTGAAACTATTCAAAAATTGCATAAAATAGATAAAGTGAGAATTATTCAGGCCCGCAGATTCGATAAATACTTATTACTTGTTGCGGATTGTGTATACTTGCACAAAGTTCTAGAGTCTTTTTATATCTTATTTTTACTCACTCTAGGAGCCCAACAGTTCAATAGCTTGAAAGTGTTTATTTGCTTAAGTTCCTATTTAATGCATGTCATTCTTTATTTATTATCATTATGATCTTGCTAAGTTTAAATTGATCACTTAGACTTTGCATTCTATGTGAGTTTGATCTCGAAAGGGACACACGATATTGGTTCTCATAAAGGTGATATAGGAGAAAAAACTTGAAAGAGATTGTTCGGTGGTATAGAGCAAGCTGCCTATGGCACCCTATATCAACTATATGGTTATAGATTGCATTCGTGAATTATCTATGTTGGAGTCGAGTCCCAGAAATGTGCATAACGATACTCGCTTAGCCTTCTAACGGTTCTTGGGAGCAAGGCCAAATAGAAGTTAAATCTGACCTAGTGCATTGATTAGGCTTAAGTTGAATATTCTATGATTAAAGTTATTTGCCTTTGGGGTGAAACTATGTTGAATACCTCGTTTTATTTATTATTGTTATTTCTTTATTTTTATTTATCTTCCAAGAACCAATCAACAATTATTTCTTTGGTTACCTATTTGAATCAATCATTTAAGCAGTTTCTTCTTCAAATATGAATTTCCAATTTAGTCCTCGTGAGACCGATACCCTTGGAATACTTCTAAGGTTTTTTATTACTACGTGCGATAATGAATAGTTGCACTAAGGTTGGCTGAATTTATCATTATTATTATTATTCATCTTATCTTACATCCATCATTTAGTCTTTGCTGCACCAGTGGGCTTGAGAACAATCCTCAGTTAAGACCAATTCCACGCAATTATTGTTTAAGTTCATTTTCTTAGTTCTATTAGCAATACTAGATTTTAAAAAGTTAATTAGTATTGTTGCATTAACCGATTACACAAAATAATATCATTATTTTAATCCAATTAATTTATCAAAAGTAATGATCGACCCATACTATAAACATTCATCTTGCAACGATACTTCAGAGGTTTAGAGCAACAACTACCGTAGGGCAGTCAGCTACTCCTCTCCTGAATTGAGACAATCTCAATCAATCCCTATTACCAGAATAACTCATATTCCAATAGTTCTTAGCTACCGTTTTTTGGTCAGGAAATTATTAACACCTTAACAATTTCCTGTAAGTGTGACCCTCCATTTTTCAGATTTCAAAGGTCGGCCCCAATAATGTTAACAATTTCCTGTAAGTGTGACCCTCCATTTTTCAGATTTCAGAGGTAGGCCCCAATAATGTTACCGTAGGGAAAGTCAAAGTTGGAAATGGACCTAAGAAACCCTATCCATTTCTGGAGTTTGCGTTGTTCCGACTCCCATGATCACACCCTCCGTAGGGCGACTCACAGGCAGATCATGGGGATCTCACCGTGCAACCAAATAGAGGAGACCGTAGGATACGTTAACACATGTCCTACTCCCACTTACTATAAAATACTCCCTCATTGACCTTGATATTGATCCACGCAAACACCATCCGTAGGGGGTCACTCCCAGGGTGGCTGGAGGCCAAGCATGGACCTCACATTGTGAACTCTCGAGGGTGTGAGAGAAAAACCTGATTTATGAAAATCTTTTTTGTGATATATTTCCTCCCACTAAGTATTTTTATAATTAAAGGGTCTATTACTTAGGTAAATTCCGGCGAAGTGAATCTATTTAAGTCTATGCCTGTATATAACTCTTATATATAACTCTTTACTCTAATGTCCAGGTGAATTAAACCCTTTTAATTACCTAGTGGCGTTGCATGCTAACATTAAACTATGATTAATTCAACTCAAGTTCCGGGTCAGTTCCCAGTTAGGAGGTGTTCCATAAACCGTCAACTTAAATACCCCGAACCTAGATAGAATTTCACCAGGGGAGTTCCCTTATATTCATAGAAATGTTTTTCCTACTTAGTATATTAAAACTATTTTAATTCTAAGTAAGAAAATAACTCTAATCCTATTAGAATTAAAATGAGCTTAGGTCTAATTAATTTTAAACATTTTAAAATTAATTCAATTTAATCGAAGATCCTATGTTTGCATGCAACTCTTTGTTATAGGTTGATGGTTTCTAATCATTTTTATAACAATTATAAAATTTTAATGATTAGCCCTATAACATGCTTCTATGGTGTTGGAAAAAGTAACAATCATATTCTAATTATTAAACACCATATTATTATGACGCCGATAATGATAATATAACGATTATATTAATCTGAAGTTGTGTCATGCTTCATGCAATTTCAATTTCATTTAATCAATATCGATTATATTAATTAAACATCCAAGAAACTAAATTACATGATATTTGACATTAATATAATATAACTCTTATATTAATCTAATTAATGTCATGCTCAATGTTATTCCATTTTCATTTAATTAACATAACACTTTATATTAAACACATACATGAAAATCAAGCATTGAGATTATTATTCTCATCCATAACATAACACCTATATTATTACTCATGAAAATAAACCTAAGCATGCATGCTAAATTAATTAAATACAACTCTTATATTTATCGATCTAAATTAATGTCATGCATCATGTTTCTCAAATTTCATATATTTAATATAACAATTATACTAAATCACTCATGAAATTAAATCATACATATTTATCATATGTTATAACAATTATAACATAAATATGCATGAAACATGCTTAACCTATGGTGGTGATTTAGCTAAATGACATTCATAAAGCAATTAAATAGCATGTGAACCAGTTAATTGGCCCCTAGGAAAAAAATTAAAGCATAAAATTACATTAATTTTACAAAAATCTATCTTAAAAGCCTTCAGCCACTCAAAAAACCACACCAAACCAGCCAAAAAACGCCTAAACCAGGTAAAAAGCGGTCAAAACCGATCCAAAAAGCACTAAACCATCGCCAAAACCCGCGAACCAGTCAAACTCCTTCGGCCTGGTCAACGAACTGTTGAAGAACCACTGAACCGCGCGCGAACCGTTGAGCCAGTCAACGAACCAGTGAACAAAATGATGAACCACGTGCCATACAGTCGAACCGACGCCCGAACTGGACCGCTTCCGCGAACCGGGCCTCTTGATGGCTGGACCGGGCCTCGCGACGTAACACTGATGTCAGCCCTTGCGCCTGCGTGATTTTCCATTTTTTCCCCATTCCAGCATTGCGTTCTTCATTCCAGCCATTGTTTTTCGTTGTTTTTGGCCAAATTTGGTCCCAATTTTCACCAAATTCAATCCTATAGATAGACACAGACTTACAGAGACTCGATTTACTCAAAATGCCCAAAAACATTGGAGCCCTTGACATGAAGGGATTAAAGCCCTTGTGCTGAGGAATCAAATCAGACCGTTACTCAATTTTAATTACGAAATAAAATACCAGTACGTTGGCAATCTAAAATAGAAATAAATTTTCTACAAATTCTAGATTAAGAATGCTATAAAACGATATAAACTATTTAAATTCCAGAACACTTACATGGATTGAAGATCAAAACTCTGCACGATGCTTCAATTCATGTAGTTTTTTCCTCTCAAAGAACACCACCACGTCGGATCACCTGCTATGACTCTTGGGCTATGAAAACTGGCTTGTGGGAGCCAAAAAGATGTCTTGGAAGGGAATTCTATAGCAAGGAGAGTTGCTGCATATTTGAGAGAGAATTTTTCTGAGAGAACTGATTTCGGTTTTTTCCGTGAGTGAAAGAATGAACGTAACTGTAGGGAACTCCCCTTCAACATACGATAAGTGGGGAAGGGAAGTTATCTTCCCTACTCAATCTTGATCATTAATTATTACCTAAACGATCTTGGCCATCAATTGGTTAAATAATAAATATTTATTTAATTAATGAATCATAATTAATTTGATTAAATCAATATTAATTAAATCAATTATAATATAATGTTTTTAATTCAATTTAAATCATATTCAATTAGATTAAATCGGCCATTCAATTAATTCTCAATTAATTGAATCCACACTAATTAAATATTAAATATTAATTTTATAATTGAATCATATTCAATTTATCTCTCTCATTTAACGTATAGTTTTAATGTGTATCCAAATGTACATTAACATAAACTATAACATTAATTTGATTAAACCATATTTAACCAAATTAAATTAAATTAATTAATTCCCCAATTAATTAATTCATGAATTTAATCAAATATCACATATTTGGTTAAATTAATAATTCTCTCATTAATTAATTTTTTAATCACATCCAAAATTAATTTTATTATAAAGTTTAATTCTCTAATTAAACGTATATAATAATGTATCTTTATACATTATATTAAATCCCTTAATTTTCAAGACTAAATAATCTCAACACCCGTTACGAGCTAGCAGGTGGACCTAATGGACCTACACATCAGAAGCTACAACGATACGAAATTAACTGGCTAAACTCCTTAACCAAGTTAATGAACATTGGTTAACTATGAGAATTAAAAGAAATTTGATTTCTCTATCTTGCTTAGTTGAACAACGTTGTTCAATATCCTTCTCTGTTAATGAAGCATTCATAACTAAAAGAGGTATTGATGTTTGCCTTGCAAACAAGGAGAATAATTTATATTTTTTAAAACCAATTGATTCTAAAGCTATTTTAAATCATGAGATGTTTAAAACTGTTGAGACTCAACCTAAAAGATGGAGAGGCCATATTAATCTCAATTGGATTATGAAATTGGTTAAAAATGGACTTATAAACAAGTTAGAAGATAACTCCTTACCTCCCTGTGAGTTATGCCTTCAAGGCAAGAGGACTAAACGACCTTTTACTAGAAAAGGTTATCGTCCCAAAGAGCCCCTAGAGCTCATACATTCAGACCTCTGTTGACCGATGAACATAAGAGCTCGAGAAGGGTACAAATATTTCATTAGTTTCATTGATGATTATTCATGGTATGACTATCTCTACCTAATGCATCATAAGTCTCATGCCCTTGTAAAAATCAAGGAGTAAAGGCCGAGGTTTAGAACCTCTTAGAGAAAACGATAAAAACACTTCAAGAGACAGTAGGATCCCAGGAGCGAAGTGTTAGAGCTCGTGGCCTGATTCAAAACAATGCAAGTTTTGGAGGTCTATAATTCAAAACCGCAAAACAAAGGATGTTTCAGCCAGTCATAGCATATAGACACTACATAAAGCATCCAGACACTCTCATATATTTTGCCCAGGATGTAGCCAAGCGACTCGACACTACGGCTGTAGTATAAATTTGTCTTTGGGCTTAGATTAGACTTGTCTATGGCTTTCTAAGCGTGAATTGTTGTAATCAGAACCTTGATTTGTAAGTTTATTCAGTCTTTATGAGATTTTTGGACTTTAATGTGATTTTATGAATGTTTTATGATCGACACATGGTTTCTTGTTTAATCCATTGTCTTTGATGGATTTCTTAATGAATTAAACATATTAGTTATTTTAGATAGCCACTAGGCCGAGGTTGTTGGGACTGGTGCCCTAAAACTCGTAGATAGTGAATGGAACAAATAGTTATATACTTGTTCCATAAAGTTGTTATCGAGTTTTGTTTTCTTAAAGTCATTAAATAAGTGAATTACCCGTTAAGTAACCCAAATCCAATAAACTAACATTCATGAATATGTGATATGAATACTTGAACTATATATGTAGTGACATAAAAGTGGATCGAGTTCAAGTAATAGCCTAAACGGTCTATAGTATAGGGATAAGGCTGGGTACCTCATCCTACAAACACTAAGAGATGCGACCCAATTTGTATATGGTGCAAACGATGTGATCCTGAATCGTTCATGTAGTGACATGCGAGTGTGGGTGTCCTATGCAAATGAGTTTGCATAAGACAAGGACCAAGAAATAAGTCAATTTCCTTTATAACGTCGTTTACTATTGAAACTTACTTATTTTAGTGTGATAACCTAGGTAACTCGATTTAATCATGAGCTAACTATGAACTCCCGTTTATTCGAGTTTATCCATAGATCTGTATGGCTGAGAGTGGCTCATCATCGGCTACTTAATAAACCCCCCATTTCAAGGATAGGAATGGGTAGATAGATGGGGACATAGTCGTGCTAGACGAAATTCACTCCTACCCAATTAAGGGATAGTGGAGAGGTTGTCTTCAGTGCTGACTTTGAGACGTGAACAAAGGGATCCCGTCCACTAATTTTCCCGAGAGGTTTTAGGTTTAGTGGTGGGATCACAAACCAATTGTATATTAGGGACTCAGTGTGGACTTAAGGAACAGGATGTAACTTTAGGGGTAAAACGGACATTTGACCCAACCTAGTTACGAACAACCTGTGAAGGGTTGACTTACTAGTCATGGTTATATCGGGTGGACAAAAATATATCTACAGTGACGGGAGTTCAACTATCGAGCTATAGTGGAGTGTCCCGGTAGTGAACAAATGTTGGTTAACTATGTTAAAAGAGTTTAGTCGGTTAAACTCGCATCGTTGGAGCCCATGATCTGTAGGTTCATTAGGTCCCCATGTTCGCTCATACGAAAAAAACCTTAGAACAAGCATGATGAAGAATTTGAGACGTTCTAATTCATTATAGGGAGTTGTCGTTAAATCAATATTCGATATATTTAACGTTAAAGTTTAATTACAAATTAAATTATATTAGAGAGAGTCGGGAATATTTAAATAAGATTTAAATATTACAATTTCACGCTCATATCGGTTTAGAATTGAATAGTAATTCATATTTGAAAACCAGATTGAAGAGAAGTCGATAATGGCGTCGAGATTGGAATAATTCTTTAATTTAATATTTGATATTAAATTAAAATAAATCTTGGTTTTAATTTGCATTTGGATTTCATTTTTCAAGAGGTGGTGGAATGTGAAGTTTCACATCTGTTTTCTCCTAGTTTTGACACCTCCATGGACACCTCAAAGGAGACAATATGTTGTCTTCTTCAAATTGCACCATCTGCATATGTTTCTTCTACATAAGAAGAAGAAAAACGTGATGGAAGCTGATGAAAAAGATGAAAAATGTATCTCTCAAGTTCACAAGCTAAGACTCTCAAAATTAGAAGAAATAATCCCAAATTCATCACAAATTTGTGTCCTACAACACATTATAAGGCCGGATGAGAGCGAGGAAGATCACGGTGGTCGTCCACAAGTAATTCGTGTTGAGATTTCATCCATAGAGTGCTCGGATTTCTTCCTAAAAGGTTCGTAATTTTGTGCTCTGTTTTTTGGTTGTTATTTAAGCATGCTTTAGATCTAAATTTAATGGAAATTGAGAGGTATTTGATCCAAATTGCTTCTGCTCGGGTGTTCTACACTCCTCCAATTCGTATCAGAGTAGATTTGGGCCCTCAATTTTGGTTAATTTTAGCATGGTGGTTGGTTTTATTCATGTGATGACTGTTTGGTTAATAAAGTGGGTTGATTTTAGTTTTAGCATCAATTACCTGTTAATTCCATTAAATAATTTGTAATTGCCTACATGTTTATGAAAATTAATGAGTCTGGTTTTGGCAACAATTACCTTGTAAAATTTGAGAGTCATTGGAGTCCATTAAGGTCTTCAATTTGATGAAATTCGGAGATGCTCGAAGATGGGAAAAACAGAGCATCAAGAAAACGTTGAAATCTGGAAATTCTAGGCATGAGAATAGATGATAGAGGGTTGGTAGTGCGCATAGTGAGCTATGTTTCCCGATACATTTTAGTTAGTCTTTGAGTAATTTGTGGCCATTTTAATGCTCTGTAATATTTATTTTGTAGGAAATTATTATGTTGAGCTAAAACGAGAATTTGGAGTCAATCGGGTGCTCGGAACGCTAAAAGGAGGCAAAGGAAATTAATTAGAAATTAATTAGAAGCTGTCCAATTCGAGAAGGCAGTATGCTGGAATTTGGCGCAGCGTCGCGACGCTGCCCTAGAGCGTCTCGACGCTGCCTGTAGCGTTGCGACGCTGTGACAAGAGCGTCTCGACGCTATCGATATTTTTCTAAACAGAATGGCGGCAAACTAGGATAGCGTCTTGACGCTGCCCATAACGTCGCGACGCTGTCGACCGATTTTCTATAAATTCATAATTTTCTTGCACGACCAAGGGGGAGTCCAATTGGTTAGATTTTAGCCCTAATTTCGACTAGAGACTTTTGGTGGGAGCTAAAGCAAGGCCAAGGAGCGGGAATCAAGCGAGAAGACATGGAGATCGTGACGGGGACGTGCCGGTTTCGACGAATTCGAGTTTTCCTTTTTCTTTCCCTTACCTCTTGTAGTTTTTATGGCTTTTCATTCAATTAATGTTTGTAGTTTAAAGACTATGAATTGCTAGTTGTTTGTCTTAGGAATTGATGTAGTTGTTTTAGTTTGTTGGATTGATTTGTGGTATGGATATGCATTTATTTTACCTATGCAATTATGGTTAAATGTTTTCAATTACTTGATCACTAGTTGAATGATTTGAGTGTTTAATCTTGCTCGGGAGAGGGGATTTGGCCTAAGACTTACTTTATTTAATTGCATGACTAAAGTAGAAATTCTAAGTTTGTGATGGGATTTGGAATAACTTTAGAAGTTGATTGAAGAACTAAACCCAAAGCCTTGCATGTTAATGAACTTAGATAGGGATATCAAGTTGGTTGCATGCATGAGAATCAATTATGCTCGGGAGAGATAGTTGTGATAAAAGGTTCCTAGACTTGGTAGAATAATTGCATGCTAAATTCATCCCATTAGTTAATCCTCAATCTCAACAATGAAATCAATTCCCTTAAGAGTCTTTTCATTTGAGTCTCCACCTTTATTTTTTTTGCTTTTTGTCTTTAGAATTATCTTTAACTTTAAGTTTTGCTCCCTAAATAAAATTGGACAAGATTATTCACAGTACTTAATTTGCTAGAAAACCAATCCAGAGGACGACAGTCGTTTAATCACGAAAACACTTTATTATTACGTGACCCGTACACTTGCGGTATGCAAAATGCACATCAAGGGTCCAATTTTAAAGAAAAATATCGCACACGGTTCGATCATTCTCGACCAGTTCGCATTGTTGTCAATGGTTCAACTTGTTTTCTCAGTGTAGCGGTCCAATTCGAACTGCCCTGGTCCTCTTCTGTAGCAACCCTATTATTTTAAAAAAATTATATATATATATATATATATATATATGTGTACGTATAAAAAAAAAAAAGAAAAATAAAAGTGAAATCCCACGATTTCTTCCCCCCAGCGCCTTCTTCTCTCTCTCTCCCTCTACGATTTTTCCCTCTCTCGTCTCTGTCTTGTTGGGTTTAATGTCCTATAAACTCGTAGTTTGTAAATCATTAAACATATTCTATTTCCAATAAAGACGTTATTGAGGTTATTCAGTAAAAGATGTCATTGAATATGTAAATTGCGTATGATTAACATAAATCCAATAAACTAAGATCCTTGACTATAACATGAATACTCGAACTATATGTAGGGACATATCATTGGATCAAGTTCAAGTTTATAGTCAATATAGTCTATAGTATAACGATAGGGTTGTTGGGTTTTATGCCCTAAAACTCGTAGATAGTGAATGTAAACAAATTGTATACTTGTTTCAATAAAGTGTTATTGAGTTTCTACAATAAAGTGTTATTGTTAAATATTGCACAATTTGACCCAAATCCAATAATCTAAGATCCAAGGTTGTTTAGATGTGACTTGAACTAGTATGTGGGGAGATACGGGGATCGGTGTTCAAGTAACAACCTAAAAGGTCTATAGTACAAGGATAAGGTTGGGTACCTTATCCTGGTAACACTATGTGATATGGCCCGCTATGTATTTGATACAGACGTATTGATCCAAAGCGTCCATGTAGTAGACATGCGAGCGGGGGTATACTATGCAATGAGTTTGCATAAGACCGTACCATGAAATGGTAAACCACTAGATATAACATCGTTAACTTGTTAGGTTACTGTTTCAATAGGATGACGTAGGTAACTCAGTCTTAATCCTGAGTGTGTCATGAACTCCTTCTCATGAGGGATTGTCCTTTGATTAGCATGGGTGAGAGTGGCCAATACGCCGACTCAATATGCCTTCCTTTTTTTGGGACAAGACCGAGTGGGAGGCTTGGGACATGACAACACAAGAAGGAATTCACTCCTTCCCACTTCTAGGAGAAGTAGATGAGTGTTCCCTTAAGTGGTGACTCCGGGACTTGAACAAAGGGATCCCGCCCTCTCACTGGCCCGAGAGGGACTTTCTATTTAATGGTTGGACCATAAACAGGTTGTTCATTAGAGGAGCGCTGGTACTTAAGGAGACAGATGTAACACAGGGGTAAAACGGTAATTTGACCCAGCCGTGATTACGAACACTCGTGAAGGATTGACTTACCGATATAGGTCTATATCCGTGGACACATAAATGTTCTATAGTGAGAAGAGTTCAGCTATGGGTCTTTAGTGGAATGACCCACAGTTAATGAATATTGGTTAACCTGATTAATGAGTTTAATCGGTTAACCTCATATCATTGGAGCTTCTGATCTGTAGGTCCATTAGGTCCCCCTGGTAGCTCGTAAAGAGTAATTAGGAACAATTATATCTTGAGAGAATTTTAATAGTTCAAATTCATATTGGGAATTAAGTTAATTGTATGAGATACAAATTAATATAATGTATAATGATACATTAAAATATAAAGTCTAATTTGAAATTAAACTTTATTATTATGAGAGAAATAAATATTTGAAGAAGTTCAAATATCAATATGAATTTAATTCATATTAAATTTATAGGATATAAGAGAATTGGAAGGAGTTCCAATTTTAATATGAATTTGATACATATTATAGAATTAATTAATTGAAGGCCTGAAATTAAATATATGATATTTAATTGGGTAATTAATTATTAACTAATAGAAGGTCTGAAATTAAATATATGATATTTAATTGGTGATTAATTAATTTAAAGAATTAATTAATTGGAAATGAATCAATTATGAAAATGATTAATTACTTATGGAAGTAATTAATCATTTATGGAAATGATTTAATCACTTATGGAAGTGATCAATCATATATGGAAAAGATTAATCAATTATGGAATTGATTGGTTATGGAATTGATTAATTATGAAAAAGATTAAATCAATTATGGAAATAATTGATTTTAAATGAATATTTTATTCATGGTCTTTCTCCTATAAATAGAACACTAACCCTAGGGTTTATGTGCTACAACATATGGCCACCATAAGGCCCTCTCATATTCTCTCAACTCAAGAACTTTAGGGAGAATTTTCTCTCTAGAGTTTTTCCCATTCAAGATTAGGTAGTCCCACAACTACGTTCCTAATCTCAGAGTTATAGCGGGGAAGATCAAATGGTGGTGTTCTTCGTTGTTGCAGAGCAATCAAGAATCATTCTTGAAGTATTCAGAGTCGTCAACGGAGGTATGTTTTTCACCGCTTAACCTTTTGCCAATGTATTGGTATTTTGTAGAACGAAATTAATTTACGAACGGTCCAATTGCTTCCGCTGTAACGGAATTGGGAATTCCAATCCTTCAATTGGTATCAGAGCCGATTGTAGATCTAATTTTGTTTCTCTAAAATTTGCATTGGCTATTGGTGGGATTTAATTATGCATTTGATGTATGAGATTTTGCTTGTAGATGTTTAAGCTTTTGGCATATAGTTTTGCAATTTTTTTTAGTTGATTTGATCAATGTAGGGGCCCGTTGTTTTGGGCGATTTGTTGCAAATTTGAGTCGTTAAGTCTGTATCTTTGGTATTGTATCAATTGGAGAAGAATTTTGGAGGAATTTGCTGAGATTTGAGGCAAAAACGAAGAAGATGACTTCTGGAAATCGAGTTTTCTGGGTATACAGAGGTTGTTCATCACGGAAAATAAAAAAAAAAAACAAAAAACAGAGGTAAATAAAAAATGCGCAAGTTTGGAATCGAAACCAACACTTGTCTGGGCGGCTGGGGCGTGTGCCTATTCTCCACGAGAGCATGAGTTTGAATCGTAGTTTTACCAAATTTTTTTAAATTCGCGTGCTGGAAAATAAAAAAAAAAAAGGAAAAGTAGCATTCATCGTGGCTCAATCTCCAACACAAGCACGCATGTGCTTGAATTCCCGAGCACAGCATGAACCATAAACCATTGAGGCATCACCGGTTATGTGACTGTTGATAGCGGTTTTCAAAATTTATTGAATTCATGCGCGTGAGAGGAGCGGTCCGGTTCGTTCAGTTCAGCCGGTTCGAGAGATTAAGCTGCGGTTCAACGACTTTCCGGTCGGTTCAAGCAGTTTTGGAACTTGGTTCGTGCAGTCTGGACAATTTTTGGGCCGGTTCAGTGAGTTTTAGGCCGCTTCAAGCTTCTTTCAAGCTGGTTCAGCGCGGTTCAACTCAATTTCTCACCGGTTCGATGAGTTTGGACGTGGTTCAAGGCTATTTTGAGCTGGTTCACGGCAGGATAAGACTTAGTTAGAACAATTATTGTAATTTTTCTATTGTTTTGAGTCCTAGGATGCCAAAACCCGTCTACTTAGCTATTTAATTGATTTATGAATGTCATATAGTATTTAAATCCCACCATAGGTTAAGTATATTCATGTACTTTTAGTTATAATTGTTATAATATAAGTATAATGCATGAATTTAATTTTCATGGGTATTTAATATAATTGTTTATGATTAAATGGATGAAAATTGAGAAGCATTGAGCATGAAATTGCTTTAGTAAAGAATATAAAAGTTATATTTATGAAAGTATTTTATATGCTTATTTATTTTCATAAGCTATTAATATAAAGTGTTATGTTAATGGATGAAAATGTGAATGCTTATTTTAATTTTCTTGGGTAATTAATTTAAGAGTTAGATTAATTTAAGAAAATTAATTTGCATTGAGCATGAAATTACTTTAGTTTAAAAATATAAGAGTTATATTTATATAAGTAATTAACATGCTTAATTAATTTTCGATATATTAATATAAATGTTATGTTAATGTATGAAAATGGTAATGCTTAATTTTAATTTTCTTGGAAAATTAATTTAAGAGTTAGGTTAATTAAAAGGAAATTAAATTGCATTGAGCATGACAGTACCTTAGATTAATATAATTGTTATATTTTTGGTATGTTATGTATGCTAATGTATGGTTTTATAAATTAATTAGAATTTGATTGTTAATTTATTCACCATAGTAGCATGTTATAAGGTTAATTCATTAAAATTTATAATAGTTATAAAATTAATGAATAGAAACCGTTAGCATATAACAAAGAATTGCATGCAAAGATAGGATCTTAGGATAAATGAATTAATTTTAAAATGTTTAAAATTAATTAGACCTAAGATCTCGTTTCTAATAGGATTAGAATTATTCGTACTTAGAATTAAAATTAGTTTTGATTGACTAAGTAGGAAAAACATTGCTATGATTATAAGGGAAGTCCACCGGTAAAGTTCTGTCTAAGGCTGGGGGTATTTAAGCTAACGGTTTACGGAACACCTCCTACCTGGGAACTGACCTGGAATACCAGAATTGAATTAATCATAGTTGAATGTTAGCATGCAATGTCACTAGGTTTGTTAAAAGTGTTTAATGCACCTAGATCTTTAGAGTAAAGACCTTATATTACTGTGGCTATAAGGGAACTCTCTCGGTAAAGTTCTGTCTAAGGTTGGGGGTATTTAAGTTGACGGTTTACGGAACACTGCCTACCTGGGAACTGACCCGGACCTCGAGTTGAATTAACCATAGTAATGTTGACTTGCAATGTTGGGTTTATTAAAAGAAGTTTAATTCACCTAAAACATTGCGGTTGAATCCTTTCCATAATTGTTATAATAGGATCAGACTTAGATAGATTGACTTAGCTGAATTTTATCTAAGTTAAACAACCCTAAATTAACCTTAGGACATTTTCAGTGGGAGGAAAATTACAAAACGAGATTTAAAGCAAGTTTTGCTCCTATGTCCCTATATTCACAACGTGAGGTTCATGCTCGGCTTCGAGTCGCCTTAGGAGCGGCCTCCCTTCGGAAAGTGTTTGCATGGGTCAATATCAGGGTGAATGGGAAAAATGTCTAGAGTAAGTGGGAGCGGGACACGTGTCAACGTATCCCTCGGTCTCCGCCCCTAGTTCGCACCGTGAGAGTCCTATGATCCGCCTGCAGGTTTTCCTGGCACAACCATCCCTTCGGAGGGCCTGATCATAGGATTCGGAACACCGTGAACTCCTGAATAGGATAGGGTCACTTAGGCTAATCAACAACAGTTGTCTTTCCCTACGGTAGCCTGTTGGTGCGTGCCTCTGAGATTTGAAAGTGGGATGGTTACACTTACGGGGACGAGTTAAATGTGTTAACTAACCCTTGACGGAACAACGATAACTAAACGCTAACGGAATATGAGTTATTCTGGTGTTAGAGTTTGGTTGAGATTGTCTCGATTCAGAGGAGGAGTAGCTGACCACCCTTCGGTGGCTGTTGTTCTAAACCTTTGAAGTATCGTTGCAAAATCTAAATCAATAGTTTTATAGGGTTTCTTTAATTGCTTATTTGTTTTTGCAGAATTTGATTGGATTATTTGTAATGGGTTAGTGCAATTAATAATACAAGTAATTTGTTACTTCAGCAATTATATAATAGTTTTATGTGTATTGTCTTACGTCATTTTATAAATAACGGTAATACAACAAGCTTAAACGACAAATTGTGGTAAATAAGTCTAGGATTATTCTTAACTGAGGAATGTCCTCATGCCCCATATGTTTAATTCATTAAGAATTGTTCTTGGTGAATATGACATAGAACCTTGCTTAGCAAAAAGAGAACTTGTTCATGACCGTAATTTTCATTTACCTGTCTTGAAAACGTGATTAGTGAAGAATAGTGATTCTTTCTGAATACTTGATTCAGGGGCCACAAATCACGTGTGTTCTTCTTTTAATGGAGTAAGTTCCTGGCAAGAGCTCGTTGCTTGTGTAATAACTCTCAAAGTTAGAATTAGAGAGGTTATTTTGGCTATATCAGTGGGGAACATTAAGTTATTTTTCTCAGTGGGAGAAAATACATATTATTAGATAATGTGTATTTAATTCCTAAGATCAAAAGAAATTTTATTTCTGTGTCTTACTTGCTAGAATAATGTTACTCTTTACCTTTCTCTACTAACGCAGTTTTTTGTTTCAAGAAAGGGAGTTGACATTTGTTTAGCTTTACTGGAAAGTAACCTAAATGTTTTAAGATTAATCAAGAGTAAAGCAGTCATGAACACTGGGTTGTTTAAGACTGCTACTACTCAATGTGAAAAAAGGCAAAGGATTTCTCCTAAAGGAAAATACCTTTCTTTGGTTTTAAGGTAGACCATATTAATCTCAATTTGAATGGGAGATTGGTCAATAGTGAACTTCTAAGCGAGTTAGAAGATGACTCTCTACTACCTTGTAAGTCATACCTTATGGGCAATATGACTGATAGGTCTTTTACTAGAAAAGATCTAAGAGCCAAAGAGCCCTTGGAGCTTGTACATTTGGATCCTTGTGGTTCAATATGTTAAAGCAGTGGGAGGGCATGAATAATTCATTTCTTTTGGATGATTAAGAGGTATGAGTATCTTTACCTAATGCAACTTAAGTCTGAAGCTCTTGAGATATTCGAAGGGGCTTAGGACTGAAGTTGAAAACTTGTTAAGTGAGATGATAAAAACACTTCGATCTAATCAAAGTGTTGAGTATAGGGATTTGAGATTCCAGGACTATTTGATAGTACATGGGATCACACCCTAAATCTCATTTAGGAGAAATAGAACCCTATTGGATATGGTTCATTCCATGTTGAGCTATGCTCATTTGCTTGACTCGTTTTGGGGTCATGCAGTGTTGAGTGCAGTGTGTATTTTGAACATGATTCCATAAAAAAAAATGTTTATGAAACATCTTTTGATTTGTGGATAAAGCGTAAAAGTGGTTCATGTTATTTTTGGGACACTGTTCAAAAGTATACCTATTTGTAGGCTGCCCCATGGAAACGAGAGATGTGGATACTTCTTCAATCCACAAGAGAATAAAGAATTTGTACCGACAAATGCTACATTCTCAGAAGAAGACCACATGAGAAATAATAAGCCACAAAATAAAATGTCGTTTTAAGTAAATTAACTAATGAAGCTACAGAAACATCAACAAGAGTTGTTGATAAGTCAACAAGGGTTGTTGATAATGTTGAACCTTTAACAAGAGTTGTTGATAGGACCGATACAACTGGTTAGTTACATCTATCTCAAGAGTTGAGAGTGCCTCGATGTAGTGGGAGGGTTGTTCTACAACCTGACCGTTACATGGGCTTAACTGAAGCCCAGATTGTCATACCTGATGATGGCATTGAGGATCCATTGTCTTAAAGCAAGGCAATGAATGATGTTAACAAGGACCAATGGATTAAAGCAGTGGACCCAGAATTAAAATCTGTGATTTCAATTCCATCTGGATCTTGTAGATCTATCTAATGGGGTAACGCCTATGGATTGCAAATGAATCTACAAGAAGAAACGAGACGTAATCTTATGATTAGACTTGTGGCAAAGGGTTATACCCAAAAACAGGGGACTGTAAGGAATCCTTATCTCCTGTCGTCATGCTAAAGTCTGTTAGAACTCTTGTCCATTTTGAATGGATGTCAAGACTACCCTTTTGAATGGTAATCTTGAGAAGAGTATCTACATATCTCAACCAGAATGGTTCATTTAGCAAGATCAAAAGCAAAAGGGTTTGCAAGCTTAAGTGATCCATTTATGGATTGACCTAAGAAATTCGATCTTGGAATATAAGATTTGATACTGTGATCAAAACTTTTGGCTTTGATCAGAACATTGACGAATCTTGTCTTAACAAGAATATCGTCAATAGTTCAGTAGCTTTATTAGTGTTGTATATGATTGATACCCTAGTCATTGGAAATGATGTGGGTTATCTTACTGACTAGTAAAATAAGCAAGCAGCTCATTTCCAAATGAAAATTTGGGAGAAGCTGAGTTTCTTCTTAGGATCCAAATTGTTAGGAACTGTAAGAACAAAAAGCTAGTCTTGTCTCAAATATCTTATATCTACAAAATGTTAGTTAGATATAAGATGCAGAATTCCAATAAGGGTTCTCTACCTTTCAGACATGGAATTCTTTTGTCGAAGAAATTGTTTCCTAAGACACCTCAAGAGCTTGAGGGCATGAGACGAATGCCCTATGCAGTAGGGATTGCCAGTAAGTATCAATCTAATCCAAGATTTGATAACTGGAAAACCGTTAAGAATATCCTCAAGTATTTGAGGAGAAAGAGGAACTATATGCTCGTGTATAAGACTAAGGATTTGATCCTCACAGGATACACTGACACGGATTTTAAGAATGATAAGGATTTGAGGAAATCTACATCAGTATCTGTGGTCACTCTTTACGATGGAGCTATAGTATGACATAGTTACAGTATTGACCGTATAGGCCGAAAAAATAGCTACTTGTGAAGTAGCGATAGAGACTGAATGGCTTAGAAAGGTCTTGATTGATTTGGAATGTGTTCCAAATGTGAACTTGCCCATCACACTTTATAGTGATATAGTGGTGTTGTGGCAAATTCAAAAGAACATCGCAGCCTAAGACAAGCAGACACATTAAATTGAATGAAATATTACTGATTCATTTACAAAGACTCTCTCGGCTAAAGTATTTGAGGGTCATCTAGAAGGTCTAGATCTACGAGATATGTACAAAGGTGTAATCTAGGGCAAGTGGGAGAAATATAATGGGAATAGTGGTACCATTATGTAATGGGTATAGTGATGCCCTAGTTTATTGTATTTGTACATTGTATATGTTTTATACATGTATTTATACACCTGCTGCTGTATAGATTATTGTACATCCCACTAAACTAGAGTTTTAGTTCAAGTGGGAGTTTGTTGGGTTTTATGCCCTAAAACTCGTAGATAGTGAATGTAAACAAATTGTATACTTGTTTCAATAAAGTGTTATTCAGTTTCTACAATAAAGTGTTATTGTTAAATATTGCACAATTTGACCCAAATCCAATAAACTAAGATCCAAGGTTGTTTACATGTGACTTGAACTAGTACGTGGGGACATACGGGGATCGGTGTTCAAGTAACAACCTAAAAGGTCTATAGTACAAGGATAAGGTTGGGTACCTTATCCTGGTAACACTTTGTGATACGACCCGCTTTGTATTTGATACAGACGTATTGATCCAAAGCACCCATGTAGTAGACATGCGAGCGGGGGCATACTATGCAATGAGTTTGCATAAGACCGGACCATGAAATGGTAAACCACTAGATATAACAACGTTAACTAGTTAGGTTACTGTTTCAATAGGATGACGTAGGTAACTCAGTCTTAATCTTGAGTGTGTCATGAACTCCTTCTCATGAGGGATTGTCCGTTGATTAGCATGGGTGAGAGTGGCCAATACGCCGACTCAATATGCCTTCCTTTTTGGGGACAAGACTGAGTGGGAGGCTGGGGACATGACAACACAAGAAGGAATTCACTCCTTCCCACTTCTAGGAGAAGTAGATGAGTGTTCCCTTAAGTGGTGACTCCGGGACTTGAACAAAGGGATCCCGCCTTCTCACTGGCCCAAGAGAGACTTTCTGTTTAATGGTTGGACCATAAACAAGTTGTTCATTAGAGGAGCGCTGGTACTTAAGGAGACAGATGTAACACAGGGGTAAAACGGTAATTTGACCCAGCCGTGATTACGAACACTCGTGAAGGATTGACTTACCGGTATAGGTCTATATCCGTGGACACAGAAATGTTCTATAGTGAGAAGAGTTCAGCTATGGGTCTTTAGTGGAATGACCCACAGTTAATGAATATTGGTTAACCTGATTAATGAGTTTAATCGGTTAACCTCATATCATTGGAGCTTCTGATCTGTAGGTCCATTAGGTCCCCCTGCTAGCTCCTAAAGAGTAATTAGGAACAATTATATCTTGAGAGAATTTGAATAGTTCAAATTCATATTGGGAATTAAGTTAATTGTATGAGATACAAATTAATATAATGTATAATGATACATTAAAATATAAAGTCTAATTTGAAATTAAACTTTATTATTATGAGAGAAATAAATATTTGAAGAAGTTCAAATATCAATATGAATTTAATTCATATTAAATTTATAGGTTATAAGAGAATTGGAAGGAGTTCAAATTTTAATATGAATTTGATTCATATTATAGAATTGATTGGTTATGGAATTGATTAATTATGGAAAAGATTAAATCAATTATGAAAATAATTGATTTTAAATGAATATTTTATTCATGGTCTTTCTCCAATAAATAGAACACTAACCCTAGGGTTTATGTGCTACAACATATGGCCACCATAAGGCCATCTCATATTCTCTCAACTCAAGAACACTAGGGAGAATTTTCTCTCTAGAGTTTTTCCAATTCAAGATTAGGTAGTCCCACAACTACGTTCCTAATCTCAGAGTTATAGCGGGGAAGATCAAATGGTGGTGTTCTTCGTTGTTGCAGAGCAATCAAGAATCATTCTTGAAGTATTCAGAGTCATCAACGGAGGTATGTTTTTCACCGCTTAACCTTTTGCCAATGTATTGGTATTTTGTAGAACGAAATTAATTTACGAACGGTCCAATTGCTTCCGCTGTAACGGAATTGGGAATTCCAATCCTTCAAGTGTTGGGTGCCTTATCCTGGGGACACTATGGACGCGACCCACTTTGTATTAAGTACAACCGATGAGGTCCTAAATCATTCATGTGGAGACATGCGAGTGGGGACGTCCTATGCAATGAGTTTGCATAAGATTGGACCACGAAATAAGTCACTTTCTCTTTATAACGCCGTTTACTGAAGAAACTGACTATTTCTCCAAGATGACCTAGGTAACTCGTTCTTAATCCTGAGCTAACTATGAACTCCTGTTTATACGAGATTATCCTTTGATCTGCATGGGTGAGAGTGGCCAGCATCGCCGACTCAACAAGCCTACCATTTTGGGGATAAGATCGAATAGATAGCTGGGGACATACTCACGCAAGACGGAATTCACTCCTACCCATTTCAGGGATAGTAGAGAGGTTGTTCCCTGAAGTACTAACTCCAGGACTTGAACAAGGGGCCCCACCCTCTCGTTGGATCAAGAGGGACTTAGGTTTGATGGTTGGACAACAAATCGATTGTTCATTAGAGGATTAGTGGAACTTAAGGAACAAGAAGTACTATAGACGTAAGATGACCATTTGACTTAGCTATATCTACGAACAACCTGTGAAGGATCGACTTACTGAACATGGTTAAATCAAGTGGACAAAAATATATCTATGGTGAGGGGAGTGCAACTACTGGGCTATAGTGGAGTGTCCCGGCAGATAACGAATGTTGGTTAGCTTCGTTAATGAGATTAGTCGGTTAGCCTCGAATCGTTGGAGCCCATGATCTATAGGTCCATCAGGCCCCCCTACTAGCTCATATCGGAATAAAGCCTAGAACAATACGATAGGAATCTTTGAATCGTTCAAAATCGGGAAAAAGGGTATTATCGTAAATTGTGTTTGACACAATAATTTAATTATGAATTAAATTATTAAATGAGAGGTAAAGTATTTAAAAGTGTCTTAAATACTATATATATGAATTAGGATTCATATATAATGAATTGCACAAAGTTGGTATGATTAATTGGAGTAATCATATGAAATTATTTTGAAAAAGTCTCAAATTAATTACCTAAAGTTAACTTCAATTTGGAATTGAAATTAACATTAAATTGCAAGCTAAAAATCAGATTATGGATTAAAGTGGATTTGGTTGCATTCCCACTATTGCATGATGATACAAAGTGGAATACAACACATCCACGCACAAGTTGCATGTATTGTGACATGAATACCTATAATCCACTAAGGTTTGCATCTCCAACATGTGTCTTGCTTCTTGAGGCTTCTACTTGCATGGATTCACTCTATAAGTAGAGTATGAATCAGATTGAGAGCTAAGAGAGCCATTTCTTTATTGTTATGCTTCTGGAATTTGGTCTCAAACTCATTCATCTCCACATATCTCTCAAGTGCTTGAACCTTCAAGCATTCCCTTCCCATTCCCTATCTCAATAGACTCCCACAAGTCGTTCTTGGCCCGGAGAATAGTAGGGAAGACACTAGAGGTGGTCCACACACCGTTCGTGATCAAAGGAATCAAACGGAGTTGTTAAATCGGTCTCCAAAAAGGTTGGTACAAATTATGCTCTCTCTTTACGGTATTTGGACACCATGCTTTCATTTTCTAAAATTGATGTAGTTAAGTGCCTCCGATCCTAAAATTGCTTCAGCATGTGTTATATGAACACCTTCATGTCTACGCCGCACGCCTCCTCACTGCCGCCTAGCTCACCCCCTGTTCTCCATTCACCTCCGTGTTGTCTAGATCCGCCGCAACACTGCAACGCCGCCGCCCTCTCCCTCCCTCTACGAGTTCCCTCTCTCTCACCCGGTCCCTCTCTTCTCTCTGTCTGTGCCGCACGCATCCACGTCTAGATCCGCCGCAAGCTGCACCACTACGACGTCCCGAGTCGCCACCACCGTCGCTGCGATCCGCCACCGCTGTTTCGACCCACGCGCGTCGACGACACTGATTTCACCGCCCAGATCTACCGCAAATTGTTGCCGCCGTCAAGTGTTCGATGCAGTAGCCATTGTCATGTATTTGGTGTCGTTTGGGGTAAGTCTCGGTGAGTTTCCATGTTTGATTTGAGTTTCTTAAACAATTTTCTCAAGAATAGAAATAAACCATAGATGTTTCCCAAATCAATTCTAGGTTGTTGTGTGTTTCTATTATTGATGTCAAGTATTGACCACTCAAGTTACTGCCAAGCAAAATGAATTATTTGGTTGGGTGAGTTTTATATGCTCATTTAAGTCTCTGTTAGTGATCATTTTGATGTTTGGAGTTGACCCATTGCTAATTGAGCACATTTCAACGTTACCCTCTATTTTTCCAGCATTGAGGTTGCTAGATTAGGTGATTTTAAGTATTGTCCAGCAGCTGTTTAGGCCTTCCCGTGTGAATATTCAAGGGTAAAGACCTCTTTTAATCATGTTTGAGTTTAATGGAATTGTTTGACACAAATTTCTAATCTTATAAAGCCTTTTATATGTAGTTGTGGGCATTATTGGCTAATGATTTACAAAATCATTGGAGTAGGATTTTGGAGTAAAAATTCTTGGGCGATACGGTTTAAGTAATTCCCTTATCAGCATGTTGGAAATTTATTGTTGACTGTCAAAATTATTGTTTGTCATGATGGTTGCAAAATCATTGGGTGCTAAACTGTTTTGATGGTGGAGCATGAATTGGAATGTTATTATGTGAACTTTACTTTGATATATTCTTGTATGTTGATTAATGAGCATGCAAATTAGGACTTTCATGTTTCTTCATGATGACATTATTGGAATGAAATGAAAATATGTTGTGTGGCATTATCATAAAGATAGACAAGGGACCTCACGTGCATATCTATGACCCGCGGTGACATACAATCTTAAAAGTTTTGCTATTGAAAAGCTTGGTGATATGGCCAAGAGTTTTAATTAAAACTTGGCAATATGGTTAAGATGTGGTTTTCTTTTTATAATTTTCCTAAAACTCGACGATATGGTCAAGGAAATAATTTTGGCATTTATTTCAAAACTTGGCGATATGGCCATGACGATAGGTGGCAATATGTTCACAATAAAGTTTTTAGTGGCGATATGGTCACAGAATAGTTTTCGTGGCAATAGGGTCACATTTGGCGTTATGGCCAAGGAATAAAGTTTTATAAAGCAAAATTAGGTCCCCTCATAAATGTTTGTGCTTCCATAACCAACCCTGGTAGAGGGGTTACTTAGTGAGTATTTTTAATACTCATTCTTTGTTTATTTTAATTTTTTTTAGGCAAGGGCGAGAACGTGTTACGCGACTAATTAAGGACACTTGCTGGTGGTGCCATGGTGCACGGCGTCAGCATATTTTACTTTCACTCATTAGTTTTTGTTATTTGAATTTTCTATGAAAATATTCAAAAACTTATCTATTTTGTTGCGTTTTGAGGCGCTCAAATATTTTTATGTTTTACAAGCTTTTTTGGGATCCCAAACAATTGTTTTACTAAAGTTATTTACCTATTTTATGCATTCTAGATTTATAGGAAAAATTTTACTTCATAGCTCTTTGAATCATTTATGCATATAGTAACGTCCCTATGCCGTCTTTAGGTTTCAGTTGACATCGTTAAGGATTCTGTAGACTGGTTGTCATCGTAAACCTTAGGTGTTCCCATGGCCTCCCAACAAGCACCTTGTCATCGCCAGGTACACAATTGCCTTAATCAAAATGCTATTTGTTTATTTATTTGCCTGTTTAAAATGTTTATATTTTATGTTGGTGAAACATGATCACATGGTTGGTGTGAAAGCTAGTATAGTGGTTATTGTTATTGTTATTAACTGCTATTATTATTATTACTATTCTATATTAAATAATAATAATAATAGTAGATAAGGTTGTAGTATGGGTTAGCATCGTATTAGACTTAGTCGAGTTTTGTCGAATATCAGAATCATGTCTCCTCGTAGAAGAGTTCATGGAAGAGGTCGTGGAAGGGGTTGGGCGGCCCCTGAGGCAGTTGTGTCGCCAGTTGGATAAGAAAATAATTTTGCAGGGGACCCACAAGTAGAGCAGCCAACACCAGCAGCGGAACCTGTCACGGTGGATGCTATTCAGTGGTCGGGGTAGTGCAGTCTGCGGAGCAAACGACATTTCCAGGCATGCTTGTGGGGCAGCAGGCCTAAGCGCCTCAAAATAATGAAACACTGTCACGAGAGGCAAGGTGTTTAAGGGACATTAGGAAGTGGGACCCCCGCCCATTCGATGGATCATCAAAGGACCCCACAGTGGCAGAGCTGTGGCTGTCTTCCATTAAAACCGTCTTTCATCACATGAATTGTCCGAAAGACCAGAAGGTTTATTATGCTGCTTTCCTGTTGCAAGATAATGCTTTCATTTGGTGGCAGTCGGTCGAAATGACCATAGACGTCAGTAATGGACCTGTGATTTGGCTCAGTTCAGGGAAGCATTCTTCAGGAAATATTACCCTGCAAATGCTCGTTTTAAGAAGCAAGCGGAGTTCATAGCTCTCAATCAGGGAAGCCGAATGGTGGAAGAATATGAGACGGAGTTTGCCAGATTGTCTCGGTTTGCCCCTACCATGTTGCTGTAGAGCCCGACAAAGTACAATAGTTTATGACGGGTTTGAGGGATGACATAGAAGGTAGCGTGGCTGCCCATCAACCACCGAACTACGCAGTCAGAGTGGGTGAGTTAATAGATCGTCGTCCAACAACTGCGCCTCGAGCGACCTCGAAAAAAAGACCCTCCTCAGGTCAGAAGAGGAGGTTCGACCAAACATCGGATATCGTACAACAATCCTAGGACATAGTTGTGAATCCACCTCAGTTCCAAGCCCAGGGACGCAAAACTAACCAAGGAAATACTATCTGCGAGAAGCCGATGTGTAATAATTGTGGAAAGCGCCGCTGGGGGCGTTGCTTGTTGGGAGCTTGCGTGTGTTTACGATGTGGCCAGGAGGGCCATATGGCATCAAACTGTCCCCAAAAGAGCACTGAAGGAAGAAGCTCTACTACTTAGGAAAGTAGGCTAGTTCGTTTTTTTAGTTATGTCTATATTGATGGAATTTCCCTTACTCTTGCACTTGTATCAGTCCCTTATTCTAGCAAAGCTGGTTTTTAGTCGTTGCTTCCGTGTGTGCATCTTGGATTGAATTTATTGAATAAGAAAGTAGTGGGAAACTTATCAAATGTCGAGATTGGATCTCTTGTGGACTTTGACAATAACAGTGGTAAAATATAACAATCTACGAGATGAGTTCTAACCAAAGGTTTCAACTCAAGAGAATTTTAATATTATTACTATTAAGAGACAACTTTCGGGGACGAAAGTTCTTTTAAGGTTAGTATGATGTAACAACCCTATTATTTAAAATATACATACATACATACATACATATATACATACATACATACATATATACATACATACATACATATATATATATATATATATGTATGTATGTATATAAAAAAAGTGAAATCCCACGATTTCTTCCCCCCAGCGTCTTATTCTCTCTATCTACACCACACGCCACCACACCGCCGCCTAGCTCACCCCCTCTTCTCCGGTCACCTCCACGATGTCCAGATCCGCCGCACCCCTGCAACGTCGCCACCATCTCCCTCCCTTTGCAAGTTCCCTCTCTCTCACTCGCTCCCTCCCCTCTCTTTGTATGCGCCGCATGCATCCACGTCCAGATCCGTCACAAGTTGCACCACTACAATGTCTCGAGTCGTCGCCACCGTCGTTGCGATTCGTCATCGTTGTTCCGACCCGCGCGCGCCAGCGTCACTGATTGCACCGCCCAGATCTGCCGCAAATCGTCGTCGCTTCAAGTGTTGGTTGCAGCAGCTATAGTCACGTATTTGGTTTCGTTTGGGGTAAGTCTAGGTGAGTTTCCATATATGATTTGAGTTTCTTCAACAATTTTCTTAAGAATAGAAATTATCCCATAGATGTTTCACAGATCGATTCTAGATTGTTGTGTTTCTGCCATTCAAGTCAAGTATTGACCACTCAAGTTACTGCCAAGCAAAATGAATTATTTGGTTGGGTGAGTTTTATTTGCTCATTTAAGTCTTTGTTAGTGATCATTTTGATGTTTGGAGTTGACCCATTGTTAATTGAGCACATTTCAACGTTACCCTCTATTTTTCCAGCATTGAGGTTGCTAGATTCATTGATTTTAAGTATTGTACATGATGCACGAATTGCTAACCGCAAGTGTACGAGTCAAGTTATAATATAGTGAAAATAAATTTCGAATGTCATCCTCTGGATTGGGTTTCTAGCAAATTTAATTACCGAAAATACTTTTGACCAATTTTATCTAGGGTACAAATTTTAGTGATAAAGAATGCAAAATCAAACACAAAACAAAAAAGAATGCGACAATCTAATGATGACAACGGTCTTAGGGATTTGATTTCACCAATTGGGATTGTGGATTAATTCATGGATTAATGACATGCTATGATTCATAAATCTTGGAATACTAAAATCACACATATCTCTCCCGAGCATACATGATTCTCCCACATGCAATGAACCCGTTATCCCTATCTAAATTCATTTAGCATGTGATTAGGGTAAAAAATATACCTAGGACCCGTTTGGTAATGTTCTCGTTTCTTGTTTCTTGTTTCCAATTTTATTAAGAAATCTAAGCATTTAATAACTATGTATGTTTCTTGTTTCTCATTTTTTAGAAACACTCCCAAAATTTGTATAGAACTTTTGAGAACAACTAAAACTAGTTTCTCATTTTTTGTTCTTGTTTCCAATTTTTTCCAAACATAAGTAAGAATATAGGTTTATTATTATTGAATGTATAGGTGTTAGGGTCATGAAATTCTATTTTTCTTTATTAAAAATGAAGAAACGGAAACAAGAAACGAGAACGTTACAAACGGGCCCCTAGTTTACCCTTATTCTTAGTTCATTTCTTGGTCAAATATTGAGTGTTTAGGTAAATTATTGTTCCCAGGCTCAAATTATGCTTCATTTGATAAGTTTGGGTGTTGAGAATTACTTTTGTCAATTTAACTCGTTTATGCTTAAAAAGACTTGATTTTAAGAGGATTTGACTTAGTTTGTTGACTTAGTTTGCATTTCTAGGAAGGCAAAAATGAAATGCGACCGCATTTCTGGAAAACAGAGGTCGTTCCGAGTCGCACGCGGGTCGTTGCTGACGAGTCTTCTTCGCACCTATACGGTTGTTTTGACCTCGAAACTGACTGGGCAACCTTCCAGCACCTATTTCGCAGCTCTTCAACCACTTTATACACTATATAAGCTCGAGATTCGAAGTCAAATTCAAGCAAAACTCACTTGGAAGAAAAGGGTGGTGACAGAACCCTGGCTCGATGCCAATGAGTAAGGATGCCCGAGGTCCTTCTTAGAAGACCAAATTCTTACCCGAGAGAGAGTTAGACATCAAACCTTGTGGTTTGTAGAGAGTTTCACCCAATCCCATCTTGTAAAAGTGAGAGAGTGGAGAGTCTTAGCCAACTCTAAAAGGATTGTGTAAACAAAAAAAAACCCATAATATTTAGTTATCTCCTTTATTTCCAGCTTGTGACTACTTTTCATTATTTTGTATGCTTTAATTATTATTTCAATGAAAATGTGCTCATTTGCTTTTTATCCCATCATGAGTAGCTAAATCCCATTGAGGGGTTCAATGTGGTGAATTCCCTTATGGTTTAATGGCTTGAAAGTGTCTTATTTGCTTAAGTTGTGTTTAATGCATGTCATTCTCTATTGATTATCACTCTAATCTTGCTGAGTTTAATTTAATCACTTAAACTTTGCATACTATGTAAGTTTGATCTCGAAAGGGACAAACGATATCGGTTCTCATAAAGGTGATATAGGAGAAAAAGCTCGAAAGAGATTGTTCGGCGGTATAGGGCAAGCTGCCTAAGGCACCCTATATCGACTATAGGGTTATAGGTTGCATTCGTGAATTATATATGTCGAAGTCGAGTCACAAAAATGTGCATAACGGTACTCGCTTAACCTTTTAACGGTTTTTGGAAACAAAGGCCAAATGGAAGTTAAATCTGACCCGATGCATTGAATACGCTTAAGTTAGATATTGCATGATTATGGTTGTTACCTTAGGGATGAATCCATGTTGAATACCTCGTTGTTTATTATTGTTATTATGCTTAGCCTTCTTTAACGGTTTTTGCTTGCTTGTTTTATTTATCTTTCCAAAAACCCAATCAATCAACTTATTTTCTTTGGTTACCTTTTTCAAAAGCAATCATTTGAGCAGTTTCTTATTCAAATCTGAATTTCCAGTTTAGTCCTCGTGGGATCTATACCCTTGGAATACTTTCTGAGGTTTTTTATTATTACGTGCGACAGTGTATACTTGCACTTAAGTGTTGGCTGAATATTTCTCTATTATTATTATTCCATCTTACCTCACATTCCATCCATTCAATTCACACACGCACTAGCCTGCAAAGCATTAAGGTTATCATTTTTAACGATTTCTAGAATTAACTATTATCTCCCGATCTCTAGCTAAATTCTAGTTATGCACAATGATTTCTAAGCTAAATCCTATCTCCTCAGTTAGATTTAAACACAACTAACATTCAATTCATGGCAGGTAAATTGAAAGCATTAAACATACATTATGCATAATTGAAATCATAACAACAATCCATAAAACCAATCCACAATTGTCCCAACGGCTACATCAATCCCTACGAATTAAACTTAGCTACACATAATCTGCATTACAATATAAACTAAGTATAAATCCGCCATAAAAACTACAAAAGGATGGTAAAGAGAATTAAACGCTAGGTAGGCCGAGACCGCACGTCCCCGTTACAATCACTACGAACAAAGCTTTGATTCTCGCTTTTTCTCCCCTTGTTTTAGCTTCAACAGCCCCTTTTTCCTCTGTTTTACGGCTCCAAAATCACCAAAGAAGGTCCCCCAAAAAGACCTAATAGCAATCTTTAAATAAGGCAAAAATTGGGCACAGCGTCGCGACGCTGTTGCGATTCCGCAAATCTGGAAATTCAAGTCCGAGAGCGTCGCGACGCTGTAGCCTGTTGCTGGGTAAGAACTGATTTCAGTTTTTTCCGTGAGTGAGAGAGTGGACATAACTGTAGGGAACTCCCCTTCAACATACGATAAGTGGGGAAGGTAAGTTATCTTCCCTACTCAATCTTGATCGTTGATTATTACCTAAACGGTCCAGGTAATCATTAATTAAATAATAAATATTTAATTAAGTAATTAATTATAATTAATTTAATTGAATCAATGTTAATTAAATCAATTATAATATAAGGTTTTTAATTCAATTTAAATCATATTCAATTGAATTAAATTAGCCATTCAATTAATTATCAATTAATTGAATCCACACTAATTAAATATCAAATATTTAATTAATTTTATAATTGAATCATATTCAATTTTATCACTCTCATTTAACCTATAGTTTTAATGTGCATCAAAATGTACATTAACATAAACTATAGCATTAATTTGATTAAACCATATTTAACCAAATTAAATTGAATTAATTAATTCCCCATTTAATTAATTCATTAATTTAATCAAATATCACATATTTAATTAAATTAATAATTCTCTCATTAATTAATTTTTGAATCACATGCAAAATTAATTTTATTATAAAGTTTAATTCTCTAATTAAACTTATATAATAATGTATCTTCATACATTATATTAAATCCCTTAATTTTCAAGACTAAATAATCTGAACACCCGTTACGAGCTAGCAGGTGGACCTAATGGACCTACAGATCAGAAGCTCCAACGATACGAAATTAACTGGCTACACTCATTAACCAAGTTAATCAACATTCGTTAATTGTGGGTCACTCCACTAAAGACCAACAGTTGCACTCTTCTGACAGTAGAATATTTCCGTGTCCACGGATTTTGACCAATACAGTATGTCAATCCTTCACGAGTGTTCGTTTCTCCAACCGGGTCATATTACCGTTTTACCCCTAGGTTACCTCTAGATCCTCAAGTACCACTGATCCCTCTATTGAACAACATGTTTAGGGTCCAACCACTAAACAGAAATTCCTCTTGGGCCAACAGAGGACAGCTCGCTTTTGTTCAAGCCACGAAAACAGCCCTTAAGGGAATACACATCTACTTACTCCAATAGGGGAATGAGTGAATTCCATCTTTTACTGTTATGTTCCCAGCCCCCATTCATTCATGCCCCTGAAATGGTAGGATTATTGAGTCGGCGAACAGGCCTCTCTCACCCATATAAATCTAAGGACAATCAATCCTGAAAAGGAGTTCATAACAGACTCAGGATTGAGTTTGAGTTACCTAGGTCATCCTATTGAAATAGAAACATAAACTAGTTAACGGTGTTACAACTAGAGGTTACTATTTCGCGGTCCGGTCTTATGCAAACTCATTGCATTTAATCCCCCACTCGGATGTCTCCTTCATGGATGCTTTGGATCATTGCATCTGTATCGAATACAAATTGGGTCGTATCACATAATGTCACCATGATAGGGTTGTTATTTGAAGACCGATCCTTGTATGTCTCCACATACTAGTCCATGTTTCATTTAAACAACCTTGGATCTTAGTTTATTGGATTTAGGGTTTATTAATGCAAACTCGATTATTCAATAACAAAATTTCTGAATCACTCAAATAACGTTTTATTGAGATCCATTAATTTGTTTCATTTACTATCTACGAGCTTTAGGGCATAAAACCTAACAACTCCCACTTGAACTAAGACTCTAGTGGGTAATGTACATCATCAATCAAAATCGAATGAATAATCATTGAAGTAGGAATAATGTTTTGTATTAACATTTCATAATACATGAAAAGTACAAATACAGGTAAATAAAATAAACTAGGGAATTTACAACAATACCCATTACATTTCTCCCACTTGCCCTAGATTATTTTATGTACATATCTCGAAGTAGGAATAATGTTTTGTATTAGCCGTGAAAGTCTTCGTAAATGGATCAACAATGTTGTGCTCCGAAGAAATCTTTGTGATGATCACGTTCCCCTCGTTGAACGATCTCTCTAATGAGATGATATTTGCACTCTGTGTTTGTCTCTTTTGTGACTGCGAGGTTATTTTGAATTTGCCACAGCACCAATATTATCACAATAAAGTGTGATTGGCAAGGTCATATTTGGAACAACTTCCAAATCCATCAAGAACTTCCTAAGCCATACAGCATCGTAAGCTGTTTCACAAGCAGCGACATTTTCAACCTCAATGGTGGAGTCTACAATGCATCCTTGTTTGATGTTACGCCAGACTACAGCTCCCCCGTTAAGGGTAAACACTGACCCTGATGTGGATTTCTTAGAATCCTTATTAGTCTGAAAGTCAGAGTCTGTGTATCCTGTAAGGATCAAATCCTTAACTCCATACACAAGCTAATAGTCCCTCGTTCTCCTAAGATACTTAAGGATGTTTTTCACTGCAGTCCAGTGGTTTAACCCTGGATTGGACTGATATCTACTAACTATCCCAACTGCATAGCATATGTCAGGCCTAGTACACAACATGACATACATAAGGCTGCCCACTGCTGAAGCATAAGGGATCCGTCTCATATCCTAAATTTCTTGAGGTGTCTTAGGACACTGTTCCTTAGACAAATGAACTCCATGCATGAAGGGTAATAAGCCCCTCTTGGAATTATGCACCTTATATATATACAACATCTTGTCTATATACATTGCTTGAGACAGCGCTAACGTTCTATTCTTACGATTCCTTATTATTTGAATCCCTATAACATACTGAGCTTCACCCATATCTTTCATTTGGAACTCAGTCGATAGCAAGGTTTTTGTGTCAACTAGATATTCTACATCATTCCCAATGAGTAAATATCATCTACATACAACACTAGAAAAGCAATTGAACTGTTGATAATCCTTTTGTAAACACAAGGCTCATCAACGTTCTGATCAAAGCCATAAGATTTGATAGCAGTATCAACCCTTATATTCCAAGATCTGGAAGCTTGCTTCAACCCATAAATGGATCGTTTAAGCTTGAAAACTTTTTGCTCCTGACCTTGAGCAATGAACCCCTCTGGTTGAGACATAAAGATATTCTCATCAAGATTGTCATTCAGAATATCAGTCTTGACATCCATTTGCCAAATTTCATAATCATAAAATGTGGAAATGGACAAGAGAATTCTTATTGACTTTAACATGCCAACTGGAGAGAAGGTTTCTTCATAGTCCACCCCTTCCTTTTGGGTATAACCCTTTGCCACAAGTCGAGCTTTGAAAGTCTGTACTTTCCCAGTTGCGTCTCATTTCCTCTTGTAGATCCATTTGCACCCTATAAGTTTAACCCCTTCAGGTTGGTCTACAAGATCCCAAACTTGATTGAAGTACATAGACTCCATCTCTAGGTCCATAGATTTGACCCACTGGTCTTTGTCCACATCATTCATTGCTGTCTAAAGGTCAATGGATCCTCAACTCCATCCTCAGGTATGACAGCTGGAGTTTCTGCTAAACCCAGATAGTGTTCAGGCCGAGTAACAACCCTCCCACTACGTCGAGGCATTCTCAACTCTTGAGAAGGATGGGCTTGACCAGATGTACTGGGCTCATCAACAATCCTTGTTGAAGGTCCAGCCTCGTCAACAATTCTTGGTGATGAATTTGTAGGTTCACGAGAAAGTTCACTTAACACTTTCTTACTACGTGGCCAAGAAAGTAGCATTCGTCGATACAAATACTTTATTTTCTTGTGGATCAAAGAAGTATCGACCTCGTGTTTCTTTTAGGTAGCATACAAATAGGCATAATTTTGAACGTGAATCCAATTTCATTCGGTTTGCCACTAGCAGATGTGTAGGGAAGCCAGAAATTCTGAAATGACGTAAACTAGCTTTACGCCCTTTCCATAGCTCAAATGGTGTTTCAGAAACACTCTTTGAGAGAACTACATTCAAAATATATACTGCAGTCTCTACTGCATAACCCCAAAAAGAATTAGGCAATTGAGAAAAGCTCATCATTGATCGAACCATGTCTAACAAGGTTCTGTTTCTCCTTTCAGATACCATTCTGTTGAGGTGCACCTGGTGCTGAAATTTGGGACGTGATTCCATGTTCCATCAAATAGTTCTTAAAATCTAAGTCCAAATACTCTCTACATCGATCAGATCGAAGTGTTTTAATGGTCTTACCTAATAAGTTCTCAACTTCAACCTTATACTCCTTGAACTTTTCAAGGGCTTCAGACTTTTGACTCATTAGGTATAAATAACCATACCATGAATAAGTCCAAATACTCTCCACCTCAATCAGATCGAAGTGTTTTAATGGTCTTACCTAATTTATTTTCATTCAGTTTTGCTAAGCAATTTATGTAATATTCATCATGAACAATTTCAGATCAATTAGACATGTGGGTGACAAGGGTAAAAAATATACCTATTCTACCCTTGTATTTAGCTCATTATCTTGTAAAAATTATATGTTTTAGATCATATTTGTTGTTCCAGAGCTCAAAATATGTTAAAGTTGATAAGTTGAGGAGTTGAGTCTTACATATCAAAATATGTTTAATTGTGCTTGAAAAGTCTCAAATTGATATGAATTTGACTAAGTTTGTTGCTGTGCAAAAAAAATAGAGGAAGCTGAAATATATCCAGAAATGCGACCGCATTTCTGGGAAGGGAAAAATGAAATACGACGGCTTTTCTGGAAAAATAGAGGCAGTTCCGAGTCTGTCATGGGTCGTTTTGAATGAAACTATTGCAAACCTAACCGGCCGTTTTGACCTTGAATTAAACTGGGCTACCTAGCAGCACCATTTTCGCAGCTTCTCAACCACTTCCAACGCGATATAAGGCATCGATTCAACGTCAAATGCAAGCAGAACTCATTTGGAAGAAGAAGGTGGTGACAGAACCCTAGTTGACGGCTATGAGTTGGGATGCCCGAGGTCCTTCTTAGATGACTAAATACTAACCTTAGTTAGACATCAAACCATAGGGTTTGTAGGGATTTTCACCCATTCCCACTTGTAAAAGCGAGAGAGTGGAGTGTCGAGCGAACTCTATAGGGATTGGATAAAAGAGAAAAAACCCTAGTATTTAGCTACTGTCATTACTTCCAGCTTGTGTTACTTTTCATTTATCTGTATTCTTTATTCTTTATTTAAATGAAGAGAGATTCATTAGCACTTTATCCCACCATGAGTAGCTAAAATCCGTTCAGGGGTTCAATATAGTGAATTCCTTTATGGTTCAATAGCTTGAAAGTGTTTATTTGCTTAAGTTCCTATTCAATGCATGTCATTCTTTATTGATTATCATTCTGATCTTGCTAAGTTTAAATTGATCACTTAGACTTTGTATTCTATGTGTGTTTGATCTCGAAAGGGACAGACGACATCGGTTCTCACAAAGGTGATATAGGAGAAAAATATTGAAAGAGATTGTTCGGTGGTATAGGGAAAGCTGCCTAAGGCACCCTATATCAACTATGGAGTTATAGATTGCATTCGTGAATTATCTATGTCGAAGTCGAGTCATAGAAATATGCATAGCGGTACTCGCTTAGCTTGACCCAATGCATTGATTAGGCTTAAGTTGAATATTCTATGATTAAAGTTATTTGCCTTTGTGGTGAAACTATGTTGAATACCTCGTTTTATTTATTATTGTTATTTCTTTATTTTTATTTATCTTCCAAAAACCAATCAATAATTATTTCTTTGGTTACCTATTTGAAGCAATCATTTAAGCAGTTTCTTCTTCAAATCTAAATTTCCAATTTAGTCCTCGTGTGATCGATACCCTTGGAATACTTTTAAGGTTTTTTATTACTAGTTGCGATAGTGTATACTTGCACTAAAGTTGGCTGAATTTATCATAATTATTATCATTCATATTATCTTACATCCATCGTTCAGCCTCTGCCGCACCAGTGGGCCTGAGGAAAGTCCTCAGTTAAGACCAATTCCATGCAATTAGTGTTTAAGTTCATTTTCTTAGTTGTATTAGCAATAATAGTTTTTAAAAAGTTAATTAGTATTGTTGCATTAACCCATTACACAAAATAATATCATTATTTTAATCCAATGAATTTATCAAAAGTAATGATCGACCCATAGAATAAACATTCATCTTGCATTGATACTTCAGAGATTTAGAGCAACAGCTACCGTAGGGCAGTTAGCAACTCCTCCCCTGAATTGAGACAATCTCAGTCAATCCCTATTACCAGAATAACTCATATTCCAATAGTTCTTAGCTACCGTTTTTTTGTCAGGAAATTATTAACACCTTAACAATTTCCTGTAAGTGTGACCCTCCATTTTTACATTTCAGAGGTCGGCCCCAACAATGCTGCCGTAGGGAAAGTCAAAGTTGGAAATGGACCTAAGAAACCTTGTCCATTTCCAGAGTTCGCGTTGTTCTGATTCCCATGATCAAACCCTCCATAGGGGATCGCTCCCAGGGCGACTCGCAGACAGATCATGGGGATCTCACAGTGCAACCTAATGGAGGAGACCGTAGGATATGTTAACATGTGTCCTACTCCCACTTACTATAAAATACTTCCTCATTCACCTTGATATTGATCCATGCAAACACCCATCCGTAAGGGGTCACTCCCAGGGTGACTCCAGACCAAACATGGACCTCACGTTGTGAACTCTTGAGGACGTGAGAGAAAAACTTGATTTATGAAAATCTTGTTTTGATATATTTCCTCCCACTATGTATTTTTATAATTAAAGGGTCTATTACTTAGGTAAACTCCGGCTAAGTGAATCTATCTAAGTCTATGCCTGTATATAACTCTTATATAAAGGTCTTTACTCTAATGTCCAGGTGAATTAAACCCTTTTAATTACATAGTGACGTTGCATGCTAACATTAAACTATGATTAATTCAACTTAAGTTCCGGGTCAGTTCCCAGGTAGGAGGTGCTCCGTCAACCGTCAACTTAAATACCGCCAGCCTAGACAGAATTTCATCGGGAGAGTTTCCTTATAATCATAGTATATTAAAACTTTTTTTATTATAAATAAGAAATAACTCTAATCCTATTAGAATTAAAATGAGCATACATCTAATTAATTTTAAACATTTTAAAATTAATTCAATTAAACCAAAGATCCTATGTTTGAATGCAACTCTTTGTTATAGGTTGACAGTTTCTAATCATTTTTATAACCATTATAAAATTTTAATGATTAGCCCTACAACATGCTTCTATGGTGCTGGAAAAAGTAACAATCATATTCTAATTAATTTGTTTTAAGTAAAATTGTTTTAAGTGAATTATCTAATAAAGCTAAGAAAACATCATCGAAAGTCGTCTATGAAGCTGGCACCTCCAGTCAATCACGTCTTTCTTAAGAGATAAGAGAGCCTCGACATAGTGGGAGGGTTATTAGACAACCTGACCGTTATCTAGGTTTATCTGAAACTCCAATCGTCATGCTTTATGACAGAGTCGAGGATCCATTGACCTGTGGACAAGCAATGAATGACGTCGACAAGGACGAATGGATTAAAGTTATGGATCTCAAAATGGAGTCCATGTATTTTAATTCAGTATGGGAGCGTGTAGATCAACCTAAAGGGGTAAGACCCATAGGTTGTAAATGGATCTACAAGAGAAAATGAGACGCTACTGGAAAGATACAAACCTTTAAAGCACGACTTGTGGCAAAAGGTTTTACCCAGCGGGAACGAATTGAATGTGAAGAAACTTTCTCCCCGGTCGCCATGTTGAAGTCGATAAGGATACTTCTATCCATTGCCATATTCTATGATTATGAAAGGTAGTTGTTTTATTCTGTTGGATTGATTTTTGGTATGAATGTATTTTTATTTTATTCATGCAATCTTGTTTAATGTTTTCAATTACTTGATCACTAATTGGATGATTTGGGTGTTGAATCTTGCTCGGGAGAGGGGGTTTTGCCAAGACTCACTTATTTAATTGCATGACTAAAGCCGAGTTTCTAAGTTTGTGATAAAATTTAGATTTTCTTTAGAAGTATAACAAGGACTAAACCAAATAAAGCCATACATGCTAATAGACTTAGGTAGGGATATGGGGTTTATTGTATGCATGAGAATCAATTATGCTCGGGAGAGATAACTGTGATAAAGGTTTCCTTGGCTGGTAAAATAATTGCACGATAAATTCATTCCAATTAATCAATCCTCAATCTTAATCAATGAAATCAATTCCATAAGAATCTTTCCATTTGAGTCTCCATCTTTTATTTTATGCTTTTGTCTTTAAATTTATCTTTATCATTAAGTTTTTCTCTCGAAATAAAATTGGACAAGATTATTCACGGTACTTAATTTGCTAGAAAACCAATCCGAAGGACAACACTCGTTTAATCATGAAAACACTATATTATTACTTGACCCGTACACTTGCGGTAAGCAAATTTCGCTTCAAGAGTTCAACAACTCTTTTAGTATATTATGTGGACGATATCCTATTAATCGGGAATGATGTAGGTTATCTTACTGACATCAAACAATGGCTAGCAACTCAGTTCAAAATGAAAGATTTGGGTGAGACACAATATGTTGTAGGGATCCAAATTATTTGGGACCGAAAGAACAAAATGCTAGCTCTCTCTCAAGCATCTTATATAAAAAAGTTGTTGATTAGACATAAGATGCATAATTCCAAGAATGGTTTGTTACCTTCTAGGCACGAAATAATTTTGTCTAAGGAACAATTTCCTAAGACGCCTCATGAAGTTGAGGACATGAGACATATTCCCTATGCCTCTGCAGTAGGCAGCCTGATGTATGCCATGGTGTGTACAAAGCCTGACATTAGTTATGTAGTAGGGATTGTCAGTAGATATTAATCCAATCCAGGTTTCGATCGCTGGACTGTCGTTAAGAATATCCTCAAGTATCTTAAGAGAACGAGGGATTATATGCTTGTGTATGGTGATAAGGATTTGATCCTTAAGGGATACGCTAATTCTGACTTCCAAACTGATAAAGATTCAAGAAAAACCAAATCGGTTCAGTATTCACTATAAATGGAGGAGCAATAATGTGGCGTAGCATCAAGCAATGATGCATAGCAAACTCGACCATGGAAACCGAATATGTAGTTGCATGCGAAGCAATGAAAGAGGCACTATGGCTCAGGAAGTTCTTGACCGATTTGGACGTCGTTCCAAATATGTGTCTGCTCATCACCCTATACTGTGATAATAGCGATGTAGTTGCAAACTCAAAAGAACCTACAAGTCAGAAACGAGGCAAGCACGTTGAGAGAAAATATCATCTCATCGGGGGGATAGTGCACCAAGGAGACGTGATCGTCACAAAGATAACGTCGAAGCACAACATTGCTGATCCATTCACGAAGGCTCCCACGATTAAAGTGTTCGAGAGTCTTATCTAGAGGGTCTAGGTCTACGAGATATTTATTGAAAATAATCTAGGGCAAGTGAGCAAATTGTAATCGGTATTCGATACCCTACTGTACTGGGTATTGTGTTGCCCTAGTTTATTGTATTTGTAAATTGTTATCAATACAAGTATTTATTCACTCATTGCTGTTATGGATTATTGTACACCCCACTAAACTATGTTTTTAGTGCAAGTGGGAGATTGTTGGGATTGGTGCCCAAAAACTCGTAGATAGTGAATGAAACAAATAGTTATATGTTTGTTCAATAAAGTTGTTATCGAGTTTTTTTTCACATAATGTCATTAAATAAGAGATCAGTGGGTCCATTAGGTCCCCCTGCTAGCTCATATGGAATAAACATTAGAACAAGTATGATGATGTTGGATTTTATGCCCTAAAACCCGTAGATAGTGAATGTAAACAAATTTTATACTTGTATTTAATAAAAAGTTATTTAGTTTCTGCAATAAAATGTTATTGTTAAATATTGCACTATTTGACCCAAATCCAATAAACTAAGATCCAAGGTTGTTTGTATGTAACTTGAACTAGTATGTGCAGACATACGGGGATCGATGTTCAAGTAACAACCTAAAAGGTCTATAGTACAAGGATAAGGTTGGGTACCTTATCCTGATGACACTATGGATACGACCCACTTTGTATTATGATAAAAACACAATGATCCAACGCGTTCATGTGTTTGACATGCGAGTGGGGGTATCCTATGCAATGAGTTTGCATAAGACCGAACCACGAAATAGTTAACCACTAACTGTAACACCGTTAGTTGGTTTGGTTTCTGTTTCACTAGGATGACCTAGACAACTCAGTCTCAATCCTGAGAGGATTATGGACTCCTGTTCACGAGGGGTTGTCCTTTGATTTACATGGGTGAGAGTGGCCAGCATGCTGACTCAATAAGCCTACCATTTTGGGGACAATACCGAATGGGGAGCTGGGAACATGATCACGCAAGATGAAATTCACTCCTTCCCGACTCTAGGGAAGGTAGACGTGTGTTCCCTTAAGTGGTGTCTCCGGGACTTGAACAATGGGCCCAACCCTCTCTATGGCACGAGAGGGACTTATGTTTGTTGGTTGGACCTCAAACAGGTTGCTCATTAGAGGAGCACTGGGAACTTAAGGACAAAGATGTAAACCAGGGGTAAAGCGGTAATTTGACCCAGCTGGGATACGAACACACGTGAAGGACTGACTTGTAATATTGGTCGATATCCGTGGACACAGAAACATTCTGCAGTGAGAATAGTGCAGTGTGGGTCTTTAGCGGAGTGACCCACAGTTAACGAATAGAGACTAACTTGGTTAATGAGTTTAAGCCGATTAGTCTCGTATCGTTGGAGCTTCTGATCTGTAGGTCCATTAGGTCCCACTGGTAGCTCGTAAAAAGACATGAAGCAAATAAATTAAATATAAATTTAAAATGTTCAATTTATTTGGGGAATCGAATAATGTATGTTGATGCATTATAATATAAAGTTTATGAAACTTTATAATATAATTTTTGAATTAATTTCGAAAATTAATTCTTGAGAGAAAATATTTGAAAGAGTACAAATAAATTTTAATATGAATTGGATTCATATTAATTTTAATTTTAATAAAATCCCTAATATTAAATATATGATATTTAATTGGATACTTAATTAATTATGAAATTAATTAATTGTTTATTAAAATTAGATATTGTTCAGATAATAGATTTGAACTGATTAATAGACATTTTCCTATTAGGAAAAGGTCTTGGCCTTTACCTATATATAGGACCCCTAGGGTAGGGTGAAAGGTATCCAATTGTCTCTCCTTCTCTCAGAGATCTCTCCCAAAAGACTCCCACCAGTCTCCTGCTTCAAGAAGTCTTATAGATATACCGGAGTAGCCGATTGGTGTTGTTCGCACAAGAGGGTTGCTGCGTTTTCAATCTTATTGGCAAGAAAAGGCGAATTGATCAAGGCTTTCTACAAAAGTAAGTTTTCTATGAAATCCTTGATCACTAGGATCAATCTAGTTGATCTTTTAGCATGTTTATAGCCTATGTACAACGCATTAAATATGGATTTATTGTTGTAATATTTTGCAAATTGTATTGGTATTTCAATTGGAATCTAAGACTCTGAGTAGGTTCGGTAATTCTTCCACTGCGTGGGGCTCTTATCCCTTCAATTGGTATCAGAGCCAACTCAGTTGTTCTTGATTTTAAATTGAAATTTGCAATTTGTTCTTGGTGGGATTTATGCATTATGAATGTTATGGTTTGCGTATAAATGGTTTCAATTAATTTGGCCATAGATTTACGTTTTCTTGAATGGTTCAATGTAAAGGCCCCTGCGTTTTTTGGGCACAATATGTACATCGAGTCTTTGTAAGTCCTGGTCTAGTTTAGATTGAAGAACAATGAAGATCGGGACCAAATTTGGCCAAAAACAACGGAAAAACGACGAAGAACAGCGACTGGAACAATGCAGAAATTCGAATTATTAAATAAACAAATAAGGTAAATAAAAATCGCGTAATTGTAGAATCAATACATGGACGCGTCTTGGTGGTATAGTTGTTCAGTTATTATCCTCGAGGGCACAATTTTGAGTCTGGACCTCTACAAATATCAGTGTTATTTTTTTTTCTTCACTCGTGAGTTCGCTGGAGCGGTCTGGTCCATGCGATTTTTGGTATTTGACCGGTCTTTGACCAGTTCAGCGCGGTTCAAGCGAGAATTGACCGGTTCGTTGACTGGCTTGCCGGTTGGTTGACTGACGCGTCCGATTTGTTGACTTTTCGCTTGGTTCATTTGACTGGGCGGTTTTTTGAAGCTGGTTTAGTGTTTTTCCGGTCCTGTTCGAGCGGTTTTAAGCTGGTTCGAGCAGTTTTGGCATTTTTTGAGCATTTTTGGTCCGATTCGGAGCTACAGAAGGCTGTAATAGGATAAAATAGCTTAAATTCTTGTAATTTATGTGCTTTATTTTATCCTAGGGACCAATTAATCGGTTTATACGCTATTTAAATGCTTTATGGATGTCATTTAGATTTAAAATCCCAGCTTAGGTTATAAAGCATGCTCATGCATTTTATATATATTATAATTAGTTATAATCTATGGATTGAAATGCATGGTTTATTTTCATGAGTTTTTAATATATAGTTGAGTTATATTAATATCATGAAAAAGGATAAACATGATGCATACAATTACCTAGTTAAATATAAATAGTTATATTTAATAAAATTGTTTGCAGCATGCTACTTTGATTTACCATTTTTGGCAATAATTTAATTATTAATTTATTAATAATGGAAATCAAAGTTGCATTGAGCATGAAACATCCATAGTTTAATATAATTGTTATATTAATTTCATGTAATGCAAGGCAATATATATAGTTTTATTATATTAACTTGAATATGATTGTTAATTATTTTAAAACTATAGTATGCATGATTATAGGGCTAATCATTAAAATTTTGAATAGTTTGAAATTGATGATTAGAAATCGTCAACCTATAATAAAGATTGCATGCAAACATAGGATCATAGGTAAATGAATTGATTTTAAAATGTTTAAAATTAATTAGACCTAAGATCTCGTTAATTCTAATAGGATTAGAATTAAGTCTTGCTTAATTTTTTTAAAATAGTTTTAACCAACTAAGTAGGACAAACATTACTATGATTATAAGGGAACTCTACCGGTAAAGTTCTGTCTAAGGTTGGGGGTACTTAAGTTGACGGTTTACGGAACACCTCCTACCTGGGAACTGACCCGGAATACCGGAGTTGAATTAATCATGGTTAAATGTTAGCATGCAATATCACTAGGTTTATTAAAAGAGTTTAATACACCTAGATCTTTAGAGTAAAGACTTTACATTACTGTGGTTAAAAGGGAACTCTCCCGATTACATTCTGTCTAAGGCTGGAGGTATTTAAGCTGACTGTTTACGAAACACTTGCTACCTGGGAACAAACCCAGAACCTGAGTTGAAATAACCATAGTCATGTTAGCATACGGTGTTGCTAGGTTTGTTAAGAGTGTTTAATTCACCTAGAACATTACAATTCTCATTATAATAGTTATAATAGGATTAGACTTAGATAAGTTGAATTAGCCGGATTTATCTAGGTTAATAAACCCTAAAATGTACGGTAGGTCACTTTAGTGGGAGGTAATTTTTTTACTCCTACGTCCCTATATTTACAACGTGAGATCCATGCTAGGCTTCGTGTCGTTTTAGTGCGACCTCCCTTCGGAAAGTGTTTGCATGGGTCAATAACAAGGTGAATGGGAAAGTGCCCATAGTAAGTGGGAGCGGGACACGTGTCAACGTATCACTCGGTCTCCACCCATAGGTCACACCGTGAGAGTCTTATGATCCGCCTGCGTGTTGTCCTGGAGCAACTATCCCTTCGGAGGGCCTGATCATAAGATTCGTAACACCGTGAACTCCTGAAAAGGATAGGTCACTTAGGCTAATTACCAACTGTTTTCTTTCCCTTCGGTAGCCAGTTGGTGCGTGCCTCTGGGATCTGAAAGTGGGAGGGTTACACTTACGAGGATGAGTTAAGTGTGTTAACAAATCCTTGACCAAATAACGGTGGCTAATGCCTATAGGAATATGAGTTATTCTGGAATTAGAATTAACTGAGAAGTGTCTCATTTCAAAGGAGGAGTAGTTGGTCATCATTCGGTGGTTGTTGCTCTAAACCTCTGAAACATCGTTGCAAAACTAAATCAATAGTCTTAGGGTTCTATGATTGCTTGTTTTTGCTAAACTGATTGGATTGTATGCAATTGTTTGTATTGCTCTTGTAATGGGTTAGTGCGATAAATAATCAAGTGATTTGTTATTTCACCCATTCAATGTTTTCATATGTGCATAGTCTTACGCCCATTTTATAAATAACGGTGATTATACAACAAATTTAATGTATTAATTTGTGGCGAATAATTTAAGATTAGTCTTGATAGAGAAATGTTCTCATACCCCAAATGTTTAATTCATTAAGAAGTGTTATTAATGAATGTGACATTGAGCCTTGCTCAGCCAAAGAAGACTTGTCCAAAGACAGTAAATTCGATTTACTAGTCTTGGAAGCGTAATTTGTGAAGAATGGTGATTCTACCCGAATACTTGATTCATAGTCATAAATCACGTTTGTTCTTCTTATCGAAAGGAATGAATTCCTGGCAACAACTTGATGCTATTAAGATAACTCTCAAAGTTTTGAACTAGAGAGGTTATCTTGGCTGTAGCAATGGGGAACGTTAAGTTATTTTTTTCTAGTGGGAGCAAATACATATTATTAGATAATGTGTATATAATTCCTAAGATCAAAAGAAATTTGATTTTTGTATCTTATTGGTTGGAACAATGTTACTCTTTACCTTTCCCTTCTAACGCAGTTCATTTCAAGAAAGGGAGTTAACTTTTGTTCAGCTGAATTGAAAAATACCATAAATGTTTTTAAGACTAATTAAGAGTAAGGCAACCATAAACACTATGTTGCCTGAGGCTGCTACTACTCAAAGAAATGAAAGGCAAAAGATTTCTCCTAAAGGAAATACCTTCCTTTTGTTCTTAAGGTGTTAGGCTAGTTTTGATCTCAATATGATTGGGAGCTTAGTCTAGAGTATACTTCTAAGTTAGTTAGAAGAACACTCTCTAATACCAATTAAGTCATGTCTTATGGGCAATATGACTGATAGATCTTTTACTGGAAAAGAGCAAAAGGAGCCAAAGAGCCCTTAGAGCTTGTACATTTGGATCCTTGTGGTCTAATATGTTAAAGCAGTGGGAGGGCATGAATAATTAATCTATATTATAGATAATTATTCAAGGTATGTGTATCTCAACCTAATGCAACTTAAGTCTAAAGCTCTTGAGAAATTCAAAGTGGTTTGAGACTGAAGTTGAAAACTTGTTAGGTGAGATGATAAAAACACTTCGATCTGATCGAGGTGTAGAGTAGATGAGACTTGAGATTCCAAGACTATTTGATAGAACATGGAATTACATCTCAACTACCCCTGAAGCACCTTAAGGAAACAATGTATAAGATAGGAGAAATAGAACCCTATTGGATACGGTTCGATTCATTATAAGCTATGCCCATTTGCCTGACTCGTTTTGGGGTCATGCAGTGTTGACTGCAGCATATATTTCGAACAACGTTCCATCAAAACAGTTTCTGAAACATCTTTTGAATTGTGGATAAGGCGTAAAAGTAGTTTACGTTATTTTTGGACAGTTCAACACACGTGCTTGTGGCTAACCCAAAAAGAAATTTGAACACTGTTGAACAGTATACCTATTCGTAGGCTACCCCATGAAAACGAAAGATGTGGATACTTCTTCAATCCGCAAGAGAACAAAGAATTTGTACCGACAAATGCTACATTCTCAGAAGAATATCGCATAAGAATTAATAAGCCACAAAGTAAGGTCGTTTTTAAAGTAAACTAACTGATGAAGCTACAAAAATATCAACAAGAGTTGTTGATCAATCAACAAGGGTTGTTGATGATGTTGGACCTTTAACAAGAGTTGTTGATAAGGCCAATACAACCAGTTGGTTACATCTATCTCAAGAGTTGAGAGTGCCTCAATGAAGTGGGAGGGTTGTTCTACAATCTGACCGTTCCATGGGCTTAATTGAAGCCCAAATCATCATACTTAATGATGATTTAGAGGATTCATTGTCTTAGAGCAAGGCAATGAATGATGTTAATAAGAACCAATTGGATTAAAGTGATGGACCTGGAATTGAAATATATGATTTCAGTTCCATCTAGAATCTTGTAGATCTATCTAATGGGGTAACACCTATCTATTACAAATGAATCTACAAGAAGAAACGATACATAATCTTATGGTTAGACTTATGTTAAAAGGGTTATACCCAGAGACAGGGGACTGTAAGAAATTCTTATCTCCTGTCGTCATGTTGAAGTCTGTTAGAACTCTTGTCCATTTAGAATGGATGTCAAGACTACCCTTTTGAATGGTAATCTTGAGAAGAGTATCTACATGTCTCAAGCAGAATGGTTCATTTAGCAAGATCAGAAGCAAAAGAGGTTTGCAAGCATAAGTGATCCATTCAAGGATTGACCTAAGCAATTCGATCTTGGAATATAAGATTTGATACTATGATCAAATCTTTTGGCTTTGATCAAGAACATTGATGAATCTTGTCTTTACAAGAAGATCGTCAATAGTTCAATAGCTTTATTAGTGTTGTATGTGATTGATATCCTAATTATTGGGAATGATGTAGGTTATCTTACTAACTAGTAAAATAAGCTAGCAGCTCATTTCCAAATGAAAATTTGGGAGAAGCTAAAGTTTGTTCTTCGGATCCAAATCGTTAGGAACCGTAAGAACAAAAAGCTAGCCTTGTTTCAAGTGTCTTATATCTACGAGATGTTAGTTAGATATAAGATGCAGAATTCCAAGAAGGGTTCACTACCTTTCAAGCGTGGAATTCATTTTGTCTAAGAAACTGTTTCCTGAGACACCTCAAGAAGTTAAGGACATGAGACGAATGTCCTATGCAATAGGGATTGTCAGTAAGTATTAATCTAATCCAAGATTTGATCACTGGAAAACCGTTAAGAATATCCTCAAGTATTTGAGGAGAAAGAGGAACAATATGCTCGTGTATGGGACTAAGGATTTGATCCTTACAGGATACACTGACATGGATTTTAAGACTGGTAAGGATATCTGTCTGACGTAAAAGAATGGCTAGCGGCTCAATTCCAAATGAAAGATTTAGGACAGGGCGAATATGTTCTTGGAATCCAAATAATCCGGGATCGGAAGAACAAAACGCTAGCCCTGTCTCAAGCAACGTATATTGACAAAATGTTGTCCCGATATTCGATGCAGAACTCCAAGAATGGCTTATTGCCTTTCAGGCATGGGGTTCACTTGTCTAAGGAATAGTGTCCTAAGACACGTCAAGAGATTGAGGATATGAGACAGATTCCTTACGCCTCCGTTGTGGGCAGCTTAATGTATGTAATGCTTTGCACGAGGCCTGACATCTGTTATGCTATAGGGATAGTCAGCAGATATCAATCAGTATCCATGGTCAAACATTACAAAGGAGTTATAGTGTGGCATAATTACAGTCTTGACCATATAGGCCAAAAATATAGCTGCTTGTGAAGCAGCGATAGAGACTGTAAGGCTTAGAAAGTTCTTGACTGATTTGGAATGTGTTTCAAATGTGAACTTGCCCATTAGACTTTATAGTGATACAGTGGTGCTGTGGCAAATTCATAAGAACTTTGCAGCCAAAGACAAGGAGGCACATTGAATTAAATTGAAATATTCACGAAGGCTCTCTCGGCTAAAGGGTATGAGGGTCATCTAGAAGGTCTAGGTCTACGAGTTATGTACAAAGATGAAATCTAGGGCAAGTGGGAGAAATGTAATGGGTATAGTGATACCATTATGTAATGGGTATAGTGAGACCATTATGTAATGGGTATAGTGATGCCCTAGTTTATTGTATTTATACATTGTATATGTTTTATACATGTATTTATACACCCACTACTGAATAGATTGTTGTACATCCCACTAAACTAGAGTTTTAGTTCAAGTGGGAGTTTGTTGGGTTTTATGCCCTAAAACTCGTAGATAGTGAATGTAAACAAATTTTATACTTGTATTTAATAAAGTGTTATTTAGTTTCTGCAATAAAATGTTATTGGTAAATATTGCACTATTTGACCCAAATCCAATAAACTAAGATCCAAGTTTGTTTGTATGTAACTTGAACTAGTATGTGCGGACATACGGGGATCGATGTTCAAGTAACAACCTAAAAGGTCTATAGTACAAGGATAAGGGTGGGTACCTTATCCTGGTGACACTATGGATACGATCCACTTTGTATTGTGATAAAAACGCAATGATCCAACGCGTTCATGTGTTTGACATGCGAGTGGGGGTATCCTATGCAATGACCCATTCAATGAGTTTGCATAAGACCGGACCGCGAAATAGTTAACCGCTAACTGTAACATCGTTAGTTGGTTTTGTTTCAATTTCACTAGGATGACCTAGACAACTCAGTCTCAATCCTGAGTGGATTATGGACTCCTGTTCACGAGGCATTGTCCTTTGATTTCTATGGGTGAGAGTGGTCAGCACGCCGACTCAATAAGCCTACCATTTTGGGGACAATACCAAGTGGGGAGCTGGGAACACGATCACACAAGATGAAATTCACTCCTTCTCGACTCTAGGGAAGGTAGAGGTGTGTTCCCTTAAGTGGTGTCTCCGGGACTTGAACAATGGGCCCAACCCTCTCTATGGCACGAGAGGGACTTCTGTTTGTTGGTTGGACCTCAAACAGGTTGTTCATTAGAGGAGCACTGGGAACTTAAGGACAAAAATGTAAACCAGTGGTAAAACGGTAATTTGACCCAGCTGGGATACGAACACACGTGAAGGACTGACTTGTAATATTGGTCGATATCCGTGGACACAGAAACATTTTGCAGTGAGAAGAATGCAACTGTGGGTCTTTAGTTAAGTGACCCACAGTTAACGAATAGAGACTAACTTGGTTAATGAGTTTAAGCCGATTAGTCTCGTATCGTTGGAGCTTCTGATCTGTAGGTCCATTAGGTCCCACTGGTAGCTCGTAAAAAGACTTGAAGCAAATAAATTAAATATAAATTTAAAATGTTCAATTTATTTGGGGAATCGAATAATGTATGTTGATGCATTATAATATAAAGTTTATGAAACTTTATAATATAATTTTTGAATTAATTTCGAAAATTAATTCTTGAGAGAAAATATTTGAAAGAGTTCAAATAAATTTTAATATGAATTGGATTCATATTAATTTTAATTTTAATAAAATCCATAATATTAAATATATGATATTTAATTGGATACTTAATTAATTATGGAATTAATTAATTATTTATTAATATTAGATATTGTTCAGATAATAGATTTGAACTGATTAATAGACCTTTTCCTATTAGGAAAAGGTCTTGGCCTTTACCTATATATAGGACCCCTAGAGTGGGGTGAAAGGTATCCCATTGTCTCTCCTTCTCTCAGAGATCTCTCCCAAAAGACTCCCACGAGTCTCCTGCTTCAAGAAGTCTTATAGATATACCGGTGTAGCCGATTGGTGGTGTTCGCACAAGAGGGTTGCTGCGTTTTCAATCTTATTGGCAAGAAAAGGCGAATTGATCAAGGCTTTCTACAAAAGTAAGTTTTCTATGAAATTCTTGATCACGAGGATCAATCTAGTTGATCTTTTAACATGTTTATAGCCTATGTACAACCCATTAAATATAGATTTATTACAGTAATATTTTGCAAATTGTATTGGTATTTCAATTAGAATCTAAGACTCTGAGTAGGTTGGGTAGTTCTTCCGCTGCGTGGGGCTCTTATCCCTTCAGATGAAGAGTTTGAGACGTTCAAATTCATTATAGGGAGTTGTCGTTAAATTATATTTGATATATTTAATGTTAAAGTTTAGTTACAAACTAAACAATATTAGAGAGAGTCGAGAATATTTAAATATTAGAATTTAATGCTCATATCGTCTTAGAATTGAATAGTGATTCATATTTGAAGACCGAGTTTCAGGGAAGTCGGGAATAGTGTCGAGATTAGAATAATTCTTTAATTTAATATTTCATATTAAATTAAAATAAATTATATTTAATTAAATATGAGAATTCAATTTGTAAATTTAATTAAAATTAAATCTTAGTTTTAATTTGTATTTGGATTTCATTTTTCAAGAGGTGGTGAAATGTGAACTTTCACATCTCTTTTCTCCTAGTTTTGACACCTCCATGGACACCTCAAACAAGACAATATAATATGTTGTCTTCTTCAAATAGCACCATCTGCATATGTTTCTTCTATATAAGAAGAAGAAAAACGTGATGGAAGCTGATGAAAAAGATGAAAAATTTCTCTCTTAAGTTCACGAGCTAAAACTCTAAAAATAAGAAGAAACTCTCCCAAATTCATCACAAATTTGTGTCCCACAACACGTTCTAAGGCGAGAGGATAGTGGGGAAGATCACGCCGGTCGTCCACAAGTAATTGGTGCTAAGATTTCATCCATAGAGTCCTCGAATTTCTTCCCAAAAGGTTTGTAATTTTCTGGTATATTTTTTAGTTGTTATTTAAGCATGCTTTAGTTCTAAAATTATTGGAAATTGAGAGGCTTTCGATCCAAATTGCTTCCACTCGGGTGTTCTACACTCCTTCTAAGGATAGTCCATCATTAATTTGTATGTTCAATTAGTGTAGATTATTGATAAGCCTAAGATCCATGGAGAAGTTGTAAATGAATTAATTTGTGACTCCAAGTCCTCAAACTCGGAGTTCAGTTGGAAGGCAATGTCACGTTGTTCAAGAATCTCTATGGGTAATTTTTTTCTAATATATATTTATTAAAACCTTAGAATTAATATGTTTATGTTTCACACTCGATGAACATGGCAACTGTTGTATGGTTTGGGTATGTTGTGAGGCGTGTAATGTGTTTAATAGTTGGAACACGCTTGAACAGATGCCTACCTATGTGAAGTTCCTAAAGGATATTCTATCAAAGAAAATAAGATTGAGAGAATACGAAATAGCTGCACTTACTGAATGTTCCAGTGCACTGGTCAAGAATGAGATCCTTCCCAAGCTCAAGGACCTAGGAAGATATTCCATCAAGATTGTCATTCAGAAAGACATGCTCAAGGACGTCAAGACTCCATTGCCCCAAGGACCTAGGAAGACATAAAGATATTCCATTGCCTCAAGGACCTAGGAATGAGATCCTTCCTCCCTTGTTAGACATATGGGGCAATGGGCTTGACATAAAGATATTCCATCAAGAATGAGATCCTTCCCAAGCTCAAGGACGCAGGCGAACCTTGTTAAACAGAACCTTGTTAGACATAAAGATGTTCTCATCAAGATTGTCATTCAGAAAGGCAGTCTTGACGTCCATTTGCCAAATCTCATAATCATAAAAGGTGGCAATGGACAAGAGAATTCTTATCGACTTTAACATGGCAACTGGGGAGAAGGTTTCCTCATAGTCCACCCCCTCCTTTTGGGTATAACCCTTTGCCACAAGTCGAGCTTTGAAAGTCTGTACTTTCCCAACTGCGTCTCGTTTTCTCTTGTAGATCCATTTGCACCCTATGGGTTTAACCCCTTCAGGTAGGTCTACAAGATCCCAGACTTGATTGAAGTACATAGACTCCATCTCTAGGTCCATAGCTTTGACCCATTGGTCATGGTCCACATCATTCATTGCCTGTCTAAAGGTCAATGGATCCTCAACTCCATCATCAGGTATGACAGTTGGAGTTTCTGCTAAACCCAGATAGCGTTCAGGTTGAATAACAATCCTCCCACTACGTCGAGACATTCTCAACTCTTGAGAAGGATGGGCTTGACCAGATGTACTGGGCTCATCAATAACTCTTGTTGAAGGTCCAGCCTCTGAACTGGGCTCATCAACAACTCTTGTTGAAGGTCCAGCCTCATTAACAACTCTTGTTGGTTTATTTGTAGCTTTACCAGAAAGTTCACTTAACACAATTTTACTGCGTGGTATGTGTTCTTTAACGTGGTATTCTTCCAAGAAAGTAGCATTTGTCGAAACAAACACTTTATTTTCTTTTGGATCAAAGAAGTATCCACCTCTTGTTTCTTTTGGGTAGCCTACGAATAGGCATAATTTTGAACGTGAATCCAATTTCTTTGGGTTTGCTACTAACACATGTGCAGGGCAGCCCCAAATTCTGAAATGACGTAAACTAGCTTTACGCCCTTTCCAAAGCTCAAATGGTGTTTCAGAAACACTCTTTGAGGGAACAACATTCAAAATATAAACTGCAGTCTCTACTGCATAACCCCAAAAAGAACTAGGCAACTGAGCATAGCTCATAATAGATCGAACCATGTCTAACAAGGTTCTGTTTCTCCTTTCAGATACACCATTCTGTTGAGGTGTACCTGGTGCTGAGAGTTGGGACGATATTCCATGTTCTATCAAATAGTTTTGGAATTTTAAGTCCAAATACTCTCCACCTCGGTCAGATCGAAGTGTTTTAATGGTCTTACCTAACAAGTTCTCAACTTCAGTCTTGTACTCCTTGAACTTTTCAAGGGCTTCAGACTTATGACTCATTAGGTATAAATAACCATACCTTGAATAATCATCTATGAAAGAGATGAAATATTCATACCCTCCTCGAGCTCTTACATTCATTGGACCACAGAGATCCGTATGTACGAGTTCTAAGGGCTCCTTGGCACGATAACCTTTTCCAGTAAAAGGTCGTTTGGTCATCTTACCTTCGAGACATGACTCACATGGAGGTAAAGTACCATCTTCTAACTGGCTGAGAAGTCCGTTCTTAACCAATCTCCCAATCCTATTGAGATTTATGTGGCCAAGTCTCAAGTGCCAAAGATAGGTACTTTGAGAAACTTTTTGCCTTTTTGGTTGAGTCTCAGCTGTTTTAAACATTTCATTGTTCAAAATAGCCCTAGACTCTATTGGTCTTAAGACATACAAATTGTTCTCCATTTTTGCAGAACATATATCAGCACCCCTTTTAGTAATGAAAGCTTCATTCACAGAAAAGGACACTGAATACCCTTGTTCTAGCAAACAAGAAATAGAAATCAAATTTCTTTTTATTCTGGGAACTATATATACGTTATCTAATAACATATAGCGTTCCCTGGAGAAGAACATTTTAATATCTCCCACTGCTTTAGCTGAAATGAGCTCCTTAGTCCCAACTCTGAGAGTCATTTCCCCAGCATCCAACTGTTGCCAGGAGCTCATTCCCTCAAAGGAAGAGCATACGTGATGAGTGGCACCTGAATCTAGGATCCAGGCTGTGTCATCATTTTCCACTATACACGTTTCAATGATCAATAAATCAAATTTATTTTCATTGAGATGTGCTAAGCAGTCTATGTCATATTCATCATGAACAATTTCGGATAAATTAGACATATGGGCTTGAGGACCGTCCTCAGTTAAGACCAATTCCACGCATTTAGTGCTTAAGTTCATTTTCTTAGTTGTATTAGAAATACCAGTTTTGTAGTTGGCGTTATTCGAGGAATATAAAGAACGTTTCATTGCTGAGAACAAACAAACTAACTTAATAAGTATTGTTACATTAACCCATTACACAAAATATAAATATTATTTTAATCCAATCAATTTAGCAAAAGTAATGATCAACCCATAGAATGAACATTCATTTTGCAACGATACTTCAGAGGTTTAGAACAACAGCTACCGTAGGGTAGTCAGCTACTCCTCCTCTGAATTGAGACAATCTCAGCTAATCCCTATTCCCGGAATGACTCATATTCCAATAGTTCTTAGCTGCCGTTTTTTCGGTCAGGAAATTATTAACACCTTAACAATTTCCCGTAAGTGTGACCCTCCATTTTTCAGATTTCAGAGGTCGGCCCCAACAATGCTACCGTAGGGAAAGTCAAAGTTGGAAATGGACCTAAGAAACCCTATCCATTTCTGGAGTTTGCGTTGTTCCGACTCCCATGATCAAGCCCTCCGTAGGGTGATCGCTCTCAGGGCGACTCGCAGGCAGATCATTGGGATCTCACGGTGCAACCTAATGGAGGAGACCGTAGGATACGTTGACACGTTCCTGCTCCCACTTACTATAAAATACTCCCTCATTCACCTTGATATTGATCCATGCAAACACCATCCGTAGGGGGTCACTCCCAGGGTGACTCGAGGCCAAGCATGAACCTCACGTTGTGAACTTTTGAGGACGTGAGAGCAAAACTTGATTTATGAAAATCTTGTTTTGATATATTTCCTCCCACTAAGTATTTTTATAATTATAGGGTCTATTACTTAGGTAAATTCCGGCTAAGTGAATCTATCTAAGTCTATGCCTGTATATAACTTTTATATATATATAGGTCTTTTCTCTAATGTCTAGGTGGATTAAACACTTTTAATTACCTAGAGACATTGTATGCTAATATAACTATGGTTAATTCAACTCAAGTTCCGGCTCAGTTCCCAGGTAGCAGGTGTTCCGTAAACCGTCATCTTAAGTACCTCCAGCCTTAGACAGAACTTTACGAGGTAGAGTTCCCTTATAACCAATAGTTATGATAAATCTTTACTCTAAAGATCTAGGTGAATTAAACTCTTTTAATTGACCTAGTGATATTGCATGCAAACATAACTATGGTTAATTCAACTCAAGTTCTGAGTCAGTTCCCAGGTAGCAGGTGTTCCGTAAACCGTCATCTTAAGTACCTACAGCCTTAGACAGAACTTCATCGGGAGAGTTCCCTTATAACCATAGTAAAGTAAACTCTTTACTCTAAAGATCTAGGTGAATTAAACTCTTTTAATAAACCTAGTGATATTGCATGCTAACATTTAACTATGATTAATTCAACTCCGGTATTCCGGGTTAGTTCCCAGGTAGGAGGTGTTCCGTAAACCGTCATCTTAAGTACCCCCAGCCTTAGACAGAACTTAACCGGTGGAGTTCCCTTATAATCATAGTAATGTTTTTCCTACTTAGTCAATTAAAACTATTTTTAATTCTAAGTAAGAAAATAATTCTAATCCTATTAGAATTATAATGAGCTTAGGTCTAATTAATTTTAAACATTTTAAAATTAATTCATTTTAACCTAAGGTCCTATGTTTACATGCAACTCTTTGTTATAGGTTGACGGTTTCTAATCAATTTTATAACTTATTATAAAATTTTAATGATTAGCCCTATAACATGCTACTATGGTGTTGGAAAAATAACAATCATATTCTAATTATTCAACACCATATTATTATGACGCCGATAATGATAATATAACGATTATATTAATCTAAAGTGGTGCCATGCTTCATGCAATTTCAATTTCATTTAATTAATATCGATTATATTAATTAAACATCCATGAAATTAAATTACATGAAATTTGACATTAATATAATATAACTCTTATATTAATCTAATTAATGTCATGTTCAATGCTATTCCATTTTCATTTAATTAATATAACATTTTATATTAAATCATACATGAAAACAAGCATTGATTTATATTTATTATTTTCATTCATAATATAACTAATTATATTATTTCTCATGAAAATAATGCTAAGCATGCATGCTACATTAATAAAATATAACAATTATATTTATCTAATTAATGTCATGCATCATGCTTTTCCAATTTCATATATTTAATATAACAATTATACTAACTAACTCATGAAATATAAATTCATGCATAATTATCATATATTATAACATTTATAACATAAATATGCATGAAACATGCTTAACCTATGGTGGGAATTTAAGCTATATGACATCCATAAAGCAAATAAATAGCAATTGAACTGATTAATTTTGGCCCCTAGGATAAAATAAAGCATAAATTACAATAATTATAGCTAAATTCTATCCTAAAAATTCTTCTGCAGCTCCAAATACTGGTCTAGACCGCCTGAACCGACCCGAACCACTTCGAACCAGCTATGAAAACCACGAACCGAGCTAAATTCCAGCTGAACCGGACCAAATCGGTCCCAACCCAACCAGACCGCGTGAATCGAACCGCCCAACAGCCTTGAACCGTCCTGTTGCGAATTTCTAGTGCGTGCTGTAATCGTGACAACGTCGCAATTTCTCCGATTTTTATCTCATAAAAACCTATTCTAGAACCGGACTTACATAGGACTCGATTTTACATAAAATACCCGAAACACCGGGCCCTTACATGATCAAATCACATAAAAACAGTAAAATCTATGGCCATAAAATTAACCTAAACAGTTCAATGCAAATCATACATACATTATGTATTAATCAATCCCACCAATAGCCAATGCAAATTTTAGAGAAACAAAATTAGATCTACTATCGGCTCTGATACCAATTGAAGGTTTGGAATTCCATAATTCCGTAAAGCGGAAGCGTGATTGGGACCGATTCGTAATTAATTTTGTTCAATCTAAAATACCAATACATTGGCAATAATATTAGAACTATTCTAAATATATATTAACGCTAAGCATACAAAAATATTAGATCTAAATCTAATTTATAAAGTAACAAATTACTTACTCTCGTTGATGACTCAGATTAAATTCACCAACTGCTTGTGAATTAATCACGAACTAGTGCGAACACCACCACTATGGCTACACCGGTATGACTCTGAGACTTCTAGAGGCAGGAGACTTGTGGGAGTCCAGAGGAAGCCTTGAGGGGAATTCTCTGAGAGTAGGAGAATGAATGAGATGCCTTTCACCCCACCCCAGGGGTCCTATATATAGTAAAGGCCAAGACATTTTTCCTAATAGAAAAAGGGAGACCTTTTCCTAATAGGAAAAAGTCTCTAATTTTAATAAATAATTAATTAATTCCATAATTAATTAATTTCCCAATTAAATATCATATATTTAATCTTAGGGATTTATTAAAATTAAAATTAATATGAATCCAATTCATATTAAATTTATTTGAACTCTTTCAAATATTTTCTTTCCTAATAGGAAAAGGTCTCTAATTTTAATAAATAAATAATTAATTCCATAATTAATTAATTTACCCAATTAAATATCATATATTTAATCTTAGGGATTTTATTAAAATTAAAATTAATATGAATCCAATTCATATTAAATTTATTTGAACTCTTTCAAATACTTTCTCTCAAGAATTAATTAATTCAAAAATTATATTATAAAGTTTCATAAACTTTATATTATAATGCATCAACATACATTATACGATTCCCCAAATAAATTGAACACTTTCAATTTACAATTTATACTTAATTGCCTCAAGTCTCTTTACGAGCTACCAGTGGGACCTAATGGACCTACAGATCAGAAGCTCCAACGATACGAGACTAATTTGCCAAACTCATTGACCAAGTTTAGTCAACATTCGTTAACTGTGGGTCACTCCACTAAAGACCCACAACTGCACTCTTCTCACTATAGAATATTTCTGTGTCCACGGATATCGACCAAGCAGTAAGTCAATCCTTCACGTGTGTTCGTAACACCAGCTGGGTCAAATTACCGTTTTACCCCTGGGTTACCTCTGGTTCTTTAAGTACCACTGATTCCTCTAATGAACAAGTTGTTTAGGGTCCAACCACTAAACAGGAGTTCCTCTCAGGCTAGGAGAGGACGGCGCGCCTTTGTTCAAGCCCTAGAATCAGCCCTTAAGGGAACACACATCTACTTACCCCAATAGGGGAAGGAGTGAATTCCATCTTGTACTGTTATGTTCCCAGCCCCCATTCGGTCTTGCCCCTGAAATGGTAGGCTTATTGAGTCGGCGAACTAGCCACTCTCACCCATACAAATCTAAGGACAGTCCCTCCTCAAAGGGGTTCATAACAGACTCAGGATTGAGATTGAGTTACCTAGGTCATCCTATTGAAATAGAAACCTAAACTAGTTAACGGCGTTACATCTAGTGGTTACTATTTCGCGGTCCGGTCTTATGCAAACTCATTGCATAGGATACCCCCACCCGCATGTCTCCTACATGGATGCTTTGGATCATTGCATCTGTATCGAATACAAGGTGGGCTGTATCACATAGTGTCACCAGGATAAGGTACCCAACCTTATCCCTATACTATAGACCATTTAGGTTGTTACTTGGACACTGATCCCCGTATGTCCCCACATACTAGTCCAAGTTTCATTTAAACAACCTTGGATCTTAGTTTATTGGATTTAGGGTTTATTAATGCAAACTCGATTATTCAATAACCAAATTACTGAATTACTCAAATAACACTTTATTGAGATCGATTAATTTGTTTCATTTACTATCTACGAGTTTTAGGGCATAAAACCCAACACAATAAAATGGCCAATAATCATCAAAGACTAGCTAATTTAAATAAGTAAAGATAGCTAGCTATGCTCGCGATCAAATATCCATTCGCAGACACATTGACTAGGGATTTTGAAGCTTGATCGAGCCCACTATAGAAATGCTCAAGAATGATGCATGCAAGCAACCCATGATGAGGACACTTTCGGACTAGCCTCTAGAATCTCTCCCCATGTTGCGTCTAAAGGCTCATTGTAAGATTGTTTGAAGGAAATAATCTCTGCTCTATACTTAGCATTCTTGTTGGACGAAAAAAACTTCTCTAGGAACTTCTCTGCCAAGTCATTCCAGAATGTGATGGAGCTTGGTGGAAATGAATCTAACCACGTCTCGGCATCTCCCTACAATGAGAAAAGAAAAAGTTTAAGCTTCAATGTGTCTTCTGATATTCCTGTTACCTTAAATGAACTACAGATTCTTAAAAATTTCTTGATATGCTTATGCGCGTCTTCACTCGGAAGTCTTGAAAACTGGCCCATAGTATTGAGCATTTGAAACATCACAGGTTTCAATTCAAACTGTGGCGCTTCTATTGGCGGCTCAAGTATTCCTAGATTCAGAGTCTGAAAAACTGGTAAGGCATAATCCCTTATTGCTCTATTACGATCTTCTGCAATATAGATCAGATTTTCATTTTGTGGCACCAGTGGAACTGGTGGTGCTGAAGGTATTCTCCCACCATTTTGGTCCATTCCACGGTTCTGTTGGTCAACAAGAGGATCGACTCCGGGCTGGTCCATTGGAAGTTCTTGAATACAAGCAACTTCTTCAAGATGTTCTCGTGTGCTCAACTCCTGTTGTTCCCTTTTCTTTCGCCTTTACTCTCTACGACGACGATGAAAGGTTCTTTGTATCTCAGGATCTAGCTCAAATAGTTGATACTCTTTGCTCATGCACCAACCTCAACCTACAAAAGAACTGAAAACCAAAGTTAGATTCTCTTAAGATAGAAATGCGGTCGCAATAAAATCGCAATTTCAACAAACAAAAATTGGTTTCACTTTTAGTCCCCGACAATGGTGCCAAAAACTTGATGCGATGTAGACTGAAGGTGGAGGTAGGAATAAGATGGTAAATAATGAATAAGAATGAATTTAGTCAACCAAGCGCAAGTATTCATTATCGCATATAGTAATAAAAACTCTGGAAGTATTCCAAAGGTATCGATCCCACAGAGACTAAGTTTGAACACAGATTTGAAGACGAAACTGCTCTTAAATTGCTTAAAAAGGCAACCAAAGGAAATAATTAAAATTGAGGTTTTGGAAAATAAATAAGCAAACAATAAAAGAAATAACAAACAATAATAAAAGTGAGGTGTCTAGTAAAGCTTCAACCCTAAGACAAATAACTCTAGTAATGGCTTATTTAACCTAAGTCTACATATGCATTGGGGTCAGGTTTAACTCCTATTTGGTCTTACTCTCAAGAACCGTTAGAAGACTAAGCGAGTACGATTATGCACATTTCTGTGACTCGACTCGCTCCGACATAGATTATTCATGCATGCAACCTATAACCCTATAGTTGTTATAGGCAACCATCCCCTATAACATGGAATACACTCTTTCGAGTCCTTTCTCCTATATCACCTTTATGAGAACCGATGTTGTTTGGCCCTTTCAGTATCAAACTCACATAGCATGCAAAGTCTAAGTGATCAAGTTAAACTCAGCAAGATTAGAATGATAATCAATAAAGGATGATATGCAATAAATAGAACTTAGGCGAATAAACAACTTTCAAGCCATTTAATCGATAAGGGAATTCACTATATCGAACCCCTCAGTGGAATTTAGCTACGCATGGTGGATAATTGTGCAAAGAAATAACTTTAATTTTCATTGAATAAATGAATGATAAATACAAGAAATAATAGAAAGAAATAGGTGCTGGAAAATATAGTGTTGTAGCTAAAACTAGGGTTTTTTTCAATTTATCCAATCCCTCTAGAGTTCTCACGACACTCTACTCTCCTTTTACAAGTTGGGAATAAGGTGAAATCTATACAAACACTAAGGTTTGATGTCTAACTAAAGTTTGAATTTCGTCTTCTAGCAAGGACCTCGGGCATCCCTACTCAAGGGCGTCTACTAGGGGTTCTGTCACCACCCTCTTATTCCCAGTGAGTTTCTGCTTGAATTTGCCTTCGAATCATGGCCTTTTATAGCATGGAAAGTGGTTGAGAAGTCACGAAATTCAAACCTTAGTTAGACATCAACCGGTTAGGTGTGTGGAAAGCTTGTTTAAAACTGACCCGCGACGGACTCAAACTTGTCTGTTTCTGCCCAGAAATGCAGTCGCATTTCATTTTGCCTTGGCAGAAAATGCGGTCGCATTTCTCCTGTTTGCCCTGTTTTCCTCTCTTTTTCTGCAACACACTAAATTGAGTCAAATTCTTAACAAAATAAGTCCAATTTAGCACAAATGCATAGAATTTGACATACATGACTCTCAAAGACCTAACTCATCAATTTTAACACTTTTTAAGCTCGAGAATAGTGATTTTGATCTAAAGCATATAAGTTTCATAAGAAATAAGTTAAGAATAAGTGGCAAAATAGGTATATTTTTGGCACTTATCACCCCTTTATTCCCATATGTGCCTTGACCACCCTTGATGTTTGAAGAGACATTCCCAAAACTATTTTCCTCCCCTGATTTCATGATGCAAACGCCTATATTCTTGGCATTGTGGGAAGAAGGTCAATCCTCACATACTTACCATGCTCCTGAAGACCAGTATGTGACCTACAAGAATCTTAGTCAGGGAATACATATTAGGGATGTAGGTGATACGGGAAATACTAGAGGTCGGGGTGATCGAGGTCAATATGTAACTCACTGATCACGAGCTAGGGGCCATAGGACACCATCTTTTAGTCAAGACCCCTAAAATCTTGTTTATAATTGTAAGTTTGATTAATTTTAGTGTATTAAAACCCAAATCATCAATTAGATGAGTTTTTTAAGTATGAAAACGTAAGATTCAATTCCTTAAAATTGCATGATAATTAAAACTCGAATCTCCACTTAGATGAGTTTTTTGAAATATGAAAACAATATTCAATGCTTTATATTATACGATAATTGAAACTCAAATGTCCACGAAAACACGTTTTTTTTTTAGGAAAAAAATATATTCAATTTTCTAAATTACATGACAATTAAAACCAGAAATTATAATTGTTTTTATAAATATTAAATCAAGATTATATTGTTAAAAAATTGTTTTGAATAAGATAATTACATGAAGACACAAAGTTCCCAAGTACATTATTAGATTCGTCTTTTTTTTTTTTTTTTTATTGTTTTGATTGTTTTGTTATGATTTTTTTTTTGTAGATTCATGATAGGATTCGTAATTGGAATAGTTGTAATGTGCCTAGGTAGAAAATAACTTCTCTCATGAGGCCATGTATTTGGAATTTTTTTTGTAGGCCCGTCTCCTTATATCAAATACTAATGGGATGGAATGAACTTGTAACTACATGAGTTGATTGCAATACTTACTGTCACATTTACGACAAAACACCAATGGATGCTAATGTTCAACATGATAATGAGAGTTGGGAAAACAAGTATAGAAAATAGATGTCCATAACAATTCATTTAAGATATTATAAATATCTTAACAATTCATTCTAAAGAAACAATTTATATATTTAATTCATAAGTAAGGTTTTTTTTTTATTTGATAAATTTTTATAAGTTAGTTAAACAAAAAAAATATAATCATTTGTTGTTTCTTTTTTTAAATATCATTTGGTTTAATATATATATATATATATATATAGATATAATTAAACAAAAACAAACAAAAACAAAATCATTTGGTCGTTTTTTTTTTTTAATATCATTTAGTTTAAATTATAGTTAGTTAAACAAAAAACAAAATCATTTGGTTAAGATAATCTTCAAATTAAAAAAAAAAAAACGGTGAACGAAATTAAAAAAACATAGATGTGACACGTGGCAGGTAGTAGCGTCTCTTGAGGAGATGCGACCCATCAACGTTTAAAAAAAAAATAAAAAGACGCGGCCCACAAATCGCAAGGGTGTCGAGTCTCTCTCATATTCCCAAATACTTTCAAACTTGCTCCTTTTCTTTAATTTCTTTTAGTTTTTTTCCTACTTCTTCCAAAAAGAAACCCAACACCTAAAACTTTCTAGTAGTAGTAGTGGGTATAAAAGGAGCCAAAAATTAAGGCGGAGGATGTGATTGTATTGAAGGGTTGAGAAATGTTGGTGTTGAGCATGGACGGGTTGGATGATTTTCTGGAAGTGACCAACTTCGTACACAGCCGAAACAAGTACTACAACACAGTGGATTTCAAATGCTCGCAGGCGATGCTCTCCATGACAGTCTCACGCCGTTCCCCTCGCTGCGTCATTGAGCTCCAAACAATGCCTCAATTCTTCACCCTCTTTTTCTGCGATCAGATTTCGCATTCCACCGTTTCCATCCACGAATTCTTCACCACTTTGTTCGATATGAAACGCTCCGGTTTTTATTTGATGATTTTCTCCCTCACTGAACCCCTCGGTCACCTCCACCTTACATTTATCACCTATTCTGGTCAGTGTTACGTTCTTGCATTTCTTCTTGTTTCTTGTTTCTTTCCCTTTCATCCTTTTTCTTCACTTTCAGGCGATGATCGCTGTGAAGCTTATGTGCCATTGCTCTTGCCTTTTGAAGAGGCAGATCCCGCCCTCATTAACTATGGAACCTTTGTCTCCATTCTTTCACAGGAATTCCTACGAATTGCAGTGATCTTGAATCTTCCTTATGGTACACATATACTAACCAACTCTGTCCTTCTTGTGCTTTTCCAAAGAAAGTGCTTTTTAGTTTCTGAAACTTGTTATCGTTTTCTCCTAGTTTTTGTTACTCTAACGAATTCACAAGTCAAGTTCGACGTTGGAACAAGAGAGGGGTTTACTCTTACGGAAGAGGTATTATTCTTCTTCTTTTAATGTTCAAGATCTTATAAACCATGTAATTTCAACGACTGTAGCATGTGTTTGGGAAATAGAATATTTGTATACAAACAAGGTCTTGGACTGACCTAAAATAAATAGATATAATTATTACGATACCCGTGAACTATGGAGTTAGTTTCAATTATATTCCTAAACTTTCAAGAGTTTGAAGTTTTGTTTCAAAACGATTCTTTGAAGACTTTTTCTCTCAATATTGAATTCATCGACGTAAAATGACGTGTTGACATATGTTATTGTTGCTTATGTGAACAAATTTGAACACATACATGGAAAAAAAATAAAGACACTTGCAAACATGTATTTTTCTGTCTATGAATTTAAAGGAAAAAAAAACCTTAATTTAATAAGGGTTATTTTGGAACAAACTTCAAACTTTCAGGGTTAAAAAGAAACTTTTGAATGTTTAGGGATATAAATGAAACCAACTCCATCGTTCACGGGTATTTTTAATAATTTAACAAAATAAGATTCAGACATAAAAGTTATGTCAAAATTAGGGATGTTTGATTATTCATGAGTGAAGTTGTTGGTATTAATGATGTTGTACAGAAAGGAGAATGCATAATTGGAGGTGTTGCAGAAGGAGATGAAATTCAATTCGCAGTCGTTTTGAATCCAATTGAATCTTTCTATAGTTTGATAGGTTGGTCAAACTCAAGAAGAGTATGGCTATTCAAGTCAAATGATAACTTCCACGGTATAATCACTATCCCTATTGGATTGTATGCTCAATATTTGGTCTATTCTCCTGGAATTAGCTCATGACATGGCAAAATCTCTGCTCCCAAAAAATGTTGATATTATTTGACATGATTTCTTCTCTCAATAAATTGATACTGAAAATGTACTTTTAATCCTATAGCAGCTAGTTGGGATCATTGAATAATGCTATGTTTCAACTTCTTATGAACTTTTTTTTTTTTTTTTTTTTTTTTGTGTGATTTCTATTCAAGTATCCAAATTATAGTGAATGGCCTCAAAATCATTCTTTGATATATGTAGTAAACTTTGTTAATTAGAGACAATTATATTATTTTCAACATGAAGTTGCAAAATGAAAGAGGTTATAAGGAAAAATAGAAAGAAAAAAAAGGGTTTTGAATTGTAGAAGTTATAATCATACTTTCCAACTCTCAAAAGTGAGAGATTATACTCATAAAGTAACGAATATAACCAAACTTTATATGGTTATAACTCCATAGTTATAACCATATAAACTAATAACCATGAGAGATAATTTTTTAGAAAAGTAATAACCATTTTCTTTTGAAAATTAAACCATGGGCTTTAGGGTGTGTTTGGTTTAACTTTTCAAGTGTTTAATTTTGAAAATAAATCATTTTGAAAAAATTTCGACTTATTAGAAAATGAGATTGATAAATAAACCATTTTGAGATAAACACTTGAAACCAACTTCTTAAAAAAGACTTCTCAAGTAAACAATAACTTGTGTATAAAAACATTTGTGAGGAAATGAAACCAAACATATGAGTGTTTAAATTCTAAACAATTTTTATACAAAGTGTTTTTTAAAAAATACATTCTTGAAAAACATTTAAATTAAAATGTATTCCAAACGGACCCTTAGTTTCTAATATCTCCAATGGGCTTTCCTTAGCTCGAATTCAATGATGAGTAATTCAACTCTTTTTGCCGAGAGCGTGAAATTACACGCCACAAGATAGTTAAATATATGCTCAATAAAATGGAGTTGTGTTGCATGATTTCCTACAAGTGTTATGGGCCAAGTTTTAATATTGTGAAAGGAGTGCATGAGTATCGTTTCCAAGATTGGTGTTCTGATTCACGTAATTACCACAAATATAAACTTCCAATTTTATTTAGGGAAAACAATTGAATGATGAAATCTAAAACTAAATTAAAAACTAAAAGATAAATGTGTGAGAAATATCCTAGAGAATTGATTTCACCTATTAGACCAACAATTCAACTAATCAAACAACCAAGATTGATTACACAAATATTTCATACGTCGTTAAGAAGACCGACATCACTGTTTAGCTTTTTATAACAAGTTAGCAAGACATTAAGAACTCTTTTTTTAACAACCTCTAAAGAAGTCCTAATCATTAATAAATTTGAACTACCCTTAGCCATGCATTTAAGTTCTAGTCTAAATCACTCCTTATCAAGTGTAAATTTTGATCAATCAATGAAATAATTCATGATCAAGAGACTATAAGCATTAAACACACATACAAGCATGAATGGAATATATAAATTCAATCAAGACTTTCAAATAATCGAAACATAAGATACAATGGTTACATTAATCCCTAAGTTTAAAGAATCTAGCCACTCATGGTCACTATTACACAATGGTGTTTAACTCGTTGTCCATTGACTTTAAACCATGGTCCACCACTAGCTTGCAACAACTCTATTGTCTTATGTGGAAACACCTCTTTGATTATGAATGAACCCGATGATCTAATTCTTTGTTTACGTGGAAACAGATGTAAGCATGAGTTAAAAAGAAGTACTTGTTTTCCAAGTGGAAATGAACGCTTTTGGATCTTTTTGTTCATGTTATTTTGTCATTTGTTCTTTATATAAATTGATGTTAAGATAGTAGACTAAAATCATCAAAACAACAATGAAAGGGGGAAGAAACAACACAGAATTTACGTGGTTCACTAATGATGTGTTAGCTATGTCCACGAGTAGAGGGAGAGAAGAACGATCTTATTAGTGAGGAGAATATGTATGCAAATTACAGAGATTAGGCCATATTAGATTTAACATGGTTTATATATAGCACCACTCTTAACCCTAACATAATAGACCCAAAATAAAAGCCCAAAACGTAAATAACATATCTAACCTCTATACATAATTTAGCTTAGGGGGTGTTGCCCCTGAACCTCTACAAGGCGCTTCGCCCCTAGACACCGACAAGACCCACGTACTTGGTCATTCAGAGTACATCGTAACAGATTCAAGGCATATCAACAAATCTCTAGATTTCCAAAGAGTGCCTTGTGTGGTATTCGAACAAGCTTGCTAAGTGAGTTAAGAGGTTTCAAGGCAGTTATGACTGCAGGAAGCTCAGGGAGTCTTTTAGCTCAATTTCAAGTTAGGTCTTCTCTAGTAGCAGAGATTGTGAGAAGACAGCCAGAGGATAGTAACTTACAGAAAATGCTTGCAAAGTCCAGGCAAGGCCCAGAGGCAGAATTTGAGTTGAGAGCAGACGGAGCCATAGTTAAGCAGGGAAGACTATGCGTTCCGAGTATTAGTGAGCTTAAGAGTGCTATATTAGAGGAAGCTCACAGTTCAGCTTACGCTATGCATCCAGGAAGCACCAAGATGTATAGAACTCTGAAGAAAACTTATTGGTGGCCTGGTATGAAGCGGGAGATAGCTGAATATGTCGATAGATGTTTGATCTGTCAACAGGTTAAACCAGTGAGACAGAGGCCAGGAGGACTCCTTAATCCACTGCCAGTGCCGGAGTGGAAGTGGGAGCATATTACTATGGATTTTCTGTTTGGATTACCTCGTACTTCTAGTGGACATGATGGTATATGGGTAATAGTGGATAGACTCACCAAGACAGCGCGGTTTATACCGATTAAAGCGACGTCTACACTAGATCAGCTAGCTAAACTATACGTTGACAGGATTGTGAGTCAACATGGAGTTCCAGTGTCCATAGTTTCAGATAGGGATCCAAGGTTTACTTCTAAGTTTTGGCCTAGTGTGCAGAAAGCAATGGGAACAAAGTTGAAGTTCAGTACAGCGTTCCATCCCCAGACAGATGGTCAGTCTGAGAGGACCATCCAGACCTTAGAGGACATGTTGAGAGCATGTGTCCTCCAGTTTAAGGGAAGTTGGGATACTCACTTATCACTTATGGAGTTCGCTTATAATAATAGCTACCAGTCTAGTATCGGCATGGCACCATTCGAGCCTTTGTATGGCAAACCATGCAGGACTCCTGTGTGCTGGAACGAAGTGGGAGAGCGAAAGCTAGTTGGTCCTGAGTTGGTACAAGTTACGTCAGACAATATTAAAGTTATCTAAAAATAGCTCAGGATCGATAGAAGTGCTATGCAGATAAGCGACGAAGAGACTTAGAGTTCCAGGTTGGAGATAGAGTTTTCTTAAAGTTATCTCCGTGGAAAGGTGTTCTTCGCTTTGGGAGGAAAGGTAAGCTGAGTCCTAGATATATTGGACCTTACCAGATAATAGAACGAGTTGGACCAGCAGCCTATAGACTTGAGTTGCCAGAGGAACTCGCTCGAATACATGATGTTTTTCATGTGTCCATGTTGAGGAAATATATTCCAGATCCGTCCCATGTGTTGCAAATGCAACCAATTGAGCTGAAAGAAGACTTGAGTTATAAAGAGGAAGCGGTTCAGATCCTCGACAGAAAGGAGCAAGTTTTGAGGAACAAAACGATCCCACTCGTGAAGGTTCTTTGGAGACAGAGGAGGCAACTTGGGAATCGGAAGATCAAATGAGGAGGAGTTACCCGACACTCTTCACCTAAGGACTTCTAAATTTCGAGGACGAAATTTCATAAGGGGGAGGTAAGCTGTAAACCCGAGACTTTCCCTTAGATAATTTTCTCTTATCATCTATTGTGGCTTCATGGTTGAATCTAAGTTGTTGGAAATTATACACTTAAAAAGAAAGGAGATGGGAAAGAAGAAAAGAAAAGAAATGGGAAAGGAAAGAAAGCCAAAAAAAAAAAAAAAAAAGAAAAGAAAAGAAAGGAAAGTGGGAAATGATAGCACAAACCCACCACCGCCTAAGCCAACTCTTGCCCATTTTTAGCCCACTACCAGCTCATTTCTCATCATTTTTCATTCCAAAAGTTATCGAGCACTTGAGGGAGAGAGTGAAGGAAGAAGAAGAAGAAGAATTTCGTGGTTTGAGGTTGAAGAAGATAGGGAAAAGCTCATGCAAAGCCAGCCATTCCAGGATCTGAGATCAACCTGTCAACCTCTGGTTTTTTATTCGGTTTGAGCTACACAGAAGGAACCAAGAGGTGAGGTTTGATTTTCTTGAAAGTTAGTTCATTTTCTAACAAATTTCATGAAGGAAGCTTGACCTAAATCGTATGAGAAGTTGATGGTTTTTGGAATGGAAAACAGAGCACAGGATTTTCGAGCAAAGCAGGAGGATCTCTGGTTTTCTCTGATGTTTTGAGCATTCTGGGGTGTACAAGTTGAATCAGGAGTTCTATTTGGTATAGTTGGAAAGCTTATTCAATTATCTACAACTTTCATGAAGAATTTGTGAGCCAAAAATGACTTGAGGTAGGTTTAATTTCAGGAGGAAGATAAAGGGTAACAGAGAAGCTCGAATCTGTGTTGTCTGATTTCGGGGCATTTCTGGACAAATTGGTTTGGAATCTCGTTTTCATTTCTTCAGGTAAGTTGTAGAGTGTTCGAAAAGGAATAGTTTGATGTGTATTTCATTAATTTTGGTTAAGTATTGAGGAAGTTATGGGTGTTGGAAGTTAGAGTATAGAATCTGGAAAATCTGGAGAGTAGAGTGTGAATGTGATTGTTAATCCAATTGTTTAAAAATTCATGAGCATGGAAAGACAAAGCTATCTATGGTTCTAATGCTCGGTTTTGGTTATTTGACAGGCCAAGAGGAAATAGGTCGAGTCTAAAAACCGGGGAACTAGATAAGACAGTGAGTGACAAAATGAATTTCGAAAATGTTCTTAAACGGTTGTTCATGATTATATGTTTTACATGCTTTCGTATGAATGATACATGGTTTTTATGAACGGTTTCAAGCATGAGTTTTGAGCTCAGATTTTCTAATGAGGTTTATATATGAGCACGTGTCTAATGACTTTATGAAAAGTAGCTGAAACGATATCTTTTAAAGTAAAGTATGGATTAGCAAGTACTTTTAAACGATTTTCAGTTTTTCACGAGCAAGCTGAGTAAGTTTAAGTTTTACGAAAGATAACGATAAGTAGGCATGTTTTAATGTTTTCATGTGATTTTCTGAGATTTCTATTGACTACATGACTGAGATATTGAGCCCGAGGCTATATGGTACCGTGTGCACACAGGTTATATTCCGTTGTTGACGTTGAGTGTACTCCGTGACAACGATGCTGTCGTGAGTGCTGGGCGGGCCCCACTACGACAAAGACGATGGGAGTGCTGGGCGGGCCCCACTACATCGTAGGACTAGTAAACGTTGGTTGTACTGGGCGTGCCCTACACAACGTAGATCGATCATGTTAGTTAAAACGTTTGATGTACTTAACATGCCTTTCTGGATTTTAATGACGAACTTGCGAGATATTTTAGAAAGCCTTTTTCATTACACGTTTATGTTAAACGCTTGAATTGGGCATATTTATACGTTTAAAGGTTTATCACGTGTTTTGACTTCCAGATTTAGAGTTTTAAAATTAGTCACTCACTGGGCTTCATAGCTCATTCTTTCAAAATGTTTTCCACTTTTCAGGTAGAGATCGAGCTCCCGGTGGCTGATACACTGCCAACGTCTGCTGAAAGTTCTAGATCAAGCTCCAGTACTTGGTTGGAGTTGTATATTGAGTCCGTTCATATTGTAAATGTTTTGTAAGGGTTGTATAATATCGTCCTAGAGGTCGTGGATGTATAACCCTAGTTCTATATGTTTTGGTCGTGATATCTATATCAGGTTACTTTCCAAACCAGGTTATGTCCGGGCTGCACCATGTGTATGTTGAAAGGTTTCCGTGGATTCCGCTGTGTGGTGTTTCATACAGAATCTTTTATATCTATGATTAGTATGTTTATCAGGTTCAACGTTTCAGTAGGGTCAACAGGGATCGTTAGAGGTGATGATGTCTGTTGGCTTCACGCCGTCTTTCTGGCTAAGCTAGCAGGTGGTCCGGGAGGGGGTGTGACAAATCAAGTACTCGGGCAGAATCATCATTCTTCACAAATTATGCTACCAAGACTAGTAAATCGAATTTACTGTCTTTGGACAAGTCTTCTTTGGCTGAGCAAGGCTCAATGTCACATTCATTAATAACACTTCTTAATGAATTAAACATTTGGGGCATGAGAACATTTCTCTTTCAAGACTAATCTTAAATTATTCGCCACAAATTAATCGTTTAAATTTTTTGTATAATCACCGTTTTTATAAAATGGGCGTAAGACTATGCACATACGAAAACATTGAATCGCTGAAATAACAAATCACTTGATTATTTATCGCACTAACCCATTACAAGAGCAATACAAACAATTGCATATAATCCAATCAGTTTAGCAAAAACAAGCAATCATATAACCCTAAGACCATTGATTTAGTTTTGCAACGATGTTTCAGAGGTTTAGAGCAAAAACCACCGAAGGGTGATCAGCTACTCCTCCTTTGAAATGAGACACTTCTCAGCTATTTCTAATTCCAGAATAACTCATATTCCTATAGGCATTAGCCATCGTTATTTGGTTAAGGATTTGTTAACACACTTAACTCATCTTTGTAAGTGTAACCCTCCCACTTTCAAATCCCAAAGGCATGCACCAACAGGCTACCGAAGGGAAAGACAACTGTTGGTAATTAGCCTAAGTGGCCCTATCCTTTCCAGGAGTTCACGGTGTTACGAATCTTATGATCAGGCCCTCCGAAGGGATGGTTGCTCCAGGACAACATGCAGGTGGATCATAAGACTCACGATGTGACCTATGGGTGGAGACCGAGGGATACGTTGACACGTGTCCTGTTCCCACTTACTATGGGCACTTTTCCCATTCACCTTGTTATTGACCCATACAAACACTTTCCGACGGGAGGTCGCGCTAAAACGACACGAAGTCGAGCATGGATCTCACGTTGTAAATATAGGGACGTAGGAGTAAAAATTTACCTCCCACTAAAGTGACATATCGTACATTTTAGGGTTTATTAACCTAGATAAATTTGGCTAATTCAATTTATCTAAGTCTAATCCTATTATAACTATTATAATGAGAATTGTAATGTTCTAGGTGAATTAAACACTTTTGACAAACCTAGCAACACCATATGCTAACATGACTATGGTTATTTCAACTCAGGTTCCAGGTTTGTTCCCAGGTAGCAGGTGTTCCGTAAACCGTCAGCTTAAATACCTCCAGCCGTAGACAGAACGAAACCAGGAGAGTTCCCTTTTAACCATAGTAATGTAAAGTCTTTACTCTAAAGATCTAGGTGTATTAAACTCTTTTAATAAACTTAGTGACATTGCATGCTAACATTTAACCATGATTAATTCAACTCTGGTATTCCGGGTCAGTTCCCAGGTAGGAGGTGTTCCGTAAACCGTCAACTTAAGTACCCCCAGCCTTAGACAGAACTTTACCGGTAGAATTCCCTTATAATCATAGTAATGTTTGTCCTACTTAGTAGGTTAAAACTATTTTTAAAAAACTAAGCAAGACTTAATTCTAATCCTATTAGAATTAACAAGAACTTAGGTCTAATTAATTTTAAACATGTTAAAATTAATTCATTTACCTATGATCCAATGTTTGCATGCAATCTTTATCATAGGTTGACAGTTTCTAATCATCAATTTTAAACTATTCAAAATTTTAATGATTAGCCCTATAATCATGCATACTATAGTTTTAAAATAATTAACAATCATATTCAAGTTAATATAATAAAACTATATATATTGCCTTGCTTTGCATGAAATTAATATAACAATTATATTAAACTATGGATGTTTCATGCTCAATGCAACTTTGATTTCCATTATTAATGAATTAACAATTAAATTATTGCCAAAAATGGTAAATCAAAGTAGCATGCTGCAAACAATTTTATTAAATATAACTATTTATATTTAACTAGGTAATTGTATGCATCATGCTTATCCTTTTTCATGATATTAATATAACTCAACTATATATTAAAAACCCATGAAAATAAACCATGCATTTCAATCCATACATTATAACTAATTATAATATATATAAAATGCATGAGCATGCTTTATAACCTAAGGTGGGATTTTAAATCTAAATGACATCCATAAAGCATTTAAATAGCGTATAAACCGATTAATTGGCCCCTAGGATAAAATAAAGCACATAAATTACAATAATTTAAGCTATTTTATCCTAAAAAATATCCCTCTGCAGCTTCAGAACCAAGCTAGACCGCATGAACCGACCCGAACCGCTTCGAACCGGATTCCAAATCACCAAAACAAGCTTGAACTGGACTAGACCGGGCCAAACCGACCCCAGACCAGCCATAACCATCGGACTAGACCGCGATAATTCTTTCAGCCGCTTCATAAAGCCCTAGCCGCATGTCGCATGAAATCGCGTTAGTGTCGCGACGCTGAGATGATAGCGTCGCGACACTTATGCGATCGCAGAACTCCTTCTTCGCGAAATCGTGACAGCGTCACGACGCTTGATGAACAGTGTCGCGACGCTGTTGCGTCTGGAGGCAAAATCCAAAAATTCCAGCGACTGTTCTTCGTATTTGGTCTCAATTTTGGATGTGATTTTCGACGATCTTCATCATGAAACACCCTAATCTAGACCCAGACTTACAGAGGATAATAGAGTTACAAAATATGCCCAAAAACGCATGGGGCCTTTACATTGAACCATTCAAGAAAGCGTAAATCTATGGCCAAATTAATCGAAACCATTATACGCAAACCATAACATTCATAATGCATAAATCCCACCAAGAACAAATTGCAAATTTCAATTTAAAATCAAGAACAACTGAGTTGGCTCTGATACCAATTGAAGGGATAAAAGCCCCACGCAGCGGAAAGAATTACCGAACCTACTCAGAGTTTTAGATTCTATTTGAAATACCAATACAATTTGCAAGATATTACAACAATAAATCTATATTTAATGGGTTGTACATAAACTATAAACATGATAAAAGATCAACTAGATTGATCCTAGTGATCAAGGATTTTATAGAAAACTTAATTTTTTTTAGAAAGCCTTGATCAATTTGCCTTTTCTTGCCAATAAGGTTGAAAACGCAGCAATCCTCTTGTGCGAACACCACCAATCAGCTACACCAGTATATCTCTAAGACTTCTTGAAGCAGGAGACTTGTGGGAGTCTTTTGGGAGAGATCTCTGAGAGAAGGAGAGACAATGGGATGCCTTTCACCCCACCCCAAGGGTCCTATATATAGGTAATGGCCAAGACCTTTTCCTAATAGGAAAAGGTGTCATTTTCCAATAGGAAAAGGTCTATTAATAAGTTCAAATCTATTATCTGAACAATATCTAATTTTAATAAATAATTAATTAATTCCATAATTAATTAATTACCCAATTAAATATCATATATTTAATCTTAGGGATTTTATTAAAATTAAAATTAATATGAATCCAATTCATATTAAAATTTATTTGAACTCTTTCAAATATTTTCTCTCAAGAATTAATTTTTGAAATTAATTCAAAAATTATATTATAAAGTTTCATAAACTTTTATATTATAATGCATCAACATACATTATTCGATTCCCCAGATAAATTGAACATTTTCAATTTATATTTAATTACTTCAAGTCTCTTTACGAGCTACCAGTGGGACCTAATGGACCTACAGATCAGAAGCTCCAACGATACGAGACTAATCGGCTTAAACTCATTAACCAAGTTAGTCTCCATTCGTTAACTCTGGGTCACTCCACTAAAGACTCACAACTGCACTCTTCTCACTGCAGAATATTTATGTGTCCACGGATATCGACCAATACTACAAGTCAGTCCTTCACGCGTGTTCGTATCCCAGCTGGGTCAAATTACCGTTTTACCCCTAGTCTACATCTTCGTCCTTAAGTCGCCAGTGCTCCTCTAATGAACAATCTGTTTGAGGTCCAACCAACAAACAGAAGTCCCTATCGTGCCATAGAGAGGGTTGGGCCCATTGTTCAAGTCCCAGAGACACCACTTAAGGGAACACACCTCTACTTACGCTAGAGTCGGGAAGGAATGAATTCCATCTTGTGTGACGTATTGTCCCCAAAATGGTAGGCTTATTGAGTCGGCGTGTTGGCCACTCTCACCCATACAAATCAAAGGACAACCCCTCGTGAACAGGAGTCCATAATCCACTCAGGATTGAGACTGAGTTGTCTAGGTCATCCTAGTGAAATAGAAACCAAGCCAACTAAAGATCAGACCGCGAAATAGTTAACCAGTAACTGCAACACCGTTAGTTAAATCGGTTTCTATTTCACTAGGATGACCTAGGCAACTTGGCCTTAATCTTGAGTGGATTATGGACTCCTGTCCATGAGGCATTGTCCTTTGATTTGTACGGGTGAGAGTGGCCTATTCGCCGACTCAATAAGCCTACCATTTGAGTTACAAGCCCGCATTACTGAGCTCGACGAATAGGCCACTGTCACCCGTACAAATCAAAGGACAATGCCTCATGGCTTGGAGAAGTTCTATGCTGGGTGACCTCCTGGGAATTTTCCTAGGAAGCATGTGAGTGAGGACAAAGCATGCTAAAAGGACCCGTGTTGGTTTGTGGGGACAGTCTTCACTTTTAGATGCAGTTCAGACAAGTATGGTGACGTCGCCAGGGTAGATGGGATGTAGGGGAATGCCGGGGCCGTGAGGTGCCGAATCTGGATTCCGAATCCTGGGCCTGGGGCGTTACAGATGGTATCAGAGCGGAACCTCTCCCAGTAGAATGTGGTTTGGGGACGAACCAAAGCGGAAGTTGGTGGGCATGTGACGCCCGAGGTTAGGAGGGGTACATGAATGAACCGATATCACATCCGAATGAGAGGGATCCTAAGGACATGAAAGTATGGTCAAGATAAGCTTAAAAGAATTGATAGATACTACCTATACCAACAAGGTGCACCTTCCTTTTCAATGAGTTTGCACAAAGACCAGACCGCGAAATAGTTAACCACTAACTGTAACACCGTTAGTTAGATCGGTTTCTATTTCACTAGGATGACCTAGGCAACTTGGCCTTAATCCTGATTGGATTATGGACTCCTGTCCATGAGGCATTGTCCTTTGATTTGTACGAGTGAGAGTGGCCTATTCGCCGACTCAATAAGCCTACCATTTTGGGGACAAGACCGAGTGGGGAGCTGGGAACATAGTCTTACAAGTTGGAATTCACTCCTTCCCAACTTTAGGGTAAGTAGAGGTGTGTTCCCTTAAGTGGTGTCTCCGGGTCATGAACAATGGGTCCTACCCTCTTTATGGCACGAGAGGGACTTCTGTTTGTTGGTTGGACCTCAAACAGGTTGTTCATTAGAGGAGCACTGGTACTTAAGGACCAAGAGGTAGCCCAGGGGTAAAACGGTAATTTGACCTAGCTGGGGTACGAACACACGTGATCTGTAGGTCCATTAGGTCCCACCGGTAACTCTATAAGGGCGTTGAGGTAAATTTCTAAGGGTGAATTGAATATTCAAAGGAGTTTGAATATTAAGTTAAATATGAATTTGATTCATATTAAAAACTATAGGTTATAATTAATGCACATATGATGTACATTGATTCTATAGTTAATTTGAGAGATATATAATTAAATATATGATATTTAATTGTGATATTAATTAATTGGTGAATTAATTAATATTTTTGTTTTAATTTTGTTTTAATTAAATTTGATTTGATTAAGTTATATTAAAACAATAGGTTAAATTGATTTTATTTTGTATAAATAGGTTTATACAAATGACATTTAATTAAATTAATAGTTAATTTAATTGAAAGATTAATTAATATTTTTTAATATTAATTAAATCTTTTCCCATCAGTTAGGTTAACTGATGGGAACGTGTCCTCCATTTTTTCCCTCAGTCTTGCGTGAATGGGAGAGTTTTAAGGAGGGAGTTGGACAATTTTACGGGAACTCTCTTATTCAGTTTGGGTATCTCTCTCAAGATCACGCAGAATAATCTCTCTCTCTCACAATCATTAGCTCTCTCTCTGCAATTCTCTTCCAAAGAATACAGAGAACACAATTCACCAAAACCCTTAGAGATCACGCTCCCACAAGCTTCTAACGCACATCCTTCAAGAGAATAGTGGTACAACCTTGGTGGTGGTGTTCGTGGCAATTTTACAGCGAGATCAAGGACCTCTTGCTGCTGGTTTTGGGTGAAAATCTAGGAGATTTGGCAAAACGGTTCAAGAATTTCTACAAAGGTATAGTATTCTTGACCTTGGATCAATAGGATCCTTCTTAGATTAGATCTAGGAGTTTTTCCTTTTGATCATAGCATGTTTTTATAATCTGTTACAACATGTTTTATTTATATTAATGTGCTGTAATTTTAATTGTTGTCGTATTGGTATCCCAATCGGCGTTTAAATCGAAAAAGGTCTCTGACGTCTTCCGCTGCCTAGGGTTATTAGCCCTCCACGGATAAATGCGAACAGAGTTTCCAGGAGCTGAAGAAGAGATTAGTGACAACACCTATTTTGACACTTCCTGTAACAGGGAAGGAGTATGTGATCTATTGTGATGCTTCGAGGCAAGGATTAGGTTGTGTGCTTATGAAGGAAGGAAATGTAATAGCTTATGCGTCAAGGCAGTTGAAGAAGCATGAGTGTAATTACCCTACCCATGATCTTGAGCTAGCAGTAGTTGTTCTAGCACTGAAGATCTGAAGACATTATTTATTCGGTGAGAAGTGCCACATTTTCACAGGTCATAAGAGTTTGAAGTATATCTTTGATCAGAAAGAGTTGAATCTGAGGCAGAGGCGATGGCTAGAACTGATCAAAGACAATGACTGTACCATAGAATATCATCTAGGTAAGGCTAACGTGGTAGCAGATGTGTTAAGTAGGAAGTCGAGACTTCCGAAGAGTGCCTTGTGTGGTATTCGAGCAACCTTGCTAAGTGAGTTAAGAGGTTTCAAGGCGGTTATGTCTGCAGAAAGCTCATGGAGTCTTTTAGCTCAATTTCAGGTTAGGTCTTCTCTAGTAGCAGAGATTGTGAGAAGACAGCCAGAGGATGGTAACCTACGAAGATGCTTGCAAAGTCCAAGCAAGGCCCAAAGGCAGAATTTGAGTTGAGAGCAGACGGAGCCATAGTTAAGCAGGGAAGACTATGCGTTCCGAGTATTAGTGAGCTTAAGGGTGCTATACTAGAGGAAGCTCACAGTTTAGCTTACGCTATGCATCCAGGAAGCACCAAGATGTACAGAACTCTGAAGAAAACTTATTGGTGGCCTGGTATGAAGCAGGAGATAGCTGAATATGTCGATAGATGTTTAATCTGCCAACAAGTTAAACCAGTGAGACAGAGGCCAGGAGGACTCCTTAATCCATTGCCAGTGCCAGAGTGGAAGTGGGAGTATATTACCATGGATTTTCTGTTTGGATTACCTTGAACTTCTAGTGGACATGATGGTATATGGGTAATATTGGATAGACTCACCAGGACAGCGCGATTTATACCGATTAAAGCGACGTCTACACTAGATCAGCTAGCTAAGTTATACGTCGACAGGATTGTAAGTCAACATGAAGTTCCAGTGTCCATAGTTTCAGATAGGGATCCGAGGTTTACTTCTAAGTTTTGGCATAGTGTGCAGAAAGCTATGGGAACAAAGTTGAAGTTCAGTACAACGTTCCATCCCCATACAGATGGTCAGTCAGAGAGGACCATCCAGACCTTAGAGGACATGTTGAGAGCATGTGTCCTTCAGTTTAAGGGAAGTTGGGATACCCACTTATCACTTATGGAGTTCGCTTATAATAACAGCTACCAGCCTAGTATCGGCATGGCACCATTCGAGGCTTTGTATGGCAAACCATGCAGGACTCCTGTGTGCTGGAACAAAGTGGGAGAGTGAAAGCTAATTGGTCCTGAGTTAGTACAAGTCACGTCAGACAGTATCAAGCTGATTAGAGAGAACCTGAAAATACCTCAGGATCGACAGAAGACTATGCAAATAAGCGACGAAGAGACTTAGAATTGCAGGTTGGAGATCAAGTTTTTTTAAAGTTATCTCTGTGGAGAGGTGTTCTTCGCTTTGGGAGGAAAGGTAGGCTGAGTCCTAGATATATTGGTCCTTACTAGATAATAGAACGAGTTGGACCAGCAGGCTATAGACTTGAGTTGCCAGCAGAACTCACTTGAATACAAGATGTTTTTCATGTGTCCATGTTGAGGAAATATATTCCAGATCCATCCCATGTGTTGCAAGTGCAACCGATTGAGCTGAAATTAAAGAAGACTTGAGTTATAAAGAGGAAGCGGTTCAGATCCTCGACATAAAGGAGCAAGTTTTGAGGAACAAAACGATCTCACTCGTGAAAGTTCTTTGGAGACATCACGGAGTAGAGGAGGCAACTTGGGAGTCAGAAGATCAGATGAGGAGGAGTTACCCGACACTCTTCACCTAAGAACTTCTAAATTTTGAGGATGAAATTTCAAAAGGGGGAGGTAAGTTGTAAACCCGAGACTTCCCTTGGATTATTTTCTCTTGTCATCTATTGTGGAAGTTGAATTTAAGGTTTTGGGATTTACTAATTTAAAAGAAGAAAGAAAAGAAAGGAAATAAAGAAGAAAGGAAAATAAAAGAAAAGGAAAAGGAAAAGGAAAAAGGAAAAAAACAAAAAGAAAATGGGAAAATTCTGGAGGTGCTTTAAAACCCACCACCGACTAGAATTCATATAAGCTCATATCAACCCATTTCTCCATCTTTTCCCCAACCAAACTTCAGTGCATTTGAGGGAGAGAGTGAAGGAAGAAGAAGAAGAAGATTTTCGGGGTTTTGAGGTTGAAGAAGATAGGAAATAGCTCAAGCAAAGGCAGCCATGGCCGAATCTGAGTTCAACCTGCCTATCTCTGGGTTTTGATTCGGTTTGAGCTACACAGAAGGAACTAAGATGTGAGGCCTGATTTTCTTTAAAGTTAATCCATATTCTAACAAATTTCATGAAGGAAGCTTGAGCTAAATCTGATGAGAAGTTAATGGTGTTTGAAATGGAAAACAGAGCACAGAATTTTCGTGCAAACTAGGAGGATCTCTAGTTTTCTCTGATTTTTCGGTCATTTTGGGGTGTACAAGTTGAATCAGAAGCTCCATTTGGTATGGATGGAAAGCTTATTCAATTTTCTACAACTTTAATGAAGAATGTTTGAGCCAAAAATGAATAGAAGTAGGTTTAATTTCAAGAGAAAGATAGAGGGTAGCAGAGAAGCTCGAATCTGTGTTTTCTATGTTTGGAGCATTTCTGGACAAATCAGTTGGGAATGTCGTTTTCATTCCTTCAGGTAAGTTGTAGAGTGTTCGAAAATGAAGGGTTTGGTATATATTACATTAATTTTTGTCAAGTGTTGAGGAAGTTATGGGTGTTGGAATTTAGGGTATAGAATCTGGAAAATCTGGAAAAGTAGAATGTGAAGTGTGATTTTTGATTCAAGTGTTTAGAATTCATGAGCATGGAAAGACAAAACTACTTATGGTTCTAATGCTCGATTCTGGTTGTTTGACAGGCCAAGAGGAAATAGGTCGAGTCTACAGACCAGGAAACTAGCTAAGACAGTGAGTGACAAAACAAATTTTGAAAATTGTTTCTGAACGGTTGTTCATGATTAGATGTTTAATATGTTTTTCTATGAACGATACATGATTTCTATGAATGGTTTCAAGCATAAGTTTTGAGCTTAGATTTTCTAATGTGGTTTATGTACGAGCACGTGGTTAATGACTTAATGAAATGTAGTTGAAACGAAATCATTTAAAGTAAAGTATGTATTAGCAAATACTTTTTAAAGATTTTCAGTTATTGACGAGCAAGCTGAGTAAGCTTAAGTTTTATGAAAGATAATGATAAGCAGGCATGTTTTAATGTTTTCACGTAATTTTCTGAGATTTCTATTGACTACATGACTGAGATATTGAGCCCGAGGCTATATGGTACCGTGTGCACACAGGTTATATTCCGTTGTTGATGTTGAGTGTACTCTGTGACAACGATGCTGTAGTGAGTGCTGGGCGGGCCCCACTACGACAAAGACGATGGGAGTGTTGGGCGGGCCCCACTACATCGTAGAGCTAGTAAACGTTGGTTGTACTGGGCGTGCCCTACACAACGTTAATTTGTCATGTTAGTTAAGATGTTCTATATAATTGATATGCCTTGCTAGATTTTAATGACGTACTTGCGGGATATTTGAGAAAGCTTTTATTATTTCACGTTTATGTTTAACGCTTGGAATGAACAGATTTATACGTTTGAAGGTTTATCACGTGTTCTGATTTCTGGATTTATAGTTTTAAATTTAGTCAGTCACAGGGCTTCATAGCTCACTCTTTCAAAATCTTTTCCCACTTTTTCAGGTAGAGACCGAGCTCCCGGTGCCTGATACACTGCCAACGTCTGCTGAAAGTTCCAGATCAAGCTCCAGTACGTGGGTGGAGTTGTATATTGAGTCTGTCTATATTGTAAATGTTTTGTAAGGATTTGATAATTTACGGTTTGTGTAAGTTCTAGAGGTCGTGGTTGTATAAACCCTAGTTGAATATGTCTTTGGTTGTGATATCTATACTAGGTTATTTTCTAAACTGAGTTATGTCGAGGCTGCACCCCATGTATGTCTAAAGTTTTCAGGGTTTTCGCTGTGTTGCGTTACATGTAAAGTACTTTACATAAAAGGTTAGTATGTTTATCTGGTTCAACGTTTCAGGAGGGTCAACTGGTATCGTTAGAGGAGGACGATGTCCGTTGGCTTCACGCCATCTTTCGGACTAAGCTAGCAGGTGGTCCAGGAGGGGGTGTGACACGTTACCCTTTCGGGATTTATCATCCTGCTACCGAAATCGGTTGGCCAGGCGGGCACTAGTAATGCAAATCATGCATAAGAATTGCAAAAAAAAAAAAAATTGACAACAAATAGGGATCATTTTGAGTCATAAGATTAGGTGGTGCAATAAGGCTAATTACAAGTGATTAGTCATTTAAGCACCTCCTCCAAAATTTTCTAACTTTTGAATTTCTTTTAAATTCAAAATTTGCAAATAAAATTCTGAATAATCTCACTTTCTTTTATTTTTATTTTAATTTAAATATCATTTATTTAATTAAAATAAAATTATTTAATTTAACATCTCATATTAAATTAATACCATTTGTGCAATCTTGGTTTCTTTCTCCCAACGAATTTTCTCGAATATGAATCCCTATTCACGTGTTTAATATTTAAATCATATTTAAATATATAACTCTCATTTTAAGTTTTATTCATAATTAAACTAATATGTCGTTAAATATCATATATAACCGACTTTTGTATCCTTTTCCGAATTTGAACGTTTCAAATATTAACCTATCATATTGTTCCAAGTTTTATTCCTATTGAGCTAGTAGAGGGACCTAATGGTCCTACAGATCATGGGTTCCAACGAAATAATGATAACCGGTTAATCTCATTAACCTAGTCATTCATCGTTTGTTAGCTCCTGGGACACTCCACTATAGCCCGTAGCTGAACTCCCCTCACTGTACATATATTTCTTGTCCACTTTAGATAACCATGATTAGTAAGTCGACCCTTCACCGATTGTTCGTAACTAGAGCTAGGACAAATGTCTGTTTTACCCCTATAGTTACATCTTATTCCTTAAGTTCCACTGATCCTCTAATGAACAACTAGTTCGCGATACAATCACTGAACCAAGTCCCTCTCAAGGTTATGAGAGGGTGGGGCCCCTTGTTCAAGACTCAGAGTCAGCACTTAAGGAAACAACCTTTACTAACCCTAAAACGGGTAGCAGTGAATTCCTTATTGCAAAGCTATGTCCCCAGCTATCTATTCAGTCTTATCCCCAAAATGGTAGGCTTATTTAGTCAACGATGGTTGGCCACTCTCACCCATGCAAATCAAAGGATAATCCTAAATAAACAGGAGTTCATAGTCAGCTCAGGATTAAGATTGTGTTACCTAGGTTATTAATATGAGATGTTCAGTTTCAACAGTAAACGGTGCTGTAAAGTGAAAGTGACTTATCTCCTGGTCCGATCTCTATGCAAACTCTTTGTATAGGACACTCTCACTCACATGTCTTACACATGAACGATTAGGATCACATCGTTTGTCTTTATAGAACAAAGCAAGCCGCACCAATAGTGTCCCCAAGAATTAAGGTACCCAACCTTATCCATATACTATAGATCGTTTAGACTATTTACTTGAACTTGATCCATACTTATGTCACACATAAACTTCAAGTATACATAATATAGGCATGGGTTCTTAGTTTATTGGCATTGTGGTTATATTTAGGCAAAACAAATATATAGAAATAATACTTCATTGAAGCAAGTCAAATGTTACATTTACTATCTACGAGTTTCAGGGCATAAAACCCAACAAGGAATACATAATGCAATACATTCAAAGCCGAAATTGCTATGTTGAACAAGTATCCTTCTTCTCTTCTTTTTTCTCCTCTCTTCTCCAGTCTCTCCTCTCTGTTTTTTCATGATAAAATGGATGGAATTTATAGACTAGAGGATGCTGACTTCTCCAAGCAACAGGCTTGCGTATAGCACATTAATTTTGGTTAAGTATTGAGGAAGTTATGGGTGTTGGAAGTTAGTGTATAAAATCTGGAAAATCTGGAAAAGTAGAATGTGAAGTGTGATTTTTGATTCAAGTGTTTAGAATTCATGAGCATGGAAAGACAAAGCTATCTATGGTTCTAATGTTCGGTATTGGTTGTTTGACAGGCCAAGAGGAAATAGGTCGAGTCTACAAACCGGGAAACTAGCTAAGATAGTGAGTGACAAAACAAATTTCGAAAATTGTTTCTAAACGATTGTTCATGATTAGATGTCTTATATGCTATTTCCTATGAATGATTCATGATTTCTATTAATGGTTTCAAGCATGAGTTTTGAGCTTAGATTTTCTAATGAGGATTATATACGAGCACGTGGTTAATGACTTAATGAAAAGTAGTTGAAACGATATTATCTTAAGTAAAGTATGTATTAGCAAGTACTGTTTAAAGATTTTCAGTTTTTTCACGAGCAAGCTGAGTAAGCTTAAGTTTTACGAAAGATAACGATAAGCAGGCATGTTCTAATGTTTTCATGTGGTTTTTCTGAGATTTCTATTGACTACATGACTGAGATATTGAGCCCGAGGCTATATGGTACCGAGTGTACACAGGTTATATTCCGTTGTTGACGTTGAGTGTACTCCGTGACAACGATGCTGTCGTGAGTGCTGGGCGGGCCCCACTACGACAAAGACGATGAGAGTGTTGGGCGGGCCCCACTACATCGTAGAACTAGCAAACATTGGTTGTACTGGGCGTGCCCTACACAACGTAGATTGGTCATGTTAGTTGAAACGTTTGATGTACTTGATATGCCTTGCTAGATTTTTAATGACGAACCTGCGATGTTTTAAGAAAGCTTTTATCGTTGCACGTTTATGTTTAACGCCTTGGTTGAGCTGCTTTATACGTTTAAAGGTTTATCACGTGTTCTAATTTCCGGATTTAGAGTTTTAAATTTAGTCACTCACTGGGCTTCGTTGCTCACTCTTTCAAAATGTTTTCCCACTTTTCAGGTAGAGATCGATCTCTCGGTGCCTGATACACTACCAACGTTTACTGAAAGTTCCAGATCAAGCTCCAGTACGTGGGTGGAGTTGTATATTGAGTCTGTCTATATTGTAAATGTTTTGTAAGGATTGGATAATTTAGTCCTAGAGGTCGTGGTTGTATAAACCCCAGTTGTATATGTTTTTGGTTGTGATATCTATATCAGGTTATTTTTCAAACCGAGTTATGTCAGGGCGGCACCTCGTGTATGTTGAAAGGTTTTCAGGGATTCCGCTGTGTTGTGTTTTATGTAGAATATTTTATACTAAAGATTAGTATGTTTATCAGGTTCAATGAAGCAGAAGGGTCAACGGGTATTGTTAGAGGAGGACGATGTTCGTTGGCTTCACGCCATCTTCCGGACTAAGCTAGCAGGTGCCCCGGGAGGGGGTGTGACACACAAGGTTCATCAACATTTTGGTCAAAACCAAATGATTTGATTGCAGTATCAAATCTAATGTTCCAAGATCTAGACGCCTGTTTCAACCCATAAATGGATCGATTCAGTTTGCAAACTCTTTGCTACTGACCTTGGGCTATGAACCCTTCGGGTTGAGACATGTAGATATTCTCTTCAAGATTACCATTCAAAAAAGGCAGTCTTGACGTCCATTTGCCATATTTCATAGTCATAATATGTGGCTATGGACAAGAGAATTCTTATAGACTTTAACATAGCAACAGGAGAAAAAGTTTCCTCATAGTCAACCCCTTCTCTCTAGGTGTAACCCTTTGCTGCAAGTCTAGCTTTGAAGGTTTGTACATTCCCAGCTGCATCTCTCTTTCTCTTATAGATCCATTTGCACCCTATGGGTTCTACCCCTTAAGGTAGATCTACAAGTTCCCATACAGAATTGGAGTACATTGACTTCATTTCAAGGTCCATGGCTTTGACCCATTGGTCCTTATCTACATCATTCATTGCCTGTCGATAAGACAATGGATCCTCAATGCCATCATCTGGTATAACGACAAATGTTTCAGTTAAACCCAAGTAGCGATCAGGTTGTGATACAACCCTCCCACTGCGTCAAGGCACTCTCAACGTTTGAGAAGGATGAGACGGACCTGAAGAACTAGCCCCTCCATCAACTCTTGTTGAAGGTCCAGCTTCATCAACAACTCTTGTTGATTGTTCAGTAGCTTATTCTAATACTAACTTACTACATGGTTTATGATCCCTCATGTGGTCTTCCTCTAAGAAAGTAGCATTTGTCGATACAAACACCTTATTTTCTTGTGGGTCGTAGAAAAGACCACCTCTCGTTTCTTTTGGGTAACCAAGAAATTGGCACAGCCTTGAACGACGTTCCAGCTTCTTAGGATTTGTCACAAGCACGTGTGCTGGACAACCCCAGATACGGAAGTGTCGTAAACTAGGTGTTTTAGAAACACTCTTCGAAGGAACATTGTTCAGGATGTGTACTGCATTCTCTACTGCATACCCCCAAAACGAGCTAGGCAACCGAGCATAACTCATCATTGAGCGAACCATGTCTAACAGGGTTATATTTATCCTTTCTGATACATCATTCTGCTGAGGTGTACCAGGGGCTGAGAGTTGTGACTGGATTCCATGTTCTATCATATAGTCTTGGAATCTCAGATCCATATACTCTCCACCTCGATCAGATCGAAGTTTTTAATAGTTTTCCCTAACAGGTTTTCAACCTCAACCTTAAACTCCTTGAACTTTTTCAAGGGCCTTAGATTTATGCCCCATTAGGTATAAGTAACCGTATCTCGAATAATCATCTATAAATGAGATGAAGTATTCGTACCCTCCTCGAGCCTTTACATTCATTGGACCATAAAGATCTGAATATATCAACTCTAAGGGCTTTTTGGCTCTGTAACCTTTTCCAGTAAAGGGTTTTTTGGTCATCTTGCCCTCGAGACAAGATTAACATGGAAATAGTGAATCATCTTCTAACTCATTTAGAAGTCCATTCTTTACCAAACGACCGATCCTATCGATGTTTATATGACCAAGTATTAAGTGCCAAAGATAGGTATTGTTACTACTAGGAGAAATACGTCGCCTTTTACTTTGAGTTTCAGCAGTTTTAAACAACTTGGTGTTCATGATTGCTTTACTCTTGATTGGTCTTAAAACATATAAATAATTTTCCAGCTTTGCTAAACAAATATGAACTCATTTTGATTCATTTACTGAAAAAGATATGGAGTAATCTTGTTCAAGCATTCAAGATATAGAAATTAAATTCTTTTTGATCATTGGAACAACATACACATTATCCAATAATATGTATTTATTCTTACTGAAAAATAATTTGATGTTCCCCACTGCAATAGCTGAGACGATCTCTCCTGTTCCTACTTTGAGAGTCATCTCACCAGCTTCAAGTTGTTGCCAGGAACTCATTCCTTTAAAGGAAGAACAAACATGGTTGGTGGCCCCTAAATCTAGTATATAGGTAGAATCATCATTCTCCACTAAGCATGTTTCTAAGACAAGTAAATCATATTTACAGTCTCTGATAATATTCCTTTTTGCTAGGCAGTGATTTGTGTCATATTCATTATGAAAATTTCTTAATGAATTAGAAATTGGGGAATGAAGACATTCCTTAGTTAAGACTAATCTTAGATCATCTATAACCAGAATCGTATTCAGGTTAGATTGTCACGTTAAGTTTGTTGGGTTAATTTTTCGTTATTAAGCAGTGAGATAATAGAGGAAGACATTGCTGAAATTAAATTAACAATGATCGTATTAGTTATCTTTGCCTTAATCCATCACACGAGCAAGCAATTGCATCCAATCCAATTAATTTAGCAAAACAAGCAATCATGGAACTCTAAGACTATTTATTTAGTTTTGCAATGATGTTTCAGAGGTTTAGAGCAACAACCATCGAAGGGTGATCAATTACTCCTCCTTTGAAATGAGACACTTCTCAACTAATTCTAATTCCGGAATAACTCATATTCCTATAGACATTAGCCAACGTTATTCGGTCAAGGATTTGTTAACACACTTAACTCATCCTCGTAAGTGTAACCCTCGCACTTTTAGATCCCAGAGGTGTGCACTAACAGGCTACCGAAGGGTGAGACAACTTTTGGTGATCAACCTAAGAGACCCTATCCTTTTCAGGAGTTCACGGTGTCCCGAATCCTATGATCAGGCCCTTCGAAGGGATGGTCGCTCCAGGACGACATGCAGGCGGATCATAAGAATCTCACGGTGTGACCTAGGGTTGGAGACCGAAGGATACGTTGACACTTGTCCCGCTCCCACTTACTATAGACATTTTCCCCATTCACCCTGATATTGACCCATGCAAACACTTTTCGAAGGGAGGCAGTGCCCAGGGCGACACGAAGCCCAACATGAATCTCACGTTGTAAATATAGGGACGTAGGAGCAAAACTTGATCTCGTTTTATAATTTTTCTCCCACCAAAATGTCCTACCATATGTTTTAAGGGTTATTTAATTTAGATAAATTCGGTTAAGTCAATCTATCTAAATCTAATCTCATTATAACTTTTATGATGACAATTTTACTGTAGTGTTCTAGGTGAATTAAACTCTTTTATCAGACCTAGCTACATCACATGCTAACATCACTATGATTATTTCAACTCAGGTAGCAGGTGTTCTGTAAACCGTCATCTTAAGTACCTCTAGCCATAGACAGAACTTCACTGGGAGAGTTCCCTTTTAACCATAGTAATGTAAAGTCTTTACTCTAAAGATCTAGGTGAATTAAACTCTTTTAATTGACCTAGCGACATTGCATGTTAACATTAAACTATGATTAATTCAACTAAGGTATTCCGAGTCAATTTCCCAGGTAGGAGGTGTTCCATAAACCGTCATCTTAAGTACCTCCAGCCTTGGACAGAACTTAACTGGTAGAGTTCCCTTATAATCATAGCAATGTAAAGTCTGTACTCTAAAGATCTACGTGAATTAAACTCTTTTTAATTGACCTAGCGACATTACATGCTAACATAACTGTGGTTAATTCAACTCAAATTTCGAGTCAGTTCCCAGGTAGGAGGTTAAACCGTCATCTTAAGTACCTCCAGCCTTAGACAGAACTTCATCGGTAGAGTTCCCTTATAACCAATAGTTATGATTTTCCTACTTAGTCATATTAAAACTATTTTAAAACTAAGCAAGACTTAATTCTAATCCTATTAGAATTAACATGATCTTAGGTCTAATTAATTTTAAACATTTTAAAATTAATTCATTTACCTATAATCATATGTTTGCATGCAATCTTTATTATAGGTTGACAGTTTCTAATCATTACTTTTATAACTCTTATAAATTTTAATGATTATCCCTATAATAAACTTTATATAGTTTAATTAATTAATAATCAAATTCAAATTAATCAATAAACCATAACATTTTCATTTCATGACTTAATATAAGAATAAATTAAACTATGGATGTGTCATGCATAATACTTCGAACAAGCCACGAAAACCACGAACCGAGCCATATTCTAGCTTAACCGGACCAAATCAGTCCCAGCCCAGCCAGATCGCGTGAACCGGACCGCCAAAATCAGCTTGAATCGTGCCTTCGTGAAATCCTAACGCCCATCGCAATCGTGACAGTGTCGAGACGCTTGCAAAGCAGCATCTCGACAATGCGGCTTCTTTTCACCGCCTTGGAATCGAGTTGAGACAGCGTCTCGACGCTGTTGCATCTAGAACACTTTCTGGGCAAAAACAGCAGCTGTTCTTCTCGGACTTACATAGGGTTTGATTTTTCATTAAATACTCAAAACACCGGGCCCTTACATGATCAAATCACATAAAAAAAAATCTATGGCCATAAAATTAACCTAACAGTCCAATGCAAACCATACATATATTATGCATTAATTAATCAACTAAACTTTTAAAGCAACACCTCCAATAATCCAACTTAAGTCAAGAATTTTTCAAAGCATAATACAAGTATTCATCAACTCAACCACTTCCAAAACATAACTCAAACACTTTCAAAACATAATAGAAGTATTTATCACCCTCTAAACTAACACAAACAACTTCAAGTCTTAAATATTAAGAAAATCTCATTCTACTAAGAAAATAGAAAGCTCATGAATCAAAATGTGTAATAACTTTGTTTACTTACGTAATGTACGTGAGTATGCTAACCTATCTCAACATTCCCACAATATTGCATAATGTCTTCGTGATGTAAAAATACTGATGCTTCCTTTCCCAAGATACGCTCGGGCATATTGATCGTTAGTGTATCTTCTTGTTGCATCGAAAGCATCGCGTATCTATTTAGGAGCCTAATGGTAACATGGACATCTGTATGTTTGCTTGATTGTACTATGGGCTTAGCTTTGGCAGGAGGCTCCTATAAAAAATATCAAGTCACTATATTTCTTTTAAAAAAATTATTTCAATCGAAAATAAAGATACCTCTTTGTCATCTACAGTAATAACAAGCCTGCGAGGCCATCCCACAAAATTACCGACCGCTTGATACAACGCTTGTAGTTCATCGTTCACAGGAATCGGTAATGCACAATCATCACCTATGACCATGTCCACCACAACTCGAACATTTTCGACTCCTAATGGAACTCCATGGATGGTTGCATTTTGTGAAGGCGACTCATACATTGTGCCTACGGCAACAATGTTATTCATAGAGCCCATCGCTAGGTGACAAGGTGTTCCAGCCTACAAAAGTTTAAAACGTCGAAGCTAAGTATATATATATATACAAAATTCCAACAAGGATAATAATAATTTACCTCTTTATTCTCAGGTATCTCACGAACGACATCTTTTCCTTTTGACTTTTTATGCGTGGCACTCGAAGCGTCGCTTTGTGGTTGCTTTCGTCGAGGGGCTTCGGTCTTGAAACTCGAAGCTTCGCTTTGTGGTTGCTGACTCAATTTTGACTTCTCTCTTGCAACATCTCTTGCAACATTGTAGTACACAGAGGGCGTTACGAACTCGCCCACTCCCCTTACACGCCCTCTGTGTTCTGGCGTGCCCAACGCTTCAGTTAAGATGTCCTTACCTTCATTCAATGTAGCTAATTCGTCCTATCATAAACATTTCAATAAGAATTTTTCAATTACTAAAGTATCACATAATCCAAAACTTCTTTCAAATATATATATATATATATAAACTTACAATTCGATTGACACGTGCTACAGTGACCTCATCGCAGTATTCTTTATTTTTTCCCTTTCGTGCTTCCTTCCATAGAATTGCACGATTGGAAGGATCGTCGATCAATTCCTGTAGAAACATACATATTATTAAAGGTATGAACAAATTTTCATAAGTCATTTACTTTAAATAGTCGTACTTACTAAGTCTTTGGCAAGATTTGCATATCCCTTACGAGAGATATGATGATTATACAAGCATCTCTCTCGTCTTTCTTTCTGAGCCTTACTTAACGCCTGTATATTTAATTTGAATGACAAAAACAACTAAGTGAATGCATGAATATTTAATTTACAAAATAATTTCACTAATCTAAAGTTTATTTACCTCCCACTCTGATGTTAGTCTACTACTAACAAATGTCTCCCAATCCTTTTGTTCAATGTGTGAATATTTGGAAGGAGGAGTTGCCAAGCGCTCTGGTTCATCTTTCAATGGATTGACATACTTCTGCGTTAGGTATGTCTTGAATGTTCGAAATTTCTAGACGCAGATTGAAGTATACTACTCTTGGACCTAGGGTCCACCACGAACAACATCTGCATAAAAAAATACCAAAGTAGTAAGCAAAACAAGTAAACTAAATAAGCTTTTCACTTCTATAGATCAATAAACTTTTTACCTCTATACAATAAAAAATTTTATCCTTCAGTTCCTTAGGCACATCCTTCCAGTTTTCGTATGTTATTGGGATTTGTTGTCTCACACAAACCCCTATGTAACTTTGCATCTGGTTAGCATTATCTCCAACAGCTTGACCTTGGTTGTTGTAAACAATCGTCAAGCGTTCTCCATTATTTCTAAGGCGTGCCAATCTATGCATTGTAGTAGGCCCTTGTCCTGACACCCGTGGTTGGATAAACACATTTCCTTCATAGCCACTACCACTGCTTTGTTCACTCATTGTAACAATCTGCAAGAAAGACACAAAACATACATTCATGAGATATATAAACTTAGAAGATCTATTAACTCATAAAAAATATAATAAATAAATGAATTTGAGATAGTACCATATTCAACACACTAGTTATCAACCCATATACCCTCACAATCATTTCTAGCATATGTTGATGACATTTCATCGTCATCCTGAAATACATCAAGATTAGGCATTCTTTCTAGGACCCCATAACCACAATCTTGGACAATATCTCCAACTTCATCTTCATAGAAATCTTCTTCAACTATTCTTTGAGGAGGTGTTAAAACCACTGACCAACGAGGATTTAGGGGATCTTTTACGTAAAATACTTGCTTGACTTGAGAGGCCAAAATAAATGAGTCTAATTTATGCCCAATGCGATTAAGATCTACAGTGGTAAACTCAAACTCGTCTATTTTAAGTCCATTATTGTTCTCAACCCAATCACATTTGAATAAAATAACAATTAAATCGTGATAATCAAGTTCCCATATTTCTTGTATGACACCATAAAATGTCATGTCCGACATGATAGGATTTTTGTCTTTAGCACTAGAAACTTGCATTGTATTTGCTGTTACCATAACTCCACTATTTTGGACATTCCTAATGTCATCACGTTTCTTTGCATGATATCAAATACCATTAATCACGTAACCAGCATATGTGGCGACATCTGGACGAGGCCCATGAGCTATCCATCTTAAAGATGATGGTATGGAGTTTCTTGGCACCTCAAGGGCAAGTGCAACTTGAGTTTTATATTTAAATGATTAGTTACTAACTCTGTATTGTAACTAAAAGAGTAGCGATTATGCTCGTCTTGAAGCCATTTTTTGTTTTTAGATTTACTGGGTTCTGGACAAAGTGTTCATGTGTTGCCTATTGGATTCGTTTAAATAACAAAGTTAGTAGATCATCAAATAATCAGAAAATTGTGTAAGGACTTAGATTAGTGTGCATACCCTACATATGGAAGCACGTCGTTTACATTTTGAAGAACAGAAAGATGAGCTTGATTTAATTGATCCTTACTCGGTCTGAAATAGGAAGCAACAGACAATGGTCTATCAATTTCTGGATTCTCTTTCCTTGTCGATGAGCGCAATCCAATACTTTCAATTCCAGAGATGAATTCAGAACAAAATTCTACGGCCTCTTCTACGATATAATTTTCTCCAATGCATCCTTCAGGACGATTTTTATTTCGTACATAACTTTTCAGTACTTTCATATATCGTTCAAAAGGATACATCCATCTCAAATACACTGGTCCACAAAATTCTACCTCTCTTACAAGATGCACCACAAGGTGCATCATTATTGTGAAGAATGCCGGTGGAAAATATTTCTCTAACAAGCATAATGTGACCACTATATCCTCTTGCAAGCCTTTTAACTTGGATGAATAAATTGTCTTACTACATATAGCATTGAAGAAGAAACATAGGCGAATAATTGCGAGTCTAACATGCTTTGGTAAAATGCCACGAATTGCCACAGGCAATAATTGTTGCATAAGAACGTGATGATCGTGCGACTTGAGTCCATAAACTTTTAAATCTGTGAGCGACACTAGATTTTGTATGTTGGATGAGTAGCCCTCAGGTACTTTAATTTCGGATAGTGTCTTACACAAGTTCAATTTTTCCATCCGCGATAGTGTATAACATGCTGGAGGTAAGAAGATCTTTTTCTCACCCAACTGAGGAGCCAATTCGGATCTAATGTTCAATTCAACCAAATCCAAACGAGTTTTTAATCCATCTTTTGTTTTGCAAGGAATATCAAGTAGCGTACCAATAATATTTGCACAAACATTATTTTCGATGTGCATCACATCTAAACAATGTCGCACATGAAAATATTTCCAATATTCTAACTCAAAGAAAATGGACTTCTTCTTCCAATAACTACTTGCAATATGTCCATTATTTTTTTCCTTTCCTGCTTTCTTACCAAATGAATATCTGAATTCGCTTGTTTTTGCAAAAATTTCCTCTCCATTTAATGGTTTGGGAGCGAAACCCAATTCTTGTTCGCCATTGAAATGTTTCTTTTGCTTTCTAAATGGATTGTTATGGGGTAAAAACTTTCGATGCCCAAGATACGCCATCTTTTTTCCTTTAGGCAAATAAGTAGATGTAGTTTTCTCCCCACAAATTGGACATGCATGATATCCTTTTACTGTACAACCACTCAAATTGCCATACGCAGGAAAATCATTAATAGTCCACAATAAAATAGCTTTGAGAGTGAAAATTTTTTCTTCATGTATGTCATAACATTCTACACCCTCATTCCAAAGCATTTTCAAATCGTCAACTAGTGGAGCTAAATAAACATCAATGTCATTTCCTGGTTGTTTGGGGCCAGATATTAATGCAGTTAACATAAAAAATTTTCGTTTCATGCACAACCATGGAGGTAGATTATACGTCACCAACATAACTGGCCAACAACTATATCTACTACTAAGATCACCATGTGGATTGACACCATCTGTAGAAAGAGCCAGACGAAGATTTCTAGGTTCTGAACCAAACTCTGGCCACAAATTGTCTACATGTTTCCACGATAGTGCATCCGCAGGATGTCGTAAGTGTCCATCACTTTCTCGTTTTTTGGCATGCCACTTCAACAAATTCGATATTTCTTTACTTCGAAACATTCGTTGAAATCTTGGAACAGGTGAGAAATACCACATAACTTTTGCTGGAACATTTTTCATCACATGGTTCGAATTTTTTCGAAGCTTCCATCTTGATGTTCCGCATATAGGGCATACTTCTGCATCAGACAGTTCCTTTCTAAACAAACAACAATCATTAATACACGCATGTATCTTCTCATACTTCATTCCAAGAGTACACAAAGTCTTTTTTGCTTGATATGTTGAAGTTGGAATTTCATTAGGACTTGGTAAGATGACACGGAGTATTGTCAATAACTCAGTGAAACTTTTATCGCTCCATCCAAATTTTGCCTTTAAATTATAAAATTTTACCAAAGTAGATATCTTGGTAAAATTCTTACAATCCGGATATAATGGTTTCTTGGAATCTTCTAATATCTTCTCAAAAACCTTAGATTTGTCATTAAAATAATCATGTGCAGCCTCAAACATTCCTATTGTGTCCTCAACATCATCGTCATCTTCAACTTCAACTTTTCCATTAATAGACGCATTTCCATTGTCTTCCTTATTCGATGGTGATTCACCATGCCAAATCCATGTCTTATAGCTTTGATCGATACCATGAACAAACAAGTGGTGTCTTACTATATTCACATTTTGAAACTTTACATTCACACACTTCAAACATGGACAACGAATGATATTCGGTCTATTCGAATGTCGTAATCCATTTTCAATAAACATCTCAACTCCGAAGCTATATTCTTCTGACATTCGACTTTTTGTCATCCACGACTTATCCATTACTATAATTTTGTTGCTTGAGAGGTTAATCTACAAAGAAGAACAATTATTACTTAAACTTGTGTACTTTTTAGGCCATTAAGAAGAAAATGAGTGAAATTTGAACTACTAACGAGTTCCTTGTTCACTCAAGTCCACCATCTTGACAATAAAAGTCAACATCATGATATAACATCTCAATTGCAAGAGATAACTCAACAAACCATTACAAAGCATCACTTAAGTATCCATCAACTTCCCAATAAATCCAACTAAAAACATAAACTCACAAACACCTTCAAACCATAACACAAGTATTTCTCAACCCCCCCCCCCCCCAACTCAACTAAACTTATAAACCAACATAAACAAACAATTTCAAACCATAAATAAGTATTTCTCAACCCTCAACTTAACTAAATTTACAAACTAACACCAACAATTTCAAAATTTAATTCAAGTATTTATCAACTTCCACCTAAACTCAACTAAAACAACCAACTTTAAAATCCTAATTAAAGCATTTCTCAACTTTTCCTCCACTAAACTCAAGTAAAATAACGAATTATAACAAACAATTTCAAGAGATATCTTAAGTATCAATCAACTTCCCATAAAACTAAACGAAACTCATAAACTCAAACAAACCATTTCAAAGCATGACTTAAGTATCCATCAAATTCCCAATAAATCGAACTAAAACATAAACTCACAAACACCTTCAAACCATAACACAAGTATTTCTCACCCCAACATAAACAAACAATTTCAAACCATAAATACGTATTTCTCAATCCTCAAGTTAACTAAATTTACAAACTAACACCAACAATTTCAAAATTTAATTCAAGTATTTATCAACTTCCACCTAAACTCAACTAAAACAACCAACTTTAAAATCCTAATTAAAGCATTTCTCAACTTTTCCTCCACTAAACTCAAGTAAAATAACGAATTATAACAAACAATTTCAAGAGATATCTTAAGTATCAATCAACTTCCCATAAAACTAAACGAAACTCATAAACTCAAACAAACCATTTCAAAGCATGACTTAAGTATCCATCAAATTCCCAATAAATCGAACTAATTTCGAGATCCATGGCTTTGATCCACTGGTCCTTATCAACATCATCCATTGTCTGATTAAAGGACAATGGATCCTCTATACCATCATCAGATATGATGGTTTGAGTTTCTGTTAAACCCATGTAGCGGTCGGGTTGTATTATAACTCTCCCACTACGTCGAGGCTCTCCCACTATTTGAGATGGATGTGTTTGATCAACAACTTTTGATGGACCAGCTTGATCTACAACTTTTGTAGATTCTTTTGTAGTTTTTCTTGAAATCTCATCTAATACTAGTTTACTGCGAGGTCGATGATATTTTATGTGATCTTCCTCAAGGAATGTAGCATTTGTCGATACAATCACTTTATTATCCTGAGGATCGTAAAATAGAACACCTTTCGTTTCTTTAGGATATCCTACAAATAGGCACAGTTTTGAAAGTCGTTCCAATTTCTTTGGGTTTTGCACCAACACATATGTCGGGCATCCCCAAATTCTGAAGTGACGTAAACTACCTTTACGCCCTCTCCACAGCTCGTAGGGTGTTTCAAAAACACCTTTAGAGGGAACCATGTTCAAAATGTATACGACAGTCTCAACTGCATATCCCCAGAACGAATCAGGCAACTGAGCATAGCTCATCATTGATCGAACCATGTCTAACAAAGTTTGGTTTCTCCTCTCTGATACACCATTTTGTTATGGTGTAGCAGGGGCTGAGAGTTGGGACGTAATTCCATGTTCTATCAAATAGTCTTGGAATTGTAGGTCCATATATTCTCCACATCGATCTGATCATAGTGTTTTAATCGTTTTACCTAAGTGGTTCTCAACCTCGGTCTTGTACTCTTTGATCTTTTCAAGAGCTTCAGACTTGTGATGCATTAGGTAAAGGTAGCCATACCTTGAATAATGATCAATGAAACTGACAAAATATTCATACCCTCCTCGTGCTTTGACATTCATAGGACCACAGAGATCCGAATGCACGAGTTCTAAAGGTTCTTTGGCCCTATAACCTTTTTCCGAAAAAGGTCGTTTGATCATTTTTCCCTCGAGGCAGGACTCCACATGGTGGTAACGAGTCATCTTCTAACTGATTTAGTAGTCCACTCTTTACCAATCTATCAATCCTATTGCGATTTATGTGGCCTAATCTCAAGTGCCAAAGATAGGTATTAGGAGAAACTTTTTGCCTTTTGTTTTGAGTTTCCGCTACTTTGGACATTTCCATATTAAAAATAGCTTTAACTTGAATTGGCCTTGACACGTATAAGTTGCTTTCAAGTTTTGCAGAACATATATGCATACCTCTTTTGTTAACAAACACTTCATTAATATCAAAAGATACTTGGTATTCATGTTCAATCAAACAAGAGATAGAAATTAAGTTCCTTTTTATATCGGGAACGTACAAGACATTTTCAAGTAATAAAAATCTATCTCCAAAAGACAACTTGAGAGTTCCTGGAGCTCTGGCTGAGATGACCTCTCCAGTTCCAACTCTGAGAGTTACTTCGCCATCTGCCAGCATATGCCAGGAACTAATTTCCTGTAAAGAAGAGCATACATGGTTAGTCGCTCTTGAATCTAATATCCAGGCAGAGCTATCTTGCTCAACAAAACATGTTTCGATAACGAGCAAATCAAATTTACCTTGTTTTTCCTTTTCAGCCTTCTTTTCCGCAAGGTACTTAGGACAATTGCGTTCCCAATGTCCATCTACATTACAATGGAAACATTTTCCTTTATCTGCAACTTTAGTTTTTGCCTTGCTTCCCATTAGAGCTTTTCCTTTCCCTTTTTCCTTCTTTTTCTTCATCTGAATACTCTTATTCTTAGAAGTGGAAGGTTCAGACTTGGTTCCTGAAGATGATCCTTTTTGGAACCTCTTGGTGGTAGCAACGTTTGCTTCCCCTTCTTATGCCCTCTTGGTGAGACTTTGGTAGGTCTGGAGCTCGTTTAGCAAAGTAGTCAAGTTAAAGTCTATTTTTTTCATGACAGCGTTTGTCCTGAACTGAATGAAGCTCTTCGGAAGAGACTCCATTATGAAACTAACTTGACTACCCTCGCCAATGGTAGCACCGTTTACTTCAGCGATATTAAACTGAACCATCATGTTCAAAACATGTTCCCTAACAGAAGCACCTTCTATCATTCGGGAATTGTAAACATTCTTGAGAGCTTCGTGTCTAGTTTGTGAGGATCGTTATCCAAACATACCTTGCAACGAAGTCATGATCTCCCTTGAGGTGACCATCCTCTCGTGCTTTTTCGACAAGACATCTGAAATGCTTGCTAAGATATAGACTATTGCTTTTTCATTTGCGCGTCCATTTCTCACATGTTTCCCGAACAATTCGGTTTGTTGACGAGCCAGGGTCAGGTGGACACTCTTCGGTAAGGACAAATCTAAGATCCTCGATTACTAGTATGGTATTCAAATTAGACTTCCAAGTTCCATAATTATTCCCGTTAAGCTTATCCGTAGTGAGTAATTAAACTAGTGAGCTAGACATGCTGAAAAATTAAACAAAGCTATTAGTAATTTGCTTATTAACCATTTTTGATAAAATCCAATCAGGTTTTAGCAAAAGTAATAATGTACCCAAGATTATTATTTTGCAACAACACTTTAGTGAGTTAGAGCAACCGCTACCGAGGGGCAGTCAATTACTCCTTCACTAAACCAAGATGTTCTTGACTAAATACTAATTCCAAAATAACTCTTATTCCTATAGTGGTTTAGTTATCGTTACATTTGGTCAGGAATATACTAACACTTAGTAACCCTTGTAAGTGTAACCCGCCGTTTTAAGATTACAGAGAACGGCCCCAACAATTCTACCGAATGGAAAAGCTAATGTTGGAAATGGTCCTAAGTAATCCTATCCATTTCTGGAGTTTGCGTTGTTCCGATCTCCATGTTACAACCCTTCGAATGGTTAGTAGCTCCAGGGCATTCAAGCAGGCGCAACATGGAAATCTCACGATGCAACCTAACAGAGGAGACCGCAGGATGTGTTGACACACTTCCTTCACTCACTTACTATAAATACTTTCTCCATTCACCTTGTTATTGATTTATGCAAACACCTTCCGAATGGAGCAGTTGAGGTATAATCAACACAAGGCCAAGCATAAATCTCACGTTGTGAACTAAATGGAGAACGTGAGAAGGAAATGGATTTGATATATCTCTCCCCTCCCACTCAGTTTTTTAAATGGTTTTGGGTATACTTATACTTAGGCGAATTCCGGCTAATTGAATAACCCTAAGTCTAAGTTCATTTAATCTTACGATGTCTAGGTGATAACGATTAAAACCTCACAACACACACGTGCATGCTCATAAAACTGGATTAACTTTAACTCAAGAACCGACTCGATGCCCAAGTAGGAGGTGTTCCGTAAACCGTCAACTTAAATACCTCCAGCCTTCGACAACATCTTGTCGGGTGAGTTCTCTTGTAACCTATGTTTTACAAGCTTATCGACCTATTTGAATCTAATTGAAATCGATCGAGAATTTGGATTCAATTTAACCCTAAGTGAGCATGCACCTTTTCTTTGTTATAGATTTTAAATTTCTAAGTGATTTATAACAATTATAAATCTAATCTATAACATTCTTTCCTTTTGAGAATATAACTCTTATAAACAAAAAACTAAGGAAATTTCATGCTTCATGCTAGGTTAATTATATCTTTAATATATAACTTTTATATATCAATTAATCAATTTTAAATTAACCATTCAAGCATGAATCTCCCTAAATTAATACAACACTTATATCAATTAATCATGAAATTTCCCTCATGCATTTGATATAATTAATAACACTTATTAAAAATAAATAAATGCATGTCCATGCTTTCCTATGGTGGGATTTTAAAACTATATGGCATGCTCATAATGCACATACAATTAATCTAATTAAATCATACATTCTCAATGCATAAAGAAATTAAATTCAAGCTAAAATGGATTGGTTTGGCAATTTAAAACAAGCAATTTAACTAATTATTACAATAATTGTCACACCCCCTCCCGGACCACCTGCTAGCTTAGCCCGAAAGACGGCGTGAAGCCAACAGACATCGTCACCTCTAACGATCCCTGTTGACCCTACTGAAACATTGAACCTGATAAACATACTAATCATAGATATAAAACATTCTATATGAGACACCACACAGCAGAATCCACGGAAACCTTTCAACATACACATGGTGCAGCCCTGACATAACCTGGTTTGGAAAGTAACTTGATATAGATATCACGACCAAAACATATACAACTAGGGTTATACATCCACGACCCCTAGGACGATATTATACAACCCTTACAAAACATTTACAATATGAATGGACTCAATATACAACTCCAACCACGTACTGGAGCTTGATCTAGAACTTTCAGCAGACGTTGGCAGTGTATCAGGCACCGGGAGCTCGATCTCTACCTGAAAGTGGAAAAACATTTTGAAAGGATGAGCTACGAAGCCCAGTGAGTGACAAACTTTAAAACTCTAAATCCGAAAGTCAAACATGTGATAAACCTTTAAACGTATAAATATGCTCAATCAAAGCGTTTAACATAAACGTGTAATGAAAAAGGCTTGCTAAAATAACTCGCAAGTTCGTCATTAAAAATGTAGCAAGGCATATCAAGTACATCAAACGTTTTAACTAACATGACCGATCTACGTTGTGTAGGGCACGCCCAGTACAACCAACGTTTACTAGTCCTACGATGTAGTGGGGCCCGCCCAGCACTCCCATCGTCTTTGTCGTAGTGGGGCCCGCCCAGCACTCACGACAGTATCGTTGTCACGGAGTACACTCAACGTCGACAACGGAATATAACCTGTGTGCACACGGTACCATATAGCCTCGGGCTGAATATCTCAGTCATGTAGTCAATAGAAATCTCAGAAAATCACATGAAAACATTAAAACATGCCTGCTTATCGTTATCTTTCGTAAAACTTAAACTTACTCAGCTTGCTCGTGAAAAACTGAAAATCGTTTAGAAGTACTTGCTAATCCATACTTTACTTTAAAAGATATCGTTTCAGCTACTTTTCATAAAGACATTAGACATGTGCTCGTATATAAACCACATTAGAAAATCTAATCTCAAAACTCATGCTTGAAACCGTTCATAAAAATCATATATCATTCATGGTAAAGCATATAAAACGTCTAAACATGAACAACCGTTGGAAACAATTTTCGAAATTCATTTTGTCACTCACAGTCTTATCTAGTTCCCCGGTTTGTAGACTCGACCTACTTCCTCTTGGCCTGTCAAATAACCAAAACCGAGCATTAGAACCATAGATAGCTTTGTCTTTCCATGCTCATGAATTTTTAAACAATTGGATTAAGAATCACATTCACATTCTACTTTTCCAGATTTTCCAGATTCTATACCCTAACTTCCAACACCCACAACTTCCTCAATACTGAACCCAAATTAATGAAATACACATCAAAATCTTCATTTTCGAACACTCTACAACTTACCTGAAGAAATGAAAATGCGATTCCCAACCGATTTGTCCAGAAATGCCCCGAAATCAGACAACACAGATTCGAGCTTCTCTGTTACCCTTTATCTTAATCCTGCAATTAAACCTACTTCAAGTCATTTTTGGCTCACGAATTCTTCCTGAAAGTTGTAGATAATTGAATAAGCTTTCCAACCATACCAAATAGAGCTTCGGATTCAACTTTTACACCCCATAATGCTCAAAACATCAGAGAAAACCAGAGATCCTCCTGCTTTGCTCGAAAATCCTGTGCTCTGTTTTCCATTCCAAAAACCATCAACTTCTCATACGATTTAGGTCAAGCTTCCTTCATGCAATTTTTTAGAAAATGAACTAACTTTCAAGAAAATCAAACCTCACCTCTTGATTCCTTCTGTGTAGCTCAAACCGAACAAAAAACCAGAGGTTGACAGGTTGCACCCAGATTCTGCAATGGCTGGCTTTGCATGAACTTTTTCCTATCTTCTTCAACCTCAAACCACGAAATTCTTCTTCTCCTTCTTCCTTCACTCTCTCCTTAAAGTGCTCTGAAAGTTTCAATGGAAAAGGATGAGAAATGAGATGGAAATGGGCTGAAAAAGAGTTTAGTCGGTGGTGGGTTTTTGAGCTGTCCATTTCCACTTCCTTTCTTTTCTTTTTTTTTTTTTTCTTTGCTGATTTCTTTTCTCTTTTTTTTTTTTCTTTTCCTTCCATTTTCCTTTTCCTTTTCCTTTTCTTTTCTTTCCTTTCTTCTTTTAACTTAGTAATCCCAACAAGAGATGACAAGAGAAAATGATCCTAGAGAAGTCTCGGGTTTACAATAATAATCATTAAAATAAGCTTGTAACGATCCGAGCTTCACGAATGATGTGGAATTTTCCTACCGCAAGCGCACGGGTCAAGTAATAATAAAGTGATCGTAAAGTCGAGTGTCGTCCTCTGGATTGGATTTTTAAGTTAAATCAATTACCATGAATATTCTTGTTCAATTTTATTTAGGGACCAAAAATTAGTGAATGAAAGGGAACTAGATCAATGCAAACACACAATGGAGATTCAATTGAAAGAACACTTAGGGAATTGATTTCGCCAACTTAGTCTAGAATTGATTTTAGGGAATGAGTTATCACGCACAATGGAATTATGAGCCTAAGAACCTTTAATCACAACTACCTCTCCCGAGTATAATTGATTCTCATGCAAATTAACCAACTTGATATCCCTATCTAAGTTTACACTACAACAAAGTATAGTTTTAATGTCGGACAAAAAATAGGCGCGGAGGCTTTAATGTCGGACAAAAAAACGCGTGGGCTTTTTAATGTCGGATGCACAGTTTTTAAACTTTTCAAACTTTTAATGTCGGGCAATGCCCGACATCAAAAAGTAGCTTTTAATGTCGGGCATTGCCCGACATTAAAAGTTTTTTTTTATTATTTTTTTTTAATTTTTAAAAACAGTAAAAATTAAATAGCTTTCTCTCTCCCCGACAACAGCACGCGTCTTCTGCCCTAACTTTCTCTCTGCTCGAAAACGAAAACAAAAACCCACAAAATCTTCCCTCATCAACGGCAGCTTCCTCCCTCATCGACGGCAAACTTCCTCCCTCCTCGACGGCGAGCTAACGGACGACGACTGATTCTCTCCGACGGCGACCGGTGGCGACCATTTATCGCGTGAGTGGGTATTTTTTCTTCTACTTTTCTCGACCGACAGCGACCACTTCTTTCCTCATCGCCAGCAGATCTAGCAACTTTTCTCCAACATTTCAGATCTAGCAACTTTTCTCGAACTTCTTCCATCATCGATGGCCAGCATTTCAGATCTGTGGAGAGTTTCAGATCTGTGAGATCAAACTCAAAGACCGTCGACCAGGCGTTTTCGTGAGCTCAAACTCATCTCCAGCAAGTGGGTTTTCTCCAAACTTACAGACCGTCGGCCAGCACTTCTTCGTGGGTTCCAGATCTTTGTTTTTGGGTAACAAATCAGTGGTGTTCGTCACTGTTCGTGGGTAGATCTGAGGTGGTCGTGGTCGTGGGTAGCAAATCCGACACCGAATTTTTAAGATTTGAGTGATATTACTTGGTAAAAGTTTTTGCTTCTTTTTAATTTTATAAAAATGTAGAGCTAAATTTAATTGATTAGTTGCTTAGGTTTATTTTTGTCTCGGATTGGATGATGGATTGAAAAGATTGTTGGAAAATAGTTGAGAAATTATCATGTTGAAATTGTTGGTGTTAGTTTATAAATTTAGTTCCTTTTTGCTCTATAATGTTGATAGTTGCTATAATGTTGTTCCTTTTTACTAAAACTAAAGAAAGGTAGTTTTCAAATACTTGTTTTTGTTTGGGAATGTAAACTTTTTACTTAAACTAAAGAAAGGTAGTTGCTATAATGTTGATTTTTTGTTAGGGAATCATCAAAGAAAAGTTGGACATTTTCTCTTTTTTATTTCTTTCTTTCCACAATCTTTTTTCTTTTTTCCTTAAGAATTCTTCTCACTTTCTATTACAAAATATAGCCCATAAGAAATCAATATCTAACTAGAAAAGTTTGGATAAACTAACTTACATCACAAACTTATATGTAAAGATCTTCTATAATGTATTTTGAACATATTGATAGGCAGGGCATACTCAATCACTCATGAAAATTTAATTTTATGATTACTTAAACAAAGATGTATATGGTTTGAAGGTGTTTGTGAGTTTATGTTTTAGTTGGATTTATTGAGAAGTTGATGGATACTTAAGTCATGCTTTGAAATGATTTGTTTGAGTTTATGGTTTTTGTTTAGTTTTTTGGGAAGTTGATTGATACTTAAGATATCTCTTGAAATTGTTTGTTATAATTCGTTATTTTACTTGAGTTTAGTGGAGGAAAAGTCGAGAAATGCTTTAATTAGGATTTTAAAGTTGGTTGTTTAGTTTATGGTTTTAGTTGAGTTTAGGTGGAAGTTGATAAATACTTGAATTAAATTTTGAAATTGTTGGTGTTAGTTTGTAAATTTAGTTAACTTGAGGATGTACTTCAATTCGGTCTGGGAACTTGTAGAGCAACCGGATGGGGTAAAACCTATTGGTTGCAAATGGATCTACAAAAGAAAACGAGACCTAGCCAGTAAGGTTCAAACCTTTAAGGGTCGACTTGTGGCAAAGGGTTTTACCCAGCGGGAAGGAGTGGATTTTGAAGAAACTTTTTCCCCTGTTGCCATGCTTAAATCGATTTGAATACTCTTATCCATTGCCACATATTATGATTATGAAATATGGAAAATGGATGTCAAGACAACCTTTTTGAACGACAATCTTGAAGAGACTATCTATATGGCTCAACCAGAGGGATTCATAGTCCAGGGTGATGAGCAAAAGGTTTGGAAACCTAAACGATCCATTTATGGATTAAAACAAGCATCAAGATCCTGGAATATACGTTTTGACACTACGATCAAAACGTATGGCTTTGAGCAGAATGTTGACGAACCTTGTGTTTACAAGAAAATCGTCAAATCCACTGTAGCTTTTCTAGTTCTATACGTAGATGATATCCTACTTATTGGAAATAATGTAGGATTCTTGACTGACGTAAAACAATGGCTAGCGACTAAATTCCAAATGAAAGATTTGGGTGAGGCTCAATTTGTTCTGGGCATTCAAATCATTAGAAATAGAAAGAACAAAATGCTAGCACTGTCTCAAGCATCATATATCGACAAAATGTCGGTACGATATTCGATGCAGAACTCCAAGAAAGGGTTATTACCTTTTAGGCACGAGGTTCACCTGTCAAAGGAACAAAGTCCTAAGACACCTCAAGAAGTTGAGGAAATGAGACGTATTCCCTATGCATCAGCAGTTGGTAGTTTGATGTATGCATGCTATGTACCAGACCCGACATATGCTATGTCGTAGGAATAGTCAGCAGATATCAGTCTAATCCTGGACATGTGCATTGGACTGCCGTTAAAAACATCCTTAAGTATCTAAGGAGAACTAGGGATTATTTGCTCGTGTATGGAGCTAAGGATCTGATCCTTACAGGATACACTGACTCAGATTTTCAGACCGATATAGATTCAAAAAAATCAACATCGAGATCTGTGTTTACTCTAAATGGAGGAGCAGTAGTATGGAGGAGTATTCAGCAAGGTTGTATTGCTGACTCTACCATGGAAGCAAAGTACGTAGCCGCCTGGGAAGCAGCAACAGAGGCAGTATGGCTAACAAAATTCCTAACAGAGTTTGAAATTGTTCCAAATATGCAACTACCTATCACCCTCTATTGTGATAATAGTGGAGCAGTTGCAAACTCTAAGGAACCTCGAAGTCACAAGCGAGGAAAGCATATTGAGCGCAAATATCATCTCATCAGGGAGATCATGCAACGAGGAGATGTGATCGTCACGTAGATTGCTTCGGAGCACAACATGGCTGATCCGTTTACAAAACCCCTCACGCCTAAAGTTTTTTAGGGTCACCTAGTTAATCTAGGTTTACGAGTTTTGTTAGATGATAACTGTCCGAAAGGTAGTTATTTAGGCCTTAATTCTATAGGGATTTGTTTGTCTTTTGTGCTTAATAGGGTTGGTTTTAGATATATATTATATGTTTTAACCCATTTGGAAGAATGGAAGCTTTGGAAATTATTTTGTGCAGAATGCATTGCTGAGCGACTGGAGGGAGCAAAGTCTGTGCTGCAGCAAAGCTGGGAGCAAAACTGCCAACTCAAAGCTCGTTAGCCAAGTTGACAAACCGACTTCTGTTGAGTTATTTTCGGGATAAAGGAGCAAGGAGAGCCATACACGTGTCTAGGTCAACCTAATTCAAGCTTTCCTCAACTCTATAAAAGGAGGTAGCCGCCCAAGTCAAATTCATTCCACCTTTTGGGAGAGAACATTCCATTCATGGAAAGTTACTTCCATCTTTTGTAGCCGAATAGAGGAGAGATTGGAGGCCATCAAGGAGACCATCGATTGCAAGCTGTTCAAGGAATTAATCTTTTCTTGTTTTATCTTGTAGTCATGGATATGCTTACTCAGATTGTAATTTGTGTTTCCATGCATCTTATGAACTAAGTAGCTTAGGCGTTGGTTAGGAACAATGTGATTGTTGTGCTTAATTCTAGTAATAATTATTGATTGATGCATCTTGATTAATTGTTGTGTTCATTTCTATTTTATGCTCGCCTGGCCAGCCGGTATGAATATCTTTCTCTAGTTTCAGGGATGATTTAGGGAGTGTGTGGCGATTAATCACACTAGATCATTGTGTATTGGTGAACGCCAGTGACTGAGCTAGGGATAGTCAGTTGCCTAGTGCTTGATCGGTAGTACTTCATTGGGGTTGAAACAAATTCCAAAAGATCCGGAGTTCCGGGAGGAATCTGCTAATAAGAATGCGAGAGTTTTGCATGATCAATAATATTGCTAGAGCATCTTTTAAAACAATTACTAAATCCTGACCAGCTCCTGTTTCTAATCTGTCTGCCTATTTGATTATTTTATGTTCTGTCATTTATTTTGCTTCAGCATTATTCTTATAAAAACCAATCATTTTTACCATCTCTGAAACCATTAAAGAGTTATATAAAATAGATAAAGTGGAAACTAGTTCAGGCCTTGGATTGATAATACTTATTACTTGCTGCGGACTGTGTATACTTGCAAAGAGTTCTAGAGTGTTTTATACCATATTTTTACTCACTCTAGGAACCCAACAAGTTTTTGGCGCCGTTGTCGGGGACTTGAATAAGTTTTTATCTGATCTGTTTTGTGTATATGTTTTAGTGGTTTGGTGTTAGAACTTTTTGATTGTTTCTTTTGTTTTTGCAGGCGTGAGTTTGGTGCATGAGCGATCCACCTGGGGTAAGGTTCGAGCTTGATCCAGAAATCGAGAGGAGATTCAGGAGAAGAAGGAGAGAGTAGCGCAAGAACCAGGACCAAATGGATAACGTGCCGCGTCTCCCGCACGGTCTTGAAGATCCAGCAGACCCCCAGAATCGTTTGCTGCAGCAAAATCCGCCGCTGGAGCAAAATGAGCAGCAGAATAATCAGGCTGAGAATCCTATCTTAGTAGCGAACGATAGGACCAGAGCCATTCGAGCATATGCTTTTCCAATGTTTGATGAGTTAAATCCAGGGATTGCACGTCCTCAAATTCAAGCAGCAAATTTTGAAATGAAACTGGTAATGTTTCAGATGTTGCAAACCGTGGGGCAATTCCATGGTTTGTCATCTGAAGATCCTCATTTACATCTTAAGTCTTTCCTAGGAGTTGATTCTTTTGTAATTCAAGGAGTGCCTAGGGATGCCCTTAGATTAACTTTGTTCCCGTATTCTCTTAGAGATGGAGCACAGGCATGGTTAAATTCTTTTGCTCCAGGATCAATTAGGACATGAAATGAGTTAGCTGAAAAATTTTTGAGTAAATATTTCCCACCAAATAGGAATGGTAAATTAAGGAGTGAAATAGTAGGGTTTAGGCAACTTGAAGATGAGACTTTTAGTGAGGCTTGGGAGAGATTTAAGGAGCTTTTGTGAAAGTGTCCCCACCATGGTTTACCTCATTGCGTCCAAATGGAAACATTTTACAATGGGTTAAATGGAGCAACCCAAGGTATGGTTGATGTTTCGGCTGGAGGGGCCCTTTTGGCAAAAAATTTTAATGAAGAATATGAAATTTTAGAAAGAATATCTATTAATAGTTGCCAGTGGTCGGATGTTAGAGGCACAAATAAAAAGGTTAAGAGTGTGTTAGAGGTTGATGGTGTGTCCACCATTAGGGCTGATCATGCAATGATTGCTAACGCTCTTAAGAATGTGACAGTGATTAGTCATCAGCAGCCACCAGCTGTGGAGCCTGCTGCAGTGGTGAACCAAGTCACAGAGGAAGCATGTGTCTATTGTGGTGAAGATCACAACTACGAGTTTTGCCCCAGTAACCCAGCTTCTGTGTTTTTTGTAGGTAATCAGAGGAATAACCCTTATTCTAACTTTTATAATCCAGATTGGCGTAACCACCCCAACTTCTCATGGGGAGGACAAGGAAGTAATGTGAAAACGTAACAAAAGGTGAACCAGCCGGGATTTGCTAAAGCGCAGGTATTGCCCCAGCAAAATAAGCAAACTTCGCCCCAGCAAAATTCGGGGAGTTCTCTTGAGGCAATGATGAAAGAATTTATGGCTCGTACAGATGCCGCAATTCAAAGTAATCAAGCTTCAATGAGAGCCTTGGAATTGCAAGTGGGTCAGCTAGCTAATGAGCTGAAGGCAAGGCCTCAAGGGAAACTTCCTTCAGATACTGAACACCCTAGAAGGGAAGGTAAGGAGCAGGTAAAGGCAGTGACTCTTTGGAGTGGTAAGCCATTGGAAGAAAGAATAGAGCCTAGTAAGACCCAAGTTGTAGGAAAAAATGGTGATAAAAATGTTGTTGTTGAGAAAGAGTTGGAGACTGGTCAGGGTGCTGGAGGCAGCAATAAAGATGCTGGAGCATCTGGTTCTGTTCCAGATGTGGAACCACCTTCTGTGCCGCCCCCACCTTATGTACCACCTCTACCTTTTCCACAAAGGCAAAGGCCTAAGAATCAGGATGGTCAATTTAAAAAGTTTTTAGAGATTCTTAAGCAATTGCATATAAATATCCCTTTAGTAGAAGCTATTGAGCAAATGCCTAATTATGCTAAATTTCTTAAGGATATTTTAACTAAAAAGAAGAGGTTATGTGAGTTTGAAACTGTATCCCTTACTGAGGAATGTAGTGCTATTCTTAAGAATGGGCTACCACCCAAGGCTAAGGATCCAGGATCATTTACTATACCTGTGTCTATAGGTGGAAAAGAGTTAGGTAGAGCACTCTGTGATTTAGGTGCGAGCATTAACCTTATGCCTCTTTCGGTCTATCGAAAGCTAGGTATTGGTGAAGCTAGGCCTACTACAGTCACACTCCAATTAGCTGATAGGTCTATCACATATCCAGAGGGTAAAATTGAGGATTTCTTAGTAAAAGTAGATATATTCATATTTCCTGTTGATTTTATTATTTTAGACTATGAGGCTGATAAAGATGTCCCAATTATCCTAGGTCGTCAATTTTTTGCTACTGGTAGGGCGTTAATAGATGTTCAGAAAGGGGAATTAACAATGAGAGTCTGTAATGAGGAGGTGAAATTTAATGTGTTTAAGGCCATGAAGTATCCAGACGAAATGGAAGATTGCTCTTTCATTAGGATTCTAGAGAACACAATTGTTGAGACAACAATACAGGATTCGGCTGATAAACATTTGGAAGATCATGGAGAGGTTAGTGTAGAGGATTTAGAAGTTTGTTCTTTAGAAAGAAAAAATGAAAAAGTGGTGTTTAGGTGTGAGGATGTTTTTGAGTCTTTAGATTTAGATCAAAGGAAGGCTCCTCCTATTAAGCCATCCCTGATTGAGGCACCTACTTTAGATTTGAAGCCCTTGCCGGATCATCTAAAGTATGTGTATCTTGGGAAAGGTGAGACGTTGCCCATTATTGTTGCATCAGATTTAATGCCAGAGCATGAAGAGGCCTTAATAAAATTGCTGCAGCAATACCACAAGGCTATTAGTTGGACACTGGCCGAAATTCAGGGAATTAGCCCATCTTTTTGTATGCACAAAATCACTCTAGAGGAGGGATCCTCTAGGAGTATTGAGCAACAGAGAAGGCTTAACCCTCCAATGAAAGAGGTTGTTAAAAAGGAGGTGATTAAATGGTTGGATGCTGGCATCATTTATCCAATTGCAGACAGCAATTGGGTAAGCCCTGTCCAATGTGTTCCTAAGAAAGGATGTGTCACTGTAGTAAGCAATAAAGACAATGAGTTGATCCCAACCAGGACAGTAACTGGCTGGAGGGTTTGCATGGATTACAGGAGGCTTAATAAAGCCACCCGTAAGGACCATTTCCCTCTACCATTTATTGACCAGATGTTGGATAGATTGGTTGGTCAGGCCTACTACTGTTTCTTAGATGGTTATTCTGGGTACAACCAGATTACTATTGCTCCTGAGGATCAGGAAAAAACCACTTTCACCTGCCCTTATGGGACGTTTCCTTTTAGGCGAATGCCTTTTGGCCTTTGCAATGCTCCAGTAACATTTCAGCGGTGTATGTTAGCAATTTTTTCAGATATGATTGAGTCCACTGTTGAGGTATTTATGGACGATTTTTCAGTTTTTGGAGGGTCTTTTCAGAGTTGTTTAGATAATTTAGGTAAGGTGTTAAAAAGATGTGAGGATACCCATCTTGTTCTTAATTGGGAGAAATGCCACTTCATGGTGAAGGAGGGCATAGTGTTAGGTCATAGGATTTCTAAGAATGGTCTAGAAGTTGATAGAGCAAAAATTGAGGTTATTGAGAGACTAGAACCACCGAATTCAATAAAGGGAATTTGGAGTTTTTTAGGTCATGCTGGATTTTATAGGAGATTCATAAAGGATTTTTCCAAAATTAGTAAACCTCTTTGTAACTTATTTTGTACTGATCATGTTTTTGACTTTAATGCAGATTGTAGGAATGCTTTTGAGACCTTAAAAGCTGCTTTAATCTCAGCACCCATTCTTTGTGCACCTAATTGGAATTTACCATTTGAGGTAATGTGTGATGCGAGTGATGCTGCGGTAGGTGCTATGCTGGGGCAAAAGCAGGACAAATTTATCCATCCTATATATTATGCAAGCAGGGTTTTAAATGAGGCACAAGTCAACTATACAACTACTGAAAAGGAGTTGTTAGCTGTGGTGTTTGCTTTTGAGAAATTCCGGCCATATTTGGTTGGATCCAAAGTCACAGTGTTCACGGATCATGCAGCAATAAGGTATTTAATGACTAAGAAAGATGTGAAGCCTAGACTAATTCGTTGGGTTTTATTATTGCAAGAATTCGACTTGGAGATAAAGGACAAGAAGGGATCAGAGAATGTCATTGCAGATCATCTGTCTCGTCTTGATCCATCATCATCTTTGCTGAAGCAATCTGCAATTTCAGATTCTTTTCCGGATGAACAGCTCTTTGCTGTTGAGGTAAAGGTAGTCAGGGGTGTCCCTTGGTATGCTGATATTGCCAACTTTTTGGTTAAGGGGGTCACTCATGTTGATATGGATTGGAGGCAGAAGAAAAAGTTTAAGCATGATGCAAAGTTTTTCTATTGGGATGAGCCATTTATGTATAAGCAATGCTCTGACGGTATTATTCGTAGGTGTGTTTCAGGTGATGAAGCAAAGGAAATCCTGGAGCAATGTCACTCTTCGCCATATGGAGGCCATTTCAGCGATTAGAGGACAGCTATGAGGATTTTGCATTGTGGATTTTTCTGGCCGACCTTGTTTAAGGATGCCCATTTGTTCTACAAGCAATGTGATTCTTGCCAAAGGAGAGGAAACTTAGGGCCTAGAGATGAAATGCCTCTTACTTACATTTTAGAAGTTGAATTATTCGATGTATGGGGTATTGATTTTATGGGGCCATTTCCCCCTTCTAATGGCAATGTGTTTATCTTATTGGCAGTTGATTACGTGTCCAAGTGGGTGGAGGCCATCGCATGCCATCAGAGTGATGCCAAGACAGTAGCAAGGTTTCTTCAGTCGCACATCTTTGCGCGGTTTGGGACACCTAGAGCTCTAGTGAGTCATGAGGGTACACATTTTGTTAATAATATCTTAACTAAGTTGTTAGCTAAGTATGGGATTAAGCATAGGATAGCTACCCCTTATCACCCACAAGCAAACGGTCAAGCTGAAATTAGTAATAGGGAAATTAAATCAATTCTAGAGAAAGTAGTCCATCCATCTAGAAAGGATTTGTCTTTTAGGTTGGATGAGGCTCTTTGGGCTTATAGGATAGCCTATAAGACTCCTCTAGGTATGTCTTCCTATAGGTTAGTATATGGGAAAGCTTGTCATTTACCAGTAGAGCTAGAGCATAAAACGTTTTGGGCTATGAAAAAGTTGAATTTTTATCTGAGTCGTGCAGGAGCAATAAGAATGCTACAGCTTAATGAATTAGAGGAATTTCGTCAATTTTCTTATGAAAATGCGAGAATGTATAAAGAAAAGACTAAGCTGTGGCATGAAAAGAAAATTAAATCTAAAGAGTTTGTCAAGGGTCAGAAGGTTTTTCTTTATAATTCTAGATTAAAATTATTTTATGGGAAGCTAAAATCTAAATGGTCAGGGCCGTTTATTGTGATTGAGGTTTTCCCCCATGGAGCAGTTACTTTGCAGGATGAAAAAGATGGGAGAGTGTTCAAAGTGAATGGACAGCGTGTGAAACATTATTGGGGAGAGGAGTTTCAGTCGAAATATCCTTCCTTGAAGTTGGTTGATGATTGATAAAGCAGAATTTTTGCGGGAGCATTTTGCAGAACATTATTTTGAGCTCCCAGTATTTGTTGTGATTTTGTTTTTCGCTGATTTGATTTGATTTTAATTTGAATTCTTGTAGATATAGGTTGTTTAAATTGTGCATGATTTATTTTAATTTCGTTGTTATTTTTAATTCAGGGGAATTTATTTTTAGATTTTATCTAATTTGCTTTGAATTTTAATTGAATTTGTTAGATTCTATTTTCGGTTTATTTATTTATCTCATTGAATTATCTTTTAATTAGTTTAAATTTGATTTTATGGGTTTAGATTTAGATTTTCTTTTCAGTTATTTTAATTCTGACTAGTTTAGGTTTAATAAAGATTTTCTCTAATTTATTCGGCTTCAATTGAAAATAAAAGATAAGATTTGATTTGATCGGTTTATATTCGAATTTAATGATGTGATCTTTGATTTTGAATTTAAAGTCCGTATCCACGATTCTTCAGGTAATCTTTTGTTCAGAAGGTTGTTGTGGCAAAATTATGGCTAAAGCAAACCGTCCGAATAGGAGGGGTTTCGTTATGAATTTAGTATTTTTACCGTTTGGTTTTTGAATTTTCTATTAACAGGTAAATGTGCATGTGTCATCTGATGAAGCCACGTGTCACACAGAGATGATCCAAGGGCTTGCTGTTGGACAGCGCATGATGATTTACCATGGGCGATTGAAATTCAGAAATTTACCGTTGATGGTTTTGAATTCCAAGTTTGCTTGCGTTTAAAATTAAACGGGAATATTAATTAATGCAGTGCAAATCTTTTCAGTTGGGATTTGATTTTTCTGAGGCGTTATTTATTCGCAGGAGGTGGTAAGTTTCTTTTCACTTCACCTCCGCATTTAGTAATTACTTTCCTATTCGTGTTTCTTCTTCTTCTTTCTTTGTGTTATTCTCTGCAAAACTCCCTTGAGTATCTAAATGGCGAAAACAAGAGCAAGAAAAGAGAGAGAGAATGAGGAGGAAGAGATACCGATTACCCTTGAAGTACAGAAAGTAAAGGCGAAGAAGAAGAAGACGCTGGAGGAAAAGGAAGCAAAAAGAAGACGAAGACAGCAGAGGGCTGCGGAACAAGAAGAGGTCCAGGAAGCAACAGAGGATGTTGCCACTACAGTGGAGGAAGGAAATCCAAAAGAACCTGAAGTGCAAAACCCAGAGGAGGTCGGACAGAGAGTAGTGGATACAGAAAGAATGCAAGAAGGAAATACTGAAGAGAATCAAGAAAGTCAGGCTGGCGAGGTGCGAGAAAAGCAGGCAGAGGCTGCGACTGAAAATGAGCAAGTTCAGGAGGCTCGAGTGGAGGTGATCATGCCAGAAGCACCGAAACAACGTCGCATAAAGCGAAAGGCTGGGCGCGTCCAGGTGATTTAAACTGATACCCCATCACCACTGTCGTTGGATTCTGAGAAAGAGAAGGACGAACGAGAGAGAAAAGAAGCTGAAGACAAAGAGAAAGAAGAAGCAGCAGAAAGTTGCTACGAAGGGATTTCTTATTCGAAAGAGGGTTTGGTGATGATCTCCCCCATTTATTGAGAGCAGGAATTGCAAATCTTGGGTGGAGTCAGTTCTGTGCAAAACCGGTCCCAGTGAATTCGAATATTGTTAGAGAATTCTATGCTAATGTTCATAATGCAGAGGAATTTCAGGCCATAGTTCGAGGAGTATCTGTTGACTGGAGCCCAGGGGCTATCAACTCGTTATTCAACCTTCAGGACTTCCCACATGCGGGCTTTAATGAGATGGTCGTGGCACCATCAAGTGATCAGTTAAATGCGGCGGTCCGAGAGGTTGGAATTGAAGGGGCTCACTGGAGGCTATCCAAGACGGAGAAACGCACGTTTGAGGCTGCCTATCTAAAGAGTGAGGCCAATACTTGGTTGGGCTTCATCAAGTTGCGTTTGCTGCCGACTACGCATGATTCAACAGTGTCTCGTGAACGAGTGCTTCTAATATTCGCTATTCTTCGATCCCTGAGTATTGATGTTGGAAAAATTATTTCGAATGAGATTTTAAGTTGCTGGCACAAGAAGGTGGGGAAAATGTTTTTTCCGAACACGATAACGATGCTATGCAGTAGGGCAGGAATGCCCACGGTTCCAGAGGATGTGATTCTTGTTGACAAAGGAATCATCGATACGCCTAATCTGGCACAGCTTCAGCGTACGCAAGAGGCTCGTCAGGGTGGGCTTGTGTGTGGTATTCATCAGATCCTAGAGCAACTGGCACTGTCGGCCAGTAGGCAAGAGTTTGCTGAAAGGCAAGCTCAAACCTATTGGACCTATGCTAAAAGGAGAGATGACACACTCAGAAGGGCCTTGCAATCCAAATTCTCCAAACCATATCAGGCCTTCCCGGTGTTTCCCGATGATTTGTTTAACCCCTGGATTCCGCCCCCACCTGTTGAACGAGAAGAAGATGATGATGAAGAGCAGGGTCAGGAAGATTGATGGATGAGATGATCTTCAGCGAGCATTTCTTTTATTCCTATATTTTTGTTTGCTCGCGCATATCTGACCCCGCTTGCTGTTTTGTTTGCTTGTTTTTTTTTTTAATTTTTCTGCTTCTAAAAAATATATCTGCTTTTGTAATTTCTTTTCATGTTTTTAATGAAATTTCCTAGTTGTTTATGTTCTATGAGCACTGAGTAGCTCTAACTTAACTAATTTTCTTCTGAATTTTTGAAGCTTGGACTGGTTAAGCTTAGTTAGATCAAGGTATTCTGATCTCCAGAAACCTTTTGCTTGAGCATTTCTTCTAGCCTGGACTGTTGCTATGGCAAAGAAGATTTTGGAGGTAGTTTCGACTTATATGATCCACTTTACGCTTAGTTCTAGTCCCACGCTTAGGTTTAAAATTCAGATAGAAAAATTTAAGTTTCAGGGTATAATTGCAAAATAGATGATTCATTGGGGACAATGAATAATTCAAGTTTGGGGGACTTTTTGCTACTCCAATGGTTTTGCTCGAGCATTCCTTTCCTTCATTTAAAAATTTGTTAGGTTGTTGAGTAACCGGGGACATTTGTGATACCCACAATTTGTCTTCGCCTCAAAAGATGACCTAGGAAATGTTGGAAAAATGAGAAAAAATTATTTGCTGAAAAAAATTGTTTGTTGAAAATTTTGCTGAGAAAATTCATGGAGGAAAAATTTTGAAGGATGAATGATAATCTAGCAGTTCTTCTGTCTCCCAGAACTTAGGTGATCTTCATCATAAAATGTCGCCATTCTGAGGGGCAAGAGATGGAATGACTAAGGATTTTTTAGCTTTACAAAGAGTATTGAGCCTAGTTGGTGATGAGTTTGAGGCAAGGGTATACTGCACCATAAAGTGGGTCATCCCATGCTTAAGAGTTTATGACTGTAGGGCTGCTTAAAGTTTGAAAAACAAGAATATAAACCCCTTAAAAATGTGTTTAAGATGTCTGATAATAGAGCTAGGCTGTGGCGAGTTCTTAGAATTGAGTTAAAGGTGGTGATTATTTGTCCATGCCGGAGGAATTACTTTGCTGCAGCAGAGCTTGGTTGTGCAAAGTGCTCAGGTAAAGGTTGAAGGGAGTGTTGGATTGTCTGATTTGATTAAGCTATTTCTTTGTCTAATGTTTTGAATTCTTAAGGGAAGGTAAGTTAGTATTGCTCGGGACGCGCAATAGTTCAAGTTTGGGGGTGTGATAACTGTCCGAAAGGTAGTTATTTAGGCCTTAATTCTGATGCGCAAATTGCTAACCGCAAGTGTACGGGTCAAGTAATAATATAGTGTTTTCGTGTACAACGAGTGTCGTCCTCTGGATTGGTTTTCTAGCAAATTAAGTATCGTGAATACTTTTGTCCAATTTTATTGAGGGAGCAAAACTCAATGATAAAGATAAAAGTAAAGACTAAAAGCATAAAAATAAAAGTGGAGACTCAAATGGAAAGACTCTTAGGGAATTGATTTCATTGATTAAGATTGAGGATTGATTAATAGGAATGAATTGACCTTGCAATTATTCTACAAGCCAAGGAAACTTTTATCACGATTACCTCTCCCGAGTATAATTGATTCTCATGCATATAAACTAACTTGATATCCCTATCTAAGTTCATTAACATGCAAGACATTATTCGGTTCGGTCCTTGTTACGCTTCTAAAGATATTCCAAATCCCGTCACAAACTTAGAATTTCTACTCTAGTCATGCAATTAAACAAAGTAAGTCTTAGGCCAAATCCTCCCTCCCGAGTTAGATTCAACACTTAAATCATTCAATTAAACAAAATTGCATGCATAAAATAAAAACACATTCATACCTAAAATCAATCCAAAAACTAAAACAATTACATCAATCCCTAAGACAAACAACTAGCAATTCATAGTCTTTAAACCATAAACACTAATTGAAAGAAAAGCCATAAAAACTACAAGAGGAAAGGGAAAGAGAAAGGAAAACTCGAATCCGTCGAAACCGACACGTCCCCGTCACGATCTCCACGTCTTCTCGCTTGATTCCCGCTCCTTGGCCTTGCTTTAGCTCCCACCAAAGGTCTCTAGTCGAAATTAGGGCTAAAATCTAACCAATTGGACTCCCCTAATCCGTAGCTGAAAAGAGGAATTTATAGAAAATCTGTCGATAGCGTCGCGACGCTATGATTTTTTTTTTTTTTAATCAGCTGGGCTGAATTTGACTTCTTCCAACTTGATCATTTTTCGATCTTTTAGCCCTTTTTCATGTCCCGAACACTCAATTAGCTCAAATATTTATTTCCTACAAAAACAACACAAAAACGCATCATTTTGGCCAATAAATTATAAAAGACTAGCTAAATTAATTAGGGAAAACTAGCTAGCTATGCTCGCTATCAAACACCCCCAAACTTAAGCTTTTGCTAGTCCTCGAGCAAACTAAAAATCAAGCAGACAATAGAAGAATGGATGCAACAAACATAACTCAATCCTCAAGGCTCAAAAGTCAATAATCAAGCAATCAAGAGACATGCACATAAGGACCAATGAGGGAGACAAATCAAAAGTTTTCCAAAATTAACTTGCACAAGCGAGATCTAACTTAACGAGATCAGACTCTACTAGCCCGGGATTGGATTACTAAACTCTCAACTCATCTTCCCTCTACACTGGCACTAAGGATTCACTAACAAGTCAATGGAACAAATTAGTTTGTTTTCCTCCATACTTAGGTGCTTATAATTTAAAATTAAATCAAACATTTATATGTGGCACTAGCTTTCACACACCTATTGCAGGGACCCTTAACCCGAGTTTTACCCTTTGGTTGGCCTAACTGATCACAACAGGGGTAGCTCTTTTTGCCAAAACATTATTAAGCATTGCATTGCGCGCATAAGTCATTACTTTCTTTTTTTTTTTCTTTCAAATTGTAACAACAAGAATGATTTTTCTTTATGAGCATGATAAGCATATATTCTTTTCTTTCCTCCTAAGCAAGATCAAACATGCTAATTTGCAAAAAATTAACTCTTTAGCTCTTCCCTACACCTATCGAGGTGACAACAAGCATATGAACCTAATAATTCGCTCCTAAGCATTCAAATCCAAATCTAGCCAAGACAAATACTCTACTCATGCAAGACATCTCCTAGAAAAAGTTTAAAAAGTCTCCCTTTTTGGGCACTCATGCTTACAACTCATCGAAAGCTTGAAAATTGACAAAAAAGCCTATCCTAGGAAATCATAGTCATGCAAAAATAGCATCCAGAAAACAACCATATGGTCAATTCAAAGAAAGCTCAAAACTATAGCCCGAACTCAGATGCTCAAGGGCTCCACAAACATGATATTCCACCCCCAAACTTAAAACATGCATTGTCCTCAATGTATAAATCAATAAAGCATAGTCAAGCATGAGAACAAATAAAGAATGGAAGGGGTGAACGATACTGCCCTGGAATGATGACCTTTCATGATTGCTAGCAAAGTCAAGAGCCCGGGAACTCGTACAAAACAAAAACAACAACAACATAAAAACAAAGAAAGAAAAAAAAATAATAATAACTTGGGTTGCCTCCCATAAGCGCTTGTTTATCGTCTTTAGCTCGACGTGCTCGTGTAATCTGTCAAGGCACATAAAAATTCTCGTATTTCTTCGGGCCCTTCTTCCTTGAATCAATAAAACACACGACCGCTAGCAAGCTTACTAGCTTCTCATGGGCCCCTGAAACAGAACTATTTTTGGAATTTTTTATTAAAATAAGCATCAAAGGAGAAAGATCAAAATAAAGAGACTCTGACTCTAAAACTGACTCGTGAGAATAGAAAAAAGAACAATCATATTCAACAAAGGATAAAGAAGATAAAACAGACGAAGGTTGATCAACCTCAAACTCTACCTCCTGAACTTCCTCTGTCACTGCAAGCTCATTTTCTTTTTCTTCCTCACAAACGTGTTCTTGAAAGGTGCTACAACTCTCCAATTCTTCCCCACTGTTCATGCAACTCACCCCTAAATGCTCATCCTCAACAAGATTGAAAGAAATACGCTCCTGAATAGGTGCCAATGAATCATCGGCCACATGACTCACTAGACATCCTATGGAAGTGGATCCCTCCTCACTAACTTCCTTTGGGGTCTGAAGTCCTTTTATAATTTCATCAAATTTTAGACTCCTCGCTCTAGACTCCGCAATATAATTTTGAACTATGCTTTCTAAGGAAGAATTTTCTTTTAAAGGGGTAAAACTTGAAGATGAAAAATTGGAATATGGAGTTGAATAAAAAGCCATTCAAATCAATTAAAGCAACAATGAATATTAGGCTTCCAATTAAATAATAGCCCAACAAGAACAAAGGACTAAGACTCAAACAAATAAGGAAAAGAAATCAAAAAGGAAAAAGAACAAATAAGGAAAAGACAATTAAGGGAAAAAAACAACTAAGGAAAAAAATCAAACAAATAAGGAAAGAACTAAAAAAGGAAAATGCTTGATCTAAATAAGGAAAATATAATCTACAAAAGGAAAAGATAAACAAATAAGGAATGGAAAAACAAATATGGAAAAAAAAACAAATAAGGAAACTAGCAAATAAGGAAAAACTATACTAAAAAGGAAAAAACTAAAAAGAAAAATTCTATCTAAGGAAAATTCAAACAAATATGGAAAAATCTAAATATGGAAAACAAAACAACAAAGGAAAAAAAAATGCAATCTACCTAAAAACAAAACTAACAAAAATAACAAAAAAAATAAAATACACCCTAAACTAAGACCGGACAATTTTTCCACAATATTAATTTAACTAAATATGCCAATCCCCGGCAACGGCGCCAAAAACTTGATGCGCAAATTGCTAACCGCAAGTGTACGGGTCAAGTAATAATATAGTGTTTTCGTGTAAAACGAGTGTCGTCCTCTGGATTTGTTTTCTAGCAAATTAAGTATCGTGAATACTTTTGTCCAATTTTATTGAGGGAGCAAAACTCAATGATAAAGGTAAAAGTAAAGACTAAAAGCATAAAAATAAAAGTGGAGACTCAAATGGAAAGACTCTTAGAATTTCTACTCTAGTCATGCAATTAAACAAAGTAAGTCTTAGGCAAAATCCTCCCTCCCGAGTTAGATTCAACACTTAAATCATTCAATTAGTGATCAAGTAATTGAAAGCATTAAACAAAATTGCATGCATAAAATAAAAACACATTCATACCTAAAATCAATCCAAAAACTAAAACAATTACATCAATCCCTAAGACAAACAACTAGCAATTCATAGTCTTTAAACCATAAACACTAATTGAAAGAAAAGCCATAAAAACTACAAGAGGTAAGGGAAAGAGAAAGGAAAACTCGAATCCGTCGAAACCGACACGTCCCCGTCACGATCTCCATGTCTTCTCGCTTGATTCCCGCTCCTTGGCCTTGCTTTAGCTCCCACCAAAGGTCTCTAGTCGAAATTAGGGCTAAAATCTAACCAATTGGACTCCCCTAATCCGTAGCTGAAAAGAGGAATTTATAGAAAATCTGTCGATAGCGTCGCGACGCTATGATTTATTTTTTTTTTTTTTAATCAGCTGGGCTGAATTTGACTTCTTCCAACTTGATCATTTTTTGATCTTTTAGCCCTTTTTCATGTCCCGAACACGCAATTAGCTCAAATATTTATTTCCTACAAAAACAACACAAAAACGCATCATTTTGGCCAATAAATTATAAAAGACTAGCTAAATTAATTAGGGAAAACTAGCTAGCTATGCTCGCTATCAAATTCTATAGGGATTTGTGTGTCTTTTGTGCTTAATAGGGTTGGTTTTAGATATATATTATATGTTTTAACCCATTTGGAAGAATGGAAGCTTTGGAAATTATTTTGTGCAGAATGCATTGCTGAGAGACTAGAGGGAGCAAAGTCTGTGCTGCAGAAAAGCTAGGAGCAAAACTGCCACGTCACAGCTCGTTAGCCAAGTTGACAAACCGATTTCTGTTGAGTTATTTTCGGGATAAAGGAGCAAGGAGAGCCATACACGTGTCTAGGTCAACCTAATTCAAGTTTTCCTCAACTCTATAAAAGGAGGTAGCCGCCCAAGTCAAATTCATTCCACTTTTGGGAGAAAACATTCCATTCTTGGAAAGTTACTTCCATCTTTGGGAGCCGAATAGAGGAGAGATTGGAGGCCATCAAGGAGACCATCGATTGCAAGCTGTTCAAGGAATTAATCTTTTCTTGTTTTATCTTGTAGTCATGGATATGCTTACTCAGATTGTAATTTGTGTTTCCATTCATCTTATGAACTAAGTAGCTTAGGCGTTGGTTAGGAACAATGTGATTGTCGTGCTTAATTCTAGTAATAAATATTGATTGATGCATCTTGATTAATTGTTGTGTTCATTTCTATTTTATGCCCGCCTGGCCAGCCGGTATGAATATCTCTCTCTAGTTTCACGGATTATTTAGGGACTGTGTGGCGATTAATCACACTAGATCATTGTGTATTGGTGAACGCCAGTGACTGAGCTAGGGATAGCCAGTTGCCTAGTGCTTGATCGGTAGTACTTCATTGGGGTTGAAACACATTCCAAAAGATCCGGAGTTCCGGGAGGAATATGCTAATAAGACTGCGAGAGTTTTGCATGATCAATAATATTGCTAGAGCATATTTTAAAACAATTACTAAATCTTGACCAGCGCCTGTTTCTAATTTGTCTGCCTATTTGATTATTTTTTGTTCTGTCATTTATTTTGCTTCAGCATTATTCTTATAAAAACCAATCATTTTTACCATCTTTGAAACCATTAAAGAGTTATATAAAATAGATAAAGTGGAAACTAGTTCAGGCCTTGGATTGATAATACTTATTACTTGTTGCGGACTGTGTATACTTGCACAGAGTTCTAGAGTCTTTTATACCATATTTTTACTCACTCTAGGAACCCAACATTAGACTAGGGCAAGTGGGAGAAATATAAGGGTATGGATGATGCCCTAGTTTATTGTCTTTATGTATCTCTCATACCTAACTTCCTGTATCCCACTAGAGTTTCTAGTCCAAGTGGGAGTTTCTTGGGTTTCATGTCCTATAAACTCGTAGTTTGTAAATCATTAAACATAGTCTATTTCCAATAAAGACATTATTGAGGTTATTCAGTAAAAGATGTTATTGAATATGTAAATTGAAAATGATTAACCTAAATCCAATAAACTAAGATCCTTGGCTATAAAATGAATACTCGAACTATATGTAGAGACATATCGTAGGATCAAGTTCAAGTTTGTAGTCAAAATAGTCTAGTATAAGGATACGGTTGGGTGCCTTATCCTGGAGACAATATGGACGCGACCCACTTTGTATTAAGTACAAACGATGAGATCCTAAATCGTTCATGTGGAGACATGCGAGTGGGGGCATCCTATGCAATGAGTTTGCATAAGACTGGACCACGAAATAAGTCACTTTCTCTTTATAACGTCGTTTACTGAAGAAACTGACTATTTCTCATAGATGACCTAGGTAACTCGTTCTTAATCCTGAGCTAACTATGAACTCCTGTTTATACGAGATTATCCTTTGATCTACATGGGTGAGAGTGGCTAGCATCGCCGACTCAACAAGCCTACCATTTTGGGGATAAGATCGAATAGATAGCTGGGGACATAGTCTAGAAAGACGGAATTCACTCCTACCCATTTCAGGGATAGTAGAGAGGTTGTTCCCTTAAGTACTAACTCCAGGACTTGAATAAGGGGCCCAACCCTCTCATTGGATCAAGAGGGACTTAGGTTTGATGGTTGGACCACAAACCGATTGTTCATTAGAGGATTAGTGGAACTTAAGGAACAAGAAGTGCTATAGGGGTAAAATGGTCATTTGACCTAGCTATAGCTACGAACAACTTGTGAAGGATCGACTTACTGAACATGGTTAAATCAAGTGGACGAAAATATATCTATAGTGAAGGGAGTGCAACTATCGGGCTATAGTGGAGTGTCCCGGTAGTTAACGAATGTTGGCTAGCTTAGATAATGAGATTAGTCGGTTAGCCTCGAATCGTTGGAGCCCATGATCTATAGGTCCATTAGGTCCCCCTACTAGCTCATATCGGATTAAAGCTTAGAACATATTGATACGAATCTTTGAATCGTTCAAAAACGGGAAATAGGGTATTATCGTAAAATGTGTTTGACACAATGATTTAATTATGAATTAAATTATAAATTGAGAGATAAGGTATTTAAAAGTGTTTTACATACCATATATATGTATTAGGAATCATATATAATGAATGGCACTAGGTGACAATGATTAATTGGATTAATCATGTCAAATTACTTGGAAATGTCCCAAATTAATTACCTAGAAATCAATTTCAATTTGGAATTGAAATAAGAGTGAATTGCAAGCTGAAAATTCAGAAGTTAGATTCAATTTAGTGGATTTAGTGGGTTTTCCACTCTTGCATGTTGATGCATAGTGGAAAACAACACAACCATGCACTAGTTGCATGTGTTGTGAATTAAACACCTAGAATCCACTTTGAGTTGCAATTTCACCATGTGTCTAGTGTCATGAAGCTTGTCTTTGCATGGAAGAGGTCTATATAAGGAGTATGAATCAGATTCATGTCCAAGAGAGTGAATTACTTACTGTTATGCTGCTGGAATTTACTCTCATACTCACTCACCTCCATAGATCTCTCAAGAGCTTGTACCTTCAAGCATTCCCTTCCCATTCCCTATCCCTATAAGACTCCCACAAGTCATTCTTGGCCTGGAGAATAGTAGGGAAGACTCTAGAGGTTGTCCAAGAGAGGTTGGAGAAGGAAAACATCACAAGGAGATCAATTGATTTGAGCTACAAAGGTTGGTGTTTCCTAACTTTATGTTCTGTCCTTTCTAGAACATGCATGCTTTAGGAGTAAAATTGATTGAGTTAAGTGCTTTCGATCTTCAATTGTTTCCGCATGTGTTATATGAACACCTTCAGTTAGATCTTATTATAATAGTTATAATAGGACTAGACTTAGATAAATGACTTAGCCAGATTTATCTAGGTCTAATCAAACCCTAAAATATACGATAGGTTACTTTAGTGGGAGGAAAATTACAAAACTTGATTTAAATCGAGTTTTGCTCCTACGTCCCTATATTCACAACGTGAGATGCATGCTCGGCTTCATGTCGTTTTAGTGCGGCCTTCCTTCGGAAAGTGTTTGCATGGATCAATAACAAGGTGAATGGGGAAAGTGACTATAGAAAGTGGGAGCGGGACATGTGTCAATGTATCCTTCGGTCTCCACCCCTAGATCACAACGTGAGATTCCTATGATTCTCCTGTGTGTTGCCCTGGAGCAACCATCCCTTCGAAGGGCCTGATCATAGGATTCGGAACACCGTAAACTCCTGAAAAGGATAGGATCACTTAGGCTAATTACCAACAGTTGTCTTTCCTAACGGTAGCATGTTGGTCCGTGCCTTTGAGATCTAAAAGTGGGAGGGTTACACTTACGGGGATGAGTTAATTTGTTAACAAATCCTTGATCAAACAACGGTGGTTAACGTCTATAGGAATATGAGTTATTCTGGAATTAGAGTTGACTGAGAAGTGTCTCATTTTAGAGGAGGAGCAACTGATCACCCTTCGGTGACTGTTCCTCTAAACCTCTAAAACATCGTTGCTAAACACAATCAATAGTTTTATTAGGGTTCTTTGATTGATTGTTTGCAAAATTGATTGGATTTGTGCAATTGTTTGTATTGCTTGTGTGATAGGTTAAGGCAAAGATAACTAATACAGTGAATTGTTTGTTTTTCAGCAATGTCTTCCTCCATAATCGCTTTGCTTAAAAACGAGAAATTAACTAGCGAAAATTTCCCTACGTGGAAATCGAACCTTAATACGATTTTGGTTGTTGAGGATCTCAGGTTTGTCCTGACGGAGGAGTGTCCTCCAGTTCTTCCTCGCACTGCCGCTACGGCAGTTAAATACGCCCATGAATGCTGGACAAAGGCCAACGAGAAGGCCCAAGACTATATGTTGCAATTTTGAAGTGGTTAAAAATATGAGATAAATTAACTCCAGAATACTGTGCAAGTATACACAATCTAGCAGCAAGTGATAAGTATTTATCGTATCCACAGGGTCTTGAAATGCCTACCTCTATTGATTTAATTTGCCTTTTTAGTGATTTCAAAAGGTTGGTTAAATTGATTGGGTTTTTAGAATGCTGAAACAAAAGATATACGAAAGCAGTAAATGATTACGACTAAAGAAAACAGAATGGAAACAGACACAAGTTAAGACTTCTGTAATTGTTATAAAAATGCTCCATCAATTCTTTTGATCCGTCAATCTCATGCAGTATTATCAGCGGGATCCTCCCGGAACTCCGGATTTTTTGGAATATGTTTCAACTCCAATGACGTACTACCGATCAAGCACTAGGCAACTGACTATCCCTAACTCAGTCACTGGAGTTCACCAATACACAATGATCTAGCGTGAATTATCACCACACAACTCCTAAATCATCCCTGAAACTAGGAGAAGCTATACATACTGGCCAGCTAGGCGGGCACATAATGAAATTAAAGATCAACAATAATTCAAGATGATCATGATCAAATATAATTTCCAGATTTTATAAATATAACAATCACATAATTCTTAACCTATGCCTACAAAGATATTAGTTCATGATTGAAAACATAAAATACGTTACAATCTTGATAAGCACATCTATAATGCAAAATACACAAGAAATACTAATCCTTTTCAGCAAATGGGGATGAAACGGCTGCTCCAACCACCAAGAACATAGAAGGACTTCGTCTCCTTGAGAGGAATTGCACTTGGTCTTCTTAGATCTCCATTCTGCCGTCAATTCGGCCTCAGCCTATTGATTCGGTCTCCCAATCGTGAATGCCTTTATCTTTGACGGCTCCCTCCTTTTATAAGATGAGATTCAACCTAATTAGGTTAATCTAGACACGTGGAGGGCTCTCCAAGCTTCTTAGATCCGTAATTAATTCAGCTAACGCCACTCTATTAAAATGGCTAACGAGCTGTGACGTGGCAGTTTTGCTCCCAGCTTTGCTGCAGCACAGAATTTGCTCCCTCAAGTCGCTCAGCAATATATTCTGCACAAAATAACTTTCAAAACATCTATTCTTCCAAATGGGTTAAAACATGTAATATATATCTAAAACCAACCATATTAAGCACAAAAGACACACAAATCCCTATAGAAATAAGGCCTAAATAACCACCTGTTGGAGAGTTTTCACACCCCCAAACTTGAACTATTGCGCGTCCCGAGCAATACTAACCAACCTTTCCTTAAGAATTCAAAACGTTAGACAAAGCATAGCTTAATGAAATCAGATAATCCAACACTACCTTCAACCTCTACCTGAGCATTCTGCAAAACCAAGGACTGCTGCAGCAAAATAATTCTTCTGGCATGGACAAATAATCACCACTTCTAACTCAATTCTAAGAACTTGCCACAGCCTAGCTCTATTATCAGACATATTAAAACACATTTTTAAGGGGTTTATATTTTTGTTTTTTAGACTTAAAGCAGCCCTACAGTCATAAGCTCTTAAGCATGGGATGACCCACTTTATGGTGCAGTATACCCTTGCCTCAAACTCATCACAACCTAGGCTAAATACTCTTTGTAAAGCTCAAAAATCCTTAGTTATTCTATCTCTTGCCCCTCAGAATGGCGACATTTTATAATGAAGCTCACCTAAGTTTTGGGAGACAGAAAAAACTGTTGGATTATCATTCATCCTTCAAAACTTTTGCTCCATGAATTTTCTCAGCAAAATTTTCAACAATCGATTTTTTCAGCAAATAATTTGTTCATTTTTCCATATTTCCTATATCATCTTTTGACGCGAAGACAAACTGTGGGTATCACAAATGTCCCCGATTACTCAACAACCTAACAAATTTTTAAATGATGGAGAGGAATGCTCGAGCAAAACCATTGGAGTAGCAAAAAGTCCCCCAAACTTGAATTATTCATTGTCCCCAATGAATCATTAATTTTGTGAAGTATACCCCCAAACTTAACTTTTTCTATCTGAATTTTAAACTGAGCGTGGGACTAGAACTAAGCTTAAAGTGGATCAAATAAATCCACACTACCTCAGAATCTTCTCGCCGCAGCAACGACCAGGCTAGAAGAAATGCTCAAGCAAAAGGTTTCTGGAGATCAGAACACATTGATCTAATTAAGCTAACTAGTCCAAGCTTCAAAAATTCAGAAGAAAATTAAGTTAGATACTCAAATGTGCCAAACAAAACAATATTTGATTTCATTAAAGATTAAGATCACAGATTTACGTAATCATGACAGAGATAGATTTTAAAGCAACGGATAAAAATAAAGAAACATAACATAACATAAGCAAAAAGAACAAAACACAAGCAAAACGAGCACATAAAATCATTCATCAAAATATTTGCTCGAAGAAATTGAAACTTCCCTTTAATTCGTCTTTATGTTCAAGCTCTGGGTTTTCTTCTTCCTCTCAAATGATGGGTGGGGGTGGAATGCATGGGTTCATAAGATCATCAAGACAAAAATTAGGAAGGTTTGATAAGGTTTAGAAAAATTCACTTGCATAGCCCTCCTTAGTGTGGTGTCCCTTCAACGATCATAGCTCTATTAGGTTTGAAGTTGTCTCTCAGTGAATTCTAGCCTACTGAGAACCATCTCAAGTTGCTTCAGCACTCTATGGACACCGCACAACAAACCACCCTGGCTCACCTCACCTTTTTTAAGTCTAGCCAGATTGATAGTGTCAATAGTCCCCCTGTCAAACAAGTTTATATCATTGGAACTCTTTGGGACACTAAACCTTCAAGTGCACTCGATCATGGGGGACAGTGAAGTCGTATGTTGTAGGCAAGAATATTTTCTTGACAAAGCTTAGCCAAGTGTTAGCCTCACACTTTAGGTATGCTGACTAGAATGTTCTTGCCCTCATCCTAGACAACCTCCACTGGGCATTCAGTTGCTCGTTTGAGGAAGCAACTGATATTTCGTTGAAAACAGCGTGGGGGAAAGTCTTGCAAATTAAACAGAGAATTAATCACTACATGGCTCCAGTCGACAACAACTCTACGAATAATAACCAAGAAACCTTCATTTTCATCGATGTTTGCATAGAACTCCCGTTCTAGTTGATCAACTGTGGGATCCGGTTTGCGCACAACCATTTCCAACCGTGATTAGTAATGTTTGTTCAAGGAAAATGTGGGAGCTCTTTGCCACCATCGAAGCCGCGCTTCATCAGAAAATCTCGCTTCAAGACTTCTTGATATTTTTGTCTTGCCCCTTCATTAATGAACCATTTTTTTTCTCTCATAGACCTTTTCTTCTTTTCTTTGGTCTCTATGAAGCCTCTTCAACCCTCTCTTCCACCATATCTTCATCCTTCGCCTCTCTTTCTTTCCTTGCTCGTGCTTTTTTCCCTCACAATAATAATACACACAGAGAAAAAATCACATCAGTAGTAATAAAAGATAAGAGTGAGAAACGTACCTGATGGGAGATCGTATAAATAGGGCACTAACTCAAAGATCTTCAACAAATAATTAGCCCCTAATTATATCCTAATTAATTTAAGTTGCCGATTTAACCGCATGGGCTCATGGGAAATTTTAATATGTAAAACGGTAAGATTTTTCCATTTACTATTCTCCCTTTGTGTGTAACAACCATAATGCTACCCTCTGCTCAACACATGACATCTTTGGTAATTAACTGCATGCCCATTTAATTATCCTGCTATCAACAATAAAATCTCAATGGTAAAATTATAATCTTTTCTCACAAAAAAAAAATCTTAACCGAATAAAATCTCTGATCTTCTCAACAAAACTATGAAATCAAATCTTTTTTTTTTTAAATAACATCCACAGGATATATTATTTTAAATCTGGAAAAATCTTTTGAAAATAAAATTCTTCAAAATCAAATCTAAACTAGCCTACAAAAAAATAATAAAAATAAATAAAACAATACAAATCTAACCGAATAAAAATCATTTCAAATCAAAATAATATCAAAACAGACAATAAATCAAAATTAACATAAAAAAACGAGATCAAATAATGGGAGCTTCTGATTAGAATGCTGAAATTTTTGCTCCCTCAAAACCTGCGCTCCCCAAATCTGCCAGCAACTTCAAAGAAGAATATTTCAGAATTAAATCAGGAAGATATATTATTAAAAATCTAATCTAAACAGAAATTAAAAATTCAAACTGAAATTAAATCTAAACAGAAATCAGATTTACTTTAGATTCACAGCCATCATCAACACATTGTCTAACCATAGATGCATCGTTTGAAAAATAAAACCTTACCTCATGGAAAAATTCTTTCATTTGTTCTTTTGATAAACCAGGAGGCAAATTTCCACAATCAAGGTAATTGGAAAAGTCATCATACCAAGGTGTTTTCACTGCCTTAATATGAGCTACAGTAAATAACCTCTCATCAATGAAGAATTTCCTAATCTCAGGTTGCTGGAGCAATATCGATGAATTACAAGGTTCAATAGGCTTGGATTTCTCATCTATTGGCTCTAAGGATTCAAAATTCCTCTTAAAACTAGAAATCTCACTTGTATCTTTATACTCATGCTCCAATCCACCTATTTCCAAATCCTCGATTTGGATTTCTCCAAATTTTTGGGTATGGTACTCCATCAATTCCTTCTCAAAGTGGTCCTCAACAAACTCATCCAACACCTGAATGCACGAGCAATCCTCAAGATCATTAGCATATTTCATTGCATCAAACATATTAAACTTCACCTTCTGGTCATGCACCCTCGTTGTAAGCTCCCCCTGTTGGACATCCATCAAAGATCTACCAGTTGCCAAAAATGGACGACCAAGAATAATTGAGACATTCTTATCTTCCTCATAATCTAGTATAATGAAATCGTCAGGAAAGATAAATTTATCTACCTGGACCAGAACATCCTCAATTTTACCCTCAGGATATGCGATAGACCTATCTGCTAATTGGAGTGTGATTGTTGTAGGCCTAGCTTCACCTATTCCTAGCTTTCGATAAACCGAAAGAGGCATAAGGTTTATGCTTGCGCCTAAATCACAAAGTGTTCTACCTAATTCTTTTCCACCTATGGAGACAGGAATAGTGGATGATCCTTGATCCTCAACCTTGGAAGGTAATTTTTAAGAATAGCACTACAGTCCTCAGTAAGAGCCACAGTTTCAAACTCTCCTAATCTTTTCTTTTTAGTTAAAATATCCTTAAGAAATTTAGCATAATTAGGCATTTGCTCTATAGCTTCTACTAACGGGATATTTATATGCAATTGCTTAAGAATCTCTAAAAACTTCTTAAATTGACCATCTTGATTCTTAGGCCTTTGCCTTTGTGGAAAAGGTAAGGGTGGGTCATAGGGTGGGGGCGGTACATAAGGTGGTTCCACATCGGGAACAGAACCAGATGCTCCAACATCATATTGCTGCCTCCAGCACCATGACAAGTCTCCAATTCTTTCTCAACAACAATATTTTTATCACAATTATTTCCTACATCCTGGGTTTTACTAGGCTCTTTTCTTTCTTCTATTGGCTTACCACTCCTTAAAGTCACTGCCTTTACCTGCTCCTTACCTTCCTTTATAGGGTGTTCAAAATCTGAAGGAATGTTCCCTTGAGGTCGTGCCTTCAGCTCATTAGCTAGCTGACCCACTTGCAACTCTAGGGCTCTCAATGAAGCCTGCTGACTTAGGATTATGACATCATTACGAGCCATATAATCCTTCATCATTGACTCCAGAGAATTACCCCAATTTTGCTGGGGCAAAGCCTGCTTATTTTGCTGGGGCAATTCCTGTGATTTAGCAAATCCGGACTGGTTCACCGCCTTTTGCTGTGCTTGGGGGACTTGCGAATTGCTTCCTTGCCCTCCCCACGCAAACTTGGGGTGGTTGCGCCAACCTGGATTATAAAAGTTAGAATAAAGGTTATTCCTTTGGTTAGCTGCAAAAAACACAGAAGCTGGATTGTTAGGACAAAACTCATAATTATGCTCTTCACCACAATAAACACATGATTCTTCTGTAACTTGATTTACAACTGCAGCAGACTCCACCACTGGCGGCTGCTGAACATTACTAACCATTATTACATTTTCAAGAGCATTAGCTAACATTGCAAATCAGCCCTAATGGTAGACACACCATCAATTTCTATCACACTCTTAACTTTCTTACTAGAGCCTCTAACATTTGACCATTGACAACTGTAGGTTGATATCCTCTCTAAAATCTCATGAGCTTCATTAAAGGTTTTTGCCAAAAGAGCCCCTCCCGCAGACGCATCAACCATACACTGGGTTGCTATGTTTAGCCCATTGTAAAATATTTCCATTTGAATACAATATGGTAAACAATGGTGGGGACACTTTCGCAAAAGCTCCTTAAACCTTTCCCAAGCCTCACTAAAAGTTTCTTCCTCATTTTGCCTAAATCCCACTATCTCACTCCTCAACTTGGCACTCCTAGTTGGTGGAAAATACTTACTAAGAAATTTCTCTATTAGCTCATTCCAACTACTTATTGATCCTGGAGCAAGAGAATTCAACCACGTTTTTGCTCCATTTCTAAGAGAATAAGGAAATAGGATTAATCTAAGGGCATCTCTCGACACTCCCTCGATAACAAATGAATCACTAACTCCTAGAAAAGACTTAAGATGAAGATGAGGGTCCTCGGATGGTAAACCATGGAATTGGCCAACCATCTCTAACATGTGAAACATGATCGGTTTCATTTCAAAATTTGATGCCTCAATTATTGGACGCATTATCACTGGATTTAACTCGTCAATTATTGGGAAAACATACGATCTAATGACTCTGTCCCTATCATCTGCTACAAGGATAGGATTCTTAGCCTGATTATTTTGCTGTCCATTTTGTTCCAGCGCATCGCACGGTTCCTCTTCGAGATTCACTTTAATTTCTTGAAAATCTAATCCCAAGGAGATCGCTCATACACCAAAGTCACACCTTCAAAACAAAAAGAAACAGTCAAAAAGTTCACGCACCAAATCACCAAAAATAAACAAAAAAAATCAATCAAATAAAACAATTTCAAGACCCCGGCAACGGCGCCAAAAACTTGTTGCAATTCTGAAGTGGTTAAAAATATGAGATAAATTAACTCCAGAATATTGTGCAAGTATACACAATCTAGCAGCAAGTGATAAGTATTTATCGTATCCACAGGGTCTTGAAACGCCTACCTCGACGCTGCGACCTTAGCGTCTCGACGCTGCGTGTTTTCCATTCCAGACTTACGCGATAAGGCGACAGCGTCGAGACGCTGTCTCCTCAGCGTCTCGACGCTACGACAAAAATTCAGAGTATAAATTAGTTGCGATTAGGGCTGGAAAGGGGACTTCTTTTGGACACTTTGGAGGCCGTAAAACAGGGCAGAAACAGAGACTTGGAGGCTGAAACAAGTGGAGCAAGAGGGAATTGAAGGCATCGTTCGTGGGGATCGTCTCGGGGACGTGCGGTTCCGGCCTACATAGTGTTTAATTTCCTTTATCCCTTATTATAGTTAGTTTTTATGGCTGATTCTTAATTAGTTTATGTTGTAATGAGGATTATGCGTAGCTAAATTGAACTCTTAGGGATTGATGTAGCCGTTGGGCACGTTATGGATTGATTTTACGATTTTATGCTATTGATTTCATTTATGCATATTTGTATCCTTAATGCTTTCAATTTACCGCCCATAAATTGATTGATGTTTGTGCTTGAATCTAACTCGGGAGAGAGGATTTAGCTTAGAAATCATTATGCATAACTAGGATTTAGCTAGGAATCGGGAGATTATGGTTAATTCTAGAAATCGTTAAAAAGGTTATCCTTATTGCCTTGTATGTTTATTGAATTTAGATAGGGATATTGGGTTCAATTGCATGTGGGAGAATCATGTATGCTCGGGAGAGGTATGTGTGATCTTAGTTTACCAAGATTTATGAATCATAGCATGTGTTAATCCGTTAATTAATCCATAACCCCAATTGGTGAAATCTCATCCATAACCCCATTGTTTGGTGGTTGCTTTACTTCATTCTCACTTCATTTGGTTCCCTAAATAAAATTGGACAAGATTATTTTCAGTAATTAAAATTGATTAGAAACCAATCCAGAGGACGACATTCGAATTTCATATTCACTATATTATAACTTGACCCGTACACTTGCAGTTAGCAATTTGCCATCAAGTTTTTGGCGCCGTTGCCGGGGATTGGCATATTTAGTCAATTTTAATATCGTAGAAAAATTGTCCGGTCTTAGTTTAGGGTGTACTTTATTTTTTTTTAGGTACATTGCATTTTTTTCCTTTATTTTCTTTTTCCATATTTAGATTTTTCCATATTTGTTTGGATTTTCCATAGATAGATTTTTCTTTTTGGTTTATCTTCCTTTTCTAGATTATTTTCCTTATTTGCTAGTTTCCTTATTTGTTTTTGTCATATTTGATTGTACATTTCTTTTTTTTTTTTATCTTTTCCTTTTGTAGATTATTTTTCTTTCCTATTTTAGATTTAGCCTTTCCTTGACTTAGATTCTTTCCTTACTTGTTTTCTTTCCTTTTCTTTTATTTTTCCTTTTTAGGTTAGGTCGGATTGTGCATGCGAAGGGTTAGAGAGTTGGCCTTAGTTCCCTTATATCCAAAGATAGAAAGAACATACAATAGACTTCGAAGGGAAAATCAAGAAAATATCCAAATAGCCAATCCTAATCCTGAGGAGCCTAAGCCTATTAGGGACTACTTTCAGCCAGTCTTTCAGGAGCAACAATCGGGGATTGTCTATGCCTCGATCAATGCTAACAACTTTGAGCTGAAAACGGGACTCATTCAAATGGCTCGAGATTGTGCATACAGAGGATCACCCACCGAGGATCCAAACTCCCACTTGAAATCCTTCCTAGACATCTGTGGGACGGTAAAGTTAAATGGTGTTTCTGAAGATGCCATTCGCTTACGTTTATTTCCTTTTTCTTTGCAGGATAAAGCGAGGGACTGGTTACAATCTATTCCACCTAGGAGCATTACCACTTGGGATGCTTTGGTCCAGGCATTCTTAAAGAAGTTCTTCCCTCCTGCTAAGACGGTCAAGCTGAGGACCGAAATTGGGACGTTCCAGCAGCAGTTTGATGAGCAGCTGTTCGAGGCTTGGGAGCGATTTAAAGAGTTGCTGAGGAAGTGCCCTCAGCATGGATACCCCGACTGGCTTCAGGTTCAATTATTTTATAATGGCTTAACTCCTAGTACAAAAACTATTGTTGATGCATCAGCAGGTGGGACTCTGTTGTCCAAAACTGTTGAGAGTGCTAGGACTTTGTTAGAGGAAATGGCCACCAATAGCTATCAGTGGCCATCTGAGCGATCGGGACCCAAGAAGATTGCTGCTGGAGTGTTCGAGATCGATAACGTAAGTGCACTGCAGGCCCAGATGTCTTCCCTGGCTAATGCGTTTTTAAAGTTTTCAGGAACAGGGAGTGCTCAATCGATCGAGTCTGGAGCTGCCCTCGCATCCCAGACTCAGGAGGAAAATCTCGAGCAGGTTCAGTATGTATCTAATTTTAATTCTAGGGGGTACAATAATAGTTCTACACCTACACATTATCACCCTAGTAATAGAAATCATGAGAATTTTTCGTATGCAAATAATAAGAATGTTCTGAATCCTCCTGGCTTCACTCCTAAGAAAGAAAGTAAAAAGTCTTTAGAGGACCTTGTTGGAGCTTTTATTGCAGAATCAAGTAACAAGTCAAATAAGCTCGAGGAGGCCGTGATTACCTTAAACACCACTGTCAATGGTCATTCTACAGCCATTAAGAACATAGAGACTCAGTTGGGACAACTGGTAAGTGTTGTCAACACTATGAATAAAGGGAAAGCCCCAGCTGAACAGGAGAAATCTTCATTGGAGTACTGCAAAGCCATTGTGGTGCATCACGAGGAGGAAACTATTGAACCAGAGGAACTCACTAGAGAAGCTGAGTAGGGCACCACCTCAAACGAAGCTGAAAAGCTTAATCTTGAGCCTTCTATCCCTTCTCCTACTGTTTTAGTTCCTAAATCAAAGAAAAAGAAAAATTCTAAGGCTAAGTTTGACAAGTTTCTAGATGCTTTTATGGGATTGCATGTTAATATTCCTTTTTCAGATGCCTTGGAGCAGATGCCTCACTACAGAAAATTCATGAAGGAATGGCTCAACAAGAAGAAAAAGGAAAAGCAGATGGAAATTGTATACCTCGCATCGACATGCAGTGCTTGTGTCCAACAGAACGTACCAGAAAAATTGTCTGATCCAGGGAGTTTTACTATTCCTTGTAATTTTGGTACTTATTCTTGTAGAGCACTATGTGATCTAGGGGCTAGCATAAATATCATTCCATTATCATTGTGCAAAAAGCTAAATATAGGAGAGATAAAATCTACTACTGTTAGGCTCCAGTTGGCTGACCAGTCTGTGGTTAGTCCTTATGGAATTGTGGAGAATGTTCTGATTAAAGTAGGTAGATTTTTCCTTCCTGTTGATTTCTTTGTTTTGGACATTAAAGAGAATCATGCCATGCCTATTATATTAGGGAGACCATTCCTTGCTACAGGGAGGGTTATAATTGATATTGAGCGCAGGGAGCTAATCATTACAGTCCAACAGGAGAAGGAGATTCTAAAAGCTTTTGAGGACCCTAAGAACACATCAGAGACCATGTTGGTGGGATACAGGAAAGGTGCTAGGAAGAGCACGGTTGAAGGAACAACTGACATTAGACCACCTTGATGCCTATTCGGTTAACACGTCGAGCTATTGACGTTAAACAAGCGCTTATGGGAGGCAACCCAAGTAAGTTCAGTTGTGCTTTTCTATTTGCTTTTGATTTATTGTTTGTTTTTGTTTTGTAGGTCTTGATTCCAGTTTCTCCTTTGCTTGTAAGCTTCCACAAATGAGGACATCGTCATTCCAGGACAGTATTGTTCACTCCTCCTACTCTTTTATTGTTCTCATGTTTGATTATGCTTTATTTTCTTCATACATTGAGGACAATGCATGCTTTAAGTTTGGGGGTGGATTAGCATGTTTGTGGAGCCCTTGAGCATCTGAGTTCGGGCTATAGTTTTGAGCTTTCTTTGAATTGAGCATATGGTTGTTTTCTGGATGCTATTTTTGCATGACTATGATTTCCTAGGATAGGCTTTCTTGTCAATTTTCAAGCTTTCGATGAGTTGTAAGCATGAGTGCCCAAAAAGGGAGACTTTTTAAACTTTTTCTAGGAGATGTCTTGCATGAGTAGAGTATTTGTCTTGGCTAGATTTGAATTTGAACGCTTAGGAGCGAATTATTATGTTCATATGCTTGTTGTCACCTCGATAGGTGTAGGGAAGAGCTAAAGAGTTAATTTTTTTGCAAATTAGCATGTTTGATCTTGCTTAGGAGGAAATAAAAGAATATATGCTTATCATGCTCATAAAGAAAAATCATTTTTGTTGTTACAATTTGAAATAAAAAAAAAGAAAAAAAAAAAGAAAGTCATGACTTATGAGCGCAATGCAATGGTTAATAAAGTTTAGGCAAAAAGAGCTACCCCTATGGTGATCAGTTAGGCCAACCAAAGGGTAAAACTCGGGTTAAGGGTCCCTGCAATAGGTGTGTGAAAGCTAGTGCCACATAAAAATGCATGTTGTAATTTTCAATTATAAGCACCTAAGTATGGAGGAAAACAAACTAATTTGTTCCATTGACTCGTTAGTGAATCCTTAGTGCCAGTGTAGAGGGAAGATGAGTTGAGAGTTTAGTAATCCAATCCCGGGCTAGTAGATTCTGATCTCATTAAATTAGATCTCGCTTGTGCAAGTTAATTTTGGAAAACTTTTGATTTGTCTCCCTCATTGGTCCTCATGTGCATGTCTCTTGATTGCTTGTTTATTGACTTTTGAGCCTTGAGGATTGAGTCATGTTTGTTGCATCCATTCTTCTACCGTATGTTTGATTTTTAGTTTGCTCAAGGACTAGCAAAAGCTTAAGTTTGGGGGTGTTTGATAGCGAGCATAAGCTAGCTATTTTTCCCTAATTTATTTAGCTAGTCTTTTATATTTATTGGCCAAATTTCATGCATTTTCATGTTGTATTTGTAGGAAATTAATATTGGAGCCAATTGGATGTTGGTGGTTGCTTTACTTCATTCTCACTTCATTTGGTTCCCTAAATAAAATTGGACAAGATTATTTTCGGTAATTAAAATTGATTAGAAACCAATCCAGAGGACGACATTCGAATTTCACATTCACTATATTATAACTTGACCTGTACACTTGCGGTTAGCAATTTGCACATCACCTTTATCTTTGACGGCTCCCTCCTTTTATAAGATGAGATTCAACCTAATTAGGTTAATCTAGACACGTGGAGGGCTCTCCAAGCTTCTTAGATCCGTAATTAATTCAGCTAACGCCACTCTACTAAAATGGCTAACGAGCTGTGACATGGCAGTTTTGCTCCCAGCTTTGCTGCAGCACATAATTTTCTGCACAAAATAACTTTCAAAACATCTATTCTTCCAAATGGGTTAAAACATGTAATATATATCTAAAACCAACCCTATTAAGCACAAAAGACACACAAATCCCTATAGAAATAAGGCCTAAATAACCACCTGTTGGAGAGTTATCACTATATCCTGGCCAGCTTGAATGAAGTCTTGGCCAAGCGTTATGAGACCGTGGAGACAGCTAGGGAAATTATGAATTCCCTGTAGGAGATGTTTGGACTTTTGTCCTATCAACTCCACCACGATGCTCTGAAGAATGTCTTCAACGCCCGTATGCAAGAGGGGCTCCTGTTCGGGAACATGTTCTCGACATGATGAACCAGTTTAACATTGCAGAGGCGAACGACGGGGTTGTCTGCGAGCGTAGTCAGGTTGCGTTCATGCTGCATTCGCTTCCTCCTAGCGTCATGCAGTTTAGGACAAATGCTAGCATGAACAAAATGCAGTTCAACCTGACCAGCCTCCTCAATGAGCTACAGATTTACGAGTCCATGCTGAAAAGCAAGGGCAAAAGTGTGGTGAAAGGAGAGGCCAATGTGGCCCATTCCAAGAAGAAGTTCCTGAAGGGTTCATCCTCAGGAACTAAATCTGTATCTCAGGCTTCTTCATCGAAGAAAATTCAAAAGAGGAAGGGTGATAAGGGGAAGGCTCCTGCTCAGGCTATTCAGGGTAAAGGAAAGGCCAAGGTCGTGGCTGACAAGGGCAAGTGCTTCCACTGCAATGTGGATGGTCACTGGAAGAGAAATTGCCCTCGATACCTTGTTGAAAAGAAGAGAGAAAATGAAGGTAAATACGATTCACTTGTTTTAGAAACTTGCCTTGTAGAACATGATGAGTTTGCCTGGATATTAGATTCGGGAGCCACTAATCATGTTTGTTCATCTTTTCAGGGAAATGATTTCCAGCAGCTGGAAGATGGTGAAATGATTCTCAAGGTTGGAACGGGAGAAGTCATTTCAGCAAGAGCATTGGGAGCTGCTAAATTGTTTTTTAGAAATAAGTTTTTAACTTTAGAGGACTTGTACTTGGTTCCTAAAATTAAAAGGAACCTTATTTCTATATCTGCTTTATTAGAACAAAATTACTCTATTTTATTTATGATTGATGAAGCGTTCATTTCAAGAAATGGTGTTCTTATATGTTCTGCTAAGCGTGAAAACAATTTATATGTGTTAAGACCTACCGATACTAAAGCTATTTTAAATCATGAGATGTTTAAAACGGCTGAAGCTCAAAATAAAAGGCAAAAGATTTCTCCATTAAGTAACAACACATGTCTTTGGCACCTACGTCTTGGTCATATTAACATCGATTGGATAGGTCGTTTGGTGAAGAATGGACTTCTAACTGATATAGAAGATGATTCTTTACCACCCTGTGAATCGTGTCTCGAGGGTAAAATGACTAAGAGGCCTTTTACTGGAAAAGGTTATCGTGCCAAAGAACCTCTTGAACTGATACATTCGGATCTTTGTGGTCCAATGATTGTAAAAGCTCGAGGAGGTTATGAAGTTTCATCTCTTTCATAGATGATTATTCTCGATATGGTTACTTATACGTACAGGGTCATAAGTCTGAAGCTCTTGAAAAGTTTAAAGAGTTTAAGACTGAAGTAGAAAACCTATTAGGTATAACATTTAAAACACTTCGATCAGATCGAGGTGGAGAGTATATGGATCAAAGATTCCAGGACTATATGATAGAACATGGAATCCAATCCCAACACTCAGCACCTAGTACACCTCAGCAAAATGGTGTATCAGAAAGTTGAAATAGAACCTTGTTAGACATGGTTCGTTCAATGATGAGCTATGCTCAATTGCCTAGCTCGTTTTGGGGGTATGCAGTAGAGATTGCAGTACATATTCTAAACAATGTTCCCTCAAAAAGTGTTTCTGAAACAACTTTTGAGCTATGGAAGGGGCGTAAACCTAGTTTGCGTTACTTTCGTATCTGGGGTTGTCCTGCACACGTGCTAGTGACAAATCCTAAGAAACTGGAACCCCGTTCTAGAGTATGCCAATTTGTTGGATATCCTAAAGAAACAAGAGGTGGTCTTTTCTACGACCCTCAAGAAAACAAAGTGTTTGTATCGACAAACACTACTTTCTTGGAGGAAGACAACATTAGAGATCACAAACCACGTAGTAAACTAGTATTAGGAGAAGCTACAGAAGAGTCAACAGGAGTTGTTGATGAAGTTGGTCCTTCAACAAGAGTTAATGCAAGAGCAAGTTCTTCACGTCAATCCCATCCTCCTCACGTAGTGGGAGAGCCTCGACGCAGTGGGAGGGTTGTAATTCAAACTAACCGTTACTTGGGTTAAACTTAAACACAAGTCGTCATACCTAATGACGGTGTTGAGGATCCATTGTCTTATTGTCAGACAATGAATGATGTAGATAAATATGAATGAGCCAAAGACATGGACCTTGAGATGGAGTCTATGTACTTCAATCAAGTTTGGGAACTTGTAGATCCACCTGAAGGGATCAAACCCATAGGGTGTAAATGGATCTATAAGAGGAAAAAAGATCCTGCTGGGAAAGTACAGACTTTCAAAGCAAGACTTGTAGTAAAGGGTTATACCCAAAGATAAGGGGTGGACTATGAGGAAACCTTTTCTCCTGTTGCTATGCTAAAGTCAATAAGAATTCTCTTATCCATAGCCACATATTATGACTATGAGATATGGCAAATGGATGTCAAGACTGCCTTTTTTAATCGTAATCTTGAAGAGAATATCTTTATGTCTCAACCCGAAGGGTTCATAACCCAAGGTCAGGAGCAAAAAGTTTGTAAACTGAATCGATCCATTTATGGGTTGAAACAGGCTTCCAGATCTTGGAACATTAGATTTGATACTGCAATCAAATCTTTTGGCTTTGACCAAAATGTTGATGAGCCTTGTGTATACAAGAAAATCAACAAAAATAAAGTAGCTTTCCTAGTACTTTCTGTTGATGACATCCTGCTCATTGGGTATGATGTAGGATATCAGTCTGACGTAAATAATTGGCTGGCGGCCCAATTCCAAATGAAAGATATAGGAGAAGCCCAATATGTTATTGCAATCCAGATTATTCGGGATCGAAAGAACAAAACGTTAGTCCTGTCTCAAGCAACATATATCGACACGATGTTGTCTCGGTATTCGATGTAGAACTCCAAGAAGGGCTTATTGCCTTTCAGGCATGGGGTTCACTTGTCTAAGGAACAGTGTCCTAAGACACCTCAAGAAATTGAGGATATGAGACGGATTCCCTACGCCTCAACTGTGGGCAGCTTAATGTATGCTATGTTCTGCACTAGGCCTGACATTTGTTATGCAGTAGGGATAAACAACAGATATCAGTCAAATCCAGGGTTAGACCACTGGACCGCCGTTAAAGGAATCCTCAATTATCTAAGGAGAACGAGGGACTACATGCTGGTGTTTGGGGCTAAAGAGTTAGTTCTCATTGCATACACCGACTCTAACTTCCAATCTGACAAGGATTCTAGGGAATCCACATCAGGGTCAGTGTTCACCCTTAACGGGGGAGCTGTAGTTTGGAGAAACATGAAGCAAGGATGCATAGCGGACTCAACCATGAAGGCTGAGTATGTAGCTGCTAAGCAGTTTGGCTAAGGAAGTTCTTGACTGATTTGGAAGTTGTTCCAAATATGAACTTGCTCGTAACATTATACTGTGACAACAGTGGAGCTGTAGCCAATTCTACGGAGCCTCGCAGCCACAAATGAGGTAAACACATCGAAAGGAAGTATCACTTGATTGGAGAGATTGTGCAACGAGAAGATGTGGTCGTGACCAAGATTGCTTCGGAGCACAACATTGTCGATCCGTTTACGAAGGCCCTCTCAGCTAAAGTGTTCGAGGGTCATTTAGAAAGTCTAGGTCTGCGAGACATGTATATAGTATAATCTAGGGCAAGTGGAAGATTTGTAATGGGTGTATGTAAGGATGCCCTAGTTTATTGTATTTTGTATATTTACTTTTTATGTAATGTACAATATACATTTACCATTTCTAGCTTTGGATTATTTTGTATATACTTTTCCATTATCTTGAGTTTTAGTTCAAGTGGGAGTTTGTTGGGTTTTTTGCCATAAAACTCGTCGATAGTAAATGTACCTTTTTAACCGAACATTAATAAAATGATGTATTATTCATTTTTCTGTGTTTGTATTGAGTAATCTTGTCTTATTAACCCTAATCCAATAAACTAAACATCCTAGGTTGTTAGTATGAGCCTTGAACTAGTATGTAGAGAGTTGGTTAATTAATTATGAATTAATTAACTTTTAATTTAATGAATTTTGTTAATTAATTAAATTATAATTTGAATTAATAACTGATTCTGAACAGTTATTAGATCGTGCCTTTTGACCCACTTAACTCACCTTCACGCGTAAATAGGGGGGATCTCTGAGTTTTAGCAGTTCGTTGGTTTTTTTGGTATAGGCTCTCACGAAAACTCCAGAGAAAGAGATCCCAGAAACTTTTGTTCTCTCAACATTCCCTTAGAGAAATCAGTGCTTCCACAAGCCTACTCAACGTAACCTTTAGAGATCGTTGGTGTTCGTGGAGGAAAATCCAGCGAAGGATAGCAAATGAAGCTTGCTGAAATTTTCTGTTTTTGGCTAAGGAGTTGGCGAAACGTTCGAGAATTTCTAGCAAAGTAAGATCCTATTGAACCTTGATCATTAGGATCGTTTGTTTTAGATTAGATCTAAGTTTCATGTGTTAAATAGCATGTTTTATAACTGATTTCCAACAGTTCAATTTTTGTTCGTATTGCTGTAAATTTAATTTGCAAACCGTATCGGTATTTTAATCGTGATAAAAACACATTGAGGTTCTGTAATACTTCCACTGCGTAAGGCTTTTATCCTTTCATCTGCAACCTGGTTTTCTGTTCCTTTCCTGTTCAGGATCTCTATATCAAATTCTTGAAGAAGTAGGATCCATCTGATTAGGCGAGGTTTTGCATCTTTCTTAGATAAGAGATACTTCAATGCTGAATGATCGGTATGGACTACGACTTTAGTGCCGATGAGGTAGGATCTGAACTTGTCAAAAGCAAATAGTACTGCAAGTAATTATTTTTCTGTGGTAGTATAATTGACTTGAGCTTTGTTCATTGTCTTGCTGGCATAATAGATAGGATGTATTATTTTGTTCCTCTTTTGTGCCAACACTGCTCCTACTGCAAAGTCACTTGTATCACACATAAGTTCAAATGGCTGACTCCAGTTAGGTTCAATCATTATTGGAGCTGAACTTAGTGCATCTTTTAACCTCTCAAAGTCCTTGAGGCATTCTGGATGAAAGTCAAACTTTCTGTCAAGCTCCAACAACCTGCATAGTGGTTTTGAGATTTGTGAGAAGTCTTTGATGAATCTTCTATAGAATCCAACGTGTCCTAGAAAGCTTCTTATTTCTTTCACCGTCGTGGGTGGAGGCAATTTTGCATTGAGTTCAACTTTGGCCTTGTTCACCTCTATTCCAATTCGGGAGATCTTATGTCCTAGTACTATTCCTTGTCGTACCATAAAATGACATTTTTCCCAGTTTAGTACAAAGTTTGTCTCTTCGCATCTCCTTAGGACTTGCTCCATGTTCTGCAAACAATCCTGAAATGAAGTTCCAAATACAGAACAATCATCCATAAATACTTCTAATGTTTTCTCCACCATGTTCGAGAAAATTGCCATCATACATCGCTGGAAAGTTGCAAGCGCTTTACATAGTCCAAAGGGCATTCTTCTGAAAGCAAAGGTGCCATATGGACAAGTAAACATTTTCTTTTCTTAATCTTCAGGAACTATTGTGATCTGGTTGTAACCAGAGTATCCATCCAGAAAACAGTAATAGTCTTTACCTGCAAGTTTGTCCAACATTTGATCTATGAAATGAAGTGGAAAGTGGTCCTTCTTAATTTTTTTGTTCAGCTTTCGGTAATCCATGCACACTCTCCATTCTGTCACAGTTCTAGTTGGGATCAACTCATTTTTGTCATTTGTGACAACTGTCATTCCCCCTTTCTTTGGAACGCATTTTACCGGGCAAACCCAACTGCTATCTGCAATGGGGTAAATATCTCTAGTATCTATCCATTTGATGATTTCCTTCCTGACTACCTCCTTCATTACTGGATTGAGTCTCCTTTGCATCTCAACTGACTTTTTGGCTCTTTCTTCCAAATTAATTAGATGCATACAGAAGGAAGGGCTTATTCCCTTAATATCTGTTATCGTCCAACCAATTGCTTGCTTGTGCTTTGATAGAACCTGCAATAAAGAAATTTTATCTTGTTTTGATAAATTGGCCAATATAATAACAGGAAAAGTTTCTTTCTCTCCAAGGAACATGTACTTGAGATGAGTTGGAAGAGGCTTCAACTCCAACTCTGGTGGTTCTTCAATGGAAGGCTTTATTAACATTGTTCTCTCTGGATCTCTACCTGTTGGTCTTAGCTCTTTAATTGTGGCCGCATAATCCATCGTGTTGTCTTCATCAGAACTTTCCTCATCATGTTTGTCTTCTTCTGGATTAATTATGTTATCGCAAATTACCACCTTGTTGCAATCCTCCATTTCCCAAGGTAGCATAATGTGTTGAGTACGTTCAATTAGATTTCTTGATCATTCATTCGCATTGTTAACTCCTCTTTTTGGACATCTATGGTCGTTCTGCCAGTTGCTATGAATGGTCTTCCAAGAATGATTAGAACTTCTCTATCAGCTTCACAATCAAGGATAATAAAATCTACAGGGAAAACAAATTTATCCACCTTTCCTAGCACATCTTCTATCTTCCCAATGAGCCTTGTAGTTGACCTATCTGCCAACTGTAAAATCACAATGGTTGGTCTTGCTTCCCCAATTCCTAGGTGCTTGAAGATTGATAGAGGCATTAAATTGATGCTGGAGCCTAGATCACATAGAGCTCGTCCAACACTTCTTCCTCCAATCACACAAGGGATGGTGAAACTGCCTGGATCTTGAAGTTTAGGTGACACTTTGCTTGTAATCAAAGCACTACAATTCTTCGTGAGCGTGACTGTTTCGAATTCTCCTAGCTCACGCTTTTTCGATAAGATATCTTTCAAGAACTTGGCATAATTTGGCATTTACTCAATGGCTTCTACCAATGGGGTATTAATGTGGAGTTGCTTGAGGATATCCAAAAACTTCTTGAATTGTTTGTCCTGGTTCTTTTTTATGAGTCTTTGAGGGAATGGCAGAGGTGGCCTTGTATTCTGATACAGATTTTCTGGTTTCTTGGCTGGCTCCTTAGGATCTTCTGCTGGCGCGAGTTTTATGGGCATAATTGGTTTTGCAGGCGCATTCTGTGTCGAGCCTTTTGCAACAGCTGTTTCTTGGCTAGGTTTTGGTTCTATTTCCTCTTATTCAATTATTTGAGTGGGACAACCTGCATTATTAAGAACTACTTCCTTATCATGCTCCTCTGTTATTTTTGGTTCTTGATATTGCAATCCGCTCCTAAGAGTTATGGCTTTGCAATGCTCTTTCTTTTTCCTTTGTTGTGCACTGCTTCTCTATAGCCATTGTCAGCTTTACGAGCTTCAATCATACTATATGTTTTGATGGTAACAAACGTTAATTTACTAATGATTTTAGAGTTTTGAAGTGTTCGTAATGTAGAGCTTGGAAAGACGATTCCAACGCAACTTGAATCGCTCAAATCATAGTTCAAACGAGAAAGTTACAAGCAAAAGAAGATTGGAAGAAAAAGCCTACGTGGTAGTGTCGTGGCGCTTACATGGCATCCAACGTGCATGACAGTTGATGTGAATCAATTTCCTCCATTTTCTCTTAATTTTAATCCTAATTTTAATTCTCGTTATCTCTTAAATTCAATCCTTTCACATCTCTTTTTAATTCAAAATTTCTCCTAAAATTCATTCTTTTACAACTCATTTTCAAATCCAATCTCTTCCAAATTTGATTTCCTTCAAATCCTCATTCAAATGTCAAATTCCCTTAACTTGAATATATTCTCAATCTCATTCTTAACTTCAAATCCTTTCCTTTTTCACTAAATCAAATCTCCCCCATCCATTTTGAATTTAATCCAATGGCCAAAATTAAATTTCTCCATCTATAAATTGAGCCATTTTCTTCTCCTCCAACACACACTCAATTGATTAAATTTAAGCCTTCAAGTCTTTTACTCTCCTTCTCCAAAATTCTCCCATATTCTAAATCCGGTCTATTTTAATTTTGTGAGGAACTTTTGTGTGAGAATTGTGAGTGTTCATTCTTGTGTATCTTGCCTTCAAGAGGTATTTTATTTTGTGAGGTTCTTTTCTTCTTTTATTTATTATTGGGAACTTGTAATAAGCTGTGGGTGCACCTTGGGAATTGAGTGAGTGGTTTAATCCTAAACCCAAAAAAGGATTTGTAATGGTTTAATCCTGAACCCGATTAAAAGGATCGTAGTGGTTTGATCTTGAACCCGTTTAAAAAGATCGGTATGGGTTGGATCCTGAACCTGTAAAAGAATAGGTAAAGGTTTACTCTTGAACCTGGAAAAAGAGTTGGTTGGGTTCTCACCCGTAAGAGAGTTGTTGCAGTAAAATACCCAAGAATGAGTCTTGAAGAGTGGAGTAGGGATTTCTGAACCACTATAAAATTTTTCGGTGTTATCTCTTTCTCTCTACTCTTTTAATTTTCCCTATCTTATTTTTATGAGTAGATTGCATGCCTAGGAAAATTGTCAAGTATTTCTTGCATATTTTAGAGTGTTTATTAAATTAGTTATAATTAAATTAATTTAGTTTAATTTAGTAAAAAAGAAAAAGTTTTAAATTTTATTAAGCGACCCTATTCACCGCCCTGTAGTGTTGCCATACGATCCTACAGCCATGTGATTGTGATGGTGTTCATATAACACATGCGGAAGCAATTTTAGGATCGGAGGCACTTAACTACATCAATTTTAGAAAATGAAAACATGTTGTCCAAATACCATAAGGAGAGAGCAGAATTTTTACCAACATTTTGGAGACCGATTCAACAACTCCCTTTGATCCCTTTGATAACGAACGGTGTGTGGACCACCTCTAGTGTCTTCCCTACTATTCTCCGGGCCAAGAACGACTTGTGGGAGTCTATAGAGATAGGGAATGGGAAGGGAATGCTTGAAGGTTCAAGCACTAGAGAGATATATGGAGATGAGTGAGTTTGAGACCAAAATCCAGCAGCATAACAATATGGAAAATGGCTCTCTTTCCTTTGAATCTGATTCATACTCCTTATATAGACATCTTCCATGCAAAGAGAAGCCTCATGACACTAGACACATGGTGAAATTGCAACTCAAAGTGGATTCTAGGTGTTTAATTCACAACACATGCAACTAGTGCATGGTTGTGTTGTTTTCCACTATGCATCAACATGCAAGAGTGGGAATGCCACTAAATCCACTTAAAATTGAATCTAAATTCTCAATTTTCAGCTTGCAATTCATTCGTATTTCAATTCAAAATTGAAATTGATTTCTAGGCAATTAATTTGTACAATTCCAAGTAATTTTTACATGATTAATCCAATTAATCTTTATCACCTAGTGCCATGAATTATATATGATTCCTAATACATATATATGGTATTCAAAACACTTTTAAATACTCCATATCTCATTTTCTAATTTAATTCATAATTAAATTATTGTGTCAAACACAATCTACGATAATACTCGTTTTCCCGATTTTGAACGATTCAAAGCTTCCTATCTTTTTGTTCTAGGCTTTATTCCGATATGAGCTAGTAGGGGGACCTAATGGACCTATAGATCATGGGCTCCAACGATTCGAGGCTAACCGACTAATCTCATTATCCAAGCTAGCCAACATTCGTTAACTACCGGGACACTCCACTATAGCCCGATAGTTGCACTCCCCTCACTATAGATATATTTCCGTCCACTTGATTTAACCATGATTAGTAAGTCGATCCTTCACAGGTTGTTCGTATCTATAGCTAGGTCAAAAGCCTGTTTTACCCCTATAGTACTTCTAGTTCCTTAAGTCCCACTGATCCTCTAATGAACAATTGGTTTATGGTCCAACCAATAAACCGAGTCCCTCTCGGGCCAATGAGAGGGCGGGATCCCTTTGTTCAAGCCCCGGAGTCAGCACTTAAGGGAACAACCTCTCTACTATCCCTAATTCGGGTAGGACTGAATTCCTTCTTGCACAACTATGTCTCCAGCTATCTACTCGTTCCAATCCCTGAAATGGGAGGCTTATTGAGTCGGCGATACTAAGCCACTCTCACCTATGCAGATCTAAGGATAAGTCCGAATAAACAGGAGTTCATAGTTAGCTTAGGATTAAGATCGAGTTACCTAGGTCATTACGTGTTATAAAGCGAGAGCGACTTATTTCTTGGTCCTGGTCTTATGCAAACTCATTGCATAGGACGCCCCCACTCGCATGTCTCTACATGGACGATTTAGGATCACATCGTCTATACCATCTATAAAGTGGGTCGCGTCTCATAGTGTCTCCAGAATAAGGTACCCAACCCTATCCCTATACTATAGACCGGTTTGGCTATTACTCAAGCGTGATCCACTTTTATGTCTCTACATAAAGCTCGAGTGTTCATCCTATAGCCATGGATCTTAGTTTATTGGATTTGGGTTATTATATGTGCAATTTACTTTATTCAGTAATAACTTTACTGAATTAATCTCGATAACGCCTTTATCGAATAAGTATATAATTCGTTTAACATTCACTATCTACGAGTTTTAGGACACCAATCCCAACAGATTGTTGGTCTATTCATCATCTCCTGAACTAACTGCCCAATTTGAGTTTTTAGACTCTTCAAAGAAGTTGTTTGGTTTTGAAGAGTCACATCATTCTTGGTTATCAGTTCCTTCATAAGATTCTCTAAGCTTGAGGTTGATTGAGGTTGCACTTGCATCGGCTGCAAAGGTTGTGCAAACTTCAGTTGAGTTTGGTTATTAAATCCCGATTGTCCTTCTTGCCTAACAAAAGGTGTTGCATTGGATTTGTTGACATGCTGTCCTCCCCAAGATAGGTTAGGGTGTTGTCTCCATCCTGGATTGAAATTGTTGGAGTAAGGATTCACTCGGTTATGTGCACCTACAAAATAAACTGAAGCTGAATTCTGTGGGCAATCTTCAAATAGGTGGTCTTCATTGCAAGTGGTACACATGGGGGTTGAAACTTGGTTCAGAGGTGCAATTTGAACTTGATTTCCTAGAATTAAACTCATAAGCATATCGTTCATAGTTAGCATCCATTCAGAGAGTGTCTCTAGATGATTGACTTCTTGGATCTTGACTCTACTGGAAAGTGTTTCTTCCTCTCCCCATTGACTTTGGTTTGCAACAATGGCATCTAAAATTTAAGTTGTCTCATTGAAGGTCTTTTTAAGAAAAGAACCATTAGCTGATGCATTGACTACTTCCTTAGAAGCTTGAGTCAATCCATTCTAGGAGTGCTCTACAAGAAGACATGCGGACAAGTCATGGTGTGGATATTTCCTTATTAGCTTCTTGAAATGCTCCCATGCTGTGTCTACCCCTTCTTGTGGTCCTTGTTTAAAAGTGATAATTTCCCCTTGGATTTGTGCATTCTTTGTGGGCGGAAAATATTTCAAGATAAATTTTCAGCAAGATCATCCCATGTGGTGATGTTATCCGGTGGAAAATAATCTAACCATGCTTCTACATTACCCTGTAAAGAAAATGGAAAAAGTTTCAAACGCAAAGTCTCATTGGATATTCCATTAAGCTTAAATGAGTTGCATATTGTCAAAAAATTTCTTCATGTGTTTGTGGGGATCTTCACTAGGAAGTCCTACAAATTGGCCTATCGTCTGAAGCATTTGGAACAAAATTGGTTTGAACTCAAAATGATTGGCATCAATGACTAGCTCAACAATTCCTATATTAAGATTGTAAAAAGTTGCAGCCGCATAATCCCTGATGTCTCTATTCCTTTCATCTGCAATAAGTATGAGATTATTTGCTGACACATCTTGATTTTGCACATTGTTAGGTTGTGTTCCTCTTTACTGCACACCGGTAGGGTCTTCAACATGTGGCTCCATCGCAATTTCCTGCAAAAAATTCCTTCTGGGGTTTCCTGATGTTGAACTTCTCGTCGTTCCTTTAACTTCCTTCTTTGCTCCTTACGATACTTTCTGAAAGTCTTCTCTATCTCAAGGTCAAAATTAAATTCAGGTCTTTTGAGCACACACCAAACCAATCGGTAAAGAAATCCCAGCAAAAATAATGAATTGGTGTCCTATGACAGAGGATTTTACGGTCACAAATCGATCGCAATTCCTATAATACAGAAACAAAAATTTGTGTTAATCAACCATTTTACCAAAATCTCCCTGGCAACAGCATCAAAAATTTGACGTGAGTGCAAGTATACACTACAAGTAATAAAGTGGACAGTATTCCCAATAACGTACCCAAGAGAGACGATGACTAGCTAAGTTAACACACGATTCTGCAAGAATAGAAACCTCCTCTAAATTTGTGGCCATGATGTGTAACCAAGAATATTAGTTTGATTTGGGGTTTTGGTTTTAATACAAAGTTAAACTAAGCAAGAAAATAAAAACAGATAAAATCGTAGGAGATAAGCAAGGGAATTCAATTAGTTTCAATCTTGAACTTTAGGCTACACCCACCTATGCACCCGCAATTTACTCAGGCAATGCAGTTGGCTAAGAAACACTATCTATGTTGCCCACATAGACATGATGCAGATAGCATCTCCCAGTTGCGCCCGCAATTGCCCTGACAATTGGATTGTTAGTTAAGTTCAACTTCTATTCAGTTCCGTTATAGGTGTCTTTAGAAGACTAAGCCAACTAGACATTTATTTCTAGGGCTAGTTGAAACTTAGATAAATGTGCTTACGACTTCTTAAAACTCTAGTGGTTCCAGTCCTATTTCTAGGATTCAAGAAATCAAAGTTCTATTTCTAGGATCTTTTCCATTATTGTTGTTGCGAACCCGCCCATTCAACTCAACCTTTCGGCCATCAGCTAAATACAAACTATGCTAACCTAATTGACCAATTTAAGATAACAATAAACTTTAATTTTCTGCAAGAACAAACAATGCCACAAAGGAGCAAAGTTGCTTTTGCATAGGCGGGGCTTTCTTCTACTCAAGGAATCCACATAATTGCACCCCCAAATAGAAGCTTGGCTCATAATTGAGAATAAAATTGACAAAATAAAGGAAAACAAACTCAAAATATAAGAACAACTTGAATTCATATTAAACAAAACTTGAGTACAAGAACTTAGCATACAATTGAAAAGTAAAGAAAGACAAATACAATAATGCTGGAAAAATGAAAGAACATAAAGTACAAAGCTTAAAGGCAAGACTACTATGGATTTTCCTTTCTCTATCTAGCTTGCTCTAATCCTCTCTTGAGGGGAGACAAGCCTTTCTCCTCTACTTCTTTCGAATGGAGGAGCCGACAGAGGCTAGAAAATCCAAAACTCGGAGTGGTTACAAGATGAGAAGAAGAAAACTAAAAAGAATTATCTAAGGACGAAAACACTAAGCTCCCCTGCTTCTTTCACCTTGGTCCCCTTTTATAGACCTTGAAAGGTAAGGTTGACTACCGAGATCAGTGTGAGAAGGCCTTGGAAGGGAAGAATCCACAATCTTTGGAGATTGGATACCGTATTGGGGATTTTTGGATGATTCTGTGAAGATCCCGCGAATCTCGAAATTCTGTCAGAAAGCCCAGTTGCAGCCGCATATCAGGGGCATTCTTCTAGTCTATTCTGCTTTGACAATTTGTGTCTTCAATATGGGCTTCTTTCTTTATATGGCTTTGTGGGTGCATCTCGATCGCATTCCACAGATCCTCGGGTCCAGATGCAAGTGCAATTCTTCAGCTTTAACTTCTATTGCTCCGCTAACCTTTATTCTTCTCTTGCGGGCGCATCCTCCTCGCAAAGACTTCTGCACAAAAACATCACTTGGATAAATTCTTTACAAAAATAATATCTTTTTGTACAAATCAAGCTTAAATTTTATAATTCTAAGATTTTCCTCATGATTCTACAACTTTTGCTAAAATGACTTAAAATTATAAGATTTTAGACACAAAGTCCTTGCTTTCCGAACAATTACCTAAGCTTTTAAGGCTAAATAACGCACATAAATGAGCGTTATCACCTTCTACTATAAACATCTTCGCCCCTGGACTCTGATTCAAGGCATATCAACACTCGATGTTCGGTTGTGTGCCCTAAACTCGTTGTGTGTAATATAAACAAGTTATTTATTTATTCAATAAAATAATGGTTGTTTTATTATGATGTTTTAGACTTGCATAACTCAAATCCAATAAACGAACATCCAAGGTTATTTAATATAACTTAAACAGTATGTGATTGACGAATGGGTGGATCATGTTCAAGTAATAACCTAAAGGGTCTATAGTACATGGATATGTTTGGATACCTTATCCTAGTGATGCTATGGATACGATCCCCTTTGTAATTGTTACAAACGAATTGATCCAAATTGTTCATGTGGAGACATGCAACTGGGGGTATCCTATATAATGAGTCTGTATAAGACTAGACTGCGAAATAATTAATCTTTCTTTATAACACCATTGACTGAAGAGATTAATATTTCATACGATGACCATATGTAACTCGATCTCAATCTGTAGTGAGTTATGGACTCCTACCTATGAGAGATTGTCCTTTGATTTGTATGGGTGAGAGTGATCCAAGTTGCCGACTCAATAAGCCTACCATTTTGGGCACAAAACTGAGTGGGGAGTTGGGAATATGGCTACACAAAATGGAATTCCCTCCTTCCCGATTTTAGGGTAAGTAGATGAGTTGTTCCCTTAAGTGCTAACTCTGGGTCTTGAACAAGGGGCTCCACCCTCTCACTGACCCGAGATGGACTTGATTTATGGTAAGATCGTAAACAGATTGCTCATTAGAGGATCAGTGCTACTTAAGGAGTAAGAGGTAATTATAGAGTAAAACCGTAATTTGATCCAACTGTAATTATAAACGACTCATGAATGATCGATTTACTTATAATGGTTATATCCATGGACGCAACTGTAGGAATGAAAATCCCAGTGGAAGCCTATAGAACCATATCGTATTTTAATATCGTTCTAAAAACCAATACATTGGCAACGAAATAAACACAGAACCAATTCCAATTTTATTTCATGGATTAAGCAAGTTGATTTTCTATTGTATAAGAGTTCTAGGAAACTTAATCTTGTTGTAGACTCTAGAAGACAGTAGAACTTTCCCTCTGTAGTTTCACGTACTAATAGAAAATCACAGGGACCGAATTGGGAACACCACCATTGAGATTATTTCCCTATGTCTCTGAGTATTTGAGGCCAAAAGGTTGGATGGGACCTTTTCTTGATCTTGGAAATATATGAAGGTGTTAATATCTAACATGCAAAAGCAATTTTGGATCTTAGGCACATAATAACATCAATTTGATCATTCAAAGCATGTTGTCCAAAGCTACAAAAACAGAGTTTAGAACACCAACCTCTTTGTAGCACGAAATTGGACCGATTGTTGTGTTGTTTTTCTTCACCAACTGATCACGAACCACCACAAGATCTTCTTTGCTATTCTTAAGCCTTTGGAACAAATTGTGGGATCCTCTAGTGATGGAATTTGGAAGAGAATGAGCTTGGGTTTCAAGCCTTTGAGAGTTTTGAGCTTATGAGTTTGAGACGAGAAATTGGCAGCATAACAGCATGAAATTCTTATGCATTTCTTCAGCAAGTCCTCCTCTATTTAAAGAGGAATTCATGCATTCTTGAAGCCCCAAAATTCGACAACAAGACAAGGGATTATTGAGTGGGATTTGGTGACTAATTGAGGAGTGCATGGGTTTAGTCACCATGCACTCCACCTCCTAAAATTAATCTTCTTTTGAATTTCTTAATTCAATTGAAAATTAATTTTAGTTAATTAACTTAAATTAATAATCTAAAATTCTAATTTAATTTTGAATTTCAATAATTAATTATATTAATATATATTAATTTAATATCAAATATTAAATTAATATTTTACAACCAATTTCGACCCTTTCCGAAATGCAATTTCTCAAACATGAATCCCTATTCACGTGCTCGATATTCAAATCACATTTAAATATGTCTAACTCTAAAAATTAGGTTTAACTAAGAATTAAACCAATGTGTCGGTAATATCCAATATGACCGATATAGTCCCTAAATTGAATTTGAACAATTCGAGTTATTTCCATCATATTGTTCCAAAGTTTGTTCCTTAAGTTGGTAAGGGGACCTAATGGATCTACAGATCATGGGCTCCAACGATTCGAGGTTTAACCGGTTAAACAAATTAACCTAGTTAACCAACATTCGTTAACTATCGGGTCACTCCAGTATAGCCTAGTAGTTGCATTCCCCTCACTGTAGATATGTTTCTATCCACTTTGTTGGGTTTTATGCCCTGAAACTTGTAGATAGTAAATGCGACATTTGACGACTGTTTATAAAGATTTATTTGCTTTCAATAAAGCGTTATTGATTTTATAATGATTAGTCTTGCCTAAATAACCACAAATCCAATAAACTAAGAACCCCAGACTATGTTATGAAAACTTGAACTTTATGTAGTGACATAAAAGAGGATCAAGTTCAAGTAATAGCCTAAATAATCTATAGTATAGGGATAAGGCTGGGTACCATATCTTGGGGACACTATGGACAGGGCTCACTTTGTATTTAATACAAACAATGTGATCCTGAATCGTTCATGTAGTGACATGAGAGTGAGGGCATCCTATGCAATGAGTTTGCATAAGATCAGACCACGAGATAAGTCACTTTCACTTTATAACACTGTTTACTGATGAAACTGACTATCTCATGCGATGACCTAGGTAACTCGATCTTAATCCTGAGCTAACTATGAACTCCTGTTTATTTGGGATTATCCTTTGATTTGCATGGGTGAGAGTGGCTCATCATCGCCGACTCAATAAGCCTACCATTTTGGGGATAAGACCGGGTAGATAGCTGGGGACATTGTCCTGCAAGATGGAATTCACTCCTACCCGATTTAGGGATAGTAGAGAGGTTGTTCCCTTAAGTGCTGACTTCGGGACTTGAACAAAGGGATCTCGCCCTCTCATTGGCCTGAGAGATATTAGGTTTAGTGGTCGGACCACAAACCAATATTTCATCAGGGACACAATGGGGACTTAAGAAATTAGATGTAACTTTAGGGGTAAAACAAACATTTGATCCAAGTGTAGTTACGGACAACCTGTGAAGGGTCGACTTACTAATCATGGTTATATCGGGTGGACATAAATATATCTATAGTGAGGGGAGTGCAACTATCGGGCTATAGTGGAGTGTCCTGGTAGTTAATGAATGTTGGTTAATTATGTTAAATGAGTTTAGCCTGTTAATCTCAGATCGTTCGAGCCCATGATCTGTAGGTCCATTGGGTCCCCCTGCTAGCTCATACGGACTAAAAACCTTAGAACAATGTGATGAAAGATTTTGAAACGTTCAAATTCGATTTAGGAAATTAACATAAAGTATATTCGATATCATTGACACGATAGTTTGATTAAAATTAAACTATAATTGAGAGAGTTAGAAATATTTAAAGAGAGTTAGAAATGTTTAAATACGATTTAAACATTAATCGTACGAATAGGGATTCATATTAGTACACCGAGATTAAGAGATATTGGGATTGGTGAATAATTCAATATTGGATATTTAATCAATTATTAATTGAATGGTTTAAGTAATTGTTTTTAAATTAATTTTATTTAGAATTAGTTTTATATAAAATTAATTTGAAATTGAATTTCAATTATGAGTTAATTGGAAAATTAAATTTCAATTTTTAAATAAACTTTACCCTAAGGTAAAAGTTATCTTTGACACCAAAACCACAAGCTTTTACCATCTCTAAGACACCTCCAAGCACACCTCACCAAAGAAGCAATGAGTTGTCTTCTTCTTAGGCATTTTAGCGGAATCAATTTGGATCTAGAGCCTCTCAATTTCATTAATTTTTCTTTCGGAAACATACATCAAAATGAACCGAAAACAGAGTTTCAATATCAACCTCTTTATTTCTAGAAATTCAACAACTCCGTGGAGAATTTCTTGAGACAATCGAGCTATGGACTACCACCGACGTCTTCCTCTCTAATCTTCGGCCTTAAAACGAGTCGTGGGACTCGGATCGATGATGAATTGGGAGTAATAAAAGAATAAATTTGAGAGTTGGAGTCTATGTATCTGAGATATGAAACTAGCAGCATTTCATTACCTTCTTCTGTCAATTACCACCTCCTATACTCTCATATATAGAGAGGAAGCATGCATCAAAGTACAAGCTTGGATTGACAACCCAAAGGAAGGGATTATGTGTCTAAATAAGGTGTCTTTGTATGATTAAAAGTATGAGAATACTCACCCACCACCTCCTAAAAATGAAAACACTTTTCATTTTATTGAAATTGATTTCATAAATCAATTTTCAATTAATTTCAAATAATTAATTTTTAATTTAAATAATTAATTAAATAAATTTAATTAACTATATTAGTTTAATTTAATATCAAATATTAAACTAACCGTTTTGCACCAATATAATCCCGATCATTCTCAATCCCGATTTTCCGAATATGAATCACTATTCAAATTTAAACCAAAATATGTATCCAATACATATCTATATATAAATCTTATTTAAATATTTCCAACTCTCACAATATATAATAGTTTAATTCGTAATTAAACTTTAACGTTAAATATATCGAACATGATTTAACGACAACTCCCTAATTCGAATTTGAACGCTTCAAACTCTCTCATCACTATGTTCTATGGTTTATTCCGTATGAGCTAGCTATTGCGTTTTATGTCCTAAAACTCAAAGTTTGTAATCCTTTTGCAATAAAGATGTTATTCAGTGAATTGTTTGTTTATATACTCTAAATCTAATAGAAACATCCTTGGTTATAATATGAAATGCTCGAACTATATTATGAATATGGACAGGGATCAAGTTCTAGTATATAACCTAAATGGTCTATAGTATGGGGATAAGGCTGGGTACCTTATCCTGGTGACACTATGGATGCGGTCTACTTTGTGAACAAGGCAAACGACGTGATCCTGGATCATTCATGTAGAGACATGCGAGTAAAGGCATCTTGTGTAAAAGAAGTTTACACAATACTGGACCAAGAAATGAGTCACTCTTACTTTATAACTGAAGAAGTGTACGAGACACACGCGGAAGCGATTCGGATCGAAACACTCAAATTTTCATTAATTTTAGTTATAAAAACATGCACAAATTTGAACCGAAAATAGAGTTTGTGTAACCAACCTCTTGGAAGCTCAATTCCTCTCGGTTTGATGGATGAATTTGAACACGAACACATCCGGGACAACCACCGTGGTCTTCCCCGCTATCCTCCGACCTTAGAACGAGTTGTGGGACTAAAAAATGTGATGAATTTTGGATTAAAAGAACTTCAAACTTTCACAAAATTGAGAGAAAATATTTGAAGCTTTTGAGAGAAAATGCAAGCTACTGTTTTTCATGCTCGGCTTTTTCCAACTACTCATAATCAAGATGAATAAGCTATTTATGTGTTTTTGAACACATCAAGTGATTTTGAATTAGTCATCTTATTAGGTGGCCAATTTATGGAAGATGCATCAAGTGATTCACTAAATCACTAATTCAAATTAAAATTGATTTTTCAATTTTAACTTTCATAATTAATTTAACTAATTAAAGTAATTAGAATAATTAGTTTTACAAATAAAACCAATCTATAATTAATTAAAATATTTTTAATTAATTATATTTACCTATATAAATGCATCAATCCCGATCACTTGAATATGAATCCCTATTCATATTAAATCCAAAATATGTATCTTATACATAATGGTAATATTCAAATAATTCTAATTTCTCTCAAATAATCATGTTAATAAAATCGAATAAATTAACGTTATCTCCTTAATCCGAGTTTGAACGGTTCAAACTCTTTCATCACAATGTTCTAAGGTTTATTTTGTATGAGCTAGCAGGGGGACCTAATGGACCTACATATCATGAGCTCCAACGATCCGAGATTAACTAGTTAAACTCTTTTAATCTAGTTAACCAACATTCATTAACAACCGGGACACTCCACTATAGCCCGATAGTTGAACTCCCCTCACTGTAGACATATTTCTGTCCACCCGATATAACCATGATTAGTAAGTCGACCCTTCACAGTTTTTTCGTAACTAGAGCTACGTCAAATGTCTATTTTACCCCTGAAGTTACATCTTGTTCCTTAAGTCTCCACTGAGTCCCTAATGAACAATTTGGTTTGGGGTCCCACCACTAAACCTAAAACCTCTCGGACCAATGAGAGGGCGGGATCCCTTTGTTCACGTCCCGGAGTCAGCACTTAAGGGATCAACCTCTCTACTATCCCTAAATTGGGTAGGAGGGAATTTCGTCTTGCAAGGCTATGACCCCAGCTATCTACCCGTTCCTATCCCTAAAATGGGGGGTTTATTGAGTCGATGATGATGAGCCACTCTCACCCATGCAGATCTAAGGATAAGCCCGAATAGATAGGAGTTCATAGTTAGCTCAGGATTAAGATCGAGTTACCTAGGTCATCGCATTGAAATAGTGAGTCTTGTCAGTAAACGGCGTTATAAAGCAAGAGTGACTTATTTCTCGGTCATGGTCTTATGCAGACTCATTTGCATAGGATTCCCCTACTCACATATCTCTACATGAATGATTCAGGATCACATCGTTTGTACTAAAACAAAGTGGGTCGCGTCACATAGTTTTTCCTAGGATTAAGGTACCCAGCCTTATCCCTATACCATAGATCGTTTAGGCTTTTACTTGAACGTGATCCATATTTATGTCACAACATATAGTTCAAGCATTCATGTCATAGCCAAGGATACTAGTTTATTGGATTTAGGTTATTTAACGTGTAATTCACTCATTTAATAACCTGAGTGAACAAAATCCTCAATAACGACTTTATGGAACAAGTATATAGCTATTTGCTTCATTCACTATCAACGAGTTTTAGGGCACAAACCCCAACAATAACGTCGTTTACTATTAAGACTGACTATTTCATGCGATGACCTAGGTAACTCGATCTTAATCCTGAGCTTACTATGAACTCTTGTTTGTTTAGAATTATCCTTTGATCTGCATGGGTGAGAGTGGCCAAACAGAGTCGTTCAATAAGCCTACCATTTTGGGGATAAGACTGGATGAATAGCTGGGGACATAGTATTGCATGATAGAATTCACTCCTATCCGAATTAGGGATAGTAGAAATGTAATTTTCGGAAATGATCGGGATTGATAGAAAAATATTAATTTAATATTAGATATTAAATTAATTAAATAATTGATTACTTAATTAATAATTATTTTAAATTAATTATGAATAAATTTAAAATTTAAAATTTAAAATATAGAATTGAATTTTTCAGATTATTAATTAAAGAAATTAAAATAACTAAAATTCAATTTCAATTGGATTAATTAAATCCAAAAGAAATTGAATTTTAGGAGGTGGAGTGCATGGTGCTCCTCACTAAGCCAACAAATCCCACTTAATTGTGGGATGAATTGGTGTCAAGTGTTGGTGCTTCAACTCAGCCAATCTTCCTCTTTAAATAGAGGATGGATTGATGAAGAATTAAGAGAGAAAAATCATCTGTTATACTACCAAATTTCCACCTCAAGCTCATTTACTCAAAACTCTCTCAAGCTTGTGTTTCAAGATCTTTCCCTCTCAAATTCCATCACTATAGGATCCCACAATCTGTTCCAAAGGCCTACGAATAGAAGGAAGATCAAGTGGTGGTTCGTCATAAGTTGGTGAGGAAAAACAACCAACAAATTCATTCAATTCCGAGCTACAAGAGGTTCGTACCCATTGTCTTTGTTTTTTCCCTTTTGGACAACATGCTTTGTATGATCAAATTGATGTTATTATGGTCCTAAGATCCAAAATTGCTTCCGCATGTTAGATATTAACACCTTCACTAGCAGGGGGACCTAATGGACCTACAGATCATGGGCTCCAACAATTCGAGATTAACTGGCTAAACACTTTTAACCTAGTTAACCAACATTCGTTAACTACCGGGACACTCCACTATAGCCCGATAGTTGAACTCCCCTCCTGTAGATATATTCATGTCCACCCAATATAACCATGATTAGTAAGTCAATCCTTCACAAGTTGCTCGTAACTACAGCTTGGTCAAATGTCCGTTTTACCCCTGAACTTACATCAGGTTCCTTAAGTCCCCACTGAGTCCCTAATGAACAATTGGTTTGTGGTCTAACCACTAAACCTAATACCTCTCGGGCCAATGAGAGGGCGGAATCCCTTTGCTCACGTCCCGGAGTCAGCACTTGAGGGAACAACCTCTCTACTATCTCTAAATCGGGTAGGAGTGAATTTCGTCTGGTAGGACTATGTCCCTAGCTATCTACCTGATCTTATCCCCAAAATGGTAGGCTTATTGAGTCGGCGATGATGAGCCACTCTCACCCATGCAGATCAAAGGATAATCCCGAATAAACATGAGTTCGTAGTTAGCTCAGGAATAAGATCGAGTTACCTAGGTCATCGCTTAAAATAGTTAGTCTTGTTAGTAAACGGCGTTATAAAGCAAGAGTGACTTATTTCTCGGTCCAGCAACAACCTTTCTCCCTTCCAAATTCATCACGAATTCGAGTCCCAAAACTCGTTCTAAGGCCGGAGGATAGCGGAAAAGACCACGGTAGTTGTCCACAACCTGTTCATGATGATAATTCATCCACGGAGTTGTTGAATTTTCTACCAAAAGGTTGGTTATTCTCAAACTTTGTTTTTTCGGTTCTTTGAGTGCATGCTTTTGTTTCCAAAATTAAATGAAATTTTAGTGCTTAGATCCAAATTGCTTTCGCTAGTGCCTCGTACAATCTTTCACACTCAATATAATCAGGAATAGGAAGTCGACCCTTCATAGGTTGTTCGCGACTATAGCTAGGTCAAAATGTTTGTTTTACCCGTATAGCACTTCTTTGTTCCTTAAGTCCCACTGATCCTCTAATGAACAATTAGTTTGTGATAGAATCATCAAACTGAGTCCCTCTCGGGCCAATGAGAGGGTGGGGCCCCTTGTTCAAGTCCCAGACTCAGTATTTAAGGGAACAATCTTATATTATCCCTAATACGGGTAGGAGCGAATTCCATCTTGCAAGACTATGTCCTCAGCTATTTATCCAATCTTGTCCCCAAAATGGTAGGCATATTGAGTCGGCGATGTTGGGTCGCTCTCACCCATGCAAATCAAAGGATAATCTTGAACAAACAGGAGTTCATAGTTAGCTCGGGATTAAGATCGAGTTACCTAGGTCATCGTATGAAATAGTCAGTCTTATTAGTAAAACGGTGTTATAAAGTAAGAGTGACTCATTTCTTGGTCCGGTCTTGTGCAAACTCATTGCACAGGATGCTCCTACTCGCATGTCTTTACATGAACGATTCAGGATCACATCGTTTGCCTTTAAATGCAAAGTAGGCTGCATCCATAGTGTCCCCAGGATAAGGTATTAGCCTTATATGTATACTATAGACGTTTAGGTTATATACTAGAACTTGATCCACGTTTATGTTTCTACATATAGTTCGAGTATTCATTTTATAACCAAGGATCTTTTAGTCCATTGGATTAAGGTTATATAAACAATCAATTTACTGAATAGTACGATATTATCTTTATTATAAAAGGATATGCATAAAGATTACAAACTATGAGTTTTAGGACATAAAACCCAACAATATAGTTTTCACAAGAACGGTGTGAAAAAATGCAGAGAGATTTTGCAGAGAGTTTTCCTTGGGAGAAATCTGTGAAGCAAGTAAAAATGCAGGAGAGATTTTGTGAAAACCCCCAGGTGTGAGATAGGTAAGTGGAGAGAGAGGAGTAACCGTGGGATGATTCCACGATCCTTAACTCCCAGCAACTACTAGAAGTTTATTTATTTAATTTAAATAATATTAAATTAAATATAATTAATTAATAATTCATCAAATCTAATTTAATTAATCTATTCATTTAAACCATATTTAAATTAATATCTCTCACATAACCTATAGTTTTAATTCAATTAATTAAATCAAATTTAATTTAATTAATAATTAATTAATTACCAAATTAAATATCTTATATTTAATTTATGCTTACGTTTGAATCATATTCAATTGTATATTTCTCTCATAACCTATAGTTTTAATGTGCATCCAATGTGCATTAAATTTAACCTATAGTTTTAATATGAATCCAATTCATATTAAATTAATATTTGAACTCTTTCAAATATTTAAGTCTTTGATAAATTAATTCTAAATTATATCCAAAATTAAATTTATATTATAAAGTTTAATTAAAAGATAAAAGTTATATTATAATGTATCACCATACACTGTATTAATTCCCTTAGTGAACTTGAACATTTCAAATTCCATTCAAGACTAAATTACCTCAATACCCTTTACGAGTTAGGAAGGGAACCTAATGGACCTACATATCAGAAGCTCCAACGATATGAGATTAATTGGCTAAACTCATTAACCATATTAATCAATATTTGTTAACTGTGGCTACACTCCACTAAAGACCCACAACTACTGATGTGGTTGTAGACTGAAGGTGGATGTAGGAATAAGATGGAAAATAATAATTAAAGACGAATTCAGTCTAGCTAAGTGCAAGTATACCCTATCGCATGCAATAAATAATAAATACTCTGGAAGTATTCCAAAAGTATCGATCCCACAGGGACTAATTTGAACACAAATTTGAAGAAGAAACTGCTCTTAAATTGCAAAGTAAGTAACCAAGTAAAAATAATTGATGATGGGGTTTTCGGAAAAATAATCAAGCAAGCAAACAAAGAATAAATACACAATAATAAAAGCGAGAAATTAAGTAAAGCTTCAAGCCAAAGGAAAATAACTCTAGTAATAGCTTATTTAACCGCATTGAGTCAGGTTTAACTCCTATTTGGCCTTGCTCCCAAGAACCGTTAGAAGACTAAACGAGTATCGTTATGCACATTTCTATGACTCAACTCCGACATAGATTATTCACGCATGCAACCTATAACCCTATAGTTATTATAAGCGACCATCCCCTATCAAAGCGAATACACTCTTTCGAACTTTTTCTCCTATATCACCCTTATGAAAAACGATATTGTTTCACCCTTTCGGTACCAAACTCACATAGCATGCTAAGTCTAAGTGATCAAGTTAAACTCAACAAGATTGGAATGATAATCAATAACGGATGACATGCATAAATAGAGTTTAGGTAAATAAACAACTTTCAAACTATTCTATCCATAAGGGAATTCACTAAACCGAACCCCACAATGAAATTTAGCTACGCATGATGGATAATAATGCAAAAAAAATAACTTTCCATTGTATAAATAAATGAGAAGTACAAGAAATAATGAAAAGAAATAGGTGCGGGAAGATAAGGTGGAGTAGCTAAAACTAGGTTTTTTTCAATTTATCCAATCCCTTTAGAGTTCTCACGACACTCTACTCTCCCTTACAATGTAGAAATACGGTGAAATCTCTACAAACACAAAGGTTTGATGTCTAACTAAGGTTAGAATTTAGTCATCTAGCAAGGACCTCGAGCATCACGACTCATGGGCGTCTACTAGGGTTTTGTCACTACCCTCTTCTTCCTAGTGAGTTCTGCTTGTGTTTCCTCTCGATTTCCAACCTTTTATAGAGTGAAAAGTGGTTGGGAAGTCACGAAATGCATGCTAGTTGCATGAAAATCTCATTTAAAACAACCCGCAACGGACTCGAACTTTTCTGTTTCTTCCTAGAAATGTGGTCGCATTTGAATAGCATTTGAATCGTATTTCTTTGCTTTCCTCTGTTTTCTGCAAAACACCAAAATTTGATCACATTCATATAAAATAAGTTCTTTTAAGCACAAATAAGCATGATTTGACAAATATGACTCCCTAAGACTCGTCATACCAACTTTTGTACTCTTTAGGTGTTGGGGTTTATGTCCTAGAACTCAAGTTTTGTTATCCTTTATATAAATAAAGATGTTATTTAGTGAAATTGTTTATTTATAACTTATAATCCAGTAGAAACATCCATGGTATAACATGAGATACTCGAACTATATAGTGAATATGGACAGGGATCAAGTTTGAGTATATAACCTAAATGGTCTATAGTAAATGAATAAGATTGGGTACCTTGTTCCGGTAACACTATGGATGTGGCTTACTTTGCGAATAAGGCAAACGACATGATCCTGGATCTTTCATGTAAAGACATGCGAGTAGGGACATCCTGTGTAAAAGATGTTTACACAAGACTGGACCAAGAAATAAGTCACTCTTACTTTATAACGCCGTTTACTGTTAAGACTGATTATTTCATGCGATGACTTAGGTTACTCGATCTTAATCCTGAGCTTACTATGAACTCCTATTTGTTTAGGGTTATTCTTTGATCTGCATAGGTGAGAGTGGTCATAAAATTTCGTTCAATAAACCTCCCATTTTGGGGATAACACTAGATGGATGGCTGGGGACATAGTAATGCAATATGAAATTCACTCCTACCCTATTTAGGGATAGTAGAGAGGATGTTCCCTTAAGTGCTAAATCCAAGGCTTGAACAAGGGGCCCCACCCTCTCATTGGCCCGAGAGGGATCTTGTTTAATGGTTGGACCATGAACAAAATTGTTCATTAGAGGACTAGTGGACTTAACGAACTAAGATGTGCTATAGGGGTAAAACGGACTTTTGACCTATCCATAATAACGAACGACCTGTGAAGGATTGACTTACTAATCATGGTTACATCGAGTGGACACAAATATATCTACAGTGAGGGGAGTTCAACTACTAGGCTATAGTGGAGTGTCCCGGTAGTTAACGGATGTTGCTTGATTGAGTGTCAATTGCTGGAGCATTCTTTCATCTCTAATCCCTCTATAAAAGGCAAGGAGATGAATGAAGAAATTAAGCTTGAAAGATAAGGAAATGTTGCCCAATTGAAAACTCACCAAAACCTACCTTGCAAGCTTGTTCTTCATACTTTCTCTCTCAAATTCCATCACTTGAGGATCCCACAATCCGTTCTCCTTTGGTGGTTCGTGACTCGTTGGTGAAGAAAAACAACAAAGAAATCCAACTAATTTCTCCATTGATTCAAGGTTGGTAAACATACTTTGTTTTTCTTTAAATGGACAGCATGCAATGTTTGATCAAAGTGCCTAAGATCCAAAATTGCTTCTGCTTTTTAGATATTAACTCTTTCATTAGGCTCGGGATAAGGCAAATTGGCTCAAAACATACAAGTTTTTATAAGAAATAAGCTAAGAATAAGAGGCAAAATCGGTATATTTTTTACATTTATCATACCCCCAAACTTAACTCATTGCTTGTAATCAAGCAATTGCAAATCAAAATGTTAGAGATTAACAATATAAAATCAAGTAAACATGCTTCTCAAGATAGTTTTCTAAAAAGTTCGCCTTTCAGGAGGGGTTTCTACGCTAGTGCCAGTCACAACTTCTAAGTCCTCTAGGCATAAGAATTTCAGTTTTTCTTTTTCAAAGCAAAACTCTCCCTGGTCCATCCTAACCAATATGTTTAAACTACCTAACTTCTTTTCATAGTGCTTAGGGTAGTCCTTTTAGTTAAGAAAAAGTATACTTGAGGTAATGAGCATACATGAGTGTTTTCTTTTTCATTCTATCTCCCTCAAACTTGTTTGACTGCTAGGGCTCTTTTTATTCAACTTTTTTTTTCTTTTTCTTAGAAAGAATCCATATCGTGACATTTACCTTCGTTCTAGATTATCGATACTTTGTGGTGAAGATATCTAGCTACGAGCAAAGATCACAAACTCAGACTAATATTCACTTCCTTAAGTCAACCTTTCATGCAGTGGCAAACCATGGGTGTCATGAATGCCCCTGGTTACTCAGTAAACTTTAGGAAGGAGGAGCACTCTCTATTTTATGATTTTCCTCTTCTTTTTTTCTTTTTTTTTTCAATAAATAACTTTTTTTTAGATCTCATATTCTTTCTCTAGCAGCAAACTTACAAATAAGCACCCCCCCCCCCCAAACTTAAGATAGGCAATGTCCTCATTGACTTTTGTTTTCGAGACATAGGAGCAATATGAGGCTTTTTGTTTTCAAAACATCAAGGCTAAACTCTCTTAGTGTGCTAGAAAGGTTAAACATGAGGAAGTTTAGACTTAGGAAAATTTTGTAAAGAAAAAGACTAATGGAAAGCCTATGACTAGAAAACAAATAGGTTATGATGGTGGTACTTTTGAGATAGAAATATGCTATGATTATCATCATCAAGGTCTTAAAAGAAAACACAAATGGTAGCATATTTATCAAAAACATTTTCCAAGCAAAATAAAAAAAATTGAACAAAAGTTGGTTTTTTTTTCAAATTTTCACTAGTTAGCCAAAATTTACATCAAGCAGTTTTTCATCAAAACTTCAAACCAAGTAATTCTAAACCTACACTAGCAGCAAACCAATACTAACTAAAAACAAAACATCAAACTAAACAAACTAACATTAACTAAAAAAAAAAGTAAATAGCAAATTGATCACAAAAAATAGTAAACACATGCTGGAAAAGTAAAAAACAGCAACTAACAATTATGAACAAAATGCTAAGAATCCAAGCTAAGCATGTAAAAGCATAAGGAGAACAAAAAACTCCCTTATCCCTCATCTGAGGAATCATCTTCATTAGATTATGTGGGGTTTCGAGGCAGCAAGCTTTGTGGAAAGTCAGGAAATACTGGGGCGATGTTTGGGCAATAGAGCGATAGAACTCTCTAATGGTTTCATCTCGCTCCTTGACATAGACCCAATATTTCTTCATTCGGTCCTCAATCTGGTCTAACTACTTAAAAGCAAACCCAAGAACCCCTAATGATGTTGTAGACCCTGAAACAAGAGTAGATGGCAACGGTGAAGTAGGTGGCGGCCTTGGTGAAGGAGTAGCCTGGGAAGTGGATGCCTTGTCCTTCCTCTGTGCATTGTAGAGTTATAGCTTCCTTATCTATGGAAGGTCAGTGGTAGGCTTGTAGAAGTGACGCTCCTCATCCTTTCCTGGAGTGATCCTTACTCTTTGGCATAGTTGGGTGATCAACGACCCAAAGAATAATTTCCCCACCTTCTTTCTCCCACAAAAGAGAATCTCCTCGCGTATTATATTGCCAATATTAAGCTACAACCCCTTCATTATACTATAGAGAAGCATAACCCTATCCACAAAAATAGTGATATCGTGGGTAGTCGGCATCAGATGTTTTTTTGATAAAGTGAAGCCATACTGTCGGTTCAGGCTTCAAGTCACTTGGTACCAAGGACTACACTTTAGTTTGTGACTCTTTCCACTACACTCCTTTTCTGACCATTAATTTAAGTGCTTCCTCCAATTTCTTGGTCGTGGGGTTCTTAATTACATCGTTGCCCTTCGAGTTCAAAGGCGCTTGACCCAATACACTATATTAATTGAAGGGTTAAAATCCCTTTGGCAACGGAAACAATCAAGACCAATTCGTTTCACAATTTCGTTTACGAAAAACCAATACATTGGCAATTAAAATTTACAAAAACAATTTCTATAATTACTAAGATTAAGCATGCTGGAATTTTATTTAAGATCAAGAAACTTACATGGTTAGATGGACAAATTGCACTATGCTCCCAAATAATGTTCTTGATCCTCCAATGGACACCACCACACGAATTCACCCACTATATCTCTTGGATCTATGAGATTGGCTTGTGGGAACCCAAAATTCGTCTTGGAAGGGAAAAATTCCAACAAGTTAATTGCTGGAATTGAGAGAAAACTAGAGAGAAAAACTCAAGAACTCCCTCTGTGTTTTTACGTGAAGTTGAGAGAATCAGAGACTGTGTGGAAACTCCCTCTCCCCTCAACGATAAGTGGGGAGGGAGTTATCCCTACTTAATCTCTACCGTTGATCATAATCAACGCGATCCAGGCCGTCTATTAATTAAATAATAATAATCATTTAATTAATTAATTAATTATAATTAATTTAATTAAAACAATATTAATTAAATCAATTATAACATAAGGTATTTAATTCAATTTGAATCATATTAAATTGAATTAAATTGGTCATTCAATTAATCTCATTAATTGAATCCACATTAATTAAATATCCAATATTTAATTAATATTACTATTGAATCATATTCAATTTTAATCTCTCTCATTTAACCTATAGTTTTAATGTGCATCATAATGTATATTAATATAAACTATAGTATTAATTTTGATTAAATCATATTTAACCAAACTAAATTAAATTAATTAATTCCCCAATTAATTAATTCATGAATTAATCAAATATCACATATTTAATTAAATTCAATATTCTCTCAATAATTAATTTCTAATCATATCCAAAATTAATTATAAAGTTTAATTCTTTAATTAAACTTTATACAATAATGTATCTCCATACATTATATTAATTCCCTTTAATATCAAGACTAAATTATCTCAGAACTCGTTATGAGCTAGCAGGTGGACCTAATGGACGTACAGATCAGAAGCTCCAACAATACGAGATTGATCAGCTAAACTCATTAACCGAGTCAATCAACATTCGTTAACTGTGGGTCACTCCACTAAAGACCTACAGCTGCACTCTTCTCACTGTAGAATATTTACGTGTCCACGGATATTGACCAATGCAGTAAGTCAATCCTTCACATGTGTTCGTAACACCGGCTGGGTCAAATTACCGTTTTACCCCTAGGTTACCTCTGGATCCTTAAGTACCACTGATCCCTCTAATGAACAAGTTGTTTAGGGTCCAACCACTAAACAGGAGTTCCTCTCGGGCCAGGAGAGGACGGCGCGCCTTTGTTCAAGACCCGGAATCAGCCCTTAAGGGAACACACATCTACTTGCCCCAATAGGGGAAGGAGTGAATTCCATCTTGTATTGTCATGTCCCCATACCCTCACTCGGTCTTGTCCCCAAAAAGGTAGGCTTATTGAGTCGGCGTGCTGGCCACTCTCACCCGTACTAATCAAAGGACAATCCCTCGTGAGAAGGAGTTCATGACATACTCAGGATTAAGATTGAGTTACCTAGGTCACCCTATTGAAACAGTAACCTAACTAGTTAATGGTGTTACATCTAGTGGTTTACTATTTCGTGGTCCGGTCTTATGCAAACTCATTGCATAGGATACCCTCGCTTGCATGTCTCCTACATGGACGCCTAGGATCAATACGTCTGTATCGAATACAAAGCGGGCCGTATCACATAGTGTTACCAGGATAAGGTATCCAGCCTTATCCCTGTACTATAGACCTTTTAGGTTGTTACTTGAACACTGATCCCCGTATGTCCCCACATACTAGTCCAAGTCTCATGTAAACAACCTTGGATCTTAGTTTATTGGATTTGGGTCATATTGTGCAATTCTGATGCGCAATTTGCTAACCGCAAGTGTACGGGTCAAGTAATAATATAGTGTTTTCGTGTAAAACGAGTGTCGTCCCCTGGATTGGATTTCTATTAAATTAAGTACCGTGGATACTTTTGCTCAATTTTATTTACGGAGCAAAACTCAAAGATAAAGATAAAAGTAAAGACAAAAAGCATAAAATAAAGGTGGAGACTCAAATGGAAAGACTCTTAGGGAATTGATTTCATTGTTGAGATTGAGGATAAATTAATGGGATGAATTTAGCATGCAATTATTCTACCAAGTTTAGGAACCTTTTATCACAACTATCTCTCCCGAGCATAATTGATTCTCATGCATGCAACCAACTTGATATCCCTATCTAAGTTCATTAACATGCACGGCTTTGGGTTTAGTTCTTCAAGCAACTTCTAAAGTTATTCCAAATCCCGTCACAAACTTAGAATTTCTACTTTAGTCATGCAATTAAATAAAGTAAGTCTTAGGCCAAATCCCCTCTCCCGAGCAAGATTCAACACTCAAATCATTCAACTAGTGATCAAGTAATTGAAAGCATGTAACCATAATTGCATAGGTAAAATATATGCATATTCATACCACAAATCAATCCAACAACCTAAAACAACTACATCAACCCCTAAGACAAACAACTAGAAATTCATAGTCTTTAAACTACAAACACTAATTGAAAGAAAAACCATAAAAACTACAAGAGTTAAGGGAAAGAGAAAGGAAAACTCGAATTCGCCGACACCGCACGTCCCCGTCACGATCTCCACGTCTTCTCGCTTGATTCCCGCTCCTTGGCCTTGCCTTTAGCTCCCACAAAAGGTCTCTAGTCGAAATTAGGGCTAAAATCTCACCAATTGGACTCCCCTTGGCCGTAGCATGAAAAGATGAATTTATAGAAAATCTGGCGACAGTGTCGAGACGCTATGGACAGCATCGCGACACTGTCGCGATACCGCATTTTTGGAAAATTTGCCTATAGCGTCGCGACGCTATGATTTTTTTTTTTTTTTTTTAGATTGAAGACTCCATTTGACTCCAATTGCTGAATTAAGCTTCAAACACATACTTCCTACAAATAAAACATAAAAATGCATAAATTTGGGCAAATAATTGTAAAAGGCTAGCTTAATTAATCAGAGAAAAATAGCTAGCTATGCTCGCTATCAAATACCCCCAAACTTAAGCTTTTGCTAGTCCTCGAGCAAACTAAAAATCAAGCATACAGTGGAAGAATGGATGCAACAAACATGACTCAATCCTCAAGGCTCAAAAGTCAATAGTCAAGCAATCAAGAGACATGCACATAAAGACCAATGAGGGAGACAAATCAAAAGTTTTCCAAAATTAACTTGCACAAGCGAGATCTAACTCAACTAGATCAGACTCTACTAGCCCGGGATTGGATTATTAAACTCTCAACTCATCTTCCCTCTACACTGGCACTAAGGATTCACTAACGAGTCAATAGAATAAATTAGTTTGTTTTAATCCATACTTAGGTGCTTATAATTGAAAATTTAATCAAGCATTTATATGTGGCACTAGCTTTCACACACCTATTGCAGGGACCCTTAACCTGAGTTTTCTCTGGTTGGCCTAACTGATCACAACAGGGGTAGCTCTTTTTGCCTAAATCTTTATTACTCATTGCAAACTGTGCACAGGCCATGACTTTTTTTTTTCTTTCAAATTGTGACAACAAGAATGATTTTTCTTTAAGAGCATGATAAGCATATATTCTTTTCTTTCCTCCTAAGCAAGATCAAACATGCTAATTTGCAAAAAATTAACTCTTTAGCTCTTCCCTACACCTATCGAGGTGACAACAAGCATATGAACCTAATAATTCGCTCCTAAGCATTCAAATCCAAATCTAGCCAAGACAAATACTCTACTCATGCAAGACATCTCCTAGAAAAAGTTTAAAAAGTTTCCCTTTTTGGACACTCATGCTTACAACTCATCGAAAACTTGAAAATTGACAAGAAAGCCTATCCTAGGAAATCATAGTCATGCAAAAATAGCATCCAGAAAACAACCATATGCTCAATTCAAAGAAAGCTCAAAACTATAGCCCGAACTCAGATGCTCAAGGGCTCCACAAACATGATATTCCACCCCCAAACTTAAAACATGCATTGTCCTCAATGTATAAATCAATAAAGCATAGTCAAGCATGAGAACAAATAAAGAATGGAAGGGGTGAACGATACTGCCCTGGAATGATGACCTTTCATGATTGCTAGCAAAGTCAAGAGCCCGGGAACTCCTTCAAAACAAAAACAACAACAACATAAAAACAAAGAAAGAAAAAAAAATAAAATAAAATAACTTGGGTTGCCTCCCATAAGCGCTTGTTTATCGTCTTTAGCTCGACGTGCTCGTGTAATCTGTCAAGGCACATAAAAATTCTCGTATTTCTTCAGGCCCTTCTTCCTTGAATCAATAAAACACACGATCGCTAGCAAGCTTACTAGCTTCTCATGGGCCCCTGAAACAGATCTATTTTTGGAATTTTTGATTAAAATAAGGATCAAAGGAGAAAGATCAAAATAAATAGACTCTGACTTTAAAACTGACTCGTGAGAATAGAAAAAAGAACAATCATATTCAACAAAGGATAAAGAAGATAAAACAGACGAAGGTTGATCAACCTCATACTCTACCTCCTGAACTTCCTCTGTCACTGCAAGCTCATTTTCTTTTTCTTCCTCACAAACGTGTTCTTGAAAGGTGCTACAACTCTCCAATTCTTCCCCACTGTTCATGCAACTCACCCCTAAATGCTCATCCTCAACAAGATTGAAAGAAATACGCTCCTGAATAGGTGCCAATGAATCATCGGCCACATGACTCACTAGACATCCTATGGAAGTGGATCCCTCCTCACTAACTTCCTTTGGGGTATGAAGTCCTTTTATAATTTTGAACTATGCTTTCTAAGGAAGAATTTTCTTTTAAAGGGGTAAAACTTAAAGATGAAAAATTGGAATATGGAGTTGAATAAAAAGCCATTCAAATCAATTAAAGCAACAATGAATATTAGGCTTCCAATTAAATAATAACCCAACAAGAACAAAGGACTAAGACTCAAACAAATAAGGAAAAAAAATCAAAAAGGAAAAAGAACAAATAAGGAAAAGACAATTAAGGGAGAAAAAAACAACTAAGGAAAAAATCAAACAAATAAGGAAAGAACTAAAATAGGAAAATTATAACTATGGAAACAAAAACCAAAGGAGAAAAACAAATATGGAAATAAAACAAATAAGGAAAAAGAAAAGCAATCTATCTACAAAATAAAAATAAAGAATGCAAAAACAAATATGGCAAAAACAAATAAGGAAACTAGCAAATAAGGAAAAACTATACTAAAAAGGAAAAAACTAAAAAGAAAAATTCTATCTATGGAAAACTCAAACAAATATGGAAAAATCTAAATATGGAAAACAAACCAACAAAGGAAAAAAAAAATGCAATATACCTAAAAACAAAACTAAAAAAAATAACAAAAAAAATACACCCTAAACTAAGACCGGACAATTTTTCCACAATATTAATTTAACTAAACATGCCAATCCCCGGCAACGGTGCCAAAAACTTGATGCGCAATTTGCTAACTGCAAGTGTACGGGTCAAGTAATAATATAGTGTTTTCGTGTAAAACGAGTGTCGTCCTCTGGATTGGATTTCTATTAAATTAAGTACCGTGGATACTTTTGCTCAATTTTATTTACGGAGCAAAACTCAAATATAAAGATAAAAGTAAAGACAAAAAGCATAAAATAAAGGTGGAGACTCAAATGGAAAGACTCTTAGGGAATTGATTTCATTGTTGAGATTGAGGATAAATTAACGGGATGAATTTAGCATGCAATTATTCTACCAAGTCTAGGAACCTTTATCACAACTATCTCTCCCGAGCATAATTTATTCTCATGCATGCAACCAACTTGATATCCCTATCTAAGTTCATTAACATGCACGGCTTTGGGTTTAGTTCTTCAAGCAACTTCTAAAGTTATTCCAAATCCCGTCACAAACTTAGAATTTCTACTTTAGTCATGCAATTAAATAAAGTAAGTCTTAGGCCAAATCCCCTCTCCCGAGCAAGATTCAACACTCAAATCATTCAACTAGTGATCAAGTAATTGAAAGCATTTAACCATAATTGCATAGGTAAAATATATGCATATTCATACCACAAATCAATCCAACAACCTAAAACAACTACATCAATCCCTAAGACAAACAACTAGAAATTCATAGTCTTTAAACTACAAACACTAATTGAAAGAAAAACCATAAAAACTACAAGAGTTAAGGGAAAGAGAAAGGAAAACTCGAATCCGCCGACACCGCACGTCCCCGTCACGATCTCCACGTCTTCTCGCTTGATTCCCGCTCCTTTGCCTTGCCTTTAGCTCCCACAAAAGGTCTCTAGTCGAAATTAGGGCTAAAATCTCACCAATTGGACTCCCCTTGGCCGTAGCATGAAAAGATGAATTTATAGAAAATCTGGCGACAGTGTCGAGACGCTATGGACAGCGTCGCGACACTGTCGCGATACCGCATTTTTGGAAAATTTGCCTATAGCGTCGCGACGCTATGATTTTTTTTTTTTTTTTTTTTTAGATTGAAGACTCCATTTGACTCCAATTGCTGAATTAAGCTTCAAACACATACTTCCTACAAATAAAACATAAAAATGCATAAATTTAGGCAAATAATTGTAAAAGACTAGCTTAATTAATCAGAGAAAAATAGCTAGCTATGCTCGCTATAAAATTCTAGACTTAATATGACAATAACACTTTATTACATAAACCTCAATAACACTTTATTGATACAAGTGTATAATTCGTTAATCATTCACTATCTACAAGTTTTAGGACATAAAACCCAACATTAATATCCCCTGAAGAGAAACTGACCATCTTCCCTCGCACCACCGATAAACTCAGTCTCTTGATAGGACCAGTTTGGCCCTATATATTTAGTCTTAATCTTGCTAGTTTAATGTTAAATATTGTGCTTAATTGTATTATTTTGTAGGTGTTTGGCGTTAGAGCTTCTTAAGAGCCAATATTCTAAATTGACGTTAATTCAAGGAAATTAACATGGTTTTGATCCAACTTGAAGTCCACGAGATGTGAAGGAGGTGAAAAGACCAAAGCGAAGCACTCAAGACTCAAAAACAACGTCAAAAGGAGCAAATATGAAGTAGCCAAACAAGCTAGACACGAGAGGTAGCGTTGAGATGCTACCTCACGGCATCTCGACGCTACGAATTCGATGGATTTTCCAAAGCACCGTCAGCGTCTCGACGCTGGCCATGGCGTCTCGACGCTGAGACAATTATTTAAATAGCAGGTTTCGCATTTTGCGTCAAAGGGGGGACGATATGTTCAGCCGTTTTCTGATTTCTTCATCCATTTTCTCTCGTTTTCCTATGTTCTTCCTCTGTATTTCTTAGTTTTAGGTTAGGTTAGGTTGGTTTCTCAAGCCTTGGGCTTAGATTAGACTTGTCTATGGTCGTCTAAGCATCGTTCGCTGTAGTTGGGACCTCAGAATCATAAGTACATCCTGTTTTTATGAGATTTTATGAGTTTAGTGTTCTGATTGCATTATCTTCTTTAGTTTTCAGAGATTTAAAAATGATTTTCTTGTTGTTCGTGATTTTAGATTCTCATTTGCACTACTAGCATGCACAGTAGGTTAGATTGACGCCCTAACTCGCAGCTTGTATGTTAGTAATTAGCTAAGGAATTGAAATCCACGTCGCAAATGGAGTTTTAATTGTAGTTAGCATATAGATCGAGTCATGGGCACGGGTCCCAAGAGCAGTTCTCTGACATCGTAGTTTGCATGATAGGTCTAGGGTCTAAATCGGTGTTCATAATTAAATTAGGTTTTCCCTAGTTAATTAGAGTATTCTAGCCTAGAGCAACAATTAGTTAATTTGTTCATCATGATCGGGTTGATTAATTAAATGATTGGATGTTGGTTCGATGGGCTAGTCGGGTTAGCGCTCTAGGGGTATCTTGGTCGTAATGCAATTACTTAATTAGTTAATTTCGACGGATTAGTAGGGGTTAATTAATTAGTAATTAGTAATGGAATTGATGTACGATAGGATCGAGTCAATTGATTTAGAGTATCAATTAGGCAACATGCAATTAAATCATTATTTGCTAATCGATGAGTAAAACAAAATGTACTGAATCCGAGTGTTTCCAGCTACAGTGGTCACCAATGTAAGATTAACCAACCACCCTTTACTTTTCTATCATTTAATTTTCTGCCCTTTACTTTCAACATTTTTACTTTTCCCTCGCATTAAATCCCTCTTTCTTCAACCCCCCTTCTGTTACCACAAACACAAAAGAGGTTAGAGGTAAACCATTTGTTCCATGTGATTGCCACTACTACTGCAAGTAGTTTGGTAGTTGGTGAACTTATAAATTCATTTGACGCGACCTTCAACAAGTCGTTCCGTCAACTCTCCTCCCTCAATCCTGCATAGAATTCACGCACTAGAGGCACCACGACCTCCTCAGCGTGAGCACATAACTCCTACCACTTGTACTGAGAGATCACCTTAGTTATGAACTCTAGCAGGCTACTGGCATGATCTAAGAATCCCTTCATTATCTCCATCTTGGCTATGAAGTCCACATCCTTAAAGACTTCAACGAACAGATTCTTTGGCAGTGAGGTGGTGGCTTGCACGGGTGAGGCATCCATAGACCTTGTCCTCAAGCTCTTTGCAAAAATAGGATCATTTTTACTCATTGTCCCCCGTTAGGCCTTCAATTCTCTTCTTCTCTTCCTTCTAAAGGCTGTCAAAATTGGAATGTGATCCTCATCCAATTCATTTACCTCAGAATCTGACTCTGTCTCATCATTGGAGGTACTGACCTCCTTTTCATCTTCTTTCTTATCGTCATCTTTTTCTTCTTAAGGAGAGCTTCCAATAGTAGGTGAAGTCCCTCTCGTGTCATATTCGAACAAGGGATCAAGATTGGCTTCACCTCGCTGGTCCTCAATGACAACAGCTTTGTCTTTGGCAGAATGCGATTCAAATGTGGTTGTATTCTGCACTTTTTTTTTCCGCTCTCTTTTCTCTTTAAAAACTGAAACACCAACAAACTTATCAAAGTTTTCACACACTTATTCCTTTTCAAAAAAAAAATTCAAACCAATTCCAGCTAAAAAACCTTAGCTACTTCAACTCCCAGGAAATTTCCAAGTATTTATCAAAGAGCCTAAAGGAAAACAAACTTAAGCATCAACAAACTACCCTAACAAACTAACAAAGTAATATACTAAAGACAATATGCTAAGAATAAAACTAACAATGCTAAACTTAACTAAGCAAACAAAAGAACAATGAATTCATTCATGAAACAAATTGTTAAATATCTAACTAAGCAAATGGAAAACAAAGGAACATGTTGATGTTTAAAAGGAAATCAGTAAGAAGCAAAGGAGAGAGAAAACTCCTCTAGTTCTTAGAAGATCTGTCCTCCATATCAGAGGTCTTAGGCTCATCCAGGAGGGATAATGAAAATGGAGGGGCAACTAGGGCTTCTTTAGATGAGCTGGCCAGAAACATCCGCTTGATAGCCTCATCCCTCTCTCGAGCATAGGTCTAATGGTCCTTGTTCTACTCCTGGATGTGTTCGCTTTTGGTGAGGATTAGGTCATATATGCTCTTAATAGATGAAGAAAGAGCAATAGATGTGGTGACACTTTTTTCTTTGACCTTTTTTGCCCATTAGGTTCTCTTTGCCTTTTCTTCATCTTCGTATCTCGTGTTCTCTTCTTCTTGTCTCCTAACTTCCTTCTACTTATTAACTTCTTGAAACATAATCAAACAAATCAAAAAGTTCACAAGCTCAAATATGTTATATTTTTGGGGGAAATTTTTAAGAGAAATTCAAGTCAAAAAGTTTTTGATCAATTCAACTTCCAGGTAAGTCTCCAGGTAGAGGTGTTCCCTACGGTCAACTTAAATACCTCAAGCTAGCCAGGATTTTCCTTAGACAAAGTTCCCTCTTGATCAAAACAATTTATTCTTGACTTCAAACTTAAAATTTTCTTCTTTTTCTTTTTTTTTTCTCTTTCTCTTTTTTTTCTTTTTCTTTTTTTTTTTATTACTTATTTAGGAAAAGAAAAGGCTGATCTCCAACGGGGAGATTAAAGCTTTATTCCTACTTCTTAGGCCATCAACTTTCATCTTGTCCCTAGGTCTTGATAACGGACAAAATTTGAGTCTTAATTGAGGCGTTTTAATCATGGAGTGTTTAGTTTCTAGTATCGACTCACTCAATCTATATTTGAATGTAGATGTTGTGGTCTCATCCTCTATCGTATATTGCATATTTTCATCCTCCATGATTTCCTCTTTGATTTCTTCCTTAAATAGCATTTTTTGCAAGCTACAACAAGCAAGGGAATCATTAAGATCGTCCTCAAATTCATATTTTTCTAACATTTTCTGCAGGCTACTGTTGCCTTGTGCAATGTGATTATAATTATGCAAGAAATCTTCACAAATAGCTCAAAAACGTGCAAGTATACACATCATGGCAGCAAGTGATAAGTAATTCAAGATCGTCTCCACAGGGATTAAGTTAATGAAATTTACTACTTCTAAGCCCGATTTTCGGCGAAATTCAAGTAACCAAGGACAAAAATATCATTTACCAACTAAAGCACACAAATGTAAACTAACTTAGATGAAATTAAAGAGTATTGAAAGCAAATGATGCAAGAAAAACGGCTGAAAGCAGAGGAGAATTAAGGCTCGGATTAGGGATGCTCTGTATTGTTTCCAGGGATTGCTATAGCAAAAACTGTGCTAATTCATCTCACCCAGATTTTTCAACGGGAATTTTCCAGTTCTCCAAAGATTAAGGCGATTAAACTCCCATTTAACCCCTTACTTTTAGCTCAATCTGATTAGTGCCCTAGGTGGTGATTTATTCCTAAATACCCACTCATTTTCATGATCGTTAAAGACTAAGGTAAAGTAAAGTAATCGGTTACTAAATGTTTTCCCAAACAATCAATAACAATGCTAGAAAATGGTTGGCCAAACGAAATTCCAGCTTTAACAATGAAACACACTCTACTTTAAGATGAAATTAGCATGGTTCAACTACAACAACCCCTCGTTACAATATAAGCTCCCTAATCCTCACCTAAAGAGGATTAGTTCATGATCAAAGAAGAAACAAGTTCAATATGGCAGAAAATGCTCATACACAACATGTTTTCAGCCTCTACCACAACTAATGTCAATAGGGAGATAAAAGATGAGAAGAAAATATTAAGGAAGAAGTGCCCAAGATAAAATCCAGCTTTACCAAGCTGAATAGAAGCTCCACGACAGTCCTCCTCTTCTTTTCCTCTGTTTTTGCTCCAAAGTCAGCTCCCAATGGTCAGTCTCCCCACTTTTCAGCTCTCTTTCCAAATTAGGGCCTCTTTTCTTTTATACCCAGCCATATTTGTGGGATTCAGGACTGATTAGACAAGCCTAGCCCACTTGGAAATCATTCTAATGGCTGAAAATAGCTTCAGCCTCCAGCTGGGAATGCCACATCAATTAATGAAGCCTTCCACGTGTAAATCAGCTCCAGCTGCTATTCTGCCTTTTCCAGCTCATGCTACAGCATAGTCTGCAAAGAAAACTGGAGCTCCAAGTTAGTTTAAATCCAAAATTAACGGGAAATTAAACACTTAAAGCCATCAATAAGCATTTTCATTAAACACCAAAAAATTCATCAATACCCAACTCAAATAGCATCAACTTAAGGTAAAATCAAGCCTAAAAGCCCTAAAAGAATGGCCAATAACTCTTATTTCTAAGAGTTATCACACCCCCAAACTTAGCTCATTGCTCGTCCCTGAGCAATGCTAGGCCAAAAGCTTAACTCTACAGGAAAAGATCAGCTAGCCCTTCACTAGAGCCTCTCATAAGCCACACAGCTACTTCTTGCTCAAAACTTCCCTTAACAAATGCTCATAGCTCAAAAATAATTCAACATTTAAAAACAACTTAGGCAGCAACACTTGGCATCTCCAAATCACATTGTGCTTTTGATCCACGCTCTTAGCCCATCTTGATTAGCTATCAAATCCAATTGAGCCAACCTATAGGCATCAAACAAGCCACTAACTTTCTTTCTTCCTTAGCTCAAAATTTAGTCATTAAGCTTGTTAAGCAAGCCTACAATCCTAATGCCCAAATTATAAAAACTCTAAGCTCAACCCAAAACTTCTCTCGACTCTTTTTATCTTTTTGACTTTTGCCATCTTAGAAAATCTCTTAGGTCATAGCCTTTTTGGTCCCGGAATGGCAACACTTTATGGTGAAGTTCACCCAAGCCTCAAGCTCATCACCTAGCGAGCATTGCATTCATATCCCCTAAATTTGTCTAAGATAGCTATCTAGCAACTTTTCCTTGCTTCTCAGAGTGGCGACACTTTTTGGTGAAGCTCACCTAGGCTTTGGGGAAACTTGCACTTTCAAGCTAGCACTCATCCCTTAACCATTCCTTTTGATTTTTCTTTTTTATTTTTTATAGGAACTCATACCCTTCAAGAGTTACTTTTTGACGCAAGGAGAAACTATGGGTATCATAAATCCCCCTGGTTACTAGGCAAACTCAGGAAAAGAACAAATTCCGAAAAGGGAGAGGAGTACACCTTAGGCAAAACTAGGACAAAGAGGAATGCTTTCTTAGATGCTTTTTTTTTTCTAAATTTTTTTTTTCGAAAGGGCACCTCACCCCCAAACTTAAACTATTCATTGTCCCCAATGAATGAGAAAGTAAGGAAAGAACCCCCAAACTTATTTTCTTTTGAGAGAAGCTTAGGCCTATTGCTTAGGGAGATTATAACTTTGGACAAAGATCTAGGCACAAGCTTTCCTAAGTTTTTGAGCTAAGCGAAAGAAAGAAAATTAGGAAGCTTCTAATCGACCTAAGGATTTACAGCACAATAGGATAATCTAACTAAGCAAGAGGCTAAGATGCTAAGGATCAAAAGACACCATGCTATTTTGTATTAAGACAGAATTTAGCTTTAACCAAGCATTCGTCTATGTAGCATTTATTAAGGGTAAGTTAGGCAAAAGTACAGTTGTGAAACATCGAAAAGGCTCTCAAACAAGACCAATTTGGACCTTCAGAGAATGGGTAAGTCATGTAAAACTTAAGAACTTTATTATGCATGAGGCCCAAATAATTTGCATGAAGATGCTAGCTACTGCCTTCAAAACAGAGCCAATACCCAAACCAACCATGCAATATTCCAACATGATCTAATGTATAGGCAAGCTCAACACATATTTAACTAGGCAAAAAAAATCAGAATTTAGCATTTTGACTCCACATTCAGCAGCTTAATTACCACATCAAAAATTCAGAGCTTGCGCAAGGAAGAGATTTACCAAGGAAAGACAAGTGCAATATTTCATTAATTTCCATACCAACATAACACACCCAGCAACATATTTTTTTTTTCTTCTCTCTTTTTTTTTCTTCTTTCTCCATTCATTCAAACCACATAGAAATTTAAATAAACAGACATCTACGCCAAGCCAAGAAAAATTAGAACAACCAGAGCAACAAGCAAAAGGCACCAACAGCCAGCAACAAAAACATAAAACAGCAAACTCCCTTTTTCAATCTTCATCAGCATTTCCTTCATCTTCTTCTTCGGAGGGAGGACACCAAGGACTCAGAACGCCATGAGGGAATGGAGGAAAAGGTGGTAGCACCTCTTCTGGATCGGTGTTGAAAGCTTTTTCTGCTAACTCATCCCTTTTCCAAGCATATTCCCAATAGATTCGCTGCTGCTCGCCTTAGTACTGCATCTGGTGCAGTAAGTCTCTTTGCTGTCTAAGAATTTCCTCTATTCCACTGGCTACTGTTGACGTTTTTCTAGCTTTACCATCACCCATCAATCGCTTGATGGCCGTCGCGTCGATAATGCCCTTGTCGACTGAGAATTCATCTTCTTCGTTTAGCTGCACCCCGGCCCTTAGGCATAAAGCCGTAATGAGATTTGGGAAGAATAACTTACCCGCTTTCTTTCGGGCACATGAGGTGATTTCTTTTACTATTATTCTTCCCACATCTATGCTTATTTGGCTCATGATCGAAAAGACCAAGAGCATTCTTTCTTTTGAAACCGTGGTGTCATGTGTTGTGGGGAGAAGACGATTCCTCACAAACCAAAGCCAGACATTAGCTTCCGGAGCCACATAAGCGGACAACAAAGAGCGGTTGCCATTTTTTTCCACTTTCCAACTAGCGCCCTCCATAGCACAGTATTGCAAAGTGGCCTGAAGCTGATCATCTGAGGGAGCTACCATCATGGCATTGAAGATGGCAAAGGGAAAATCAGATACATCATAGAATTCATTGATCATAGCCGGGCTCCATTCCACAATCTTCCCTCGCACTGCTGTCTTCCAAACACCGCTATCCTGAAAATTTGCATAAAACTCCCTAACAATGTTAGGGATGGCTGGCTTGGGATGATGGCATAAGTTTTGCCAATTTTGATTTCTAATTGTAACCGCCAGCATATGCGGTAAGTTGTCAAGATTTTCATCAAAGCCTTTTTCTAGCATTATCTCTCTGCTCTTCAGTTCTTCATAACGCGCAGCTGCAGCCTCACCTACAAATTTCCTTGGCTCATCCCTCATGGCCTCCATTGGTGCCTTTTCTTTCCTCTTTTGTCTTCTTTTTGGCGCCTGAGGAATAGGCTGCAACACGCTGTGGTCTTCAATCATATGCTGTTTGCTCCTGTTTTGGGCAGCTGAGCGTCCTTCATCTATTGCCCTCGGCTTGAATATCTTCCTTGCAATTGATCGAGGACCCATTTTTCTTTTAAGCAACTGAACTTGGAATGGAAATGGGATGAAAGGAAGCTAAAATCAAATGACAGCAGCTGGAAAGATGGCCAAAAGCCGAGAGTTGCTCTTCTCCTTCATGGGGCTGTTGGTTTTTTTATACAAGGGGAATTCAAGAGCCTTCAATGCTGCCAGCTGCAGCATGTGAACCACCTGTCCATTTCCCTTATTTTCTCAACTTTCTTTTCAACTCCCCACAAGAAAATCCCACTCACTCTCCTTTGAACCACGTGAAAGCTGATTCTCCATTTTTTTCTTCTTCCCAAGAGGCTTTCTTTTCAAGAATCTTCCAACATCCCATCAAATGGTGTAGAAATCCCTCAAAAACCGAGAAGTCCTCTGCCCAAGATCCTTTATGCAGATTTTTGTCATCCTTTGGTCATGTCAACCTGTTCATTAATTCCTATTTGCATGAAAGAGCTCATAAGAAGGTTAAAGGGCTGCCATTATAGACCAAAAAAAAAGAAATATGGGGGGGGGGGGGGGTCGAAAATAGCACCATGCAATTTAATTAACACTACACTAATAAAAGCCATAAAAATAACCCACTCACTAAAATGAAAACGCAAGGATTAATTACTTGGCATTCAAATTAAAAAGTGAAAATTAAAACTACCATACCACTTCAGGGACTCATAAATGATTAATTATTCAAGATCATGCATTGTCCCTGTCATCCCTTCATGCTTTTAGATTTCCAATAATTTGCAAGAGGCGTAGCATCTTTGGAATTCTTCACCCCAATAATGCTTGAGCCTCTGCTCGTTTACCTTAAATTCTCTTCCATCTTCATCATCCTTCAGCAACACGGCCCCGTGGTCAAATGTTTCTAACACTGTAAATGGCCCGGACCACCGTGACTTAAGCTTCCCCGAAAATAGCTTGAGCCGGGAATTAAACAACAACACTCTCTGACCTTTTTCAAATCTCTTTGATGCTATTTTTCTGTCATGCCATGCTTTAGTTTTCTCCTTGTACATCTTAGCATTGTCATAAGAAAAATGTCTAAACTCTTCCAATTCCAGAAGCTGTAGCTTCCTCAAATCACCAGCTGCATCTTCATTAAAGTTGAGCTTCTTGATGGCCCAATAAGCCTTATGCTCCAACTCCATTGGTAAGTGACAAGATTTTCCAAAAACCAACCGAAATGGGGACATGCCCAATGGAGTTTTGTATGCAGTTCTATAAGCCCACAATGCATCCTCTAGCCGAATGGACCAATCTTTTCAGCTTGGCCCAACCATTTTTTCCAAAATATTTTTGATTTCTCTATTTGAGAACCCCGCTTGTCCGTTGGCTTGTGGATGGTAAGGGGTGGACACTTTGTGTTTAACATTGTATTTATTCAACATGTTTTTCATCAATTTGTTCACAAAGTGAGTCCCCTCATCACTTATCAACGCTCTAGGGGTGCCAAAGAAAGTAAAGATGTGCTAATGCAAAAATTTCAGAACTGTCTTGGCGTCATTCAACGGACATGCTATGGCTTCGACCCATTTTGAAACGTAGTCCACGGCCACAAGAATATATAAATTCCCGAAAGATGGTGGAAAAGGACCCATGAAGTCTAAACCCCATACATCAAAGAGCTCAACCTCTAGGATAAATGTGAGTGGCATTTCATCTTTTCTTCCCAAATTTCCTTTCCGCTGACACCGATCGCAAACTTTACTGAACAAATGTGCATCCTTGAACATTGAAGGCCAAAAATATCCCGATTGAAATACCTTCGCTGCTGTCCGTTGACCTCCAAAATGCCCACCGTAAGGGGATGAATGGCAGTGAGTGAGGATGGACTGGATCTCACTTTCGACCACACACCTTCTAAAGATACCGTCAGCACATTGCCTATAAAGAAATGGGTCATCCCAAAAGTAAAATTTCACCTCAAAGCAGAATTTCTTTAACTGTTGCTTGGTCAGATTTGGAGGCAAAATTCCACATGCTAAATAATTAGCAAAATCTGCAAACCAAGGAGTACCTACTGCTTTTACATGAGCCACTGTAAGTAACTGCTCATCTGGGAATGCATCCCTAATTTCGCTTTGCTGCAGCAGTTTCTCTGTATTTTCCAGCCTTGAAAGATGGTCAGCAACCGAATTTTCGGATCCTTTCTTATCTTTAATTTCTAGGTCAAATTCTTGAAGAAGCAGTACCCACCTTATCAATCTTGGCTTAGCATCCTTTTTAGCTAATAGATACTTAATAGCAGCATGATCAGTAAACACAATCACTTTAGACCCCACTAAGTATGGCCGAAATTTTTCAAATGCGAAAACTATGGCCAACAATTCCTTTTCTGTAGTGGTGTAATTTAATTGTGCGCCATTAAGTGTCCTACTAGCATAGTAAATAGGATGAATGATTTTTTCGTACCTTTGCCCGAGTACCGCACCCAATGCATAATCGCTCGCATCGCACATTAATTCAAATGGAAGCTTCCAATTCGGGCTTAATATAACAGGCGCAATGACTAATGCTTTCTTTAAAGTGCTGAACGCCACCAAGCAATCTTCCCCAAACTCAAAGGGTCGGTTGGCCTCCAACAATAAGCAAAGGGGCTTTGAAATTTTAGAGAAATCTTTGATGAATGTCCTATAGAACCCCGCGTGGCCAAGAAAACTCCTCACTCCCTTCACTGTTGTAGGTGGCTCAAGCTTCTCAATTAATTCAACTTTTGCTCTGTCCACTTCAATGCCTTGCCTAGAAATTTTATGCCCAAGAACAATTCCTTCCCTTACCATAAAGTGGCACATTTCCCAATTGAGTACCAAGTTGGTTTCTTCACACCTTTGTAGAACTTTTCCCAAATTAGTGAGGCAAGCTTGGAATGATTCTCCAAAAACCGAGAAGTCATCCATAAATACCTCCATAATAGTCTTGACTAAGTCGGAAAAGATCGCCATCATACACCTTTGAAATGTCGCCGGTGCGTTGCAAAGACCAAACGGCATCCTTCTGAATGCAAACGTGCCATAAGGACAAGTAAACGTAGTCTTCTCTTGATCTTGAGGTGCTATTGTGATTTGATTATAACCCGAATAGCCATCTAAGAAGCAATAATAATCTTGACCCGCCAACTTGTCTAACATTTGGTCAATGAAAGGTAACGGAAAATGATCTTTCTTTGTGGCCTTATTCAAGCGCCTATAGTCCATGCACACTCTCCATCCCGTCACTGTTCTAGTAGGGACCAATTCATTGGCTTCATTCATTACCACTGTCATGCCTCCTTTTTTCGGTACACACTGAACTGGACTCACCCAATTGCTATCGGATATGGGATAAATGATCCCGGCGTCTAACCACTTGATTATTTCTTTCTTTACCACCTCTTTCATGGCCGGATTCAATCTTCTCTGATGCTCAATGGATTTAAAATTTCCCTCCTCTAAATTAATCTTGTGCATGCAAAAGGAAGGGCTTATACCTTGGATATCGGCTAGAGTCCACCCAATAGCTTTTTTGAATTTTCCCAACAAATTCAGTAATGCCTTTTCATCTTCAGGAAGTAATTTTGAAGAGATAATAATGGGTAATGTCTCTTGCTCCCCTAAGTAGGCATATTTCAAATGTGAAGGCAGCGGTTTGAGTTCCAATTTGGGAGGTTCCACGACTGATGGTTGCATTGGTTTAACTATTCTGTTTGCCAATTCCAGTGATTCAAAGGCTCGGTTAAACTCTGAAATTTCCTGTAAATCCCCTGTTTTCGGCTGAACACATAAATATTCCAGATCTTCCATGCTGATTTCCCCAAACTGCTCAATGTGATGCTGTAGCAGTTCCTGCTCCCAGTTCTGCGTTACTACCTCTTCCATAACCCGAATCATCGAACACTCTTCTGCTTCAGCTGGGTATTTCATAGCATTGAATACACTGAATTTCACTTCTTGATCAAACACCCTCATGGTTAATTCACCCTTTTGCACATCAATTAAAGCTCTTCCCGTTGCTAGAAATGGTCTACCCAAAATAATTGGAACATCCTTATCGGCCTCATAATCTAAGATAATGAAGTCCGCTGGAAATATTAACTTATCCACCTTGACTAAAATGTCCTCAATCTTGCCCTCGGGGTGGGTAATGGATCGATCGGCTAGCTGTAACGTCACTGTGGTTGGTCTTGCCTCTCCCACGCCTAGCTTCTTGAATATCGACAGTGGCATAAGATTGATACTAGCCCCAAGGTCACACAAGGCTCGGCCCAACTCTTTGCCACCAATTGAAACGGGAATTGTAAATGTTCCGGGGTCTTTTACTTTGGGTGGAAGTTTGCTCTTTAAGACTGCACTACATTCCTCAGTCAAAGCCACCGTCTCATATTCACCTAGCCTCCTCTTCTTTGATAAAATATCTTTGAGGAATTTAACATAATTGGGCATTTGCTCTAATGCCTCAACTAAGGGGATATTAATGTGAAGTTGCTTAAATACCTCAAAGAATTTCTTGAAGTTGGCATCTTGATTCTTTTGCTTCAACCGTTGAGGGAAGGGTGGTGGGGGCGGTTTAAATGTAGGGGAAGGTGTAAGAACCAGCTTAGGGGAAGCTTGAGTGGTTTTTCTAAGTGTTTCATCAATTTCCTCAGCCCCAGAGCTCTTGTCACACTGAATTCCAGCATCATTCCTCTCGGGTTCCCCTGCTGTCCTTGCCGAATCAGTACCCACAACAGCAGCTGGAGGTTGCGGTTTTTGCAAATCTTTCTCAACCAATGGCTTTCCACTTCTCAGCTCCACTTCTTGAACTTGCTCTTTTCCTTCTCTCTTTGAACTCTCAGTATCAGAAGGAAGCTTACCCATCGGTCTTGCTTTCAATTCGCTAGCTATTTGACCCACTTGAACCTCTAAATTCCTCAAAGAAGCTTGCTGAGTTTGAATGACGGCATCAGTTTTGGCCATATATTCCTTGAACATATTCTCTAAAGAAGACCCTGAAGCTTGCTGATTCATGTTCACTTTCTGAAATTGCCCTTGCTGATTTTGATTCCCAAATCCACTTGCCATGTTCTGCTGAACTTGCTGATTGTTGGTGTTACTCCCTTGACCTCCCCAAGCAAAATTGGGGTGGTTCCTCCACCCGGGATTGTAGGTGTTAGAATAGGGGTTACTCCTTGGGGCATTCTGATTCCCCACATAGCATACCGAGGTTGGATTCCCTGGACAAAACTCGAAAGTATGGTTCTCCCCACAATACACACAAGAATCTGCTGCATTCTGACTTATGTTAATTTCTGCAGCATTCTGGACTGCACCAGAATTTGCCAATTGCAAGCTTTCAAATCCCGAATTCAATTTCTTCATCATGCTCTCCATTGAATCAAATCTTGCATTGAAGGATGTCACTGTATCCACCTCCAGCATACCCTTACTCTTCTTTCCAGCCATGCTTCTTGAATCTGACCACTGACAACTATTTGTAGCAATTCTCTCTAAAATAGCATATGCTTCATCATAGGTCTTGGACAACAAAGCTCCATTGGCTGAAGCGTCTACCATGTTCTGAGTGGCCATGTTTAACCCATTATAAAAAGTCTCCATCTGAATGCAATGGGAAAGACCATAGTGAGGACATTTTCTCAACAATTCTTTGAATCTTTCCCAAGCTTCACTGAAGGGTTCATCATCAAACTGCCTGAAAGACACTATGTCTGCTCTAAGCTTGGCATTCCTCGTGGGAGGGAAATACTTGATCAGGAACTTCTCGGTTAGCTCATTCCAAGTAGTGATAGAGCCGAGGGCAAAGTTGTTCAACCAAGCCTTAGCTCCATCCCTCAAAGAATAAGCGAATAAAGTTAGCCTCAACGCGTCTTGGGAAACTCCTTGAATTCTGAATGAGTCGCTTACTCCCAAGAAAGATTTAAGGTGCAAATGCGGGTCTTCTGAAGGTAACCCATGAAACTGACCCACTATTTGCAGCATCTGAAACATCACAGGCTTCATCTCAAAATTCTGAGCCTAAATCTCTGGCCTTGCTATCCCCGGATGCAACTGATTGAAAGTAGGGACTGCATAAGCTCTGATAGCCCTTCCCCTATCGTTGGCTATCAAGACAGGGTTCTCAGCTTGAATATCTATCCCCTGTTGCTGATTTCTCTCAGGATTAAGTGGCTTATTTCCTTGAACTCCCGGAGGTAAAAGAGGCGGCGGATCCATCCTGTTGTTCCTTTCTCTTTGCTCCCTTCTTCTCCTGTGAAAAGTCCTTTCAATTTCGGGATCAAAATTGAATTCCAAATCAGGGAATTCGTTCATAAACAGCTACCAACACCTGCAAAATCAATTAACAAAGTTTAGATTCTGTTTTAGCACCAATCTCACCGAATTTCAACTTAAAAATAGCGAAAATCTACTCAATCCCAACAACGGCGCCAAAAACTTGTTGCCTTGTGCAATGTGATTATAATTATGCAAGAAATCTTCACAAATAGCTCAAAAACGTGCAAGTATACACATCATGGCAGCAAGTGATAAGTAATTCAAGATCGTCTCCACAGGGATTAAGTTAATGAAATTTACTACTTCTAAGCGCGATTTTCGGCGAAATTCAAGTAACCAAGGACAAAAATATCATTTACCAACTAAAGCACACAGATGTAAACTAACTTAGATGAAATTAAAGAGTATTGAAAGCAAATGATGCAAGAAAAACGGCTGAAAGCAGAGGAGAATTAAGGCTCGGATTAGGGATGCTCTGTATTGTTTCTAGGGATTGCTATAGCAAAAACTGTGCTAATTCATCTCACCCAGATTTTTCAACGGGAATTTTCCAATTCTCCAAAGATTAAGGCGATTAAACTCCCATTTAACCCCTTATTTTTAGCTCAATTTGATTAGTGCCCTGGGTGGTGATTTATTCCTAAATACCCACTCATTTTCATGATCGTTAAAGACTAAGGTAAAGTAAAGTAATCGGTTACTAAATGTTTTCCCAAACAATCAATAACAATGCTAGAAAATGGTTGGCCAAACGAAATTCTAGCTTTAATAATGAAACACACTCTACTTTAAGATGAAATTAGCATGGTTCAACTACAACAACCCCTCGTTACAATATAAGCTCCCTAATCCTCACCTAAAGAGGATTAGTTCATGATCAAAGAAGAAAAAAGTTCAATATGGCAGAAAATGCTCATACACAACATGTTTTTAGCCTCTACCACAACTAATGTCAATAGGGAGATAAAAGATGAGAAGAAAAGATTAAGGAAGAAGTGCCCAAGATAAAATCCAGCTTTCCCAAGCTGAATAGAAGCTCCACGGCAGTCCTCCTCTTCTTTTCCTCTGTTTTTGCTCCAAAGTCAGCTCCCAATGGTCAGTCTCCCCTCTTTTCAGCTCTCTTTCCAAATTAGGGCCTCTTTTCTTTTATACCCAGCCATATTTGTGGGATTCGGGGCTGATTAGACAAGCCTAGCCCACTTGGAAATCATTCTAATGGCTGAAAATAGCTTCAGCCTCCAGCTGGGAATGCCACATCAATTAATGAAGCCTTCCACGTGTAAATCAGCTCCAGCTTCTATTCTGCCTTTTCCAGCTCATGCTACAGCATAGTCTGCAAAGAAAACTGGAGCTCCAAGTTAGTTTAAATCCGAAATTAAAGGGAAATTAAACACTTAAAGCCATCAATAAGCATTTTCATTAAACACCAAAAAATTCATCAATACCCAACTCAAATAGCATCAACTTAAGGTAAAATCAAGCCTAAAAGCCCTAAAAGAATGGCCAATAACTCTTATTTCTAAGAGTTATCATCTACAATATGTAAAAGAATCAATAGGATCAAAAGCAAAACGTCCCTTCATTTCATCACGGTGTTCTAATGCCTGGAGCACATCGAAGTTCACTTGTTGTGAAGTGACATCTGCATCGCTCACTGCAACTTCTTTCTTTGGTGTCTTCTCTTTATTCTCTTTTTCAGTTGTTTCTTATTTAATCTCTTCTCTCTCATTTGTTTCCTCATTATTTTCAAGTGATGGAATGCTTCTTGCTTCTATTGGGAGTTCAGGGTCTTCATGCTCCAATCCACTTTAGAATGTCATCCCCTTGTATTGCTCTTTTTCTCCTTGTTCCATATTCTCTTTTGTGCCCAGCAAGATTTCTTATTGACTATTTTTCAATTCCTCTATCAATTTCACTACTTGAATCTCCAAGTTTTGCAAGGATTTGGCTTGACTTTGAATTTCAGCATCGTTTCTCACCATATATTCTCTTATGAGTTCTTCCAAGCTAGTTGACACTTGTGGTTCCATCTCTTGTTGCATCTCTTGTTGGGAAAACTATGGGCACTCCAACAAAGACCCATAACTGCACTATTATGCACTGTAGAGCATCTTACTGTTGGGTTTTATACCCAAAAACTCGTAGATAGTAAATGTATACAATTGATTATTATCAATAAAGTGTTGTTGAGGTTGTTCAATAAAGGTTGTTGAATTTTGTTGTATTCGTTTGTCTTTAATAACCCTAAATCCAATAAAGTAACATCCTAGGTTGTATTATGTGTCCTGAACTGTATGTGGGGACATACGGGGATCAATGTTCAAGAAACGACCTAAAGGGTCTATAATATAGGGAAAAGGATGGGTACCTTATCCTGCTGACACTATGGATATGACCCACTTTGAATTAGATACAAACGCAATGATCTGACTCGTTCGTGTAGGTGACATGCGAGTGAGAGTATCCTATGCAACGACTTTGCATAAGAATGGATCACGAAATAGTAACCACTAGATGTAACTCCGTTGACTAGTTGGGTTTCTATTTCAATAGGATGACTTGGGCAACTTAGTCTTAATATTGAGTGTATTATGGACTCCTGTTCACGAGGGATTGTCCTTTTATTTGGATTGTTGAGAGTGGCCAGTTCGCCAACCCAATAAGCCTACAATTTTGGGGACAAGACCGAGTGAGGAGTTGGGAATATAATAACACAAGATAGAATTCACTCATTCCCGACTTTAGGGTAAGTAGATGAGTGTTCCCTTCAGTGATGTCTCCGAGACTTGAACAAAGAGCTCTACCTCACATTGGCCTGAGTGGGGTTTCTATTTAATAGTTGGACCTTAAACAAGTTATTCATAGGAGGAGCACTTATACCTAAGGACATAGAGGTAACCTAAGGGTAAAACGATAATTTGACCTAGTTGGTGTTACGAACACTCGTGAAGGACTAACTTATTGTTATTGGTCTATATCTTGATTAATTTAATTAATGAGTTTAATTAATTAATCTTGGATCATTGGAGCTTATAATTTGTATGTCCATTAGGTCCCCCTGCTAGCTCACAATAGGTAAAACAAGGATCAAAAGTTTTGAATAAATTTGAAGTGTCCAAATTAGATATGGGAATGTAGGTTAATTGTATAAGATACAATTAATATAATGTATATAGATACATTATAATATAAAGTTAATGTAGAAAGCAAAAAAACGGGGGGTTTCCATAAAAGGGAATGCAAGGAAAGTAAATTGCAAGAAATTAAAAGACGGGAATTTAAATTGCATGAAATATAAAAATGCAAGAAAAGTTAGTTCTACTATGTGACACCGATTAGGGAGATTTTGGAGTTGATTGACTAGTTTGATCATTGAAACTCTTCCATTAAATTGCTAATTTCACCACTAATTACCCAATCGATCTAACCTGAACCCAGGAAAGACCCTTTGCCCACCTAAGATAGCTAATCCGATCATACATTGTCCATCAAATTAACACCTAATTAACTAATTAATCAATTCAATTAATCCATCAAATTAATCAATTAATCAATTGCACTAAGTCTAGTGGATTGATTAGGATGTCAGAAACAATTAGGCCTAAATTATTTCCAACGCTATTGATAATGCACATAACGAGCTATATTTCGCAATTTATTTTAGTTGGTTTTTGAGGATTATTTGGCCATTTTGATGTGTTATAATGTTTATTTTGTAGGAATTAAGTTTTAGCATGAAATGGAGCATTTGGAAGTTATTTGGGTGCTGGAGAACTAAAACGAGGCAAAGGAAATAAAAAAGGAATGAATTTGAAGCACATCAACCCAAGAGGGTAGTAGGCGTGAATTTGGGACAACGTCTCGACACTGCCCCTTAGTGTCTCGACGCTGTCAATTGTTTTTCTTATCTGTTTGGGCGACAAAGGACAGCGTTGAGACGTTGTCCCTAGCGTCTCGACGTTGTCGATAGATTCCTTATAAATAGAAAGCGATCTTGCACGGACGAAGAGAGTTCTTTTGGTGGATTTTTAGCCCTAATTCCGATTAGAGACCTCTTGTGGGTGCCAGAAGAAACTTGGAGAGCGGTATTGAAGACAATAGCTCGTGGATATCGTGATAGGAACGTGCGACACCGATGGGATTAAAGTTTTTATCTTTCTCTTTCTATTATTTAGTTGTTGTTATGGCTTTTTCATGTTTAGCTTTACATCGTAACGCCATGTATGAGTAGCTAGGCGTTTAATTCTTAGGGATTGATGTAGCCCTTTGGGCGTTACGGATAATTCTTGGGTGTATGTTTTGATTTCATATATGGATAACATTCTCTTAATGCTTTCAATTTATTGGCCATGAGTTGAATGATGTTTTGTTTAAATCTTGCTCGGGAGAGGGGGTTTAGCTTAGATCTTGTTATGCATAACTAGGATAGTCTTACGATCGGGAGATTTAAGATAATCTTAGAAATCATTAAAAGGAGTAGACTTAAGGCCTTGCATGTTAATGAGTTTAGATATGGATATGGAAGTCATTGCATGTTAGAGAATTATTTATGCTCGGGAGAGATAAATATGAATCTTTTTTATCCTAGATTTATGGATCATAGTATGATAAATCATCCAAGTAATTAATTCATAACCTCAATAGGTGAAGTCAATTCCCTAAGAGTTTTCCCTCCAATTGAATTCCCAAACTTTAAATTCTTGTCATTAGATTCCTTTGCATCACTAAGTGTTTATCTCTAAATAAAATTGAGCAAAATTGTTCACGGTAATTAATCTAGTTAGAAACCCAATCCAGATGACGACATTCTATTTTAAATCACTATATTATAACTTGGCTAGTACACTTGCGGTAACCAATTTGTGCATCAAGTTTTTGGCGTCGTTGCTGGGATTGGCATATTTAGCTAGATTAATATTGTGGAAAAATTGTTCAGTCTTAATTTAGGGTGTATTTTTACTTTTTAGGTCGTTGCAATTTTATTTCCTTATTTGTTTTTTTTTATTTCTTTTCCATAATTGTAGTTTCCTTTTTAGTATTTCCCTTATTTGTTTTGATTTTTTCCTTATTTGTTGTTTTCTTTATTTGTCTTAGATTTTTTTTTCTTTCTAGTTAGTTTTTTTCCTTGTTTGTTATTTTCCATAATTGTAGTTTCCTTGTTTGCTTTTGCATACCTTATTTGTTAGTATTTCTTTTTTAAGATGGTTTTTTTCCTTATTTGGTTTAGTTGCTTCCTTTTCTATTTTCTTTACTTATTTGATTTCTTTCATTTTCTTTTATTTCCCTTTTAGGTTAGGTTAGATTGTGTATGCGAAAGGATAGGGATTTGGCCTTAGTACCTTTGGCCCCGAGATTGAGAGAACTATTTGTAGGCTTCGAAAGGAGACTAAAGATCTTGACCAAATGGCCAACCCAAATCAACATGAGGAGCCCAAGCCCATTAGAGATACTTTCAGCCCGTCTTTCAAGGGCAACAGTTGGGGATTGTCTATGCCCCGACCAATGCTAACAACTTTGAGCTAAAAACCGATCTCATTCAAATGGCTCGATATTGCGCTTACAGAGGATCGCCCACAGAGGATCCAAATTCTCACTTGAAATCCTTTCTAGATATCTGTGGGACGGTAAAAATTAATGGTGTTACTGAGGATGTCATTCGCTTACGCTTATTTCATTTTTCGTTGCAGGATAAAACGAGAGATTGGTTGCAGTATATTCCACCTGGGAGCATCACCACCTGGGATGCTTTGGTCCAGGCTTTCTTGAAGAAATTTTTTCCCCCTACAAAGATGGTCAAGTTGAGGATCGAACTTGGAACGTTCCAGTAGCAGTTCGATGAGCAGCTGTTAGAAGCATGGGAGTGCTACAAGAAGCTATTGAGGAAGTGCCCTCACCACAGATACCCTGACTGGTTGCAGATTCAATTATATTATAATGGTTTAAATCCTTGTACTAAGACTATTGTTGATGCAGCTGTAGGTGGGATTCTGTTGTCCAACAGCTACTTTACTGGAGGATATGGCAACCAACAGCTACCAGTGACCATTTGAACGGTCTACACCAAAGAAAGTGGCAGCTGGGGTGTTCGAGATCGATAATGTAAGTGCCTTACAAGCTCAACTGTCCTCCCATGCTAATGCTTTCCTTAAGTTTTCAGGTAAAGGGAGTGCACAATCTACTAAATTAGCTGCTGCTATTGCATCCCAGTCTCAGGAGGAGAACATAGAACAGGTTCAGTACGTATCTAATTATAGATTTTAAGGGATATAATAATTCTACACCTACACATTATCACCCTAATGATAAGTGCCAAAAATATACCTATTTTGCCCATTATTATTTGCTTATTTCTTGTGAAACTTGTATGTTTTTTGTCAAAATTACTATTCCCGAGCCTAAAAAGTGTAAAAGTTGGTAAGTTAGGTCTTTGAGAGCCATGTGTGTCAAATTATACATATTTGTGCTTAAAGGAACTCATTTTTCTATGAATTTGACTTAGTTTTGGTGTTTTGCAGAAAATAGAGGAAAACAGAGAAATGCTGTTGAAATGCTATTGAAATGCGACCGCATTTCTGGGCAGAAACGGAAAAGTCCGAGTCCGTTGCGGGTCATTTTAAACGAGTTTTTCACGCAACTAACTGGCTATTTTGACTCCAAAACTGACTGGGCTACCTACCAACACCATTTTCGTGACTCCTCAACCACTTCCCACACTATAAAAAGCCTCAATTCGAAGGGAAATTCAAGCAGACCTCACTGGGAAGAAGAGGGTGGTGACAGAACCCAAGCAGACGCCCATGAGTAAGGATGTCCGAGGTCCTTCTTAGAAGACTGAATTCTAACCTTAGTTAGACATCAAACCTTTGGGTTTGTAGGGATTTTCACCCATTCCCACTTGTAAAAGCGAGAGAGTGGAGTGTCGAGCGAACTTTAAAAGGATTGGATAAAAGAAAAAACCCTAGTATCTAGCTACTGTCATTATTTCCAGCACTTGGCACTTTTCATTCTTTTGTATTCTTTACATTTTATTTTCAATGGAAAGTTTTTCATTTACACTTTATCCCACCATGCCTAGCTAAATTCGGTTGAGAGGTTCAATATGGTGAATTCTCTTATGGTTCAATAGCTTGAAAGTGTTTATTCACTTAAAGTTTCTATTCAATCCATGTCATTCTTTGTTGATTATCATTCTAATCTTGCTAAGTTTAAATTGATCACTTAGACTTTGCATGCTATGTGAGTTTGATCTCGAAAGGAACAGACGATATTTATTCTCATAAAGGTGATATAGGAGAAAAGGCTCGAAAGAGATTGTTCGGTGTTATAGGGCAAGCTGCCTAAGGCACCCTATAACAACTATAGGGTTATAGATTGCATTCGTGAATTACCTATGTTGGAGTCGAGTCACAGAAATGTGCATAACAGTACTCTCGTAGCCTTCTAACGGTTCTTGGGAGCAAGGCCAAATAGAAGTTAAATCTGACCCAATGCATTGATTAGGCTTTAGTTGAATAATCTATGATTAAGGTTACTTGCCTTTGGGATTAAACTATATTGAATACCTCGTTTTATTTATTATTGTTATTTCTTTATTTAATTGTTTTATTTATCTTCCAAAAATCAATCATCAATTATTTCTTTGGTTACCTATTTTAAGCAACCATTTGAGCAGTTTCTTCTTCAAATGTGAGTTTCCAATTTAGTCCTCGTGGGATCGATACCCTTGGAATACTTTTAAGGTTTTGTAATACTACGTGTGATAGTGTATACTTGCACTAAGGTTGGCTGAATCATTCTTAATCTTTATCTATCATCTTATCTCACATCCAGAATTCAGCCTCTATCGCACCAAGTTTTTGGCGTCGTTGCCAGGGACTAAAAGTGAAACCAGTTTTTGTTTGTTGAAATTGTGATTTGATTGTGACCAAATTTCTATCTTAAGAGAATCTAACTTTGATTTTAAGTTTCTTTTGTAGGTTGAAGTTTGTGCATGAGCAAAGAGCATCATCTCTTCGAGTTAGACCTTGAGATAGAAAGAAAGAGCAATAGGAGTTGAGCGCACGGGAACATCTCGAAGAAACTACTTACATTCAAGAACTTCTAACAAATCTACCCGGAATCGATCCTCTTGTTGGCAAAAAAAAAAAAAGAAAAAGAAAAAGGCGATAGAAGATAAGCACAACTGAAGTGTTTGATAACTCAAGATAATCCACATGTGGAAGAAGACGTCATCACAACCTTGAGTGCACAAATCACATCAATGGCTTGTCACTCTAATTTCTTTTGTGTTTATTGTGCTAAGATTCATTCTTTGTTCGAAACTTGTCCATCTAATCCTTATTATACAGGGCAACCAGACGACCAGAATCCCATTTTCGATCCTTACCGAAAATGGTTACAATGCCCTTACTTCTCATGGGAAGACCAACAAGATGTTAGCAACAATAATCCAACACCTCATTTTGAGCAAGAATGTCTTTTTACTTTTGAAGACCAATATCGAGATCAGTATGCCCAACAAGAATTGCAACAAGAGATGGAATCACAAGTGTCAACTAGCTTGGAAGAACTCATAAGAGAATACATGGCAAGGAATGATGCCACGATAAAGAGCTTGGAGATTCAATTAGGTCAATTGATAGAGGAATTGAAAAACAATCAACAAGAAATCTTGCCTGGCAACAATGAGAATGTGGAACGAGAAGCACAAGAGCAATACAAGGAAATAACATTTCGAAGTGGATTGGAGAATGAAGACCCTGAACTCCCAGTTGAAGCAAGAAGCATTCCAACACTTGAAAGTACTGAGGAGACAAAAGAGAGAGAAGAGATTAAAGAAGAATCGCCTCAAAAAGAGAATAAAGAGAAGGCACTAGAAAAAGAAGTTGATGTGAGCCATGCAGATGTCACTTCACAACAAGTGAACTTCGATGTGCTTCAGGCATTCAAACACCCTAATGAAATGAAGGGATATTTTGTTTTTGATCCTATTAATTCTTTTACATATTGTAGCTTGCAGAAAATGTTGGAAAAAGATGGATTTGAGGACGATCCTAATGATTCCTTTGCTTGTTGTTTGCAGAAAATGCTATTTGAGGAAGAAATCAAAGAGAAAGTCATGGAGGATGAAAATATGCAGTATACGATAGAGGATGAGACTGCAAAGTCTGCATTCAAGACCAGATTGAGTGAGCTGATAATAGAGACCAAGCACTTCATGATTAAAACGCCTCATATAAGACTCAAATCTCGTCCGTTATCAAGACCTAGGGTCAAGATGAAAGTTGATGGTGCAAAAAGTAGGAATAAAGCTTTAATCTCCCTGTTGGAGATCAGCTAAGTAATTCTTTCTCTTTACATCAATATGTATTTAAAAAAAAACATAAAAACAAAACATAAAAAGAAACAAAAAAAAAAGGAGGAAAAAAAAGAAGAAAATTTTAAGTTTGAAGTCAAGAATAAAGGATTTTGATCAAGAGGAAACTTTGTCTAAGGAAAGTCCTGTCTAGGCTGAGGTATTTAAGCTGACCGTAGGGAACAGGACTTACCTGGAAGTTGAATTGATCAAAAAAAAACTTTTTGACTTGAATTCTCTAAAAAAAACATCCCCAAAAATATAACATATTTGAGCTTGTGAACTTTTTGATTTGTTTGTTTATGTTTCAGGAAGTTAATAAATAGAAGTAAGTTAGGAGACAAGAAGAAGAGAACATGAGATATAGAAAAGGAAAAGAGAACCGGAGGGGGAGAAAAGGTCGAGGAAAAAAGTGTCACCACATCTACTACTCTTCCTTCATCTATTGAAAGCATATATGACCTGATCCTCGCCAAAAACGAACACATCCAGGAGTAGAACAAGGACCATTAGACCTATGCTCAAGAGAGGGATGAGGATAGCAAGCAGATGTTCTTGGCCAGCTCATCTGAAGAAGCCCCAGTTGCCCCTCCATTTTCATCATCCCTCCTTGATGAGCCTAAGACCTATGATGTGGACGACAGATCTTCCAAGAACTAGGGAGTTTTCACTCTCCTTTACTTCTTACTGTTGTCTTTATTAACATTAGCATGTTCCTTTGTTTTTCATTTGCTTAGTTAGATCTTTAGCATTTTGTTTCATGCATTAATTCATTGTTTTTTTGTTCTTTTAGTTAGGTTTAGCATTGTTAATTTTATTCTTAGCATATTGTTTTTAGTATATCATTTTGTTAGTTTGTTAGGGTAGTTTGTTGATGCTTAAGTTTGTTTTCCTTTAAGAGCTTTGATAAATACATGGGAATTTCCTGGGAGTTGAAGTAGCTAAGGTTTTTTAACTTGAATTGATTCTGGTCTCAGGAAAATTTAGGTCTAAAAAGAATAATGTTAAAGAGTGTGAACATTTTGATGAGCTAGTTGATGTTCCAGGTTTTTAAAGAAAAAAATAGAAAAGACAGGAAGAAAAAAGAAACATTCCAGAATGCGACAGCATCTGAATCGCATTCGGCCAAAGGCAAAGCTGTTGCCACTGAGGACCAGCAAGGTAAAGCCAGTCTTGATCCATTATTCAAGTATGATACTAGAGGCACTTCACCCGCTAGTGGAAGCTCTTCTTCGGAAGAAAAAGAAAATAAGAAGAAGGATGAAGAAAATGAGCCTTAAAAAGGAAGAGAAGAAAAGAGTTGAAGGCCTAGCGGAGGGCAAAGAATAAAAATGATCCGATTTTTTTTGCAAAGAGGCAAAGGACAAGATCTATGGATGCCTTACCCGTGCAAGCCACCACATCACTGCCAAGGAATCCATTCCTTAAAGTCTTTAAGGATCTGGACTTCAAGACCCCACAAAATCTGATGAAGAAGAAGATGATGATGGTTCCTCAGAGGAGGAATAGGGGAGTTTTTTGTTCCCCTTATACTTTTACATGCGTTGTTTTTGTTAATAGTTGTTAGTTGTTGTTTTATATTCCAGCATGTTAGTTTACTGTTTTTGATAGGTTAGTTTACTGTTTTTGTGTTAGTTTGTTGTTATGAATTAGTTGTTAGTTTAATATTTTGTGTTATTTTAGTGATGGTTTGCTCCTCGATTCGAAGGGAAATTCAAGCAGAACTCACTAGGAAGAAAAGGGTGGTGACAGAACCCAAGTAGACGCCCATGAGTAGGGATGCCCGAGGTCCTTCTTAGTAGACTGAATTCTAACCTTAGTTAGACATCAAACCTTTGGGTTTGTAGGGATTTTCACCCATTCCCACTTGTAAAAGCGAGAGAGTGGAGTGTCGAGCGAACTTTAGAAGGATTGCATAAAAGAAAAAACCCTAGTATTTAGCTACTGCCATTATTTCCAGCACTTGGAACTTTTCATTCTTTTGTATTCTTTACATTTTATTTTCAATGGAAAGTTGTTCATTTGCACTTTATCCCACCATGCTTAGCTAAATTCCGTTGAGGGGTTCAATATGGTGAATTCCCTTATGGTTCAATAGCTTGAAAGCGTTTATTCGCTTAAAGTTTCTATACAATGCATGTCATTCTTTATTGATTATCATTCTAATCTTGCTGAGTTTAAATTGATCACTTGGACTATGCATGCTATGTGAGTTTGATCTCGAAAGGAATAGAAGATATCGGTTCTCATAAAGGTGATATAGGAGAAAAGCTCGAAAGAGATTATTCGGTGTTATAGGGCAAGCTGCCTAAGGCACCCTATAACAACTACAGGGTTATAGATTGCATTCGTGAATTATCTATATCGCCTTTGGGATGAAACTATATTGAATACCTCGTTTTATTATTGTTGTTATTTCTTTATTTAATTGTTTTATTTATCTTCCAAAAATCAATCATCAATTATTTCTTTGGTTACCTATTTTAAGCAATCATTTGAGCAGTTTCTTCTTCAAATCTGAGTTTCCAATTTAGTCCTCGTGGGATCGATACCCTTTGAATACTTCTAAGGTTTTTTATTACTACGTGCGATAGTGTATACTTGCACTAAGGTTGGTTGAATCATTCTTAATCTTTATCTATCATCTTATCTCACATCCATCATTCAGCCTCTGCCACACCACCTAATAATAGGAACCATGAGAATTTTTCTATGCCAATAATAAAAATGTTTTAAATCCTCCTAGTTTTGCCCCTCAAAAGCAAGAAAATAAGCAATCTCTTGAGGATCTTGTTGGAGCTTTTATTGCAGAGTCAAGTAACAGGACTAATAAGCTTGAGGAGGCAGTGATCGCCATTAACACTACGGTGACGGGCCACAGTGAAGCGATAAAAAACATTGATACTCAGTTGGGACAGTTGGTAAGTGTTGTAAAGCCCCAACTGAGCATGAGAGGTCCCAGATGGAATACTGTAAAGCCATCACTGTGCACCACGAGGAGGAAGTTCAAGCAGCTAAAGAACAAAAGACTGATGAACCAGAAGGCACTACTGGAGAAGTTGAAGAGGGCTCATCCTCAACCGAAGCTGAAAATCTTAATCTTGAGCCCTATGTCCCTTCCCACACTCTTTTGATTCCAAAGTTGAAGAAAAAGAAAAAGAAAAATTCAAAAGCTCACTTTGAAAAATTTTTAGATGCTTTTATGAGATTAAATGTTAACATTCCTTTTGCGGAGGCACTGGAGCAGATGCCTAACTACAAAAAGTTCATGAAGGAGTGGCTTGTCAAGAAAAATAAGGAGAAGCATATGGAAAAAGTGTACCTCACCTCCACTTGCAGCGCTCAATTACAGCTGCGGGTGCTTGACAAACTTACTGATCCAAGGAGTTTTTTGTTCCCTGTAATTTTGGTACCTATTCTTTTCGTGCTTTATGTGATTTAGGTGCTAGTATTAATATCATGCCTTTATCTCTATGTAAGAAATTAAATATAGGAGAGATTAAACCTACTACTGTGAAACTCCAATTGGTTGATCAATCAGTAGTCGGTCCATATGGAAAAGTTAAAAATGTTCTTATTAAAGTAGGTAGATTTTTTCTCCCTCTTGATTTCTTTATTATGGATACTAAGGAAAATCTTGTTCTAGTAGCCATATTATGGAGACAATTCCTCGCTACTGGGCGAGTAATTATTGACATGGAGCGCAGGGAGTGTTGGGTGCATTCCACAAGCCACATGGGTCACAAGTAATATAAAACGGTAGGTATTACTGAGTATCGAATCCACAAGGAATTTGAATTAAGTCCATTAATTACCAAAAATTATCATGCTCAATTTTATTTAGAACTTCAACTCTAATGATTAAGTGAAAATTACTAAAACTAACAAGGAGAAAGGAAACATGCAAATAAATGGAAATTTCCTATTAAGGGGACTCGACCTAGGGTGTTAATTAGCTTTTTGGATTTGTAGCTCAATTAAATGGATATATGTAACTACTAATCTTCTATTCATAAATCTAGAAGTAATTTAAGTGGATTTCTCTCTCAAGTTCCTCCACATCTCATACTAACATAACTAATTTATGTGTCCATTTCCTTAGTTAATTATAGTATGGCATTACGCAACTTCATCATAAATTTCTAACAATTCTTTTTCACTTTCGTGTTCCAAGCAATTATTAGCCATGCAATTAGGGTCAAATCTAACTTCTCTCTGTCGAGTATCAATTTAGACCAACAAATCAATCAATCCGTCATCAAGGGATTAAAAGCATTAAGCATGAATTGCATAGATGAAACATGAAGAAATTCATTGCAAAATCCAAATAATTAAGCTACATAATCCAATTAGCTAAATTAACGACCCTAGATCTCAAGATCTACTCGCAAATGAGAATAATTTTAGCCCAACAATCTTAATCCATGGTCCTAACTCAACAATAATAAGAAATTACAGAGACATAAAGAAGAAATAACTGTCGTGTTGATCCAATGCTCCTGTCACGATCATCTCGAGTCTTGAGCCTTGGAATCCCGACCAATTTCACCTTTCTTCTCTCATTTTTACTCATTTCTTACTCTCTATTTAGCTAGGGGAGAACCCCCCAAATTGGAATGCCTTTCATCAATGAGAAGTGGCAAATTTCTAGGAGGAGATTCGGAGGTGTCTTGATGCCCAAGTCGAACAGCGTCGCGACGCTGTTACGTCATTTACTTGCCGCATAATTCAACCAGCGTCGAGACACTAGGCCTTCTAGAAGCCTTTTTTGCACGGAAATAAGCCTTCAACTCTTCACTCCTTTGGGCTTTTGGGCCTCCACTTCAAATGTTTTCTCTTCTTTTCTTCAATTATGGACCAAAGCCTCTAATTTGGAGTAAAATTCTCGGTTTTGCTTCCCAAACTCAGTTTCTACAAAATTAACATAGACATTAAAGTTCACAATTAACGCACAAAACTAGCCAAAATAACTAGGAAATAGATAGCATAATTGCATGCTATCAAATACCCCCAAACTTAAGGTTTTGCTAGTCCCGAGCAAAATAAAGTAATGCATATGAATCAAAAATTGCATATCAGTGACTCTACCCTCAATGCTTCTAGCCATGAATTCAAACCATTGAAACAAATTAGCAAACATGATCAACCATCAAGAAATTTAAAATACAACCATATCTTCCCTTGCAAAAAACGAATCATCATTTGCTTTATCATAATTTTTACTAGCCCGGAATCATTTATACACTCCTCCATTCATCTTCCCCTACACTGGCCCTAAATTAAAGTTCACCTTATAGCCATCTCACTTATCTAGCAAGCACTACTTTACTGAGGTGTCTGATAACTTGCAAAAAGCGAGTTATTTCTCCCCTGAAGTTAAACTAAATAAGGCTGAAAAGATCAAGTTGCGTTAATCTAGCGCATATTAGTAAGGGAATTGCGATAGCTATCTTAAAAGGAAATATTTTAGATGCGGTAGGAAAATTGTGTTATTTTAACCTCTAACGCATGAAATTTGTAGTTGCTTTGCCCAAGTTTTCTTCAGCGCAGGCGCAGATCCCAGAGCAGTTCGTACGATGAAAGTTGGAAGAGATGATCGCGCTGCCATGTGACTGATGTGCTAGCTGGCGAAAGATGACTGGGGCACGCAAGCTAATTTCTTGCAGTAGTCAGCCTCCTCAGCCTATAAGAAGCGCCCAGCTGCCCAAGTAAGAGACGGATGGAGAGAAGAGAGCACAGAGCAAAAAGAAAGAAACCAGAAGAAGAAAGATTGTCGCGGCGCAGGCTTATCATTGCGATAGAATGTATTGCGTTGTGTTTTTCCATCTCAGCATGAGCTAATTTACTTCTATCAAGGCTTAGCTTAGGCACCCATGTGGTGATAGGTTTATCGTGTATGAGTACATTTTGATTAAATGAGAAATTAATGCTTTCTACTTAGATGCGATAATATTTTCATTACTAACTGCCGCCTGGCCAGCAGGATGCGATAGCAGCATGATAAATCCCTAACAGGTAACGCATGTGGAATTATCTAAGTAGAGCAAGTTAGTGCATTGCATGTAGTCTTGGTAGTGTTGAACCTAATACTGTCGCAATAAGATAGTGCATGAATGAACTTAGACTGTTTTAGGACTAGCGCAGTCACTTGCAAGTCATTAGAGAACAAGACCAACGCATGAGCTAATTAAACAAAATAGTTGTTAGTTCTACGCCAAACGCATGAGTAGTACTGGAAGGGAATCTCATGATTATTTCTCACTTAGGCATTAATGGATCAATTAGTCAAAGTATGTGCTGCAAAACTGCCTATAAACGCATGAGGTTGCCGCAGCAAAAGCCTTGATAGCCTTGTCATATGATATTTTCTCTAATCTCATCGCATAGTTTATGTTTTACGCATTGTTTTATAAACCATTATCAATCAACTCTTTTTCCTACCACTATAGTACCATGCGTACGAGTGTTTAATCGACAAGTTATTAAAAGTCTTTAACTATCCTTCTATGTGGATTCGACCCTAGAACTCTCTAGGTACTATTTGGTTGTGTTAGTTTATACTTGGGTTAACGCATATCAGCAACAATTTTGTATTAATTAATCGACCTTCTGTCAAGCGATCAGTGCCCATACTTCATGGGACATCCCCCAAACTTGCATTTTTTTTTTTGGTAAATCAAAGCATTTCTTTTCCCAAAGGACGGACCTAACAATGCCACCGTAGGGAAGAGCTAATGTTAGGAATGGCCCTATGAAACCCTATCCATTTCTGGAGTTTGCGTTGTTCCGAATCTCATGCACAAGCCCTCCGTAGGGATGGTTAGCTATGGTTACACTATTGGAAACCTGCAGGCGGTGCATGGGAATCTCACGATGCAACCTAATGGAAGAGACCGCAAGACACATTGACACGCTTCCTTCACCCACTTACTATGAACACTTTCCCCATTCACCTTGTTATTGACCCATGCAAACACCATCCGTAGGGGGACGCATCTAGGACACCTCGAGGCCAAGCATGGATCTCACGGTGTGAACACAGGGGGACGTGAGAGTAAAAACTTGATATTAATATCTCGTTTTTATACTTTTCCTCCCACTAAAGTATTCTAAATTTTTTAGGGTCTTTTCATTACTTAGGTAAATTCCGGCTAAATGAATCTATCTAAGTCTATGCCTTTTATAACTCTTATAAAGGTCTTTATACTATTATCTAGGTGAATTAAACCTTTTTAATTACCTAGTGACGTGTGCATGCTAAGTAGGAAGTTCTAATCCTATTAGAAACGTGAGAGTTCCCTTATAAGATCGTGGTTAATTCAACTCAGGTTTCGGGCCAGGCGCCGAGAGAGTTCCCTTATAACCGAAGTCTTATATCCTACTTAATCATATTTTAACTTTTTTTAAAATACTAAGTAGGAAGTTCTAATCCTATTAGAAACGTGATCTTAGGTCTATTAAATTTTAAACCGTTTTAAAATTAACTCAATCCCTAAGATCCTATGTTAGCATGCAACTATTTGTTATAGGTTTAACGGTTTCTATTCATTAATCTTTATAACTTTTAATGGATTAGACCTATAACATGCTTCTAATGGTGATGAAAGCGTATAACAATCAAGTATTCAAGTTATATAAGCACCATTTAAAGGCATCCTACGTCTAGGTGTGTATAACTACTTTTATACTTATGATGTCTAGGTGATAAACTCTTTTAAACCTTACATCGCTCACGCATGCTCTTAAAACTCGAGCTAACCTAACTCAAGTACTGACTTAATGCCCAGGTAGGAGGTGTTCCGTAAACCGTCAACTTAAATACCTCCAGCCTTAGACAGCATCTCGTCGGGTGAGTTTTCTTATAACCTCATCTTTACAAGATATTGACCTATTCTATGCGAATTGTTCGAGTTGGAGGTTCGTTAACCCTAAGTGAGCATGCTTTTGTCTTGCTATAGATTTTAACGTCTATCTCGATATATGACACTTTATAAGGAACGATAAATCTATAACATTCATCTAAGCTAAGGTGGTTTCATGCTGCATGTTTGTTTGTTTTCGTTTATTCATATAACATTTATACTAATGGAGCTAAACGAAATTAAACATTCAACATGCATCTAATCATGAAACCTTAATCATGCATTTCATTTTTATTACAACATTTATAATAAATTACTAATGCATGAAACATGTTTTCCTATGGTGGGTTTTAAAATCTATATGGCATACTATATGCATATTACATTTTAATTTAATTTAACTATACATCCACAATGCATAATAAATTAAACACACTAAAATGGACCGATTTTGGCATTCTAAATCAAGCTAGAAACTAAAATTATTACATGAATAATTGAAAATTAGCCTTGAACAGCTCCCAAATCATTTGAACGAGACCGAACAAGCTTGATTTTGCTTGAACAGAACCAAAGGAGCTGGACATTGGCTTGAACCGGTCTGATTGGGTCATTATACAGCTTGAACTGGCCGAGAATTGCTTGAACCGCCCTAGAAACGAACCAAATCGGACCACTGTTTAAAATGACTCGCGCCTCTTTGGAAATGCAACAACGTCGAGACACTTGAATTTCCACTCTATTGACTCCCAAATTTTTACAGACTCAAGCCAAGACATATATGCCCATAAACATGTACGCAATTACCACTTTCATCCACGAATTTAAAGCTAATTTGATGCCAAAACCATAATGAGCCCATTTTAGCAACCAAGCAAACATTCATGCAAAATTCAACCCACCAAGCTAAAATTAAACAAAATTGAGTGCTCAATTCATGCTCTGATACAAATTGAAGGAGTGTGTGAGACACATGCGGAAGCAATTCGGATCGAAGCACTCAAAATTCCTTTAATTTTAGGTATGAAAACATGAAAAATTAAAACCGAAAACAAAGCAATTCAGGAAACCAACCTTGTTGGACGAATTGAAGCAATCCGTGGATGAAATCTTTGTACAAACTTGTTGTGGACAACCACCGTGATCTTCCCTGCTATTCTCCAGCCTTAGAACGAGTTGTGGGACTCCAATTGTGATGAACTTTTTAGAGGGAGAGATGGGTTTGAGAGAGTTTAATATCAAGAGAAAAATTTCCAGCAAAACCCATCCAAGATCAACCTTGATCTTCTGTTTTTCTTCTCTTATATAGCAGAACATAATGCCATAAAGCTTCCACATCAAGACAGCAATTGAGAATGGAGATTGATCACTCCATTAGGTGTCTTAGACCAAAGAAGAGAAAATGGGTTTGGTGCCAAGCTTAGTGAATTTGCCTCTTGGATTTATAATTTAAAAAATGAAAATAAAAATCAACAAAATCCACTAACTTAATTAATTCCTCAAATTAATTTTTAATTAAAATTAATTCTATTTATTAATTAAACATTTTAATTAATAATAATTATTTTAATTTAATATCAAATATTAAATTAAATTTTTTGCACCAAATCCCACTTTCTTTAAATCCCGGTTTTTAATATGAATCCCTATCCATATCCAAACCGAAATATTGTATCGAATACATTATTCTAATATTTATGCCTTATTTAAATATTTTTTTCTCTCTCTACTATTAGTTTAATTCACAAATTAAACTTTAGCGTTAAATATAATGAACATAATTTAACGACAACTTCCCTAATAGTAGTTTCAACGTTTCAATCTTTTTCATCGCATATGTTCTAAGGTTTATTCCGTATGAGCTAGCAGGGGGACCTAATGGACCTATAGATCATGGGCTCCAACGATTCGAGAATAACTAGTTAAACCCTTTTAGCTTAGTTAACCAACATTCGTTAACTACCGGGACACTCCACTATAGTCCGATAGTTGAACTCCCCTCACTGTAGATATATTTCTGTCCACCCGATATAACCATGATTAGTCAGTCGACCCTTCACAGGTTATTTGTAACTAGAGTCAGGTCAAATGTTCGTTTTACCCCTGAAGTTACATCTTGTTCCTTAGTCTCTAACTGAGTCCCTAATGAACAATTGGTTTGTGGTCATACCACTAAACCTAAAACCTCTCGGGCCAATGAGAGGGCGAGATCCCTTTGTTCACGTTCCGGAGTCAGTCACTTAAGGGAACAACCTTTCTACTATCCCTAAATTGAGTAGGAGTGAGTTCCATTTTGCAAGACTATGTCCCCAGCTATCTACCCGTTCCTATCCCTGAAATGGGGGGTTTATTGAGTCGGCGATGTTGAGCCACTCTCACCCATGCAGATCTAAGGATAAGCCCCAATAAACAGGAGTTCATAGTTAGCTCAGGATTAAGATCGAGTTACCTAGGTCATCGCATTGAAATAGTCAGTCTTGTCAGTAAACGGCGTTATAAAGCAAGAGTGACTTTTCTTGGTCCTGGTCTTATGCAAACTCATTTGCATAGGATGCCCCCACTCGCATGTCTATACATGAACGATCCAGGATCACGTCGTTTGTACTCAAAAAAAGTGGGCCGCATCACATAGCTTTCCTAGGATTAAGGTACCCAGCCTTATCCCTATATTATAGACTGTTTAGGCTATTACTTGAACTTGATCCATATTTATGCCACAACATGTAGTTCAAGCACTCATGTCATAGCCAAGGATACTAGTTTATTGGATTTGGGTTGTTTAACGTGCAATTCACTCATTTAATAACTTGAGTGAACAAAAAACTCCATAACGACTTTATCGAACAAGTATATAACTATTTGTTTCATTCACTATCTACGAGTTTTAGGGCACCAACCCCAACAATAATAATTTTAACACCTCGGCTTTTTCCACTTCCTTCATTGTTGGATTTAATCTTCTTTGGTGTTCTACTGTGGGATTAAAATTATCTTCCATTAAGATTTTATGCATTACAATTGAAGGACTAATACCCTTAATATCACTAATAGACCATCCTAGGGAAGATTTATGTTTTCTCAAAACATCCAACAATTTTTCCTCTTCTACTTTATTCAAATCAGCAGATATAATAACAGGAAAAGTAGAAGATTCTCCTAAGAAAGCATAACGTAGGTGAGCAGGTAATTGTTTTAATTCAGGGGAAGGTGTGTCAACTTGAGCACAAACATCTAGAGATAATTTTTCCTCCCTTACTAAAGATCTATCAATTTCATCACAAATTAAAGCATTCTCCTGATTAATATCAATTAGCTCATCTCCAAACACATCAGGCATGCTTACTTCATAACGATTAATAGGAGACTCTGACTCTACACATGCATCAACAATAATGTCAACTGAATCAATTGCAAAGTATGAACTGACCTCCTGTGGGTGTTTTAATGCTTTAAAAATGTTGAACACTACCTCATCGTCTTCCACTCTGAGAGTCAAGGTTCCTTTTTGTACCTCTATCAAAGCACGAGCAGTTGCTAAAAATGGTCTCCCAAGAATGATAGGGACTTCGGGATCCTCTTCCATGTCTAGCACTACAAAGTCTGCAGGGAACATGAATCTGTCAACATTAACCAAAACATCCTCTATTATACCTTTTGGGTATGTCATCAAACGATCTGCTAATTGCAAAACAATGGTGGTTGACTTCAATTCTCCCAGACCAAGTTTTCTGTAGACACTGAAAGGTATCAAGTTAATACTTGCCCCTAAGTCACACAAAGCTTTCTTAATAAACAAACTACCGATAGTACAAGGAGGAGTAAAACTCTCTGGATCTTTCAATTTTGGTGGTAGATGTTTCTGAATGATGGCACTACACTCGGCAGTTATATTCACTGTTTCATGATTTTCGAACTTCCTTTTCTTTGGCAAAATCTCCTTCATGAATTTGGCATAGTGTGACATCTGTTCCAAGGCATCAGCGAAAGGAATGTTAAAGTGGAGCTGTTTAAAAATATCAAGAAATTTAGGAAACTCAACATCCAACTTTTTCTTTTGAAATCTTTGAGGATACGAAATCTGATTAAGAACTAAAGGAATAGAATCAAAAGAGTTATCTGGCACTGGCTGTGTTATCTCTTCAACTATTTTGTTTTGATCATCATCCTCATCCAGTATCTTCCTAGTGTTGGACTTCGTGACTTCTTTTCTTTCCAGTTCTTTCAACCGCTTTCCACTTCTCAATGATATGGAAGGGCAATGCTCTTCCGGGTCTAAGGTGAAGACTTTGGAAAACTTTCCTTGCTGAATTTGATTCATGAAATTTGTCATTTGATCAATCTTTGCTTCCATTTTACTAATGACAATATCTTGTCTCTCCACTTTGGCTTGCATTGTTTGAAGGTGTTCATATAACACATGCGGAAGCAATTTTAGGATCGGAGGCACTTAACTACATCAATTTTAGAAAATGAAAGCATGTTGTCCAAATACCGTTAACAAAGAGCAAAATTTGTACCAACCTTTTGGAGACCGATTCAGCAACTCCTTTTGATTCCTTTGATCACGAACGGTGTGTGGACCACCTCTAGTGTCTTCCCCGCTATCCTCCGGCCTTAGAACGACTTGTGGGAGTCTATGGTGATAGGGATTGGAAAGGAATGCTTGAACACTACAAGCTTTAGAGAGAATTGAGAGAGTGAGGTTGGAAGTGAATTTTGGCAGCATAACATTACTCCAAAATTCCATACTTCTCCATCTTCTAATCCCCTATTTATTGAGGATTTTCATGCATCTTAGATTCATCAATGTAAGACGCATGGAGAGGAGAATGTCCATAGTGGATTCTAGGTGTGCAATGGAGAATACATGCATCTTTGCATGATTGAGGTGTTATTCCACTTTCTTCATCCATGCAAGAGTGGATTTAGTTGTGTAATTCCACTTTCTCCATCCATGCAAGAGTGAAATTCTACTCTTGGATTTAATTTAAAATGCAATTCTCAATTGCCTTTCAAATTACAATTTAATTGAACAATTTCAATTAATCATATGACATTAATCAAATTAATTTATATCACCTAATTAAATCCACTAATCTTGAATTTCCATAAATTCAAGATTGAAATCTCTATCTCAAATTTTAATTAAAAACAATTCATAATCATTTTTAAATTAAAACAATAATTAATTAAACAATTTAATCAATTATGTAATATTAATTTAATATCATATATCAAATTAATACTATGCACCCAATATGAATCCCTATTCATATATATTGTATTTAAATCATATTTAAATACTTTACTCTCTCAATAATAGTTTAATTCATAATTAAACTATTTTGTCGATAATATCGTATATAGTCGACACTAATTCCCTAAACCGATTTTGAACGATTCAAACATTCCTATCACTAAGTTCTAAGGTATAATCCGTATGAGCTAGCAGGGGACCTAATGGACCTACAGATCATGGGCTCCAACGATCCGAGGTTAACCGGCTAATCTCATTAACCTAGATAACCAACATTCGTTAACTACCGGGACACTCCACTATAGCCCTGTAGTTGCACTCCCCTCACTGTAGATATATTTATGTTCACCTGATATAACCATGATTAGTAAGTCGATCCTTCACAGGTTGTTCGTAACTATAGTTGGGTCAAATGTCCGTTTTACCCCTATAGTACTTCTTATTCCTTAAGTCCCATCGATCCTCTAATGAACAATTGGTTTATGGTCCAACCAACAAACCGAGTCCCTCTCGGGCCAATGAGAGGGCAGGATCCCTTTGTTCAAGCCCCGAATACAACACTTAAGGGAACAACCTCTCTACTATCCCTAATTCGGGTAGGAGCAAATTCCTTCTTGTAGAACTATGTCCCCAGTTATCTACCCGTTCCTATCCCTGAAATGGTAGGTTTATTGAGTCGGCAATGCTGACCCACTCTCACCCATGCAGATCTAAGGATAAGTCCAAATAAACAGGAGTTCATAGTTAGCTCAGGATTAAGATCGAGTTACCTAGGTCATCACATGAAATAGTCAGTCTTGTCAGTAAACAGCGTTATAAAGCAAGAGTGACTTATTTCTCGGTCCTGGTCTTATGCAAACTCATTGCATAGGACGCCCCCACTCGCATGTCTCTATATGGACGATTTAGGATCACATCGTCTGTACTATCTACAAAGTGGGCTGCGTCTCATAGTGTCCCCAAGATAAGGTACCTAGCCCTATCCCTATACTATAGACTGTTTTGGCTATTACTCGAGCCTGATCCACTTTTATGTCTCTACATAAAGCTCAAGTGTTCATCCTATAGCCAGGGATCTTAGTTTATTGGATTTGGGTTATTTAACGTGCAATTTACTTATTCAGTAACGACTTTACTGAATGAATCTCAACAACGACTTTATCGATCAAGTATATAATTCGTTTAGCATTCACTATTTACGAGTTTTAGGGCACCAATCCCAACATTGTTGACACTACTCCTTGTACATTAATTGACAAAGTCCTAGTCTCATCAATGAACTTTCCTAACATGTCCTCCAAATGATTTTTCTTCTCTTAATGAACTATTTCTTCAGGCCAAGATTCCACTATCAATTGAGATTTTTCTCTACAATATTTAGGCGAAATTGGAATCTCTGATCTTGAGAGTTTATTCAAGGCCTTGTTAGAGCTTCGACTTGAAATTTTAAAGAACTCACCTCATCGGTTTCACATGGGTCCCCCTTTTGTTTGGACTCTGATTGCTCAGACAGTCATTGGTAACTTGTCAAAGCCAACTCTTCTACTAAGGTTCGAGCATCCTTGACAGTTTTGGATAAAAAGTTTCCTCCAGCCGCAGTGTCAAGAATTGTTTTGAAATCCCGTTTTAAACCATTATAGCAGAGTTGTACCTGAAGCCAGTCAGGGTACCCATGTTGTGGACATTTTCTTAACATGTCCTTATGACGCTCCCACGCCTCATACAGTTGCTCTTCCTCCATTTGTTTAAACATACAAATTTTAGTTCTGAGCTTGGTAATTTTTGCTAATGGGAAAAATTTTGTAAGAAAAGCCTTAACCAAATCATTACAATTAAAAATACTTTTTGGAGTTAATGAGTCTAACCAATCTCTAGCCCTCTCTTGCAAAGAAAAAGGAAATAATTTTCAGCGAATAGCGTCAGGACTAACTCCACCGATCTTTACCGTTCCACAGATATCCAAAAATGATCTCAAATGACTGTGTGGGTCTTCTGATGGATGTCCTTTGAAAGCATTCTCTTTGACCATTTGAATGAAACTAGCCTTCAGCTCAAAATGTTTAGTAGCAATTGGCTCATAAGCTATCTCAGAGTAGTTTAATGGTAATTCTGGCAAGAAATAATCTCGAATTGCCTTGTCTTCTTGATCTGCCATGATTATACGAATTCTCCAAGAACGAATTATCCACCTTATAACTTCTCACTTTTGCCACAACTTCTCAAACTAAAAATTAAAATTAAAAAAAAAATAAATTTCTAAATTCAAATCAAACACTTAATTCTCAATATTAATGGAAAAAATAACAAATTCCCCGACAACGACACCAAAAACTTGTTGGGTACATTCCGCAAGTGCACGGGTCAAAAGTAATATTAAACGGTATGTATTACCGAGTATCGAATCCACAAGGAATTTGAATTAAGTCCATTAATTACCAAGAATTATCATGCTCAATTTTATTTAGAACTTCAACTCTAATGATTAAGTGAAAATTACTAAAACTAACAGGCAGAAAGGAAACATGCAAATAAATGGAAATTTCCTATTAAGGGGACTCGACCTAGGGTGTTAATTAGCTTTTTGGATTTGCAGCTCAATTAAATGGATATATGTAACTACTAATCTTCTATTTCATAAATCTAGAAGTAATTTAAGTGGATTTTTCTCTCAAGTTCCTCCACATCTCATACTAACATAACTAATTTATGTGTCCATTTTCTTAGTTAATTATAGTATGGCATTACGCAACTTCATCATAAATTTCTAACAATTCTTTTTCACTTTCGTGTTCCAAGCAATTATTAGCCATGCAATTAGGGTCAAATTTAACTTCTCTTTGACGAGTATCAATTTAGACCAACAAATCAATCAATCCGTGATCAAGGAATTAAAAGCATTAAGCATGAATTGGATAGATGAAACATGAAGAAATTCATTACAAAATCCAAATAATTAAGCTACATAATCCAATTAGCTAAATTAACGACCCTAGATCTCAAGATCTACTCACAGATGGGAATAATTTTAGCCCAACAATCTTGATTCATGGTCCTAACTCAATAATAATAAGAAATTACAAAGACATAAAGAAGAAATAATTGTGGTGTTGATCCAATGCTCCTGTCACAATCATCTCGAGTCGTGAGCCTTGGAATCCCGATCAATTCCACCTTTCTTCTCTCATTTTTACTCACTTTTTTCTCTCTATTGAGATAAGGGAGTGTTTGGGCGATTTCCGCAAGTGCACGGATCATCACAAGTAATATAAAACGGTAGGTAATATCGAGTATCGAATCCACAGGGAGGCGAAGCGAAAATTAAGCAAAAATAAAATCTCTTGAGCACTAAAAGTACTTGGGCGAAATAATATTTAGGAAACAACTCAGCAATAAAGAGAAATTTAAAATTCAAAGCAATTAAAGAAAATAAGCTGATCAATCGAAAAATAAAATATGGAGAAAGAGTTTTCTTTTAATGGGAAGAGGGGTCTTGAAAATCAATTATTAGCTAAACAATTGTTATAATTATCCTATCTCATTGCCCAACTAATTATAATCCTAGAATCTTCGTTAATCACATAGGTTCTCCTGTCGGTTTCCCCTAATTGTAATTAACTCATTTTAACAACCTAAGTGTCATTAACGCCATTAAAAATCATTAATTATTACGCTCTGATTCATTTTAGGAATCTAAGTTTAATCAACTAATCTCGTTGTCACGACGGGCAATTAAACTAGTTGCATGGATTACGATCTATCCTAATTTCTCTCCGTCGAGTTTCCATTAAGAATCAAATCATTACACAATTGGCCAGATTGAATAAAGCATTAGGCACATCCATACAAATAATTAGGACAAAGGGCAAGAGACAGGAAATTATAACAACATTTAAACTATAATTTCATTTCAAGACCCCAAATTGGGGTTTAGTTATACATAGCTAAAATATCCACAACATTTACAATTGAAAGCATAATTAAGAGCATAAAAGGAAAGGAATTGACCGTCGAAAAATCCCTTCGCTGACGCTTGGAGCCCCGCCGACTACTCCTTGAGCCTCCTAGGATGCTCCCCAAAATTCCCCAAATATTTCCCACTAAGAAATCTCTCAAAAAGGCTAGAAAGCCTTGAGAGAGGCTCCAAAGGAGCCAAGGGAGGGAGGAAAGGAAGGAAATGATGGAATGATTGATGCATAAATGAGGCACCGAGAGGTGCCTTTTATAGGCCCAGATTGGGGGTAGCGTCGCGACGCTACATTGCACAGCGTCGCGACGCTGCTGTGCACACGTCTTGTTGCCCAAAGAAATGGGTAGCGTCGCGACGCTACCTTGCATAGCGTCTCGACGCTGACCCAATTTCCAGAATTTTCCAGCTTTAGTTTGGGCTAATTTTTGGGCCTTCTCTTCACTTCTTTTTGGGCATTTTCATCATGATTGTCCTCTTTGGATCCCCTTTTGATCCAAGCTTGGATTTGGGCTTCATTAGCTTCATTTTAGGCACTTTTTCTCCCAAAATCACCAACTTTGCTCCTAAGGACCAAATAACAGAATACATTAAATATTTTCATTAAAAACACGATTAAAGCACAGAAAAGCCTAATAAATTGGGACTAAAATAGCGACATTTCTGCTCGCTATCACACCCCCAAACTTAAGCTTTTGCTAGTCCCGAGCAAAATAAATTCTAAAGATGCATGAAATAGAATCGCTCAAGCCTCAATGATTTTGGAATTCTTAAGATAGAATGGAAAACATGCAAGTGGAATAAGCAAGCACCGCATACTCTTGAAGAAATCTTAAAGTAGTTTGAACTTAAGATTAATGAATAGCATTCTCAAGACTTATCTATTGATTCTTTTACTAACCTAGATTAGTCTTATGGCTTTCTCATTTGTTTTCCCCCTACACTGACTAAGAGCCCCTAATAGGTCGGAGTTCTTCTATCATGCAAAAAAAAAAGAAACTAGGGCGCCTGTCATTTTCTTTTTCATCGGGGAGCAAAACTCTCAAATGATTTTCTTTTTCTTTTGCTTTTGCTACTCCCCCAAACTTGCATTTTGATATCTAATGGTACTAGCTTTCACACTACGGTGCAGGGACCCTTAACCCGAATTTTATTCTCTGGTTGGCCTAACTGATCACACCGCAGGTAGCTCTTTTCACCCCTAGGCTTTTTCTTTTGTGCAAGCAAAAATTTTCTTTTTCAACAGATTTTTCTTTTCTCTCATTTTCTTTTGTTGCTTTTGCTTTTCTCTCAGCAAGCATAGCATTTTTCTCTACCTAGCTCTTTAGAACAATCAAGCATGAACTTCCTAATATTAGAAACTAAGCCTATCGGGGTGACAACAAACTTTAAAAACCATAATAAGAATCTAGATTTTCAAAGACGTCATTAGATAAGACTATTGCATGCTTTAGACATCAAAACTAAGTATCAAAAAATTTTAAAATTTCACAATTTCTGCCGTGCTCCCAGATTCCACAACATATAAACCATTTTCTCCCAAAATTTCTAAAATCACATCCTTGGCTATCATAGCTATCTATTCATGCATCCAACAGAATTTAAATATGTTCAACACAGCGAAAGCCTCCCCCCCAAACTTAAACTAAACATTGTCCCCAATGTTTTAAAAACAACAAAGCATAAAGAGGGATACTGAGACTTCCCTGAGCTAGGAGCGCTTCCTCCTCTTCCTTTGGATCCATGAAAGTGGGATTTTTGGAATTTTGGGATTTTCTAAGGTGATCCTGCAAAACAAAATTGGATCACGGAGCAAAGAAAATTATTTACCGCAAAAACAACTAAACTTTAATCCTTGGGTTGCCTCCCAAGCAGCGCTTTCTTTAACGTCTTTAGCTAGACGAGGCTCGGCACGCTTACGGAGGCTCGAAATAAAAATTTTCATCATCCTCCGGGCTCTGCAAAAAATCACGCACCGAATTGCACACAGCAAACAGGGGAGAAAAAAAAACTTTCCCCTGGTCCATCATCACTAAAGAGATTATCATAATAACATTTCAGAAAATATGTAGCAGCATCAAATCTCTTTTCTAAATCTCTATTCACAAAGCAATTGTTAACAGAGTCATCAAGCGTTATGATATCTACCAGTCTAGGATCTAATCATGCCAGTCCATTCATCAGAAAAAATATTTACATGCTCTGCAGACTCCTCCGCAGACTCCTCAGACTCAGTATTAAAAAATGATTCGACTAAGCTATCATATGACTCATCATCAGAAGATTTAAAGAATTCAAGAATTTCAGGATCAGATTCTATACTATGCACGGATTCGAGCTCCTCTGGGTCAGATTCTATGCTATATACATCATCAGGACACGAATCAAAGGTATTAACATTATCGGGGTTCATGCATTCAGGAATGTCAAGATCAGACTCAATAGACTCAGTGTAATCATGATCAGACTCAAAATTATCTATCAAGCCATCTTTCTTATGCATTTCATGCTCATCCTCAATGTCAGGCAATTCAATATCATCATCAAAATTATCCATTTCAGGCAAATCTAATTCATTCTCAAAAGAAGGTAAATCATCAACTGCAGATCTTTCATTCTCACAAGCAGGCAAGTCTAATTCATTTTCAAAGTCAGGCAACTCTAAATCATTCTCAAACAGAGGGTCATCTAAATATGCATTGTGATCAAAATCCTCATCATCCATAGGCACTTCCCCTAAGCCTAAGCCAAGATTAAACTCTACCTCCTCATCATCGTCAGTCAAGTATTCAGGACCAATAGAAAAACAAGTATGCAAACATACAGACTCATCTTGTCCAAAAATACTAAACACGACTTTTTCATCATCAATGTTCAAGGTAAGCTTACCTGTATGCACACTAATCTCAGCTTTACCTGTAGCTAGGAAAGGTCTGCCTAGAATAATGGGCACCTCTTTGTCCTCCTTCATGTCTAGTACCACAAAGTCTACAGGGAAGATAAACTTGTTGACCTTCACCAGTATGTCCTCCACAACACCCATCGGGTGGGTAATTGATCTGTCAGCTAGCTGGAGAGTAACGTCGGTGTCCTTCATTCCTGTTAAACCAATCCTCCTGTAAACAGAATAGGGCATCAAGTTTATACTTGCTCCTAAATCACATAAGGCCCTATTGAAAGATACTTCTCATATGGTGCAGGGAACAGTAAAACTCCCTGGATCTTTCTGTTTAGAAGGCATCTTCCCAGATATTATGGTACTGCTACTCTCAGACAATTTAAAAGTTTCTTTTTTCCGACTTTTCTTCCTAGAAAGCATTTCTTTCATGAATTTCCCATAATTAGGCATGTTATACAAGGCATCTACTAAGGGAATAGTCACAGACAACTTCTTAAACATTTCTAGAAATTTTTTAAACTGCTCATCTAATTTAACATTTTTAAAGCGTTGAGGAAAGGGTAACTCCCTGTAATCAAAGGTTGGACATTCGCCCCTCCGCTTGGGCGGGCTAATGTGCGAGCCTCTGTCATGGTGTTTGCATGGAACCACTTCTTCCTCATTCAGTTTCTTTCTGTGCCTGCCATCCTGCTTTTCATCATCTTTCTTTCCTGCAAAATTGTTGGAAAAATCACAATTTAAGTCATTAGAGTTAGGAGGATGTTGGGACCTTTCAGAGGAGGCTTTTTGTGCCTCAGCCCTTTCATCTTCATCCCTTCTCTTTTCTTCTTCTTTCTTCTTTTCTGAACTGTTCTCCAGCTGTCTACCACTTCTCAGTGTCACCATCTTGCACTGCTCTCTTGGGTTAGGTTCAGTATCACTTTGAAATTTTCCCTTCTGAAGGGCATTCACTGCTGAAGCGATCTGTCCTATTTGCACTTCCATGTTTTTCAGAGCTGTGTCATGGTTATTTACTGCCGTCTGGAGATTCACGTTCAACACTCTTTGTTCTTTAATAAACAGAGCCACCATCTCTTCCGGGTTATTCTTCTTTTCAGGCGCACTAGATGATGCAAAACCTGGCGGCGGCTGCAAAACATTCTTCATATTTGAATATGAGAAGTTCTCGTGATTGCGCAGACTGGGGTGGTAGAAGTTTGGTACTCCCTGAGTAAATGGTCTATTCCCTACGTATTGGACTTCCTCCACATCTTGACCTTCCTTCTTTGAATGACCTTCAGCTAAGGTGGAAATGGACTTGACCACCTCAGATGAAGTCAGCTTGTTCAGCACATTGGTCAGAGATCTCATCTGTGCCTTTAATGAACTTGACTCATCCAATTCATATAATCCAGCCTTCTTTGAAATTGCTCCCCTCTCGGTCGGGCACTGATAACTGGTTGCCGCCATTTCCTCTAATAGATCTTTGGCTTCTGTCACTGTTTTGGAAAGAAAACTTCCTCCTGCTGATGTGTTCTAAGACTGTCTTTGTGGAGGGATTCAATCCATTGTAAAATAACTGTATTTGAAGCCAACAGGCTACCGTTAGGAAAGACAACTGTTGGTAATTAGCCTAAGCGATCCTATCCTATTCAGGAGTTCACGGTGTTCCGAATCCCATGATCAGGCCCTCCGAAGGGATGGTTGCGCCGAGACAACACGCAGGCGGATCATAGGAATCTCATGTTGTGACCTAGGGGTGGAGACCGAATGATACGTTGACACGCGTCCCGCTCCCACTTACTATAGACATTCTCCCCATTCACCTTGGTATTGACCCATGCAAACACTTTCCGAAGGGAGGCCGCGCTAAAACGACACAAAGCCGAGCATGGATCTCACGGTGTGAACACAGGGGGACGTGAGAGTAAAAACTCGATATGAAAATCTTGTTTTTATATTTTTCCTCCCACTGAAATGTCCTACTGTATTTTAGGGTTATTAAACTTAGATAAACCCGGCTAAGTCAATCTATCTAAGTCTATGCCTATTATAACTCTTATAAATAGGGCTTTACTCTAATGTCTAGGTGAATTAAACCCTTTTAATTACCTAGTGACATTGCATGCTAACATTAGACTACGATTAATTCAACTCAGGTTCCGGGTCAGTTCCCAGGTAGGAGGTGTTCCGTAACCGTCAACTTAAGTACCCCCAGCCTAGACAGAACTTCACCGAGAGAGTTCCCTTATAACCATAGTAATGTTTTTCCTACTTAGTGCATTAAAACTATTTTAATCCTGAGTAAGAAAATAATTCTAATCCTATTAGAATTAAAAATGAGCTTAGGTCTAATTAATTTTAAACAATTTAAAATTAATTCATTTTAACCTAAGGTCCTATGTTTGCATGCAACTCTTTGTTATAGGTTGACGGTTTCTAATCAATTTTATAACTATTATAAAATTTTAATAATTAGCCCTATAACATGCTTCTATGGTGTTGGAAAAATAACAATCAAATTCCAGTTATTAAACACCATATAATTATGACGCCAATATCGATAATATAACAATTATATATATCTAAGGTGGTGTCATGCTTCATGCAATTTCAATTTCATTTAATTAATATCGATCATATTAATTAATCATCAACGAAATTAAAACACATGAAATTAGACATTAATATAATATAACTCTTATATTAATCTAATTAATGTCATGCTCAATGCTATTCCATTTTCATTTAATTAATATAACTTTTTATATTAATACATACATGAAAACAAGCATTGAAATTTATTTCCATTCATAATATAACTATTATATTAATACTCATGAAAATAAATCTAAGCATGCATGCTACATTAATAAAATATAACATTTTATATTTATCTAATTAATGTCATGCATCATGCTTTTCCAATTTCATATATTTAATATAACAATTATACTAAATAACTCATGAAATTTAAATTCATGCATAATTATCATATATTATAACAATTATAACATAAAAATGCATGAATCATGCTTAACCTATGGTGGGATCTAGCTAAATGACATTCATAAAGCAATAAATAGCTGAAAAACCGGTATATTGGCCCCTAGGATAATTAAAATAAACAAAATTACAATAATTTCAATTTAATTATCCTTCTGAGTCTTGAACCGCTCTAGAACCGGCCTGAACCAGCTTGAACCGCTTCAAACCGGACCCAAATCACTCGAACCGGACCCAAATCAATGTGAACCGGACCAAACAGGCCACGAACCGGACCACTCTAACCTCACGGAAAAATTTTAAAAATATTTGCCCACGTCCCAGCTGGAACCCCATGGAAAATAAAAATTACAAAACGCAGGATCGAACCCACGACCTCATGCATGCTAGTCACGCGCGCCTGCCAACACTCCAGCCACCCGAGTACAAAACTTGGTTTACGCAGAAAATAATTATTTCCTAACCGCTTGAAACCACGCCGCACGTCTCGCTCAACGTCCCGTGAATTCGGAAACTTCCGTCAGCGTCTCGACGCTGTAGGCATAGCGTCTCGACGCTGCCGCGATTTTTCCAACAACTGCTCTTCAGCGTCGCGACTCCGTTGAGCAGGGTCGCGACGCTACGCCTCTGGACAGCCTCTGTTCTGCGATTCCAGCACCGATTCCAATCGATTTTTCACCCAAATTCATCCCGATCGTCATCAAAATGAATTCTAATCTAGACACGGACTATACAAGACTCGATTTACTAAATTAAATGCCCAAAAATGCAGGGGCCTTACAATTTTGATCAAATCAAAACACAGTAAATCTAAGGCCAAATACCAAAACAATTTTTCAGCAAACCAACATTCATAATGCAGAATAAATCCCACCAAGAACCAACGCAATTTTCATAAAATTGAACTCAATTAACGAGATGTCTCTGATACCAATTGAAAGGGTTAAAATCCCTTTTGGCAGCGGAAGCAAACAAGACCTTTCTCGAATTAAATTTCAATTATAGAAAAACCGGTACGTTGGCAAATCAGAAACAATTTCTAAAATAAAGCATGCTCGAATCTTAGATCTAAAACTATTTTAGAACTAAGAAAACTTACGTGATTTAGGAGGCAATCACAGCACAAAGCTCCAATTTCGTTCTTGGGACTTCCAACGGACACCACCACTCGAATCACCCGCTATATCTCTTGGATCTCTGAGATTGGCTTGTGGGAACCCAAAATTCGTCTTGGAAGGGAAAAATTCCAGCAAAGGAATTACTGGAATTTTTAGAGAGAAAAAGAGAGAAAAAAAAACTCAGAGCTTTTTCCTTCTCTGTTTTTCGTGTAGTTGAGAGAATGGGAGGATCCTTGGGAACTCCCTCTCCCCTGTACGATAAGTGGGGAGGGAGTTATTGCCCTACTGGATCTAGACCGTTAAATCTTAATCAAAACGATCTCGACCATAAACTAATTAAATAATAAATATTTAATTAATTAATTAATTAAAATTAATTTAATCAAATTAAATGAATTATAATATATAGTTTTTAATTCAATTTGAATCATATTCAATTAAATTAAATTGGCCATTCAATTAATTCTAAATTAATTGATCCCACATTAATTAAATATCAAATATTTAATTAATATTATAATTGAATCATATTCAATTTAATCTCATCTCTCATTTAACCTATAGTTTTAATGTGCATCAAAATGTACATTAATATAAACTATAGTATTAATTTGATTAAATCACATTTAACCAAATTAAAATTAAATTAATTAATTCCCCAATTAATTAATTCGTGAATTAATCAAATATCACATATTTAATTAAATTCATAATTCTCTCATTAATTAATTTTGAATCATATCCAAAATTAACTTTATTATAAAGTTTAATTCATTAATTAAACTTATACTATAATGTATCTCCATACATTATATTAATTGCATCAAAATACAATTAACTGAAATTCCCTTTTAATATTCAAGACTATATTATCTCAGAACCCGTTATGAGCTAGCAGGTGGACCTAATGGACCTACAGATCAGAAGCTCCAACGATACGAGATTGATCAGTTAAACTCATTAACCGAGTCAATCAACATTCGTTAACTATGGGTCACTCCACTAAAGACCCACAGCTGCACTCTTCTCACTATAGAATATTTCTGTGTCCACGGATATCGACCAATGCAGTAAGTCAATCCTTCACGTGTGTTCGTAACACCAGCTGGGTCAAATTACCATTTTACCCCTGGGTTACCTCTGGTTCCTTAAGTACCACTGATCCCTCTAATGAACAATTTGTTTAGGGTCCAACCTCTAAACAAGAGTTCCTCTCGGGCCAGGAGAGGAAGGCGCGCCTTTGTTCAAGCCCCGGAATAAGCCCTTAAGGGAACACACATCTACTTGCCCCAATAGGGGAAGGAGTGAATTCCATCTTGTATTGTCATGTCCCCAGCCCCCCACTCGGTCTTGTCCCCAAGAAGGTAGGCCTATTGAGTCGGCGTGTTGGCCACTCTCACCCGTACTAATCAAAGGACAATCCCTCGTGAGAAGGTGATGCGCAAATTGCTAACCGCAAGTGTACGGGCCCAAGTTATAATATAGTGATTGAAAATCGAATGTCGTCCTCTGGATTGGTTTTCTAGTTCCCCTAATTACTAAAGGTATATTCACTCACTTTTATTTAGAGAAAAAAATCAAGAAATATGCAAATCAATAACAAACTAATCAAAGCAATAAAAATATGGAAACTCAATGGAGAAAGGCCTTAGGGAATTGATTTCACCTATTAGATGCATGAATTAATTTAAAGAATAATTAGGAACAAATTCGTAACAAGTTCATAAACCAAGGATTATCGATACTTAAAAGCCTCTCCCGAGTACAATTAATTCTTTATGCAAATTAAGAAATTGATATCCCTATCTAATCTCAACAATAAGCATAAGCATTAAGAACAATCCTTATAACGGTTTCTCAAGCAATCCCAAATCTCCCGATTAAAGAATTGCCTAAGTTATGCAATTGATGGTCTAATCTAAACTACCCTCTCCCGAGCAATTAGTTCAGAAACGAAAATCATACAATCCGTGATCAAGGGATTATAAGCACTAAGCATACAATTTCATAAATAAACCACGTTACGAAACGTCCTAAAAAGCCGTAAATTAATCCATACAAACTAATGGCTACATCAAGCCCCTAAGAAACGAAATTTAGCTACTCATGTCTCTAAAAATACAATCAAAATCAGTCCAATACATGCTAAAAATCAGTACAAGAAATAAGGGAGAAAGATTAAACTCGCTAGCCGTGATTCCCGTGCGTTCCCGTCACGAGCCTCCCGATCCAAGCTCCCAAAATCAAGCTCCCTCTGTTTCTGCCCTGTTCTGTGCGTTTTCCCTCTCTAAAAGTCGTGTTTCTCTCTCCCAAAAGAGCCCCTAAATCAAATGGCATCGCAAAATATATATACTGACCATTCTGCGTGACAGCGTCGAGACGCTGTGGACATAGCGTCTCGATGCTGTGTCATGCGTGCCCTAATTATTTCCGGAATGTTTGTAGCGTCTCAACGCTGTACGCTACCTCGATCTCGCGCCTCTCCTGATTATTGGCTAGCGTTGAGACGCTCCAAGGGCTAGCGTCTCAACGCTAGGCCCAAAATTCTTCTTCCTTTGCATTCTTGGCTCGAACTTATTCTTTAGCTCCTAAATCACCGGTAATGTTCAAAAACGTCGACTTCCATTGAAATGCTTGATTCCTACAAAACAAAACCAAATAGAGATAAAAATGTCCAAATAATACTCGAGACTAACGATAAAATCATATAAAATATAGCACAATAAATTGCGCTATCAAATACCCCCAAACTTAAGCATTTGCTAGTCCCGAGCAAAGTAAGAATCAAAATAATCTGTCATAAAAATAATTTAGGGGTATTGCTAATGACTCTTGCCTCAGGAATCTCAAATCACAAATAAATCACACTGAAACATTAATGATTAATCACATTCATCAAAATAAGTCTCATTTATTTCATTCCTCTCTCACGTGTGTGTGTGACTAGTCCTCCCTATCTCAATCCTTTAAGCCCGGAACAGTTTTATGCAACCCTTCGCTCGTTTTCCCCCTACTCTGGTCCTAGGTTCCAATCATCAAGCCTCTCCACACTCAAGATGGTAATATGCCACTAGGGTGCCTAAATGGGGTACACAACCCCCAAACTTTGAGCTTTTTCACAATCGTCATCAATGGTGGTCACTAGCTTTCACACTCCTATTGCAGGGACCCTTAACCTGAGTTTTCTCTGGTTGGCCTAACTGATCACAACAGGGATAGCTCTTTTTGACCTTAATTCAATTTTCCTTTACTCAGCTCATCATTTTTTCTTTTCTTTTCATTCAATCATTCATCATTTTTTTTTTCACTAACAAGCAAGATATGGCATAATTTTCTCCTAAGTGTAACATTACTAACTATCATGCAGATTAACCATCAAACCAGTCCCTAAACCTTTCGAGGTGACAACAAGGTCTAGATCACATAATCCTACTCTAAGCTCGCCAAACTAAGACAGGAGACTACGTGCTCAAATGGTGCAAAAGATTCATGAAATAAAATCAACATATCTTGAATCCTGTCTTTAATTATTATTGCACAGAATAACTTACCTGCTTTCTGAAATTAGGTATCCTCATCGGCTGTCATAATCAAAACAACACCCTCAAAGAAGAACAACTCAGACAGATAACACAATCAACCTAGATCTCAATGGAAAAAAAATGATCCAAAATGATAACCTTAATATAATCACAATAATACACCTGATAATAACAAAAAAAAATGGTCAAAGAAGATATAACAAATAATTACACACCAAAAGTAAATACTTTCCACCCCCAAACTTAAGAATTACATTGTCCTCAATGTAAAATAATAAGAGATACAGACAAATATGAGAACAAATACAATGAAAAGTAGGAATGAGAGGGAAAGAAACAACCGTGTACAGAGGGAAGGCTGCAGAGCATCACTCGTCCTCGTCCTCAGGCGACTCGTATGGTGGTAGAGGTGGCGGCAAAGGCTGACCCGTACTAGAAGCCACCTGACACTGATAGGAGTGGGCATACATGCTCGTAGTGTAGAGGAAATGACGACGATCCCTGCGCCTCTCTCTCTGGTAACAGCGCTGCTGACTCTGGAGCTCCTGCCGATGAGTCTAGAACTCCAGTCGGTGACTCTGGAACTCCATGCGCAGCTGCTGCAGCTGCTGCAGCTGCTCCTCAAATGTGGGAGGTGGAACCTCCTGCTCCTGATGCTCGGGCTCAACAGGCTGCTCAGGATGCTCTGGCGGTGCAGGAATGGGGAGAGCTGGCTGTGCAACCGGTGGTCTAGGCCCTCGATATCGACTGATGAAGTTCTTGTCTATAATCGCTCCGGGGTGGACCAACTCCTCCTGGGCATCCCAAACGACACCAGCGGCTCGGCAGAGAGATGTGATCAATGATGGATGCCCGAGCCCCACTGTCGTGCTACGCCGGAAGATGTGGCGCATGGACTGATGTATGACCTGGCCGACATTCACTGAGCGGCCTGTGGCGATGGCGAACAATAAGATGGCACGACTCTTTGTCACGTCGCTGAGATGCGCCACAGGCATCAGCTTGGCACAAAGAAAAGTGTGCCAAGCCCTATAATCTACGAACAAGTCGGTGGTCTTGAATCTCACCACCTCCGCTCCAGTCATAGCCCACTCGGCCCTTGGCCTACATACCGTCTGGATGACCTCATTGACATCTAAATGGCCTAGAAGGTATGTGGTGTATTCGTCTCTCTCAACATTGGGTAGCCTATAGAATCTATTGATGGTGTGGGAGTCGTAAGGGACACGGTGTCCTCGAACAAATGATGAAGAAGAAGTCTCTTCCATGTTTGCATAAAACTCCCTCACAACTGATGCTACCCCAGGCTCAGGGTGACGAACAAAGTGGCCCCAATCCCGTGCAATGATGTTCTTGTTGGGTTTTATGCCCTAAAACTCGTAGATAGTAAATGAAACAAATTAATCGATCTCAATAAAGCGTTATTTGGGTGATTTAGTAATTGGGTTATTGAATAATCGAGTTTGCATTAATAAACCCTAAATCCAATAAACTAAGATCCAAGGTTGTTTAAATGAAACTTGGACTAGTATGTAGGGACATACGAGGATCAGTGTCCAAGTAACAACCTAAATGGTCTATAGTATAGGGATAAGACTGGGTACCTTATCCTGGTGACACTATGTGATACGGCCCACCTTGTATCCGATACAGATGCAATGATCCAAAGCATCCATGTAGGAGACATGCGGGTGGGGGTATCCTATGCAATGAGTTTGCATAAGACCGGACCACGAAATAGTAACCACTAGATGTAACGCCGTTAACTAGTCTAGGTTTCTATTTCAATAGGATGACCTAGGTAACTCAATCTCAATCCTGAGTCTGTTATGAACTCCTTTTCAGGAGGGATTGTCCTTAGATTTGTATGGGTGAGAGTGGCCTGCTCGCCGACTCAATATTCCTACCATTTCAGGGGCAAGACCGAATGAGGGCTGGGAACATAACAGTACAAGATGGAATTCACTCCTTCCCCTATTGGGGCAAGTAGATGTGTGTTCCCTTAAGGGCTGATTCCGGGGCTTGAACAAAAGCGCGCTGTCCTCTCTTGGCCCGAGAGGAATTTCTGTTTAGTGGTTGGACCCTAAACAGGTTGTTCATTAGAGGGATCAGTGGTACTTAAGGATCCAGAGGTAACCCAGGGGTAAAACGGTAATTTGACCCAGCTGGTGTTACGAACACACGTGAAGGATTGTTGGGACCGACCTTTGAAATCTGAAAATGGAGGGTCACACTTACGGGAAATTGTTAAGATGTTAATAATTTCCTGACCGAAAAAAAACGGTAGCTAAGAACTATTGGAATATGAGTTATTCTGGTAATAGGGATTGGCTGAGATTGTCTCAATTCAGGGGAGGAGTAGTTGACTGCCCTACGGTAGCTGTTGCTCTAAACCTCTGAAGTATCGTTGCAAAATGAATGTTTATTCTATGGGTCGATCATTACTTTTGCTAAATTGATTGGATTAAAATAATAATAATATTATTTTGTGTAATGGGTTAATGCATCATCACTAATTAAATTAATTTGTTTGTTTCAGCATGAATCATTCTTTGTATGCCTCTAATTACGCCGTGTGTAATAAAACTGGTATCGCTAATACAACTAAGGAAATGCACTCAAACACTAATTGCGTGGATTTGGTCTTAACTGAGGACTGTCCTCAGACCCACATGTCTAATTCATCTGAAATTGTTTATGATGAATATGACATAGACTGCTTAGCAAAACTCAATGAAAATAAATGTGATTTATTGGTCATTGAAACGTGTATAGTGGAAAATGATGATACAGCCTGGATCCTTGATTCAGGTGCCACTCATCATGTATGCTCTTCCTTTGAGGGAATGAGCTCCTGGCAACAATTAGATGCTGGGGAAATGACTCTCAGAGTTGGGACTGGGGAGTTCATTTCAGCTAAAGCAGTGGGAGACATTAAAATGTTCTTCTCCAGGGAACGTTATATGTTATTAGATAATGTATATATAGTTCCTAAAATAAAAAGAAATTTGATTTCTGTATCTTGTTTGCTTGAACAAGGATATTCAGTGTCCTTTTCTGTAAATGAAGCTCTCATTACTAAAAGGGGTGCTGATATCTGTTCTGCAAACTTGGAGAACAATTTATATGTTTTAAGACCAATAGAGTCTAGGGCTATTTTGAACAATGAGATGTTTAAAACAGCTGAGACTCAACCTAAAAGGCAAAAGGTTTCTCAAAGTACCTATCTTTGGCACTTGAGACTTGGCCACATAAATCTCAATAGGATTGGGAGATTGGTTAAGAACGGACTTCTAAGCCAGTTAGAAGATGGTACTTTACCTCCGTGTGAGTCTTGTCTCGAAGGTAAGATGACCAAACGACCTTTTACTGGAAAAGGTTATCGTGCCAAGGAGCCCTTAGAGCTCGTACATACGGATCTCTGTGGTCCAATGAATGTTAGGGCTCGAGGAGGGTATGAATATTTCATCTCTTTCATAGATGATTATTCAAGGTATGGTTATTTATACCTAATGAGTCATAAGTCTGAAGCCCTTGAAAAGTTCAAGGAGTATAAGGCTGAAGTTGAGAACTCATTAGGTAAGACCATTAAAACGCTTCGATCTGATCGAGGTGGAGAGTATTTGGACTTAGAATTCCAGAACTATTTGATAGAACATGGAATCACGTCCCAACTCTCAGCACCAGGTACACCTCAGCAGAATGGTGTATCTGAAAGGAGAAACAGAACCTTGTTAGACATGGTTCGATCTATGATGAGCTTTGCTCAGTTGCCTAATCCTTTTTGGGGTTATGCAGTAGAGACTGCAGTTTATATTTTGAATGTTGTTCCCTCAAAGAGTGTTTCTGAAACACCATTTGAGCTCTGGAAAGGGCGTAAAGCTAGTTTACGTCATTTCAGAATTTGGGGTTGCCCTGCACATGTGCTTGTGGCAAATCCAAAGAAATTGGATTCACGTTCAAAATTATGCCTATTCGTAGGCTACCCAAAAGAAACAAGAGGTGGATATTTCTTCGATCCACAAGAAAATAAAGTGTTTGTATCGACAAATGCTACTTTCTTGGAAGAAGACCACGTTAGAGAACACAAACCACGCAGTAAAATTGTGTTGAGTGAACTTTCTGGGGAAGCTACAAATGAATCAACAAGAGTTGTTGATGAGGCTGGACCTTCAACAAGGGTTGTTGATGAGCCCAGTTCAGAGGCTGGACCTTCAACAAGAGTTGTTGATGAGCCCAGTACATCTGGTCAAGCCCATCCTTCTCAAGAGTTGAGAATGCCTCGACGTAGTGGGAGGGTTGTTATTCAACCTGAACGCTATTTGGGTTTAGCAGAAACTCCAGCTGTCATACCTAATGATGGAGTTGAGGATCCATTGACCTTTAGACAGGCAATGAATGATGTGGATCATGACCAGTGGGTCAAAGCTATGGACCTAGAGATGGAGTCTATGTACTTCAATCAAGTCTGGGATCTTGTAGACTTACCTGACGGGGTAAAACCCATAGGGTGCAAATGGATCTACAAGAGAAAACGAGACGCAGTTGGGAAAGTACAGACTTTCAAAGCTCGACTTGTGGCAAAGGGTTATACCCAAAAGGAAGGGGTGGACTATGAAGAAACCTTCTCCCCAGTTGCCATGTTAAAGTCGATAAGGATACTCTTGTCCATTGCCACGTTTTATGATTATGAAATTTGGCAAATGGATGTCAAGACTGCTTTTCTGAATGGCAATCTTGAAGAGAGCATCTTTATGTCTCAACCAGAAGGGTTCATCGCTCAAGATCAAGAGCAAAAGGTTTGCAAGCTTAAACGATCCATTTATGGGTTGAAGCAAGCTTCCAGATCTTGGAATATAAGGTTTGACACTGCTGTCAAATCTTATGGCTTTGATCAGAACGTTGATGAGCCTTGTGTTTACAAAAGGATTATCAGCGGTTCAGTAGCTTTTCTAGTGTTGTATGTAGATGATATTCTGCTTATTGGGAATAATGTAGAATATCTAACTGAAATTAAAACTTGGCTATCAACTGAGTTCCAAATGAAAGATTTGGGTGAAGCTCAATATGTTCTAGGGATTCAAATTATCAGGAATCGTAAGAACAGAACGTTAGCCCTGTCTCAAGCATCCTATATAGACAAGATGTTGTCTAAATATAAGATGCAGAATTCCAAGAGGGGTTTACTCCCCTTCAGGCATGGAGTTCATCTGTCTAAGGAACAGTGTCCTAAGACACCTCAAGAAATTGAGGATATGAGACGGATCCCTTATGCTTCAGCAGTGGGCAGCCTTATGTATGCCATGTTGTGTACTAGGCCTGACATATGCTATGCAGTTGGGATAGTTAGTAGATACCAGTCTAATCCAGGATTAGACCACTGGACTGCAGTGAAAAACATCCTCAAATATCTTAGGAGAACGAGGGACTATCAGCTTGTGTATGGGGCTAAGGATTTGATCCTTACAGGATACACAGACTCTGACTTTCAGACTGATAAGGATTCTAGGAAATCCACATCAGGGTCAGTGTTTACCCTAAATGGGGGAGCTGTAGTCTGGCGTAGCATCAAACAAGGATGCATTGCAGACTCCACCATGGAGGCCGAATATGTCGCTGCTTGTGAAGCAGCTAAAGAGGCTGTATGGCTTAGGAAGTTCTTGATGGATTTGGAAGTTGTTCCAAATATGAACTTGCCAATCACCCTTTATTGTGATAATAGTGGTGCAGTGGCAAATTCTAAAGAACCTCGCAGTCACAAGAGAGGCAAGCACATAGAGCGCAAATATCATCTCATCAGAGAGATCGTGCAACGAGGTGATGTGATCGTCACGAAGATAGCTTCGGAGCACAACATTGCTGATCCATTTACGAAGGCTCTCACGGCTAAAGTGTTTGAGGGTCATCTAGAGGGTCTAGGTCTGCGAGATATGTACATAGAATAATCTAGGGCAAGTGGGAGAAGTGTAATGGGTATTCAAATGCCCTAGTTTATTGTATTTATCTGTATTTGTACTTTTCATGTATTATACAGTATTAATACAAACTAAAACTATTATTCCTACTTCAATGATTATTCATTCAATTCTGATTGTTGATGTACATTGCCCACTAGAGTTTTAGTTCAAGTGGGAGTTGTTGGGTTTTATGCCCTAAAACTCGTAGATAGTAAATGAAACAAATTAATCGATCTCAATAAAGCGTTATTTGGGTGATTCAGTAATTGGGTTATTGAATAATCGAGTTTGCATTAATAAACCCTAAATCCAATAAACTAAGATCCAAGGTTGTTTAAATGAAACTTGGACTAGTATGTAGGGACATACGAGGATCAGTGTCCAAGTAACAACCTAAATGGTCTATAGTATAGGGATAAGACTGGGTACCTTATCCTGGTGACACTATGTGATACGGCCCACCTTGTATCCGATACAGATGCAATGATCCAAAGCATCCATGTAGGAGACATGCGGGTGGGGGTATCCTATGCAATGAGTTTGCATAAGACCGGACCACGAAATAGTAACCACTAGATGTAACGCCGTTAACTAGTCTAGGTTTCTATTTCAATAGGATGACCTAGGTAACTCAATCTCAATCCTGAGTCTGTTATGAACTCCTTTTTCAGGAGGGATTGTCCTTAGATTTGTATGGGTGAGAGTGGCCTGCTCGCCGACTCAATATTCCTACCATTTCAGGGGCAAGACCGAATGAGGGCTGGGAACATAACAGTACAAGATGGAATTCACTCCTTCCCCTATTGGGGCAAGTAGATGTGTGTTCCCTTAAGGGCTGATTCCGGGGCTTGAACAAAAGCGCGCTGTCCTCTCTTGGCCCGAGAGGAATTTCTGTTTAGTGGTTGGACCCTAAACAGGTTGTTCATTAGAGGGATCAGTGGTACTTAAGGATCCAGAGGTAACCTAGGGGTAAAACGGTAATTTGACCCAGCTGGTGTTACGAACACACGTGAAGGATTGACTTACTGCTATTGGTCAATATCCGTGGACACAGAAATATTCTACAGTGAGAAGAGTGCAGCTGTGGGTCTTTAGTGGAGTGACCCACGGTTAACGAATGTTGATTGACTCGGTTAATGAGTTTAGCTGATCAATCTCGTATCGTTGGAGCTTTTGATCTGTAGGTCCATTAGGTCCACCTGCTAGCTCATAACGGGTTCTGATATGATTTAGTCTTGATATTAAAGGGAATTAATATAATGTATGGAGATGCATTATAGTATAAAGTTTAATTAAAGAATTAAACTTTATAATTAATTTTGGATATGATTTGAAATTAATTATTGAGAGAATAATGAATTTAATTAAATATGTGATATTTGATTAATTCATGAATTAATTAATTGGGGAATAATTAATACTATAGTTTATATTAATGTACATTTTGATGCACATTAAAACTATAGGTTAAATGAGAGATAAAATTGAATGTGATTCAATTATAAAATTAATTAAATATTTGATATTTAATTAATGTGGATTGAATTGATGAGATTAATTGAATGGCCAATTTAATTCAATTGAATATGATTAAAATTGAATTAAATACCTTAGGTTATAATTGGTTTAATTAATATTGATTTAATTAAATTAATTATAATTATTTAATTAATTAAATGATAATTATTATTTAATTAATAGACGGCCTGGATCGCGTTGATTATGATCAACGGTAGAGATCAAGTAGGGATTAACTCCCTCCCCACTTATCGTAAAGTTGGGAGGGAGTTTCCCCAACAGAGGGACACTCTCTCATTTTTCACGAAAAACAGAGAAGAGAACTCTCAAAAATTCTCTCAAAAATTCCAGCACTTCCTTGCTGTAAAATTCCCATCCAAGACCAAAAATTGGTTCCCACAAGCCAATCTTGAATTCCAAGAGTCATAGTGGGTGATCCGACGTGGTAGTGTTCGTTGGGAGGAAGAATCACATACATTGGAGCATTGTGCTGTGTTCTTCAATTCCATGTAAGTTTTTCTAAGATCTAAAATAGTTTTAGATTTTATTTTTTTTTGCATGCTTAACATAGATCTAAATAGAAATTGTTTCTGTTTTAATTTTGCCCAACGTATCGGTATTCTAATTAGAAATTAAATCACAAACGGTGAAAACCGCTTCCGCCAATAAACTAAGATCCAAGGTTGTTTAAATGAAACTTGGACTAGTATGTAGGGACATACGAGGATCAGTGTCCAAGTAACAACCTAAATGGTCTATAGTATAGGGATAAGACTGGGTACCTTATCCTGGTGACACTATGTGATACGGCCCACCTTGTATCCGATACAGATGCAATGATCCAAAGCATCCATGTAGGAGACATGCGGGTGGGGGTATCCTATGCAATGAGTTTGCATAAGACCGGACCACGAAATAGTAACCACTAGATGTAACGCCGTTAACTAGTCTAGGTTTCTATTTCAATAGGATGACCTAGGTAACTCAATCTCAATCCTGAGTCTGTTATGAACTCCTTTTCAGGAGGGATTGTCCTTAGATTTGTATGGGTGAGAGTGGCCTGCTCGCCGACTCAATATTCCTACCATTTCAGGGGCAAGACCGAATGAGGGCTGGGAACATAACAGTACAAGATGGAATTCACTCCTTCCCCTATTGGGGCAAGTAGATGTGTGTTCCCTTAAGGGCTGATTCCGGGGCTTGAACAAAAGCGCGCTGTCCTCTCTTGGCCCGAGAGGAATTTCTGTTTAGTGGTTGGACCCTAAACAGGTTGTTCATTAGAGGGATCAGTGGTACTTAAGGATCCAGAGGTAACCCAGGGGTAAAACGGTAATTTGACCCAGCTGGTGTTACGAACACACGTGAAGGATTGACTTACTGCTATTGGTCAATATCCGTGGACACAGAAATATTCTACAGTGAGAAGAGTGCAGCTGTGGGTCTTTAGTGGAGTGACCCACGGTTAACGAATGTTGATTGACTCGGTTAATGAGTTTAGCTGATCAATCTCGTATCGTTGGAGCTTTTGATCTGTAGGTCCATTAGGTCCACCTGCTAGCTCATAACGGGTTCTGAGATGATTTAGTCTTGATATTAAAGGGAATTAATATAATGTATGGAGATGCATTATAGTATAAAGTTTAATTAAAGAATTAAACTTTATAATTAATTTTGGATATGATTTGAAATTAATTATTGAGAGAATAATGAATTTAATTAAATATGTGATATTTGATTAATTCATGAATTAATTAATTGGGGAATTAATTAATTTAATTTGGTTAAATGTGATTTAATCAAATTAATACTATAGTTTATATTAATGTACATTTTGATGCACATTAAAACTATAGGTTAAATGAGAGATAAAATTGAATATGATTCAATTATAAAATTAATTAAATATTTGATATTTAATTAATGTGGATTCAATTGATGAGATTAATTGAATGGCCAATTTAATTCAATTGAATATGATTAAAATTGAATTAAATACCTTAGGTTATAATTGGTTTAATTAATATTGATTTAATTAAATTAATTATAATTATTTAATTAATTAAATGATAATTATTATTTAATTAATAGACGGCCTGGATCGCGTTGATTATGATCAACGGTAGAGATCAAGTAGGGATTAACTCCCTCCCCACTTATCGTAAAGTTGGGAGGGAGTTTCCCCAACAGAAGGACACTCTCTCATTTTCACGGAAAACAGAGAAGAGAACTCTCAAAAAAAAATTCTCTCAAAAATTCCAGCACTTCCTTGCTGTAAAATTCCCATCCAAGACAAAAAATTGGTTCCCACAAGCCAATCTCGAATTCCAAGAGTCATAGTGGGTGATCCGGCGTGGTAGTGTTCGTTGGGAGGAAGAATCACATACATTGGAGCATTGTGCTGTGTTCTTCAATTCCATGTAAGTTTTCTAGATCTAAATAAGTTTTTAGATCTAATTTTTCAAGCATGCTTAATCAAATCGTCTAAATAGAAATCGTTTCTGTTTTACTTTTTTTTGCCCAACGTATCGGTATTCTAATTAGAAATTAAATCACAAACGGTGAAAACCGCTTCCGCTAGAGGATTCAATTCCTTCAGTTCTGAACTAAGTTTGGTTGCACCTCAGGGTCAGGGCTGAAGCCTCGCTCAGGAATAAAGTTTCTATTCTCAACATATTTTTCAAATCTTTCTTCTGCTTCTCTACTTATAAACCTAGCAGGGTCAAACGGAGCGGAGGAGGAGGAGGAAGTGGCAGCGTGACTCCTAGATCTTTTGTTCATGGTGTTTAATGGAAAGGTTACGAAAACTCTAGGTGAGAAAGTAAGCTCTAAACAGACCCAAGCCACAAAACAGTCACCAACTACAATTCAAGCCCGTCCGCCACAGATATAATGTAGAAATCAGCAGCAACACCAAACAATCATAGCAGCAAAACAGCCCCACAAGCTCTAAATAATGCAAAAACGCCCACAAAATCTCCCCAAGGACTCTCACAAAGGTGCAACAATGAAAACCAATAAACTAATCTTGCGAAAACACCTCAAAGCAGCAGCAAAACGACTCTAGTAAGCAGTGCAACACCCCACACAGCAACAAGACATCAATAAAGAACCCAAAATCATGCAATCCAACCTCTTAACCAACTGAAATTAAAGCTTAAGTAGAAATTTATGCTGAAAGTTAGAGAAAAGATACCAAGCTTCAATCCACGGCTAAGTTGACTGAATCACAACTAAAAACAAGCAAACCCACAGTTAAATCGACACTAAGACGCGAATCTTGTAACTTCACGGTGAGAAATCGACACACACACGGCCAAAAGAGGTTGAAGATGATGAAAATAGGCCGAAATATATGAAACCTTCGAACCTCTCGGCCAAATCGGGCTAGAAATGCCGGAAATATACCCAAACTCGCAGCGAACGAATGGAAATGTTGCAACCTCGCTGGAATCTCCAAGAACACGATACCCACGGCTGAAAACGGCTGAAAAAATGAAAAATCGGCACAATTGAAGCTCAAAATCGAGAGTGTAAGCAAGAAATTCGAAGAAAAAACACTTGAAATCAAAGGAAAAGAGCAGGGAGATGAGGAGGAAGGCAAACGGCGGCTAGGGCTTGAAGAAATCCCTCAAAAACGCTAAATTCGCGATTCTGGAAATTTTAGTTCCAGAATCGCGACGCTAAGGTGCATAGCGTCGCGACGCTATCACCTTATTAGCCCAAAACGCGCGTTTTCGCCTCTTTTTTTCCGAAATTTATCCCAGTTTTTTTTTTTGGTTCTTTTTTTCTTTTTCTTTTTTCTTTTTTTTTTCATCGCTCCTTTTCCTTCTTCATTAAAAATATATCTTCACCTACATCAAAAAGAAAGAAAAAGTAAGAAAATAATGAAGAAAGAATCGAATCTCACGAAAAATAAAAACATAAAAAAATAAAAACACTTGGGTTGCCTCCCAAAAGCGCTTGTTTAACGTCATTAGCTCGACGTGTTGACCGTGTATGCTTCAAGGAGGTCTATTGTCACAGGCTCCACCAACGGTGCTCTTGCTTGCACCTTTTCTGTAACCTACCATCATAACTTCAGAACAATCTGTAGAGACTCCAACTGCTTTGAAAATTTCTTTTTCATGTAAAACTCGCACAGTCAGCTCCCTACGCTCGATGTCAATAATAACTCGCCCAGTTGCGAGGAATGGTCTCCCTAAAATAACAGGCACTAACGGATTTTCCTTTACATCCATCACAAAGAAGTCAACGGGCAGAAAAAATTTCCCTACTTGGATCAAAACATTCTCTACTACTCCGTATGGACTAACTACAGATTGGTCAGCTAACTGGAGTTTCACTGCAGTAGGTTTAATCTCTCCTATGTTCAACTTTTTACATAAGGATAAAGGAATTATGTTAATACTAGCGCCTAAATCACATAAAGCACGAAAAGAATGAGTACCAAAGTTGCAGGGAAAAGAAAAACTCCCTGGATCAGCAAGTTTGTCAGGTACATTCTTTTGAAGTCGGGCACTGCATGTAGAGGTGAGGAATATAGTTTCCACTTTCTTTTCCTTCTTTTTCCTCGAAATCCATTCCTTCATGAATTGTACATATCTGGGCATTTGCTCCAAAGCCTCTGCAAACGGTAAATTAATATTTAAACTCATAAAGATATCAAGAAACTTCTTAAATTGAGTTGAATAATTCTTTTTCTTCTTTTTCTTAGGCTTTGGAACCAGAACAGTAGGAGTAGGTATAAGAGGGTCAGAAGTAAGCGTCTCAGCTTCGTTTGAGGATGAACCCTCTTTAACTTCTTCCTTAGTGACTTCAGGCTCATGAATCTCCCGCGCCTCAGTTACTTGAACTTCCTCCATTTGATGCACTGTGATGGCCTTGCAATACTCCATTTGGGTTTTCTCTGGCTCAGCTGTGGCTTCACCTTTCTGCATAGTGTTTACAGCATTCACCAATTGACCCAACTGTGTTTCAATGTTATTAATTGCTGCACTGTGGCCTGTCACCGTGGTATTTATTGCTATCACAGCTTCCTCCAATTTGTTAGTTCTATTGCTGGACTCTGCAATAAAAGCTCGAATTGTATCCTCAAGAGAAGGTTTATTTTCGGCCTTTTGAGATGAGTATCCAGGAGGGTTCAAGATATTCTTAGTGTTAGCATATGAGAAATTTTCATGATTTCTAACATTAGGGTGGTAGTGTGTGGGTGCAGAATTATGGTGTCCCCTGTAGTTAGAATTTCTATCAACATAATGAACCTATTCTGTAGTGGTCTCCTCTTGAGACTGGGATGCAAGAGCAGCTGACTCAATAGATTGTGCACTCCCTGTACCTGAGAATTTCAAGAAAGCATTAGCAAGGGAGGTCATCTGGGCTTGAAGAGAACTTACATTGTCAATCTCATAGATCCCAGCTGCAATCTTCTTAGGTGCAGACCGCTCAGTTGGCCACTGGTAGCTGTTTGTGGCCATATCCTCTAGTAATGTACGTGCGTTCTCTACGGTCTTGGACAACAGAGTCCCACCTGCAACTGCATCGACAATGGTTTTAGTATTTGGATTTAAACCATTGTAAAACAATTGGATCTGCAGCCAATCAGGGTATCCATGCTGAGGGCACTTCCTCAGTAACTCCTTATAGCGCTCCCAAGCCTCAAATAATTGTTCATCGCCTAGCTGCTGGAATGTCCCAATCTCAGTCCTAAGCTTGACTGTCTTTGCAGGTGGGAAATATTTGGCAAGAAAAGCCTGAACCAACGCGTCCCACGTAGTGATACTCCCAGGTGGAAGTGATTGGAGCCAGTCCCTCGCTTTGTCCTGCAAAGAAAAAGGAAACAATCGTAAGCGTATGGCATCTTCAGAAACACCATTCAACTTCACAGTTCCACAAATATCAAGGAAAGATTTTAAATGAGAGTTAGGATCTTCAGAGGGGAATCCTCTGAATGCACTATCTCTCGCCATCTGGATGAGGCCAGTTTTGAGCTCGAAATTGTTTGCATTTATTGGCGCGTAGACTATTCCAGATTGTTGATCAGGAAAAGTAGGCTGGAAATAGTCCCGTATTGGCTCCTGCTCATCTTGTGGATTTGGATTGGCCATGGATGCAAGTCTTTCCCTTTTCTCCTTCATGTTCTTTTTGCAAGTCTTTTCTATTTCAAAATCAAAGGGCACTAGCAGAGCGTCCTTGTCTTTTCGCATACAAAATCACAATCTAAAAAAAAACAAAACAAAAACAACAAAAAATAAAGAACAAAAAGAAAAATAAGAAAATACAATAAAATACACTCTAAAGTAAGACCAAGCAAATTCCCCAAAATATTAAGCGAACTAAATAATTGCCAATCCCCGGCAACGGCGCCAAAAACTTGATGCGCAAATTGCTAACCGCAAGTGTACGGGCCCAAGTTATAATATAGTGATTGAAAATCGAATGTCGTCCTCTGGATTGGTTTTCTAGTTCCCCTAATTACTAAAGGTATATTCACTCAATTTTATTTAGAGAAAATAATCGAGAAATATGCAAATCAATAACAAACTAATCAAAGCAATAAAAATATGGAAACTCAATGGAGAAAGGCCTTAGGGAATTGATTTCACCTATTAGATGCATGAATTAATTTAAAGAATAATTAGGAACAAATTCGTAACAAGTTCATAAACCAAGGATTATCGATACTTAAAAGCCTCTCCCGAGTACAATTAATTCTTTATGCAAATTAAGAAATTGATATCCCTATCTAATCTCAACAATAAGCATAAGCATTAAGAACAATCCTTATAACGGTTTCTCAAGCAATCCCAAATCTCCCGATTAAAGAATTGCCTAAGTTATGCAATTGATGGTCTAATCTAAACTACCCTCTCCCGAGCAATTAGTTCAGAAACGAAAATCATACAATCCGTGATCAAGGGATTATAAGCACTAAGCATACAATTGCATAAATAAACCACGTTACGAAACGTCCTAAAAAGCCGTAAATTAATCCATACAAACTAATGGCTACATCAAGCCCCTAAGAAACGAAATTTAGCTACTCATGTCTCTAAAAATACAATCAAAATCAGTCCAATACATGCTAAAAATCAGTACAAGAAATAAGGGAGAAAGATTAAACTCGCTAGCCGTGATTCCCGTGCGTTCCCGTCACGAGCCTCCCGATCCAAGCTCCCAAAATCAAGCTCCCTCTGTTTCTGCCCTGTTTTGTGCGTTTTCCCTCTCTAAAAGTCGTGTTTCTCTCTCCCAAAAGAGCCCCTAAATCAGATGGCATCGCAAAATATATATACTGTCCATTCTGCGTGACAGCGTCGAGACGCTGTGGACATAGCGTCTCGATGTTGTGTCATGCGTGCCCTAATTATTTCCGGAATGTTTGTAGCGTCTCGACGCTGTACGCTACCTCGATCTCGCGCCTCTCCTGATTATTGGCTAGCATTGAGACGCTCCAAGGGCTAGCGTCTCAACGCTAGGTCCAAAATTCTTCTTCCTTTGCTGTTTTCTTGGCTCGAACTTATTCTTTAGCTCCTAAATCACCGGTAATGTTCAAAAACGTCGACTTCCATTGAAATGCTTGATTCCTACAAAACAAAACCAAATAGAGATAAAAATGTCCAAATAATACTCGAGACTAACGATAAAATCATATAAAATATAGCACAATAAATTGCGCGATCAGAAGGAGTTCATGACACACTCAGGATTAAGATTGAGTTACCTAGGTCATCCTATTGAAACAGTAACCTAACTAGTTAACGGTGTTACATCTAGTGGTTTACTATTTCGTGGTCCGGTCTTATGCAAACTCATTGCATAGGATACCCCCGCTCGCATGTCTCCTACATGGACGCCTTGGATCAATACGTCTGTATCGAATACAAAGCGGGCCGTATCACATAGTGTTACCAGGATAAGGTACCCAGCCTTATCCATGTACTATAGACCTTTTAGGTTGTTACTTGAACACCAATCCTCGTATGTCCCCACATACTAGTTCAAGTTACATATCAACAACCTTGGATCTTAGTTTATTGGATTTGGGTCATATTGTGCAATTCTAGACTTAATATGACAATAACACTTTATTGCATAAACCTCAATAACACTTTATTGATACAAGTGTATAATTCGTTAATCATTCACTATCTACGAGTTTTAGGACATAAAACCCAACACTATGTACTAATGCTGCCCGTCTCGACTGATTCGAGTCAATCCTTTGCTTTATCTTTTAGAGAAAATGGAAACAGCCTCAATCTTATTGCGTCTGCCGGAACTCCATTCATCTTTACTGTTCCGCATATCTCCAAGAATGATCGCAAATGTGAGTGTGGGTCCTCTGAAGGGTGTCCTTTAAAAGAATTATCGCGCGCCATCTGAATCAATCCTGTTTTCAACTCAAAATTTGTAGCTTGAATCGGGGCGTAAACAATTCCAGAATTCTCGGTGGGAAGAACTGGCTGTAAGAAATCTCTAATTGCCTTGGGAGCTTCCTCTTGATGGGCCATTGCTTATGCTAATCTTTTCTCTTTCCGAATGAATCTAAGAGTCTTGTCAATTTCAAGATCTAGCGGAAACAAATTAACCACCTTGTTCCTTCGCATACAATGCTCCCAATCAATCAAAAGAACCAAACAAAAAACAAGAATAAAATAATATTCACAAAATAATGAAAAAATATTTACACCTAAATTACTATTTATCCCTTTCTTTTCGATGTCAAGAAAAATTAATTTGCTTAAAAATCAAGCCTCCCCGGCAACGGTGCCAAAAACTTGTTGGGGCGATTTCCGCAAGCGAACGGGTCGTCACAAGTAATATAAAACGGTAGGTAATACCGAGTATCGAATCCACAGGGAGGCGAAGCGAAAATTAAGCAAAAATAAAATCTCTTGAGCACTAAAAGTACTTGGGCGAAATAATATTTAGGGAACAGCTCATGCAATAAAGAGAAATTTAAAATTCAAAGCAATTAAAGAAAATAAGCTGATCAATCGAAAAATAAAATATGGAGAAAGAGTTTTCTTTTAATGGGAAGAGGGGTCTTGAAAATCAATTATTAGCTAAACAATTGTTATAATTATCCTATCTCATTGCCCAACTAATTATAATCCTAGAATCTCCGGTAATCACATAGGTTCTCCTGTCGGTTTCCCCTAATTGTAATTAACTCATTTTAACAACCTAAGTGTCCTTAGCGCCATTAAAAATCATTAATTATTACGCTCTGATTCATTTTAAGAATCTAAGTTTAATCAACTAATCCCGTTGTCACGACGGGCAATTAAACTAGTTGCATGGATTACGATCTATCCTAATTTCTCCCTGTCGAGTTTCCATTAAGAATCAAATCATTACACAATTGGCCAGATTGAATAAAGCATTAGGCACATCCATACAAATAATTAGGACAAAGGGCAAGAGACAGGAAATTATAACAACATTTAAACTATAATTTCATTTCAAGACCCCAAATTGGGGTTTAGCTATACATAGCTAAAATATCCACAACATTTACAATTGAAAGCATAATTAAGAGCATAAAAGGAAAGGAATTGACCGTCGAAAAACCCCTTCGCTGACGCTTGGAGCCCCGCCGACTACTCCTTGAGCCTCCTAGGATGCTCCCCAAAATTCCCCAAATATTTACCACTAAGAAATCTCTCAAAAAGGCTAGAAAGCCTTGAGAGAGGCTCCAAAGGAGCCAAGGGAGGGAGGAAAGGAAGGAAATGATGGAATGATTGATGCATAAATGAGGCACCAAGAGGTGCCTTTTATAGGCCCGGATTGGGGGTAGCGTCGCGACGCTACATTGCACAGCGTCGCGACGCTGCTGTGCACGCGTCTTGTTGCCCAAGAAATGGGTAGCGTCGTGACGCTGCCTTGCATAGCGTCTCGACGCTGACCCAATTTCCAGAATTTTCCAGCTTTAGTATGGGCTAATTTTTGGGCCTTCTCTGCACTTCTTTTTGGGCATTTTCATCATGATTGTCCTCTTTGGATCCCCTTTTGATCCAAGCTTGGATTAGGGCTTCATTAGCTTCATTTTTGGCACTTTTTCTCCCAAAATCACCAACTTTGCTCCTAAGGACCAAATAACTAGGAAATAGATAGCATAATTGCATGTTATCAGGGAGTTGGTTGTAATCTGCATGAGAAAGAGGTTTTCAAAGCATTTGAGGACTCTAAGCATCCTTCTGAAGCAATAGTGGTAGGATAAAAAAAAGGGTGCAAGCAAGCGCACCATTGGTAGATCTCCAGATATTCGACCCCCCTGATGCATACACGGTAGACACGTCGAGCTAAAAATGTTAAACAAACGCTTATGGGAGGAAACCCAAATTAGTTTTACTTTTTTTTTGTTATTTTTTATTTTATTGTTGTTTTTGTTTTGAAGGTCTTTTGATCTTGTGGTTCTTGGCTTGCAAGCAATCATGAAAGGTCACATTCCAGGGTAGTTTCGTTCACACCTCTATTTTCTTTGTTGTTCTCATGTTTATGTATGCTTTAGTTTTCTATACATCGAGGACAATGCATGCTTTAAGTTTGGGGTTGGAATGCTTTGCTTTGTTGAGCCCTTGAGCATCTGAGTTCGAGCTATATTTTTTAGCGTATTGTTGAAATTGGCATATGATTGTTTTTGGATGCTATTTTTGCACGGTTATAATTTCCTAGGATAGGCTTTCTTGTCAATTTTTAAGCTTTTGATGAGTTGTAAGCATGAGTGCCCAAAAGGGAGACTTTTTAAAATTTTTCTAGGAGATGTCTTGCATTAGTAGAGTATTTTCCTTGGTTTAATTAGAAGTGGACTTGAATGCTTTGGAGCGAATTATTAGGTTCATAGGCTTGTTGTCACCTCAATAGGTGTAGGAAGAAGCTAAAGAGTTAATTTTTTTGCAAACTAGCATGTTTAATCTTTTCTAGGAGGAAAGAAACAAATATATGTTTATCATGCTCATAAAGAAAAAATCATTCTTGTCTTTACATTTGAAAGAAAATAATGTCGGCTTGTGTACACAATATGCAATGTTTAATAATGTTTTAGGCAAAAAGAGCTACCCCAATTGTGATCAGTTAGGCCAACCAAGGGTTAAACTCGGTTTATGGGTCCCTACAATAGGTGTGTGAAAGTTAGTGCCACTTATAAATGCTTAATTCAATTTCAAATTTAAAGCACCTAGGTATGGATAAAAACAAACTAATTTTTGTTCCATTGGCTCATTAGTAAATCCTTAGTGCCAGTGTAGAGGGACGATGAGTTGAGAGTTTAATAATCCAATCTGGAGCTAGTAGAGTCCAATCTAAGTTAGATCTCTCTTATGCAAGTTAATTTTGGAAAAATTTTGATTTGTCTCCTTCATTGAGCCTTATGTGCATGTCTCTTAATTGCTTAATTATTGACTTTTGAGCCTTAAGGATTGAGTTATGTTTGTTGCATCTAATTACAACCTGTCTAATTTTTAGTTTGCTCGAGGACTAGCAAAAGCTTAAGTGTGGGGGTGTTTGATAGCGCGCATAACGAGCTATATTTCCCGATTTATTTAGTTAGTCTTTGAGGATTATTTCGCCATTTTGATGTGTTTTAATGTTTCTTTTGTAGGAATTAAGCTTTGGCATGAAATGGAGCATTTGGAAGTTACTTGGGTGCTCTGGAACTAAAACGACACAAAGGAAATAAAAAAAGGAATGAATTTGAAGCACATCAACCCGAGAGGGCAGTAGGCGTGAATTTGGGACAACGTCGAGACACTGCCCCTTTGTAAGGATAAAAAACCCTAGGCAGCGGAAACTTATCAGAGACCTTACTCAAACTAAACGTTGATTGGAATACCAATACGACGACAAAAGATTTACAGCATTCTAATCATATTAAAATTGCAGAAAAATTGGCTAAAAGCATGTTGGAAATTGAATTTAAACCTAGAATAAATCCATATGCAAACCCTAATGCTCAAAGGTTTAATCGATACTTACTATCGTAGGAAACCTTGATCGAAAAACGCCTTTTTCACGATCTTGCAGAAAATTCCAACAACTCCTTCGTTGATCTACGCTGGACAGAATTCTATGAGACACCACCACAAGAGTTTCACCAGTATTCTCCAAGGGACGACGTTGAGTGGCTTGTGTGAACCGTTTTTCTTCTAAGGGAACAGAGAAAAAATCTCTGTAAAATTCTGAACTATCGTGAGAGAGACTGAAAGCGTGAGATAAAGAGAGAGCAATTGATGGAGAAGGTTAAACTAACGATCAGCCTTACTCTCTCCTAAAAACCCTCCACTTTGAACGTGCCTCACACAGTTATTGGGAAAAATCGATTTATCAGTTATCACAACTGATTAATTAAAATTACTAATAATTTTATTAATTAATTAAATCAACAATTGATTTAATTTATTTATATAAATCATATTTATATAAATATTCCCATATAACCTATAGTTTTAATGTAATTTAATTAAATAAGATTAAATTAAATTAAATTAAAACAAAAGATTAATTAATACAATAATTAATTAATACTATAGTTAAATATCATATATTTAATTATATTTCTCTCATATAACCTATAGTATTAATGTGCATCCAATGCGCATTAATTATAACCTATGAATCCAATTCATATTTTAAACTTAATACTCGAACCCCTTCGAATATTCAATTCTTCCTTAGAAATTTACCTCAACGCCCTAAATGAGCTACCGGTGGGACCTAATGGACCTAAAGATCAGAAGCTCCAACGATATGAGATTAATTGGCTAAACTCATTAACCAAGTTAGTCAATATTCGTTAACTGTGGTTCACTCCACTATAAAACCACAGCTACACTCTTCTCACTGCAGATATATTTCTGTGTCCATGGATATCGACCAATAATAGCAAGTCAGTCCTTCACGTGTGTTCGTAACCCCAGCTAGGTCAAATTATCGTTTTACCCCTAGGTTACCTCTACATCCTTAAGTCCCAGTGCTCCTCTAATGAACAACTTGTTTGAGGTCCAACCAACAAACAGAAGTCTCTCTCGTGCCATAGAAAGGGCAGGGCCCTTTGTTCAAGACCCGGAGACACCACTTAAGGGAACACACCTCTACTTGCCCTAAAGACGGGAAGGAGTGAATTCCATCTTGTGTGATTATGTTCCCAGCTCCCCACTCGGTCTTGTCCCCAAAATGGTAGGCTTATTGAGTCGGCGTGCAGGCCACTCTCACCCATACAAATCAAAGGGCAATCCCTTGTGAACAGGAGTCCATAATCCACTCAGGTTTGAGACTAAGTTGCCTAGGTCATCCTAGTGAAATAGAAACCTAACTAGTCAACAGTGTTACATCTAGTGGTTAACTATTTTGCGGTCCGGTCTTATGCAAACTCATTGCACAGGATACCCCCACTTGCATGTCCCCTACACGAACGCGTTGGATCATTGCATTTGTATCAAAATACAAAGCAGGTCGTATCCATAGTGTCACCAGGATAAGGTACCCAACCTTATCCCTATATTATAGACCCTTTAGGCTGTAACTTGAATAATGATCCCCGTATGTCCCCACATACTAGTTCAAGTCTCATACTAATAGCCTATGATGTTTAGTTTATTGGATTAGGGTTATTTAGACAAGATTACACAATACAAACAAAATAAATGAATAATACATCATTTTATTAATGTTCGGTCAAATGTTACATTTACTATCTACGAGTTTTAGGGCATAAAACCCAACACCCTTAGCATCGACGCTGTCGACAGATTCCTAATCTATTTGGGAGGCAAAGAACAGCATTGAGATGCTGTCCCTAGCGTCTCGACGCTGTCGAAAGATTCCTTATAAATAGAAAGTGATCTTGCACAGATGAAGGAAGTTCTTTTGGTGGATTTTTAGCCCTAATTCCAATTAGAGACCTCTTGTGGGAGTCAGAGGAATCTTGGAGAGCGAGATTAAAGACAATAGCTCGTGGATATCGTGACGAGAACATGTGGCATCGATGGGATTAAAGTTTTTATCTTTCTCTTTCTATTATTTAGTTGTTGTTATGGCTTTTTCATGTTTAGCTTACATCGTAACGCCATGTATGAGAAGCTAGACTTTTAATTCTTAGGGATTGATGTAGCCCTTTGGGCGTTACAGATTATTCTTGGATGTATGCTTTGATTTCATTTATGCCTAACATTCTCTTAATGCTTTTAATTTATTGGCCATGAGTTGAATGATGTTTTGTTTAAATCTTGCTCGAGAGAGGGGGTTTTGCTTAGATCTTGTGATGCATAACTACGATAGTCTTGAGATCGGGAGATAAAAGATAATCTTAGAAATCGCTAAAAAGGATTAGACTTAAGGCCTTGCATGTTAATGAGTTTAGATAGGGATATTGAATTCATTGCATGTGAGAGAATTATTTATGCTCGGGAAAGATAAATATGAATCTTGCTTATCCTAGATTTATAGATCATAGCATGATAAATCATCCAAGTAATTAATTCATAACCTCAATAGGTGAAGTCAATTCCCTAGGAGTTTTCCCTCCAATTGAATTCCCAAACTTTTAATTCTTGTCATTAGATTCCTTCGCATCACTAAGTCTTTATCTCTAAATAAAATTGAGCGAAATTATTCACGGTAATTAATCTAGTTAGAAACCCAATCCAGAGGATGACATTCGATTTTAAATCACAATATTATAACTTGACCCGTACACTTGTGGTAACCAATTTGCGCATCAGCTATTCTAGATCCTAAACCTATCATGCAAACTACAAAGTCAGAGAATGGCTCTTGGGACTCGTGTTCATAAATCAGATTATGTACTACGAAACTAGCAATTTAAAAACATGCAAGCTACGAGTTAAGACGTTAATCTAACCTACTGTGCATGCTCATAATACAATCAGAATCTAAGATACAATTGCAAAGAAATATAATCAGATTCAATACATAATTCTCACACATCAGTACAATCAAACTCCCAAAGAGCCCCTAATCGACGTCAACAGGTCTACCTGGCAATAAAACCAACTAAATCCCAATACAAGGTACAATAAAGTACGAAAATACAATCAAAACTAGCTAAGAAACATGTGAGAATAGTTCTGAAATGCAAAATATAGAGAACAACAAAAGAAACAAAGTAAAATCTAACCTACGACGCTAATGAAAATCGAGGGTTTTTATACACATAATAGTCGTAGCGTCTCGACGCTACACCTTTTGGCCGCGTGTGTAAAAAATTGTCTCAGCGTCTCGACCCTAGGCCTTTTTCCAGCATGTTTTCTTCTTTTCCTTGGTTTTCCTTTGCTTCACAGGAAGAGACTCGAACCTTTGATTCCTTGGCACAATTCCTCGGGCTCGCCATGATCCGCTCGGGTCTTTCAACCTCCTCGTCATCCATGGACTTCGAGTCAGCTCAAAAACTCTCCAAATCGCCCGAGTTAGCACCAAATCGTTCAGTGCCTCTGTTGCCTTCTAGAGTGGTTAGAAATATGATGTAAATTAAATCTAGAATACTATGCAAGTGCACATAGTCTGCAACAAGTGATAAGTAATTTATCGTATCCACGAGGTTTTGAACAGTCTCACTTGACCTATTTTGTTTAGTCTTTCTAGTGATTTCAAGGTTAATAAAATGATGGGGTTTTGAAATAATGCTGGAACAAAAGAAATAACAGAGCATAAATGTAAACAGATAAAGAAGACAAATTGGAAACAGGCGTTGGTTAAGAGTTCTGTAATTGTTAAAAAGATGCTCTAACAATTATATTGATAAGACAAACTCTTGCAATTTTATCAGCAGGATCCTCTTGGAACTCTGAATCTTTTTTAATGTGTTTCATCTCCAATAATGCTCTACCGATCAAGCACTAGGCAACTGGCTATCCCTAACTCAGTCACTAGCGTTCACCAACACATAATGGTCTAGTGTGATTACAAGCCACACATCCCTTAAATCATCCCTGAAACTAAGAGAAGTTATTCATACTGGCTGGCCAGGCAGACACAAAATGATATTAAAAACAACAAGTAATCAAGTTGCTCAAAATCAATATCAATTGCTAGATTGTTAAAGAAATGACAATTACATAATCCTAACCAACACCTAAATTAATTTAGTTCATGGAATTGGAAACAACACACGTTACAATCTGTTCACGTGCATCCATAACTACAAACTTTTATAAGAAAGAATAATTTCCCTAGAAGAAATTCGTAGTTGATGGTCTTCTTAGGTCTCCAATCGTTACTCCTCTATTCGGCTCCAAATATGGAAAGAATTAGACTTTCCTCCTCGAATGTTTTGACTTGAGACGATTGTTTCCTTTTATAGAGTGGAGTTAACCCTAATTAGGTCAAATATTACGCGTGGAATGCTCTCCAAGCTCCCTAGATCCGAGATTGCTTCTGAAAATGCCACCTCGTTAATAAATCACGTGCAGCTCACGTGGCCAGTTTTGCTCCTAGCTTTGCTGCATCATGGATTTTTCTCCCTCAATTCGCTCAGCATTAATTTCTCTGCAAAAGAACTTCCAAAGCATCAATTCTTCTAAATAGGATAAAACACATAATATTCATCCAATAACACACCTATTTGACACAAATGTCATATAAATCATCATAGAATAAGGCCTAAATAACTCCCTTTTGGAGAGTTATCAGTCTCCAATGTATGAGTTATTCGAATTGACAACTCGTTGTTTATGCATAATTGATAGAATAACTATTCAGTAGCCAAAAGGTTTGTCTCATGTGTTCGACTTCCCTCGGGAGATTTCCTAGCTTGCATGATAGGGTCTATAGAACCATAAGTTGATTAATTAATTAGGGTATTCTACTTTAATTAGTTAATTCCAGACTCATAGTCTTAATGCGATTAATTAGTTAGGTAATTTTGATGTTGGATTGGGTTAGCTAATTAGTTAATTAGAATTAATTAAGATGTTGTATCGGGTTAATGCATGAGGGGTAGAGGGCTGAATACATAATAGATTAATTAATTGATTTCGATGTTGTATTGGGTAGTTAATTAGTGAGAGGGCGGGATCGCTTTGTTCAAGACTTGAAGTCACTACTTAAGGGAACACTCATCTACTTACCCTAAAGGTGGGAAGGAGTGAATTCCATCTCGTGTTTGTTGGGTTTTATGCCCTAAAACTCGCAGATAGTAAATGAAACAAATTAATCGATCTCAATAAAGTGTTATTTGAGTAATTCAGTAATTTGGTTATTGAATAATCGAGTTTGCATTAATAAACCCTAAATCCAATAAACTAAGATCCAAGGTTGTTTAAATGAAACTTGGACTAGTATGTGGGGACATACGAGGATCAGTGTCCAAGTAACAACCTAAATGGTCTATAGTATAGGGATAAGGTTGGGTACCTTATCCTGGTGACACTATGTGATACGACCCACCTTGTATTCGATACAGATGCAATGATCCAAAGCATCCATGTAGGAGACATGCGGGTGGGGGTATCCTATGCAATGAGTTTGCATAAGACCGGACCGCGAAATAGTAACCACTAGATGTAACGCCGTTAACTAGTTTAGGTTTCTATTTCAATAGGATGACCTAGGTAACTCAATCTCAATCCTGAGTCTGTTATGAACCCCTTTCAGGAGGGACTGTCCTTAGATTTGTATGGGTGAGAGTGGCCAGTTCGCCGACTCAATAAGCCTACCATTTCAGGGGCAAGACCGAATGGGGGCTGGGAACATAACAGTACAAGATGGAATTCACTCCTTCCCCTATTGGGGTAAGTAGATGTGTGTTCCCTTAAGGGCTGATTCTAGGGCTTGAACAAAGGCGCGCCGCCCTCTCCTAGCCTGAGAGGAACTCCTGTTTAGTGGTTGGACCCTAAACAACTTGTTCATTAGAGGAATCAGTGGTACTTAAGGAACCAGAGGTAACCCAGGGGTAAAACGGTAATTTGACCCAACTAGTGTTACGAACACACGTGAAGGATTGACTTACTGCTTGGTCGATATCCGTGGACACAGAAATATTCTATAGTGAGAAGAGTGCAGCTGTGGGTCTTTAGTGGAGTGACCCACAGTTAACGAATGTTGACTAAACTTGGTCAATGAGTTTGGCCAATTAGTCTCGTATCGTTGGAGTTACTGATTTGTAGGTCCATTAGGTCCCACTGGTAGCTCGTAAAGAGACTTGAGGCAATTAAGTATAAATTGTAAATTGAAAGTGTTCAATTTATTTGGGGAATCGTATAATGTATATTGATGCATTATAATATAAAGTTTATGAAACTTTATAATATAATTTTTGAATTAATTAATTCTTGAGAGAAAGTATTTGAAAGAGTTCAAATAAATTTAATATGAATTGGATTCATATTAATTTTAATTTTAATAAAATCCCTAAGATTAAATATATGATATTTAATTGGGTAAATTAATTAATTATGGAATTAATTAATTATTTATTAAAATTAGAGACCTTTTCCTATTATGAAAGAAAATATTTGAAAGAGTTCAAATAAATTTAATATGAATTGGATTCATATTAATTTTAATTTTAATAAAATCCCTAAGATTAAATATATGATATTTAATTGGGAAATTAATTAATTATGGAATTAATTAATTATTTATTAAAATTAGAGACTTTTTCCTATTAGGAAAAGGTCTCCCTTTTCCTATTAGGAAAAAGGTCTTGGCCTTTACTATATATAGGACCCCTGGGGTGGGGTGAAAGGTATCCCATTCATTCTCCTACTCTCAGAGAATTCTCCCAAAGGCTCCCACAAGTCTCCTGCCTCTAGAAGTCTCAGAGTCATACCGGTGTAGCCATAGTGGTGGTGTTCGCACTAGTTCGTGATTAATTCACAAGCAGTTGGTGAATTTAATCTGAGTCGTCAACGAGTGTAAGTAATTTGTTACTTTATAAATTAGATTTAGATCTAATATTTTTGTATGCTTAGCCTTAATATATATTTAGAATAGTTCTAATATTATTGCCAATGTATTGGTATTTTAGATTAAACAAAATTAATTACGAATCGGTCCCAATCATGCTTCCGCTTTACGGAATTACGGAATTCCAACCCTTCAGTGTTATTATGTTCTCAGCCCTCACTCGGTATTATCCCTAAAATGGTAGGCTTATTGAGTCTGCGAGTTTGGCTGCTTTCACTCACACAAATCAAAGGACAATCTCTCGTAGAAAGGGGTTCATAATACACTCAGGATTAAGACTAAGTTACCTAGGTCAATCCTATGAAATAATAACCTAATTAGTTAATCGTGTTACATCTAAATGTTATGCAAACTCATTGCATAGGATACCTCCACTCGCATATCTACTACATGGACGTCTTGGATCAATGCGTCTGTGTCGTATACAAAACAGGCTATATCCATAGTGTCACCATGATAAGGTACCCAACCTTATCCCTATACTATAAACCCTTTAGGTTGTTACTTGAACATTGATCCTCTATATGTCTCCACATATTGTTCAAGTTTCATTAAACAACCTTGGATGTTAGTTTAATGAATTTGGGTTAATTGTGCAATTCTAAACTAAAATACCATTAACAACTTTGGATAAACTTCAATAACATTTTATTGATTAAGTACTATTTGTTTACATTTACCATCTACGAGTTTTAGGGCATAAAATCCAACAGAATGTGGCATATACTTTTTTGTGTAAATTTTTGTTGTTTAAAGTAGAAATTTTAGATTGACAAAAAAAAAAATGTTTGTCATGTTGAAGAAATGGTGGAGATAGTTAGTTTGTCATTTTGAATACATAGTGGAGATACGTAGTATGTCATTTTGAATATTTGGTGGAAATAGGTGTAGAGTTTTTTCATTTTGGAATTGTCCAAATGAAGTTGATAGATCTTGTCATTTTTTGGAATTGTTCATATGGGTCGATAGTTCTTGTAATTTTGGAATTGTTCATATGGATTGATTGTTCTTATAATTTTTTGGATTGTTCATATTGGATTGATAATTCTTGTAATTTTTGAATTGTGCAGAGGTTGATACTTTTGTAATGTTGAAGATATGAATTTTATTGAAGTTATTGGTGGAAATTTGGTTGATGGATCTTGAATATGTTATTTATTTGCTTGATGAAATTATGTCTTTTCAATAAATCAAATTGTTGGAACACAATGCAGGAGATTCAAGATAATAGGAAACAACTATTATAATTGGAAAAACAATCACAAACAAACATGACATAACAAATGTGTCAAAAACTAATTAAATGGGCATTCTTGCAATGTCAAGATAAAATACATTTGACACATTATAACTGTCAAGTTTTAACAAAAATGATATATAATAAATATCAATAATTTATATACATGACTTGTTAGACATGTCAATGATGTTAAAATTCTTGACATTTGAAAAATATCAAGGAAAAAATATCTTGACACTTCTCGTTTGTCACATTTTAAATACCTTATTCTCGATAGTGGCTTTCTCGACGCTTTTAAAAGCATCAAGAGTATTAGAATTTGACACTCGAGAAACGTCAAGTAATATAGTTTTTTGGGAAAAATACACTTTTGGTCCCTGAGGTTTGGGTTAGGTTTCATTTTGGTCCCTGAGTTTTCAAACTCGACAATTTAGTCCCTGAGGTTTGATTTAAGTTTCATTTTGGTCCCTCCATCCATTTTTCTGTTAATTCCTAACGGAAATCTGACGTGGATTTTGTTTTTTATTAAAAAAATATTATTTTTGTTTTTTTTTTAAATAAAATAATATATTAAATGCTTTTCTATTAATTTTCTTTTTCTTTTTTAATTCTTTTTTTTTCCTTTTCTTTTCTTTGTCATTTTCTCCATCTTCTCCCCCTTTCCCATCTTCACGATTTTTCAGCCACCAGCCCCTTCTCCGGTCAGTTTCTGTTTTTCTTCTCTTCGTCGCCATTCCAGTCTTCTTCCCCTCCGGTGAGCAGCTCTGTCCGTGGTGGTTCTTATTCCGGTCTTCTTCTTTCTCCGGCGAGCAGCTCTGGCCACGGCTATGCAAGACCCACGGCCCACGCGTCCCTCTCTCTCACATACCCACGACCCTCTCTCACCGCAAGACCCATGACCCACGAGTCTGTCGCGATTTCTGAAGGTTCCGGCGACACAAGTCGTCTTCTTCTCCCATATCTGCACTGCCGAAACGAAAAGGAAATAGAGTTTCAGATCTGTGTGGCTGCGAGTGTGAATCGACTGCGAACGAAGACGGTTGCGAGTGGTGTTCCAGATCTAAGCGAAGACGAGTATGAAATGGGCGTTTCAGATCTGGTTTTCAGACTTTGACGACGGGTTCGGAGCTCCTGCACAGTGAACGTCGACGTGAAGGACTTGCAAGAAACCCAAATCTGCTCGTGACCACACTGTGGTTCGTTGGAGAGATAATCGGGATCTGCTCGTGACAACACTGTGGGCCGCTGGTGGGAGAGATGAGATGAAGAGAGGGAGAGAGAAAGAAGGAAGGAAAGAAAAGAGAAAGAAAAACATCTCCGACGGCCGGCGTCGGCGATGGGCGGCGGTAACCGGCGGCGATGGACAGCGATGACCAGCGGCGGGAACTGGCCACAACTTGAAGAAGAAGAAAGAAATTTTTTTTTATTAATTTAATATTTTAAAAAAAAAAATTAAAAATATATATTTTAAATAAAAAAAATAGGTGCCACATCAACAAGCCGTTAGTTTTTAACGGAAAAATGGATGGAAGGACTAAAATGAAACTAAAACCAAACCTCAGGGACTAAATTGTTGAGTTTGAAAACTCAGAGACCAAAATGAAACCTAACTCAAACCTCAGGGACTAAAAGTGTATTTTTCCCCAGTTTTTTCTTATATTGTCTAGATTAGATGCTCCAAGATCATCTTTTTGGTATTAGCTATTGTACAATTTATATTACAAAAATCAAATTTATTTTGTTATATATCAATTTTTGATATCTTATTTAATTTTGTAACTAAAGTTTCATTTAATAAATCAAATAATTTCTATCCATTAACATAATTTTAATTGACAACAAAATCTTATTGACATGTTAGTAAAAATATTATACATATATTTTAGCTCTGGTTCTTAAAAATGATCAATTATAATATAATTAAGTCACAATATTTCATTTAATAATTCAAACAATTTTCATCATTTTTCACTTTTTTTTTTTTTAATTTCTACAGCATCAACATTTCAATTGATATTTCCATTATCTGTTGTCTTCATTTTTAAACACGATGATTAGAAATAGTCAATTATAGTCTAATTAAGCCACAATTAAAGTTTCTTTAACTAATTCAAACAATTTCCATCAATTTTTACGATTTTCATAATTTTCTTTTTTCAAAGATGTCCATCGACATCAATATTTCCATAAAAATTGGACCTTGGCATTTGTATTGATATTAACATTTTGGTCATTGATATATAAATATAGATAGGTAGAAATAGATTGTTGTCAACAAAAAAAAATATATAGATAGATATAGATATAAATTGATTATTGTAATATGTTATTGGTTATTGTAAAAATAAGAGAAATACCACAAAACAACCGCACATCATTTATCACTACGAAAATCTAATAACATTTTCATGCCATATTTATTCTAAAAAAACATTTTCATGTGGGATATTGCAATGGGTAGCAAGAAATATGATGATATTTGCAAATTTAGCTATATTTTTTTAGATTTGCATATATAGCAAAATTTTAAAAATCTGATTTTCGCATTTTTTATTATTCCAGTTTTATCCTTGTTGGTATATCAACTGGTATATTCTATATACATTATATTTATTGATATACGAAATAAAAAATATGTCAGTTAACTAATATACCAAATTTGATATACTCGAATGAGTACAATGATATATCTAATATATACTTTGATAAACTTAACCTTTAACAACTTCCGGTTGAGCTGCCAAAGCGAGCTTAGCTCAGCGGTAATTGGCATGTATCCTCGACCATGAGGTCAGAGGTTCGAATCCCCCCATCCCCAAATGTTGATGTACTCAAAAAAAAAAAAAAAAAAAAAAAAAAACTTCCGGTTGAGCTAAGCTCTTGTTGGCCCTCCTTTGTTATATTACTCAAATAATTAATAACATTGATATACTTTATTTTATGTATATTTTTTTTATATCGAATATGAAGTGTTGATATACTGTTGATATATGATTCATATCAGGAATATCATTTCAATGATATATCAAAGTATATTAGTACAGTGTGTTTCAAAAAAAAAAGTATATTAGTACAGTGATGTACTTCAGTTGTGGTATATTTGATATATACTGAATATAAAATAATGATATATGATTAGTATACTTCATATTAGGAATATCATTCCACTAGTATACCATGTAAAGTATATCATTCTCATGTTAGGTATATCAACAGTATATCATATATATTTCACTTTAGGTATATCAGTAGTATATCAACAACACACGAAAATAAAGTATTTTCGACTTTTTCTATTTGCGTTTTGGGCTAGGCTGAACTTTTTTTTTGGCCATAGAGACACGCTTGCAATTGAGAATTTCCCTTTTGCTAGTGTTGCAACCACCCCTTTTCATGTCATATTAAAAAAAAGTAATGTCTAATTTTTTCTTTAAACAGTAATATTTGTTTTTCTTAAAAAAAAAAAAACAAAGTAATATTTTGAACTCGTCAAAGTCAAAAGGTTAAAAAAAAAAAAAAAAAGACAGGAGAAATGACAGTTTGTAAATTACAGGTTTCAGAAACTGAGATCAATGGGAAGTGGGAACAAGCCTGCCGTCCGCGAAAAAAAAAAAATTGTAAAAAAATGAAAACGCCATTTGTATGACTCGATGTCGTGAGAGAGAAATTGAATTGAATTTTATGGGTAATTGAGAATCTTCCTTTTCCGCCATTGGAGCTCATACTTAGCATTCTCTGCTTCTTCAGTTCCAGTTCCCTTTCCCATAATCTTCATCAGGTATGTCTTAATTGATCTCCCTTTTCACTCGATTGATCATGTTTTTGCCCATACAATGCAGTTGGAGGTTGACTTTCTTCATTCTGTTCTTTCGATTGAACTTGTTTTGGGTTTTGATTTTCCTCGATTCCCCTGCTATATCCTGCAATTCCAGTTCCCTTTCCGCATAATCATCATTTTCGATCACTCATGCATTTCCCTTTTCATTCGACTGATCGTGTTTTCGCCGGTACAATGCAATTGGATGTTGACTTTCTTCTTCTTGTTCCTGTTCTTTTGGTTGAACTTCTCGTTTTTTATCTTCCTCGATTCCCCTGCTTTGTATTACAATTGACGAATGTAAATGTATGAGATGCTAAACATGCATTATCAGAAAGCCGATATATTGCAATTTGGAGGTTGATTCATTTCTTCTTGTTCCTCTTTTGCTTGAATCTCTGGGGTTTTGTTGCTCGAATTTCCTGCTCGGTATTACACATATGATGCATGCACGTATAGATGTGTAGGTACGGATGTCTGTACTGGATTCATTTCAATCCTCTAGGTTTCGATAAAAACTGGCCTGTTTTTGTTCTGACTTAAAGGCTCTTCTCTTGCCATCAGAAGCATGATTTTTTTCGATACTTGGAAATTCTCTTCCTGTTATGGCTGGCTTTAATTTGAATCAAGAAAAGGACATTCAATTTCCCATTTGCTAATTGTGGTCATTAGACTGACCATCTCTATCACTCTGTGGTGTGATCATGTTCTGTATGATCTACCTTTCATGTAATTGTTATGTAGAGAAAATAAGAATGATGTTTGGATTAGGGTCATTGCAGTTTTCTGTAGGTTTCCTATCTCTTAGATTATAGCAGGCTTTATGGATCTTCACTTATGGCTATACCATTTTACTCCCCACATTGACAGAAACATGTCAGAAGGCAAGAAGTCGGAAAATGGCTCTGTTGAGCAAGATGAAGATCTCCAGAACTCACCGACTAAAAAGGTAAACAGTGCATTCACTCTTTTTCAGTGACATTCAAATAGCTTTAGTCGCGCGTACTATTCTTTAATAGGTGACAAGCTCTATCTTACTGTCTGTGCATCTGATCTACCCATATGCACTCTTTTTCAAGTTTGAGTACTTATTAAAGAGTGGTATGTCAAACATTTTGCTCTTAAAATGAAAAATTTCAAGATTTTGGTCATTCTATATCCCCATAAGAGCATATTTGTTGTAGATTATGGATGGTAAGAAGCCAACTAAGTTATCTTTTAGGAGAGGATACATTTTAAAGAGTGAATTGTTTTCATTAAGAGAATTTTTGGGAATCAAACAGTATCTTCTTTCTTATTTGCTAACCAGAAGCTTAATGTCCTAAATGTTCCTCCTATGTTGAAGGCTTGTTCCCAGATCTCTTGTTCAAGAGATTCAATTGTATCTGATTTTTTTTCTTTTCAGCTCAAGACGAGCAAATGCTATGCCCACCCCATGTTCAAGCAACGTCTCCAACACACTGAAGCAAATTTCTATACTAGCCATAGGCCATGTTTAGGTTCTAAACTTGTGCTCCGTTCTTTTTTAAGTTAGTTTCATGACAAGTCATGTAGAAGATTATATATTTCGTCTGTTTTGATATATGAAGAAATCAAGGACGTGTTCAGGAATACTTTATGATGTAGGACAAGATGTTAGATAATAAGCCTAGTTTAGTTAATGTTAGTTTAGCTGTTAATTTTAGATTAACCCATTCTTAATTAGTATTTTGGATGTAATTAGTTTTTTGTTTATTTTATTGTAAGGCTATAAAAAGCCACTTCTAGGGTTGTAAGGAAGCTTTTGAATTTTATTTGAATAGAACTTTTGTTCTTAGAGAGTTTTCTCTCAATCTTTGGGATGAATTTCCCTTGTTTGGCCATGGACTTAAATCTGCTGCGTCACTTTATTTCTAGTGCTCTTTTTTTTCTTGTGAACCTTGGGAAGGATTACAGTGTGAAAAAATGGGAGATAAATATTTTATTTTATTTTATTTTGATATTTATATAATGGCTTAACTAACTTTCCTTCAATATGTGTAGGCCAGCATTGATCCAGGGCAATCCCCATCACTCACCTGGCAACGAAAACTAAACAGAGAAGGAATCTCACTTTGGCAGTTCAGGTTGCGTCTGAAAGAGATAATTCATCTGGTATTTTGAGTTTCAGATGATTACTTTTTAGATCTCTATTATATTTCATAATTTTGTGTTAATATAGATGATGGCAGAATGGTTCAGTATTTCTTGATGTTTAAGCAGATCAAAAACTTGGGATTCATTATTTTCTTTCCTTAATATCAGATATTTACTTCCACCTAGGATTAGTCTTCTTTTGTACATCTGAATTATGATAAAGTGGAAATAAGATCACATGCTTGCCTATTTTATAAAATCGTTTCCATGTGTTTGCCGAGACTCAAGTCATCCAATAGATGCATGTGGTTTTTAGGAGAAAATTGATTATCCTTCACTAACCTCCAAAAACAAATAGATATAGAGTACAAAAATACATAAAAGGAAAAAACATCAAGATGGAATAGAATCTAATCTAAATAAGGGAAAAATAAAATTGAATGAAATAATCTACACTCCCCCTCAAGCTGGATTGTATATAGTATACAAGCCAAGCTTGGAGTTGAATTCTTCAAAGCTTGTCCTTGGTAATGCTTTGGTGAGAATGTCAGCAACTTGATGACGAGAAGGAACATAGTTTAGTTCCACTATTCTATTGTTGACCTTCTCAAATATGAAATGTCGATCTATCTCTATGTGCTTTGTTCTGTCATGATGAACAGGATTCTTTGCAATACTGATGGCTGATTGACTATCACAAAACATTTTAACTGTGTTCTGAGTATCAATTTTCAGTTCTGTCAAAAGTTTCTGAATCCATATCCCTTCACATATTCCCAAAGCAAGAGCTCTGTATTCCGCTTCTGCACTGCTTCTTGCAACAACGGCTTGTTTTTTACTTCTCCAAGTAACCAAGTTACCCCAAACATAGGAACAATAGCCTGTCGTAGATTTTCGGTTAGTTAATTCTCCAGCCCAACTAGCATCAGTATAGAGTTCTACCATTCTGTTTGAAGATTTTCTGAATAATAAACCATGACCTGGGGTGCCTTTCAAGTATTTCAAAATTCTGTTCACAGCTCCCAGATGACGTTCATTTGGATTGTTCATATATTGGCTAACAATGCTAACAGAGTATGCAATGTCTGGTCTGGTATGCGACAAATAAATTAACTTTCCCACAAGTCTTTGATACATGCCTTTATCAACTGGAATAACTTCTTCACTTTGGTGTAAAGTTAGATTTGGATCCATGGGTGTTTCTGCAGGTCTACACCCAAGATTTCCTGTCTCCTTTAATAGATCTAGGATATACTTTCTCTGGGAAATTATAATACCATTATTGGATCGTGCCACTTCCATGCCTAGAAAATATCTCAAACTTCCTAGATCTTTGATTTCAAACTCAGTTGCAAGCATCCTTTTGAGGTTGAGAATCTCTTCTATATTATTCCCTGTAATGATGATGTCATCCACATATACAATCAAAATTGCAGTTTTGTTATTTGAGGATTTCACAAACAAGGTGTGATCAGCTTGGCATTGATAATAGCCGCTTTTAATCAGAGTTTTAGTAAATCTATCAAACCAAGCACGTGGAGATTGTTTCAATCCATATAGAGACTTTCTCAACTTACACACCAAGCTACTATTAGACTTGTCTTCCATTCCAGGGGGAATTGTCATATAAACTTCTTCTTCGAGATCACCATTCAAGAATGCATTTTTAACATCAAGTTGGTGAAGTGGCCAATCCTGGTTCACAGCTAGAGACAGTAGAACACGCACAGTATTTAATTTTGCAACAGGGGCAAAAGTTTCTTGGTAATCTACACCGTATGACTGAGTGAAGCCCTTCGCAACAAGTCTGGCTTTAAATCATTCCACATTGCCATCAGATTTGTATTTGACCGTGAAAACCCATTTGCAACCAACTGGATTCTTTCCATGAGGAAGTTGGGTAAGAGTCCACGTTCCATTGCTTTCAAGAGCTCTGATTTCTTCATCCACTGCCTTTTTCCATTTCGGATCTTTGAGTGCATCATGAATGGTTTGTGGAATGTGAATACTGTCCAGCTGAGTGATAAATGCTTTATAAGTAGGAAGCAATTTTCCATATGCAACATATTTTTCAATGGGATGGCTAGTGCAACTTCTAACACCTTTTCTCTGAGCAATTGGTAGGGTTAGATCATCGATCACAGGTGCCATAAATGTGATGTTCTCATCCGTGGAATTCAGCGATGATGAATTTGGTTCAGGTGGTTGACATTCTTAGTTTTGCAAGGTAGCCTCTTTCCTTCTTGTATAAACAATAGGTGTGCGATTTTGTGGTACTTCAGGAATATTAGACTCAGAAATAGGGGGTACATCTATGGTAGGGGCTAAGGTCTCGGTCTCATTAGTGATAGGAATAGTAGGAATGATAGAAATAGGCTCAACATCTAGAGGCTCAAATTCCCTCATATTCTCCCCCTGAATTTGGGACTTGATAAAGAAAGGATGATTTTCAAAGAATGTGACATCCATGGATGTATACATTTTTCTAGTGATAGGTGAATAACATTTGTATCCCTTTTTGTGGGATGCATAACCTAGAAAAATGCATTTGATGGATTTTGGATCAAGTTTAGACAGGTGAGGAGAATGGTTATGAACAAAGGAAGAACAACCAAACACCCGAAGAGGTAAGTTTGAAGAAAGATTTTGGAATTGGGGATGAATTTAGAGGAGGACATCTCGGGGGGATTTGAAGGTGAGAACCCGACTAGGCAGTCGGTTGATAAGAAAGGTCGCAGTAAGGATGGCTTCCCCCCAAAAATGTTTAGGAACATTAGTAGAAAACATGAGAGAACGGGCTACCTCAAGAAGGTGTCTATTTTTCCGTTCAGCAATCCCATTTTGTTGAGGAGTGTCCACACACGAACTAGTATGGACGATACCATGAGACGATAGATATGGACCAAGAGTCGAATTGAAATAGTCTCGAGCATTGTCTGTTCTAAGAACTTGAATTTTACTTCCAAATTGAGTAGAGATCATTGCATGAAAAGAACGAAAAAGATTGGAAGTTTCAGATTTGTCCTTCATTAGGAAGGTCCAAGTCATTCTAGTATGGTCATCAATAAAGGTTAGAAACCATCGTGCTCCCGATATATTGTTTACTCTAGAAGGTCCCCAAATATCACTATGAATAAGTGAAAACGGTTTTGAAGATTTATAAGGCACACTAGGATAAACATTTCTGGCGTGTTTAGAGAATTGACAAGTTTCACACTGAAAAAAGTTTGGTTTTTTATTGATAAATAAATCAGGAAACAACTTTTCGAGGTACATGAAATTTGGATGACCAAGGCGAAAATGCCATAACATAACTTGACTTTCAATTGACAAAGACTCTGACTGGGAAACAAAACTAACAAACTGGGAACAAGACTTAGAATTAGGACTGAAAACGGAATGAGAAGGCCACTCTTCTTGAAGAAGATAGAGGCCACCATGTTGCTTAGCACTGCCAATCACCTTCCCCGAATCCACCTCCTGAAATTCACACAGAGTTGAAAAAAATTTAGAAGTGCAGTTTGAATCACCAGTAAGTTTGCTAACTGAAATCAAATTGAAGTTCAACTTAGGAACATAAAGCACATTAGAGAGAATGAGATCATTTGTCAATTTTATTGACCCTGTTCCTGTAACTTCAGAGAGAGATCCATCCGCTATTTGAACAGATGAATAGCCAGGTTGAGATTTGAACTGGTGGAATAAAGAAATATCACCGGTCATATGATCTGATGCTCTTGAATCCACAATCCAAGGTTTAGTCTTGTTATGCTGCACTGAAAAACAAGAAAAAACAGTACCTTGATAAGCAAGATTGCTAGAAGGTTTTTCAACCGAAGCTGATGGTGTGGATGTTGAGAAAGAGAGATGGCCAATCATTTGCTGCAACACTTCCAATTGTTCCTTCGAAAAAACAGCAGAAGTTGTTGGTTGTGGAGAAGAAGTAACAACATGAGCATGATTATCTACTGTCACTTTCTTTGTTGGTTTCCAATCTGCTGGTTTGCCATGAATTTTCCAACAAGTATCTCGTACATGTCCCACTCTCTTGCAATGATCACACCAAGGACGATTGCCTTTCTTGGATTGCCTATCTTGAGATGAACTGTGAGTCAACATGGCTGAAACCTCTGGTCCCGTAGATGATCCGATCTTGGGCATCATTAAGTGTTTTCTACTCTCCTCACGTCGTACTTCAGCAAATGCTTCTCTAAGAGAGGGTAGATCTCTTGATCCCATTATCCTTCCTCGTACGTCATCTAGCTCTTTGTTAAGCCCTAGAAGGAACCTCAATATTCTCTTTTTCTCAACTATCTTCTTGTAAAGGGCCATGTCTTCTCCACACTTCCATTCATAAGTTTCGTACATATCCAACTGTTGCCAATTGCGAACAAGAAGATTAAAATACTGAGTGACATTAAGGTTGCCTTGACGTAAATCATACAACCGAGTTTCAATGGCCAGTAGAGCAGACGAATTCTCAGAGCTAGAGTAGGTGTCACGGGCAGCATCCCATATCTCTTTTGCCGTTTTGAACAATAGAAAATTCTCTCCAACATCTGTAGTCATAGAATTTAGTAGCCAAGACATGACTAAATGATCATCCGTTTTCCATGATCGAAATTTCGGATCTTTAGCATCTGGTGCAGGAGTATCGCCAGTTAGACGACCATCTTTGCCTCGGCCACGTATATATATGAAAACTGATTGATTCCATTGAAGTAAATTGTGACCTTGAAGTTTATGATTAGTCACAATTTGATGAGAGGAATCGTGAGGTTGAGATGAGTTTTCATAACTAACACTCGCCAATCCATGTTTTGCCATTTGCCTCTGAAATTTTTTTTAAGAAACAAACAAATAACTCACTGCTTCAGACTACTAGGTTACCAAGAACAGCAAGAAAAAAAAACCAGCTATGATTTTCAGATCCACAAATAACACAGGCAGAGGACCGGCGGCGGCAGCTGAACGGCGGTAGAGCGGCGGCGGCAGCTGAACGACAGTAGGGCGGCGGCAGCAGACAACTAAACCACGACCCACAAACCAAAGACACCCACAGACGGTGATGAACGAGGGCAGACGCGCATTGATGAGCAGTCGCGGTGGAGAATGGTAGGCTGGAGCTGACGGACGAAGAACCGACGGTGGGAGAACTCGCGAACGGACGAAGAACGGCAGAGACGAACGAACGAACCAGAAAACGACGGTCGCGAACGCTGGAGCAATCGCAAACTTTCGCGAACGATGGAATCGTGGAAGACTCCGAAATGGCGTGGGAGAGGTCGCCGGTGAATGGGTCGTCGGGAGATGGGCTCGCCGGAGAATGGGTCGTCGGGAGGTGGGCTCGCCGGAGGAATTAGGGTTTTGACGGCTAGGGTTTTATTTTAGGGTTTTGCTCTGATACCATGTGGTTTTTAGGAGAAAATTGATTATCCTTCACTAGCCTCCAAAAACAAATAGATATAGAGTACAAAAATACATAAAAGGAAAAAACATCAAGATGGAATAGAATCTAATCTAAATAAGGGAAAAATAAAATTGAATGAAATAATCTACGATGCATTTTAAGCTTGTGGTTTGAACCATAAGCCCATGATGATTGTCTTCCGTATGGAATATTTCTCACTCTTTTCCTTTCCAGGCTCCTGTAGGGTTTAGGCTAATGCGCTATATTCGGGAAGAATCTGTGAAAGGAAGGGTAATAATTTTATAGCAATATGGCTACTTGTTTGATTCTTAGGTTTGTAAGTAAATGGATCCAGATATTATTGGATACCTCTTCTTGTCTGCATTGCAGGGGGCTATGATAAATCCATTTATCAGACGCCGTATAACTGATAATCATGGCATCCCTCTAGGTGGTCTTGGGTTAGTCTTTCAATCTTTATAATTCCATCTCTCAAAGTTAGTATAACATGTGAAGTACGATTTCCTTGCTATCTGCTTTGTTTATTCTCCTATCATCCATTTTTCATAACATGTATGCTTTTAAGTTTTAATATATGAAGATACAAATACTCATCCCAACAAAAACTTGAGTCAAAGATTCACATAAAAACACGGCAAGTTTTCCTTATATTTATTTAGCCAGACTGAATAATACATTGGACCTTCTATGTATAGAATATCGACATTTACCGGTGATAGAGACAAGTATTGACCATTCAGGTCGAATCAAGAACTATTGGAAATTTTAGCATCAATATGTTTTTATTTACTTCTAGATTCAAATTTTTAAGCAGTAACAAGGATTTTGACCATGTACAGGAAGTTTGTAGATATTTTACATTGACCTTTCCATATAGCCTATAAAGCATGGACACTTCTAAAATGACGAAGTGTCGGTGTTGGACACGTGTCCGACACCGACACGCTCCGACATGTGTCCGACACGCCATTTGGTGTGTCTTATTTTATTATTATTATTATTTTTTTATTTTCCGACACGCGGGGACACGTGAGGGACACGTTAAAAAAAAAGCCCACCCACGACCCAATTTAATTTGGGCTTTGATATAGCTTTTTCTGCAATTTTATGTTGATGACTTCTTTTATGAAACATGTATTCTTTACTTGTAATCTTCCCTTGCACCTGCGTGTGAATGGATATTTGGCAATTATTTATGCTCGTCATATACTGCACGCATGTTTTATTTTCATTGTGGTGTATTATTGAGCATTTTAGTCTTCAAAAATTGATTCTAGAGTTTTTCTTATTCTATTGTCATTTTCCTGGAGTGATATGATGGTCAGTTACTGGAGTATTATGATTATCTGAAGTTGTCGATTATGTAAGCTTTTGGTTCGTTCAAATTAATCTAGGAATGATCATATGTAACTATTGTTATACTTTGTTCTTTTGCTATTTAACAATCTAAATGTTTAGATCGGGAAGCATTGGAAGAAGTTACAGAGGTGAATTTCAACGCTGGCAACTATTCCCTAGAAAATGTGATGATAAGCCAATTTTAGCAAATCAATTTTCTGTGAGTTCGGTGAATCTTGTGATTTCATTTATACCCTTTTCGACTCATTAGTGACAAAAAAGTAAAAAAGAGTTGATGCAATTCAATTGTTAATTATAGTCTGATTATGAGTACTGGATTAGGTTTTCGTCTCACGACCGAACGGGGAGAAATATTCCACTGTACTATGCGCACAGAGCCCTGAAACCCTGAGGTAGTTACTAAACTTTTTATTTGTATCATATTATATCATATGTAGGTTCTTGACGTCCAGTTTTGTCTGCATTTGGAGATTGTTGAATGGGAATTCAAAAATAGATGTCTATCTGCCCTCTCTCATTATCATATGCATCATCAGGGAAGTTGAATCATCAGGCGTTGGGTCTTGGGACTGGAATTTGAAGGGTCATAAGTCTACATATCATGCTTTGTACCCAAGGTCTTGGACAATATATGACGGTATATTTTTTTTTTAATTTTTTACAATTTTATGTTTCTTAAATTTCATCATCCTTTGTAAATTGTCCGAGTCATGTTTTGCCCTTTTCTCCCTCCATGCAGGTGAACCGGATCCAGAACTTAGAATAGTTTGCCGTCAAATTTCACCTGTTATTCCCCATAATTACAAGGAGAGCAGCTACCCTGTCTCAGTTTTTACTTTCACGGTAGAAATGGATTTCTGTATCTTCATTTATTTTATCTTATTTTTTTTGCTGTTGGTTTGTCTTATGAATTCAAGTTGATTATTGGTCTCTTGATTTATTTTTCTTCAGCTGCACAATTGTGGAAAAACAGCTGCTGACGTCAGTTTGCTTTTCACCTGGGCAGTATGTGTTTAACATGAATATCAATTTGATTGCTTAATTTTTTTTCTAATTCTATCTCATTAATTAATTCTTATCCGTTTGGATTCTTGCTTGGAATTTGTCTAGATTTATCTCGAATCATGAGATTTTTTGGACTTGATTTTTCTTTTTCTATGCCATTCAGAATTCAGTCGGAGGGCTTTCTGAATATTCTGGTAACCATATCAATTCGAGAACAAAGTAAGAAAAAAACATTAGCATGACCTCTTTTTTATTCTCTATTAACTGAACTATGACTGAAAGTGTTATTTTAATTAAAATCTTTCTCATAAATTTGTATTATTTAATTATCATCAACTCAAATCTAATCTACAATATGTATGATTTTTGTAGGAAGAAGGATGGTGTGCATGCTGTGCTTCTACATCACAAGCAAGTTCCTTTCTTGGTTATTATTGCAAATACAGTGAACAGAAAGGGGATTCAGACAGGGTCTATTACTGCATTAATTATATGTTTTATATTTTTCATTATCTTCTCTTTTAAATATTCAGGACAGCAAGTGGATTTCCCCCCGTGACTTATGCTATTGCTGCACAGGAGGGTAATGGGGTTCATGTCTCAGATTGCCCTTGCTTTGTAACATCTGGTAACTTCCAGGGTATATCAGCCAAGGATATGTGGCTTGAGATCAAAGAGGTATTGAGCTTGATGTATTTTACATCATTTTCTGATGATGCTTACAAATTAAAATGCATAGTAACTATACGACTCTCGAAATTCTTGGATATCTTAGGTAGCGAATGATTTTGTTGAGGTATTCTTTTATGTATTTGAGAAGATGTGCAATTTTAATTTTATCACTCTACCTCAAATGCTTGGACACTGTTAGGCCACCAGTGATCCTTCAGTATTCTAGAAGGGGTAAAAAGGGTACTTCAGCCCCTGCAAAGTTAGTTATGGAGTGAGTGCCGAGAGGGGGGGGGGGGGGGTCCATCCGTGGTTATTATATACTGTCCTTGTTAGTATTTAGCTTTTTATGCTTTTTCTGGTTATTAGCTGTAAGCTAGAGAGAAAGGAGAGTTTATCAGCCCTCTCAAATTGGCTGAGAGTTTTGTAATATCCTTTGGGATTTCTTTCTCTTGTTATCAATATATTGTAGTGAGGATACCTCACAGACACCTTATGCGATGAATGGTTTTGAACTCATTTGGTTCCAATCGGGAAGTTTCTTTTGTTATGTTTTTTTTTTGTTTTTTTTTTCCCTCTATTGATTTCTTTGAACGGAAAGGCAAAATATAGGAGAGAAACGTTTGAGTTAGCAAAATGTCGTGTCTCTCTTCTTGGGTTCTTATAGATAGAGAGGTTAGCATTTAGCAATTATATTTCCTTTTGTAGGAACATTAGTTGAGGTGGGATTTTGCAAGTTTAATTGCGAGTTTGCCCTCTATGTAATACTTGATATATATAGTGGACAAAAGCCTTGTTTCTTGTTTCAAAAAGAAAAATGTGTTTCTTTTTGATATAGGGGTTTTGTAGGCTTTTTACTCGTTATTTCAGTTTTTATCCACTGTAAACTAGTCATTATAGCTAGTTTTTCTGTCTAGGCTAAAATACTGTTGGGGCTCTTGGTTGTATTTGGTTAGCCTATTCGGTTAGTTAGTTAGACTATTGCTTGTATAAATACAGCCCCCATGTATTTGTTTTGTCGATGCTTGTTAACAAAATTTTGCAGCAAACTTGATCTACATCACTTTTACTTTTCTCCCTTGTTTCCTACAATAAGAAAAATATACTGATTTAGTGACACATTTAAAATCTCTAGTGTTATTATTTTCTGAATGTTTCCACTGTTCATGGTGCAATTCTTATTAAAATTATCATTTGTGTTATTACTTTCCATTTGGAGCTTGATATGCTTATTTTTTTCTAATAGCATGGATCCTTTGATCACCTTAACTTTGCTGATATGTCAATGCCCTCTGAAGTCGGTTCATCCATTGGTGCGGCCATTGCTGCTTCAGTTACAGTTCCATCTGATGCAGTCCGTACCGTAACATTTTCGTTGTCATGGGACTGCCCTGAAGTGAACTTTTGTGGAGGAAAAACTTATCACAGGTTAGTGGCAAAATTGTACAAGAAATACACAATCTGAATTATTATTTACATGCTTGAAGAATATTTTTGTGGCAGGCGTTACACAAAATTCTATGGCAACCTTGGAGATGCTGCTGCCAATATTGCACGTGATGCAATCCTAGGTAATTTTAATTGTACCATATAACTAGGTTTTCTGAACCATGATTGTTTTCTGTCTAAAATGTGTTAAAAATTAAAGTAGTGCTCAGAATTATTATTTTTTTTAATTGGATTATAACTTCAATTTTTTCAATATATTTTTATTAGCTCAATCACATATTAGTTGATAAAAAAATTAAGGTTTTGGTCAACTTGAGTATGACTTAGCGGCCAAGGTATTACTATTTCTCCTTAGATCGTAGGTGTGAATCTCCACCCTTATTTTGTGATGTGATATTCTAAAAGAGTAAAGGTTTTTGAAAAAGAGGAGGGCTTTAGTGAAGTAGGTGAAGGGTAGTATTGTATGGTTAAAGAAGTAGTTGACTATGTTGGTCCATTGAATGAAGTAGGTGAAGCAGATGCTACTGTTTTCAAGGAAAATCTGTTGTAGAACTCTCTACGAGACCTTTAATAATATTCTAAATGTCATTGAGAGCATTGTGTCTTTGCAAGCCTCGCTTTAGTGTTGCATGTCTAGTAGATCACTAGACTTATGGAGTTTTTCGGTCTTGAGTAAATAACAATTTCTCTTTTATCTCTTGGTATTCATCCTAAAGGTTCTTTCGAGTTGATTCAAATTCACTCCTGGGTCTTAGTGTTCGTGTGCTAGGGGTTCACGTAACCAGGAGGGTTTCTAGGCCAATTTACTAAAGTTCTCATATTGGAATGTTCCTGATCTTGATCCATCTCCCATAAGAAGAATTTTTGCCATTGTCCTTTTCATCTGAACTCTTAAACTTTAACAAAAAATCAACCACAGTTGACTATCCCACATGTTGAGCTAATAAATGAGCTATTTCTTCGCTGAAATGCTTTATTTGGATGAAAGAGGTAAATAACGAAGCTATCTTGATGGTGGTATTGAAAAGACTCCAGGATTCTATCCACCGTGAAAAACATTTTCAGTAAGAACAATCATCTTGTTCCAGAAAATTGCTCTTACCTCTTTGTTCAAACTTTTGTCTACTTGTACCAGCAAAGTTTATAGTAGGGGAAATTAGATCTTTTTGAGGAACCTGCTGATTGCTGGCTTCGATATCAGTAGAAGTCTTTCTTCTTGTGAAATCTCCATTGGTGCTTTGGTTAAAGAACTTGTTTATGAGACTCAGAAAGTTCTTCAACCTTTTTTGGTTTTCACCTGAAGTAAGGATGAGGTTAGCTTTGTTTCCATTGTTTAGTATCCTTCTATCTTCTGCAAAACTTGTTCTTTTGTAGGTGATTTTTTGTGTTCAGATGAAGTTATTCATGCAGCCTGTCCTTCTAAACAAGTTATGGTTCTGAGAAGTAAGAATCAAGTCTTCCAGCCAAAATACTGTCTTTGGTTTCACAATGAAATCTCATAAAGATGTGGAAAATTTCAGTCAGAGAAGCTAGCTACTACGCTTAATTCCTTGGTCAAAGTCTTGATAAATTCTTCTATCCTTATACTGCACCTATGTACTGTGAGAAAAGTCGTTATGGTAGTAAGAGAACTTGTGAACTTTGAGAAGAGACGTGGTGGAGGCAGACTAGTGAAAGGGTGAAGAGTAAGTGAAAGTAGAGGGGGAGAGGAAATGGTGGGTAAGAGTGCCATTAACAAGATGACTACAAGATTAAATATTATTTCTTGCTTTGAAGAACTAAGCTAAATCCATGAAATAGCTATTCTCTGTGGAAAAAACGCGTTATATACATATCTGTTTCTTATCAAAAAGAGATAGTAATTGGTCTATTTCTGATCTTATTCTTAATTCTTACGTTGTCACCCTTCCCAAATTTAAAACTTAAGGGTGAATGTTTCTGATTGAGAGAGAGATGCAAGAAACAGTAATATAGTTATGTTATATGATTGTTTTAAGTTTGTAGGATATTGGTAATTGAACTACTGCTCTCGAATAGAATAGAACTAAACAAATTATTTGTTGAGAAATATTTGTTTATGTAGTCAACTTCTGGAACTATCAATTTGCCTGCTCCGCATTCATGTTTAAGAAGAAATATTGCTTTTGATGCTTGTTGCTAGAAAAACTTTCCTGTCACATAACTCACCATTAAATTGAATCCCCCTGGGCACCTACTTGTCTGAAAGATTGATATCATTTTAAAGCAGAAGTGGTATACTTGAGCTTGAATCTATTGGGAAGAGGAGCGATTGTCAAACTTTCTTTATTTACTTATTTGTGATATGGAATAAGACACATGAATTATTTTTGGAAATACGTTATCTTAACATCCTGTGTTTCTGTATCTGACTTAGAACATTGTCACTGGGAGTCCCAAATTGATGCTTGGCAAAGGCCCGTGCTCGAAGACAAGAGGTTTCCTAAATGGTAGGCTTAGATATATCAGTTATTATTTATTGATTCCTTAAGATTTTGAAGTTTCCTGGTTTCTGCAGGTATCCAGTTACTCTCTTTAATGAGCTTTATTATCTAAATGCAGGGGGGACAATCTGGACAGGTATATCTAACCTACTATTTTAAAATTGTTACTTATCATTTTGATTAAAGTTGGATCATTTTCTTGAAAATGTATCTACAGATGGGTCACTTCCAATTCAGAGTTTAGTAAGCTTTGGAGAAAGGGGATTTTGCCTTGATCAATCCAGATTTGATCTGCCAAGCGTAATTGATGAATCCCATGAAAATGATACTGCTAATGATATTCTTGGGAGGATGACTTCAACACTTGATGGATTACGCAATTCAGTTGCATCAAATTCTGCATTTGGAGTAAATCTGCTTCAAAAGGGAGAGGATAATGTTGGCCAGTTCCTTTATCTTGAAGGGATCGAATACACCATGTGGAATACGTATGACGTTCATTTTTACTCCTCTTTTGCAATAATAATGCTGTTTCCCAAACTTGAACTCAGCATTCAACGAGATTTTGCAGCAGCGGTAATGATGCACGATCCCAAAAAGATGCAACTTCTAGATAATGGGAAATGGGAAGCAAGAAATGTTCTTGGAGCCGTTCCCCATGATATCGGAGTTAATGATCCGTGGTTTGAAGTAAATGGATATAACCTTTATAATACGGACAGGTGGAAGGACTTGAATCCAAAATTTGTCCTCCAAATTTATAGGGATGTTGTTGCCACAGGGAATATGAAATTTGCAAAGGCTGTCTGGCCCTCTGTTTATCTTGCCATAGCTTATATGGACCAATTTGATCGGGATGGTGATGGGATGATTGAGAATGATGGCTTCCCTGATCAGACTTATGATACGTGGTCTGTCACTGGTGTCAGTGCATACAGTGGTGGTCTATGGGTGGCAGCTTTGCAGGCTGCTTCGGCCTTGGCTCGTGTAGTTGATGAGAAGGATGCTGAACACTATTTTTGGTTCAAATTTCAGAAGGCAAAGCGTGCCTATGAGAAATTGTGGAATGGTTCTTACTTCAACTATGACAGCAGTGGTGGGAGTTCAAGTTCATCTATTCAAGCTGATCAGTTGGCTGGACAGTGGTATGTATATACTATCTTCAAATTCATCCATTCATCTACTCATGCCACTCAAAGAAATGATCTCTGTAATACACTTATTTTACTAATTCATTAGCAGTTAATAGGGTTTTCCTTGGTCTGGACTAGAATCTGGAATAATTTATCTTCAATAGCAAGAAATCTACTCATGCCACTCAAAGAAATTATCTCTTTAATACACTTATTTTACTAATTCATTAGCAGTTAATAGGGTTTTCCTTGGTCTGGACTAGAATCTGGAATAATTTGTCTTCAATAGCAAGAAATAGTGCTCTAATGTCTATTTCTTATTTCTTCAAAAATTTCTCTTCGATGTTTTCAGGTGGGAGGTGGGTTTTAGAATAGAAACTATACAACATTCCCCACAAAAACGGAAGCACAAAAGTAAAACAAAGTAAACTTGTTAAGCTGTAGAATAGGAACTACCTGACAACATTCAATTAATTCTGAACTATTAACTTTCATCTTTCCTTCCATTTTTTCTCACATTAGAAACTTGGGTACGGCATAGCCTGTTCGGATAGTAGAAAGTTTACCATCATTTTGGATAAAATAAATTTGTGAATGTCCTGCACATTTTTGACATTGTACAAATTTCATAAAAATGTGATACTAGAAATTCTGTGCTCTTCTGATAGTAACTTAACATTTACATGCAAGGTATGCTAGAGCTTCTGGTCTTCTTCCCATTGTTGATGAAGACAAGGGCAAGAGTGCACTGGAGAAGGTATACAATTACAACGTCTTGAAGGTGAAGGATGGGAAGCGAGGGGCGGTAAATGGGATGCTTCCTGATGGAACGGTGGACTTTTCATCAATGCAGTCAAGAGAAATATGGTCAGGAGTTACATATGCTGTTGCTGCTTCAATGATCCACGAAAATATGACTGACATGGCATTTCGAACAGCTGAAGGCATCCATGAAGCTGCATGGTCAGAAGATGGTCTGGGGTAAGTTAGATCATATATATTTTTCTTTTTGCTCTTCCATTGTTTGGACTGTTTTCAAGCAAATCTCAAATGAGTGCCTATGACAAGAAGCATGACCGACTGGACGTTATGTGGCATGCCATTGTCCAAGGCAATCAACTTCATTGACACTCTTGCCTTTGATGTTGTTTTATTGCTATTCAAGCCTTTGAGGCAAGAGGCAATAGAGAATAGTTTTGAAAAATATTAGTCTAACACAAGTTGGCTCAAATACTTACCGATATTAAAATACTACAAAAATTAAAGGCACATGGAATTTTTCTTTTGAGGTCAACAACATATGGGGTGGAGATTTCGAATCTCTGAGCTTTTGGTCAATGATATAATATCTTAACTAGTTAAGCTAGGATTAGGTTAGTCATACACATAGATTGAAAACTCTTTTTCCAGAAAACATGTTTACCAGGTTGCTTCTTATTTTCATAAAATGGTTTCTATTTGAACCATCAACATTCTCATTAGCACCTGGAGGTTCTAGTAAACGTTTCTTTCACTCAGAAAGTGACTCAAATGATATTACAAGCTGATAATCCAATGTTTTTCAACTGTCATATTTATAAATTTTTTGTTGTTGGTTATTGGTCAGATACAACTTTCAGACCCCAGAAGCTTGGACGACCACGGATCAGTACCGATCACTGTGTTACATGAGGCCTCTTGCGATTTGGGCAATGCAATGGGCATTGTCAGAAAAAGTATCCATCATCGAGGAGTTGAAAGAAGTCGATAGTGATGCCATATTAAGGCACCATGCTAAGTTTTCGAAAGTTGCTCGCCTTCTAAAGTTGCCCGACGATAGGACATCTTCAGGTGTTCTACAAACCGTCTACGATTACACTCTCAAGAGATTTTTCTAGATTCTTTCAATCCTCTATTGGTTTGATATATTATAATAAGCTATAATTATTATTTGTACCTTTTCCATTCTGCTGTGAGTTTAAGATGAGGGAATCGAAATCTCTAACAGAGGTTGTTTATCTTCCCATCTTAAACTTCTGGTTTTTGGTTAAGGATTATTTCTTCTTTAGGACTTGTGATATATGTACTAAGAAGACAGTAACATTCTGGATCTGTGAATATGCTTATTGCTGAAATGCTATTGTGGAATAAAGTTCTTATTTTTGGGCATGTTTTTTTTTTCTTTTTTTGAATTCATCCATATGGGTTAGGGATTTGAACTCATCGAAGTCATAAGCACACACTTTATGCCAATTAAGCTAGGCTCTTGTTGACTTTTTGGGCATGGTGCTTGAGGTAGATCCTATAGTTCTAGTTTTGGCGTTTTTGTGTGTATCAAATTTTAAGCTTTTGTGGGGGCCAAAAAGACTCAGCCTATTGACATTTAATCCAACTTCTAAAGATAACTTTTTTTAACTTGTTGCTGACATCATGTCCAGTTTCGTCTTTGAAGTTAAAACAGGAATAACAAGTAGAGACTTGTTTCCTCTCGTCTCTTAGTCCTCATTTGTATCCAACTATCAAGATGTCAAGGGATATTTTGGAAAAATTTATGAAAATTGTGGAAATGGATGAATTTTGTTTGAATTAGTCAATGAAACTTTAATCATGACTTAAATAGACTATAATAGACTATTTTTAATCATCGTATCTAAAAACTATGACAATATTTAGGTGAAAATATTGATGTGCGTAGGAATTTAAAAAAAATGAAAATTGTTTGAATTATTAAATGAAATTTTTGGTGTGGCTTAATTATATTATAATTGATCATTTTTAACCATCATTTCTAAAATATATTTATAATATTTATATTATAACGTCATGAAATGTCCGTGTTAAAGAAATTTATGAAACATTATGTCAATGGATAGAAATTATTTGAATTATTAAGAATAAAATACACTTTTGGTCCCAAAAGTTTGGTGTAGGTGTTCATTTGGTGTATAAGGTTTCAAAATGGCACTTTTTAGTTTCCAAGGTTTAAGAAATGGTTTTAAATGGTCCTTATACCCATTTGACCGTAAGTTGACTTAATGGATTGCTGATTGGGCTGTTAAATGCTGATGTAGACTTGCTTACATGTCAATTTTTAAATTAAGTGTTTGGTACACATTCAAAATAGTCAAAAGTAAAAAAAAAAGGAAAAAGAAAATCACTTTGATTTCCTTCTCGTATAGCAAAACAAGTCACGTCCTTTTGGACCAATTTTTTAATCAGGATTTATTCTATTTTATATTTTCTTTAAAAAAATTTCCAGGGTTTTGCACTTTAATTTGGTAAGGTTCATTGCAATTGATTTTTTTTTTTTTTTTTTTAAACGGTTCTGATAGATTGTTTGTGTATGATGATTTAGACTTTGGCCACAAAACATATCAGAATTCTAACTTGGGTTTTTGATATTGCAATTTTGATATATTTGTGTCAAAGTGATGGTCTAGAACCAAAATTATAATTACTGATTTTCTTTTTCCTGGTTGTTAAGTTATATATATGGTTGTATAGGGATTTTTTATTTATGCAGTTACTACCTTGAGAGTACACCCTGAATTTTGTGTAATTTATATATTACGTGTTTATTGACGAGTTTAGAATTTTGTGGTTGACTATTTTTGTTACCTTGAAATATGATAAATTTCTTGCAAATTTGTATGTTGGTCGTTAGTTATAAATACACAATTTTTTTTTTTTTTTTTTTTCAAAATGGACATGGTTCATCTTATATTCCATTATAATGGTCGACTTGTTGTAGCTGAGAAGTTTGACTATGTTGGGGGAGTTGAGATTGTGTTGACTGCTGAAAGGGATATGTTGACAATTATTGAGTTAAATAACTTGATGACTGAAGCAAAAGTATTTATATTGATAGCTATTTTTTTTTTTACTAGATCTTGATAGCTATTGGTATCTTAAGTCTTATTTAGAATTATCTTGTGGTTTGTGTGATATATTCTAGATATAGTAAACCCAAGTCTTAGGAACAAAACTTTCCACATCTATGTTCAACATAATCCAAATAAAGAGGAAAAGAAGGCAGAAAATCCTTACGTTTCTCCAAAAATGCGTGAGCAAGCACCACCACCGCTGTCGCCGTCGTTTGAAGCTACATCCACGCACTCTACCGCTGACTCCACCGCCACCTTTTCACGAGATTGGGCAAGAAATCTAATATGAATCCTACAATAAAGATTTCAGAGCTTCAAGATGGAACACATTAAATGAACTCCGACTTCATTTATGATGAACAACGCTTAGACTCAAGTTGCATTCAATGAAGTCACGTCACATTAACGTTGAAGTCAAGTTGCTTTGAAGGAACCTCCATTGCATTAAAACTATATTTAATGCAAGTCAAACATCAATTAATGAAACTACACTTCAAACTACTTCAAGTGAAGCTTCATTAATACATGGGAGGTTACAAACAATTCAAAGCTGACCAAAGGAGCTCAATTCTCGGATTTATGGCCCTCCATTATGTAATTTTAAGTTTTTAAGTCTTTTTCATAACTTATAGGTTACATTTGAGTAGTGGCAGACAAAATTCACAATAGCAAAGAATTTCAGCTTACTGTATTATTTCTCAATGCTTACACTGTAGCAATCCTACAGATTTTATACACAGAGGCCCTTAGGGCAAAATAATGTAATAAACCAGAATAAAATGAAATAGGGACAGATGGCAATAGGAATCACAAAAGGACAAATAAATCATATCAATTTCTAATAGAATTCGTTGTTAGAAGCTTCTGGACTCCTTCATGAGCTGGGCTTGCTGACGTTTTTGTATTTGATGATATGGTTGCTGACTGTGAGGAGATTGCTGACTTAGCTGCTGACTTAGCACTTTGTTCTGTATCCTTAATATCCCCCCTCAAACGAGAGCCAATGTCAAGAAGGCCGAGTTTGGATCTGAGATAGAAGAACTGTGTGTGAGTCAATGGTTTTGTAAGGCAGTCGGCAAGTTGGTCATAAGATGGAACATATTGCACAGATAGTGTTCCTCGAAGAACCTGATCCCGAATAAAGTGCACATTCACCTCAATGTGCTTTGTTCGTGAGTGAAATACTGGATTGGCGGCAAGGGCTCCGACACTTAGATTATCACACCACAAGATGGGTTTAGAGGAGGAAGAACAACCAAGTTCATTGAGTAATTGTTTAAGCCACATGATTTCAGCGGAGGCAAGGGCTAATGCTCTATACTCCGACTCGGTACTAGATCTCGCCACCACTGCTTGCTTTTTCGATGACCAAGACACCAAGTTATTTCCAACAAAGACACAATAGGCTGCCACAGATTTTCGGTCGTCAATGTTTGATGCCCAGTCAGCATCAGAAAATGCAGTAACGGATAGATTAGTGCTAGGTTGATAGAACAAACCCAAGTGTTTTGTGCCTGCAATGTACCTGAGTACCCTTTTTACTGCTTGCCAGTGAACATCAGTAGGGCCTTTAAGAAACTGACTAAGGTGATTCACCACATAAGCTATATGTGGCCTCGTATGGGTGAGATACTGTAAAGCCCCTATTGTACTTCGGTAAATGAAAGGATCATCCTGAAGTTTTCCATCTTGGATAGACAATTTCTTACCAAGGATACAAGGAGAAGGTGCAGGCTTCAGATGAAGAAGCTTTAATTTGGACAGTAGATCATCGACATACTTAGCTTGATTAAGAACTACACCTGAAGGCAAATAATGAATTTGTATTCCCAGAAAGTAGCTTAGTCTCCCAAGGTCCTTAAGGGCAAACCGAGTATCTAATTCTTTTATCAACCGATTAACCATACTTTGGCTATTCCCAGTTACCACCACATCATCAACATAAACGAGTAGTAAAATTATCACAGTACGAGTGCGAAAGATAAAGAGGGAAGTATCGGACCTTGAGTTAACAAATCCCCACGAAAACAGAACAGACTTTAGAGCATTGTTCCACGCCCGAGGCGCCTGCTTGAGCCCATAGATGGCTTTATGAAGCTTACATACGTGATTAGGAAACTGTGCACTGACATAGCCTTGTGGTTGTTGCATGTACACATCTTCTTCTAACGTTCCATTGAGAAACACATTATTAAAATCCAGTTGACGGAGTGTCCAACCTTTTGATATAGCCAAGCTAATCACCACACGAATCGTGGAGGCTTTCACGACAGGGCTGAAGGTTTCAAAGAAATCCACTCCCAGCTTCTGATGAAACCCTTTAGCTACCAACCGTGTCTTGTACCTTTGAATTGACCCATCAACATTCCTCTTAATGCGAAAAATCCATTTATTCCCCACAATATTCAAGGATTTGGATGCTGGAACCAAAGTCCGAGTTCCATTCTTCATAAGAGCAGAATATTCATTATCCAGGGCTAGCTTCCACTGTGGCATCTGAAGAGCATCATTTACTCGAGTGGGCTCAGTGAGAGACTAGTCAGTTTGGTGAGTCTTTACCCAAGCCTTAGGCTTAAACACACCGGCCTTGCCACACGTGATCATCGGGTGTGATGGAGGAGGTACAGGTTGAGGATCAGTTTGGATATTAGGTTGAGGATCAGTAGTGTGATGGTTCTATTTGGAGATGAGGAGTTACTATCATCCGAGGGTTGGTCGAGGGATGATATATTGGGCAATATGTGTGATGTGGTAGGGGCAGGGGAGGGCTGCAGGGTAGCAGGGGAAGTCAAGGATGCTGGTGCAGGCAGACAAGAATCTAAGGGTATAGTCGGAGGTATTGTTGAATGCGAGGATCCAGAAGTGGGAAGCTGGGAGGAACTTGTTTCAGGCGTGGTTATATCAGTAAGTGGAAACCACTATGTAATGGACGGGGACTGTCCATAATTGCCAGGATGTTGCTGAGAATCTGAGTTGCCAAAATCATTTCCAAAAGGAAACTCTTCCTCATTAAAGACTACATGCCGTGAGATGAAAATTCTCCCAGCTTTGTTCATACACCTGTGGCCTTTATGATGAACACTTACACCCAAATAGACACATTTATCAGTATGGAATTGGAACTTATGCTGTTGATATGGCCTTAAACAAGGGTAACATGCACATCGGAATGTTTTCAAGGAACTGAAATCAAGCTTTTTAGATAATAAAAGTTCCATAGGTGACTTACCACATAGTACCTCTGTTGGAAGTCCATTGATCAAGCTTTGAGCTGTCATAAACGCATCCCACCAATAGCATAATGGCATGGAAGCTTGTGCCAATAAGGTAAGACCAGTTTCAGTGATGTGTCGGTGCTTTCTTTCAGCACGACCATTCTGATCCGATGTGTAGGGACATGAGTACCGTGATTGAATCCCTAGCTGACTACACAAATTATGAATTCGGTAGTATTCTCCCCCATTATCTGATTGGACAGCCTTAATCCTCCCACCAAACTGAGTCTGAACTATGTTAAGAAAATGATTGAAGGCTGCAAATGTATCACTCTTCTGTTTCAGTGGGTACAACCACACAAACCGACTATAATCATCAAGAAACAATACATAGTACCTAAAACCATCCACAGATTGCACAGGCGCAGGGCCCCAGAGATCAGTATGTATTAGATCAAAGCAAGCACAAGCTCAAGAACTAGATATTGGAAAAGCAAGGGCATGAGATTTGCCAAATTGGCATGATTCACAAAATTGGTGCTTCTCATTAGTAACAGAGAGATTACAATTATTTACTATGAAATCTAAAATTCTTGGAGTTGGATGACCCAAACGTCGATGCCAAACTCTCTTAGAGACAACTAAATTAACTTCAGGCATAACAGAGGGCTTGGCTAACACAGTACTAGGAGATTTATTTTCAGATAGCACCGAACTTGATATGTGTAAAACCTTTGGACTTGCACCATTCAGCCGATATAATCCATCCTTAAGGGTTCCTTTCAGCACCACACGTCCCGTACTCTTGTCCTTAACAAAGACAAAAATCACCATGAAATTCGATGAATACATTATTATCTTGAGCTAACTTGGAAATGCTTACGAGGTTTTTTGCTATTTCAGGCACACAAAGAACATTATCAAGATGCAAGACATGTTTACCATTACTTAAGCTAGCAGAACCAATGCAAGTAATAGGAAGTTTATCTCCATTTCCTATGGTTACACATTCTTTACCTCCATACTCAGTGGCATTGGTTATGTTCTCGTAGCTCCCTGTGACATGATTCGAGGCCCCGCTATCTGCATACCAACTTGGATCAGCAATTGTTTCTGGTGTGGCGGTTTGTTGAGCAGTCATAAACACATTTGGTTGAGATTGTCCACTTCCACGATTAGGAGGATAATTCATATTTCCATTGAAGTTCATATTCCCATTGCCTCTATTCTGTATAGGAGAAAACTCTTTGTCAAAACGGTGATAACAAACCATAGCTGAGTGACCTACCTTTCCACAGACTTGGCATATAGGTCGATTGTTGTAATTGTCGTACCCACGTCCTCTGCCTCGACCTCGAGTTCCATTTCCTCGTTGATATCCATTGAACCCTTGTCGATAATTAATGTTGTTGTTCTGCTGTTTGGGCGAACCAGTTCCTTTGTTTGTCACCATGTTGGCCGCTGCATTGTGACTGAAGGTCATTGATGTTTTATGTGAGTTCTGAAGTTCTAACCTCTTCTTAAATACTAGCAACTCTGCCTGCAATTCAGACCATGACCCTTAGGGCAAAATAATGTAATAAACCAGAATAAAATGAAATAGGGACAAATGGTAATAGGAATCACAAAAGGACAAATAAATCATATCAATTTCTAACAGAATTCGTTGTTAGAAGCTTCTGGACTCCTTCATGAGCTGGGCTTGCTGACGTTTTTGTATTTGATGATATGGTTGCTGACTGTGAGGAGATTGCTGACTTAGCTGCTTACTTAGCACTTTGTTCTGTATCCTTAATAGTAGCTGATTATGGCTTTTAATGTTGTGGAGGTTACACTATTAAATATGCCATTTTAGCTGAATTTAGGTTATATTTTGAAGGCTATAAAAAGCCATCTTTGATGTAACACAAACGAGATTTGTTTTGATGGAATTACAATGAAAATTGAGTGTTTTGAGGCTAAAGGCCATGAGCCACTTTCTTTGCATATCTTGTGTTTAGATTTGCATGCTAGGATCATTCAAGTAGCGTTGATCAAACTACTTGTGGAGTGATTCGAATCAGAAACGAGTTTTCTCTTTTCTTGATCTTGATCATCATGGTAAATTCGTTCTATCTTCTTCCTTAGGATGAAATCATCTTGGTTTTGGGGGTTTTGATATTGAGTTCTATGGGTCTTGTTTGCTAGCAAGGTTTTTAGATCCAATCATCAAGAGTTTCTTATCAAAATCGATCGCAACTGAACCCACGTCTGAAGAGGGTTCAACCCAACTGCCAAGGATCGAACTTATGGATCCTCCAAGGTAGCCTGTTGAAGCACCGGCACAACAAACACCCTAGGAAAGCCTCTTGAGTGTAGAGGCAAAAAAAAAAAAGAAAAGAAAATTGCCATTAAGTACAATGCCCAAAAGTTAGCGGTTGAAGGGCTAAAGGAGGAAGAAGATGACATAAAAGCTAGGAGATTGCCTCCCAGAATGGACCTTGCAGCCGTAGAAACTAAACAATCAATTCTCATTCCTCTAGAGATGGGAAATGTAGAAAGAAAAGAAGAAGTTTTCCTACAAGGCCAGGAGGGCCACCAGAAGGACATGGTTATGGTCGGAAAAATCTTCTTTGCAAAATTATAATGCAAGGCTATGAGACTGGTGATGCATTAGTGTGTGCTACCTGCCTTATATAAAAAGCCTCAATTGTTGGAGTTGGATGACCCAAACGTCGATGCCAAACTCTCTTAGAGACAACTAAATTAACTTCAGGCATAACAGAGGGCTTGGCTAACACAGTACTAGGAGATTTATTTTCAGATAGCACCGAACTTGATATGTGTAAAACCTTTGGACTTGCACCATTCAGCCGATATAATCCATCCTTAAGGGTTCCTTTCAGCACCACACGTCCCGTACTCTTGTCCTTAACAAAGACAAAAATCACCATGAAATTCGATGAATACATTATTATCTTGAGCTAACTTGGAAATGCTTACGAGGTTTTTTGCTATTTCAGGCACACAAAGAACATTATCAAGATGCAAGACATGTTTACCATTACTTAAGCTAGCAGAACCAATGCAAGTAATAGGAAGTTTATCTCCATTTCCTATGGTTACACATTCTTTACCTCCATACTCAGTGGCATTGGTTATGTTCTCGTAGCTCCCTGTGACATGATTCGAGGCCCCGCTATCTGCATACCAACTTGGATCAGCAATTGTTTCTGGTGTGGCGGTTTGTTGAGCAGTCATAAACACATTTGGTTGAGATTGTCCACTTCCACGATTAGGAGGATAATTCATATTTCCATTGAAGTTCATATTCCCATTGCCTCTATTCTGTATAGGAGAAAACTCTTTGTCAAAACGGTGATAACAAACCATAGCTGAGTGACCTACCTTTCCACAGACTTGGCATATAGGTCGATTGTTGTAATTGTCGTACCCACGTCCTCTGCCTCGACCTCGAGTTCCATTTCCTCGTTGATATCCATTGAACCCTTGTCGATAATTAATGTTGTTGTTCTGCTGTTTGGGCGAACCAGTTCCTTTGTTTGTCACCATGTTGGCCGCTGCATTGTGACTGAAGGTCATTGATGTTTTATGTGAGTTCTGAAGTTCTAACCTCTTCTTAAATACTAGCAACTCTGCCTGCAATTCAGACCATGACCCTTAGGGCAAAATAATGTAATAAACCAGAATAAAATGAAATAGGGACAAATGGTAATAGGAATCACAAAAGGACAAATAAATCATATCAATTTCTAACAGAATTCGTTGTTAGAAGCTTCTGGACTCCTTCATGAGCTGGGCTTGCTGACGTTTTTGTATTTGATGATATGGTTGCTGACTGTGAGGAGATTGCTGACTTAGCTGCTTACTTAGCACTTTGTTCTGTATCCTTAATAGTAGCTGATTATGGCTTTTAATGTTGTGGAGGTTACACTATTAAATATGCCATTTTAGCTGAATTTAGGTTATATTTTGAAGGCTATAAAAAGCCATCTTTGATGTAACACAAACGAGATTTGTTTTGATGGAATTACAATGAAAATTGAGTGTTTTGAGGCTAAAGGCCATGAGCCACTTTCTTTGCATATCTTGTGTTTAGATTTGCATGCTAGGATCATTCAAGTAGCGTTGATCAAACTACTTGTGGAGTGATTCGAATCAGAAACGAGTTTTCTCTTTTCTTGATCTTGATCATCATGGTAAATTCGTTCTATCTTCTTCCTTAGGATGAAATCATCTTGGTTTTGGGGGTTTTGATATTGAGTTCTATGGGTCTTGTTTGCTAGCAAGGTTTTTAGATCCAATCATCAAGAGTTTCTTATCAAAATCGATCGCAACTGAACCCACGTCTGAAGAGGGTTCAACCCAACTGCCAAGGATCGAACTTATGGATCCTCCAAGGTAGCCTGTTGAAGCACCGGCACAACAAACACCCTAGGAAAGCCTCTTGAGTGTAGAGGCAAAAAAAAAAAAGAAAAGAAAATTGCCATTAAGTACAATGCCCAAAAGTTAGCGGTTGAAGGGCTAAAGGAGGAAGAAGATGACATAAAAGCTAGGAGATTGCCTCCCAGAATGGACCTTGCAGCCGTAGAAACTAAACAATCAATTCTCATTCCTCTAGAGATGGGAAATGTAGAAAGAAAAGAAGAAGTTTTCCTACAAGGCCAGGAGGGCCACCAGAAGGACATGGTTATGGTCGGAAAAATCTTCTTTGCAAAATTATAATGCAAGGCTATGAGACTGGTGATGCATTAATCCAAGTATAAGTTATTCAACCAAGTAATATCTAGAGTATTTTAGGGTCAGAACATAGGAAAGAGATGAGTAGTATTAACTGTTGGGTTTTATGTCCTAAAACTCGTAGATAGTGAATGATTAACGAATTATACACTTGTATCAATAAAGTGTTATTGAGGTTCATGCAATAAAGTGTTATTGTCATATTAAGTCTAAAATTGCACAATATGACCTAAATCCAATAAACTAAGATCCAAGGTTGTTTACGTGAGACTTGGACTAGTATGTGGGGACATACGGGGATCAGTGTTCAAGTAACAACCTAAAAGGTCTATAGTACAGGGATAAGGCTGGGTACCTTATCCTGGTAACACTATGTGATACGGCCAGCTTTGTATTCGATACAGACGTATTGATCCGAGGCATCCATGTAGGAGACATGCGAGCGAGGGTATCCTATGCAATGAGTTTGCATAAGACCGGACCACGAAATAGTAAACCACTAGATGTAACACCGTTGACTAGTTGGGTTACTGTTTCAATAGGATGACCTAGGTAACTCAATCTTAATCCTGAGTGTGTCATGAACTCCTTCTCACGAGGGATTGTCCTTTGATTAGTACGGGTGAGAGTGGCCAGCACGCCGGCTCAATAAGCCTACCTTCTTGGGGACAAGACCGAGTGGGGGGCTGGGGACATGACAATACAATATGGAATTCACTCCTTCCCCTATTGGGGCAAGTAGATGTGTGTTCCCTTAAGGGCTGATTCCGGGGCTTGAACAAAGGCGCGCCGTCCTCTCCTGGCGCGAGAGGAATTCTTGTTTAGAGGTTGGACCCTAAACAAATTGTTCATTAGAGGGATCAGTGGTACTTAAGGAACCAGAGGTAACCCAGGGGTAAAACGGTAATTTGACCCAGCTGGTGTTACGAACACACGTGAAGGATTGACTTACTGCATTGGTCGATATTCGTGGACACAGAAATATTCTATAGTGAGAAGAGTGCAGCTGTGGGTCTTTAGTGGAGTGACCCACAATTAACGAATGTTGATTGACTCGGTTAATGAGTTTAGCTGATCAATCTCGTATCGTTGGAGCTTCTGTTCTGTAGGTCCATTAGGTCCACCTCCTAGCTCATAACGGGTTCTGAGATAATATAGTCTTGAATATTAAAATGGAATTTCAGTTAATTGTATTTTGATGCAATTAATATAATGTATGGAGATACATTATAGTATAAGTTTAATTAATGAATTAAACTTTATAATAAAGTTAATTTTGGATATGATTCAAAATTAATTAATGAGAGAATTATGAATTTAATTAAATATGTGATATTTGATTAATTCATGAATTAATTAATTGGGAATTAATTAATTTAATTTAATTTGGTTAAATGTGATTTAATCAAATTAATACTATAGTTTATATTAATGTACATTTTGATGCACATTAAAACTATAGGTTAAATGAGAGATAAAATTGAATATGATTCAATTATAAAATTAATTAAATATTTGATATTTAATTAGTGTGGAATCAATTAATTTAAATTAATTGAATGACCTGTTTAATTCAATTGAATATGATTTAATTGAATTAAAACTATATGTTATAATTGATTTAATTAAAATTGGTTTAATTAAATTAATTATAATTAATTAGATAATTAATTATTATTTCAATAATTTATTAATTATTATTTGATAATAATTAAACGGTCCAGATCTAATTGGTTTAGATCAATGGACAGGATTGGTTAGGGAGTTAAAGATAACTTCCCAACCTAATCCTACGTAGTTGCCTGAGGGGTTTGGCCAGATCTCTCATTCCTCTCATTCTCACGCAAAACAGAGAGAATTTTCTCTCTAGTTTTTCTCTAAAAAACACAGCAAGCACCTTGCTGAAAATTCCCTTCCAAGACCGAATTTTGGGTTCCCACAAGTAGGGGTGTTCATCGGTCGGTCGGTGTCGGTTTTCCAATATTCTGGAAACCGACCACATTCGACGAAGGGGTGTCAGCTGACCGATCGACCGACCGGTCGGTTCGGTCGGTCGGGTCGGTCGGTCGGTTTTTTTTTTTTTTAATTTTATATTTTATTTTATATATATTTTTATTATAATATATGTATATAAAATATTGTTTACTTTGTTTTTCCTTATATCTTTTTCTTTTAATTTTATGAGCCTTTTTTTATATCTCTTTTCAAGGAGTTTGTTTTTTTTAATATCGTTATTAAAAGTTAAAGACAATTTTTTATAATGATAATGAAAGCATATGTTTTATTTTTAATAACCATATAAATTATTGTAATATAATATTTCAATTGATGATAATTTGAAATGTTTTCACACCTATAAATTGAATAATAATGAATGTACAACATTATTCATTGAAATGTTTTCTCTGTAAATTGAATAGTGATGAATCAAATCTACAACATTATTAATTCAAATAGTCTCAAGTCCTATAAATTGAAATTGTCCAAACACATAATTTGAAAGTCTCATAAATCTTATAAATTGAAATAGTCTCACAAGTCTTACATTGAAATGGTCCAAACACACATGATCTGAAATAGTTTCATAAGTCATAAATTACAAACAACAAATAACAATTAACATAAATTACAGATAATTCTTCAAAAGTCCTTCAAAAGAGTCCTTAAAAGAAAAGTCCTTCAAAATGAAACATAAACAAGGATTTAAGAGAGAGACATAATCATTCACAACTTTGAAAAGTCAATCTCATCAACATCTTTTTCTTCATCGATGACCATTCTGAATCCTACAAAATTATACACAATAGATTAACACTTTTAAAATTGAAAATAAAAGTTTAATCAAGCAAAAAAAAAAAAAAAAAAAAAAGTAAAAACATTACCTTCTTCCAGTGTTGAGTCTTCCTTCAGTAGTTTGAAAAACTCAATATCTATTGGGTTGGAATTGAGCCAATTTTGAGTGCATATAAGAGCCTCAACTGTTTTTGGAGCTAATGAAGAACGAGAGGAATCAACTACACGTCTTCCAGTGCTAAAAGCAGACTCAGATGCTACGGTCGAAACTGGAATTGCCAAAAGATCTCTACTTATTGCACCAAGAATCTCGAACCGATGACTATTATGCTTCCACCAATTAAGAATGTCAAAACTACTATCATCCTTAGCAAGAGTTTCTAATAAATACACATCAATCTCTGACTCTCTATCGAATGTAGTAGTTTCGACACTTGAGAATGAACGTGCAAATCCATATGTCTCACTCTCATCATCAACATCCATTGTTCCAACCCAACCTTTTTCTTTAGTAATGACACTACCACTACAACCACTGCCAATGCCACTGCCACTACCACCACTGCCAATGCCATTACCACCACTGCCAATGCCAATGCCACTACCACCACTACCAAAAGAATATGAACTATATGCATGGAAGAGTTGTCTCAAAATCTGTTCTACCTTATCTGTCATGCTTTTAGCAGAAGTTGGCTCTAACAAGTTGTTGAAACAATAAGACAAAAATTTCAACTTATATCGTGGGTCCAACACAACAGCAACATACAACAACAAATTGGTCTTCTCATTATTTTCCCAATATTTCTCAAACTTAGACTTCATGCTCTTAGCCACATCACAAAGAATTTGATTTGCACTATCCATAGAATTTAGTTGTATGCAATTTTGAATTGTGCTAATTTGGTGGAAAATCACATTAGATGTGGTATATAAAGAGCCTGAAATCTTTAAAGTGACATTATAAAACACTTTAAAAAACCTAACCAACATCTTAGCATTATCCCAATCTTCTTTAGTTGGTTGAATTTCACTCATAAAAGTTGAATCTTCATCCTCTAGCCTCTCAAAAGCTTTTTGGAATTTTGTAGCCGCCTCAAGCATCATATATGTAGAGTTCCATCTAGTGGAAACATCTAGACACACCAAACTCTTTGAGTTAATCTTTTCAATTTCAATACACTTCTTAAATTTTGAAGCACGTGCGGGAGAAGACCTCACGAATCTCACAACATTGCGAATCCTAGTAATGCACTCATAATGCTCCTAGTAATGCACTCATAATGCTCCTTGAAAGCATCACATACAATAAGATTTAATATGTGGGCACAACATCTAACGTGTAAAAATTCACCATTCAGTAACAACCCACTACTAAATCTCTTAATAAGATAAGCAACTGCAGTATCATTTGAACTGGCATTGTCCACAGTCAAGGTCATAACTTTATCAATACCCCAATTCTTTAAATTCTTTTCAATGGTTTTACCAATGGTATCCCCTCTATGATTCTCAATTGTAGAAAAACTAAGAATCCTCTTATGCAAATTCCAATCAAAATCAATAAAGTGTGCCGTCAATACCATGTAATTAATGTTTTGTCCAGAAGTCCAACAGTCAGTAGTGAGAGAAACTCTATAACGTTTTGCCTTAAACATGTCTTTCAAACGTTTTTTTCTCACTAACATATATCTTAAGCACATCCCTAGCAATAGTTATTCGAGATGGAAGGACAAAATTAGGCGCAAACAAAGCTATTGATTTGTTGATGAATCTTCGGAAACCTATGTTCTCCACAAACCTAAAAGGCAATTCATCTAGAATAATCATCTCAGCAAGAGCTCTTCTACAACTCTCCAGACTGAAAGTATCACAACTAAGTTTTGATTCAGAATTATCAATCGCTTCCTTAGGCTTGAAAACCAATTGTTTTTGTCCAGGATCTTTCGTTCTTTGATAAGGGTATTTCTTACAATTTTCTAAATGATGTTTCAAACTGTCGGTACCATTACGCTTAGAATGACATGCATACTTAGCCCCACAGTATTTACACTTAGCATACGGATCATTAGGATCACAATCTTTAATTTTCTCAAAATGATCCCAAACAACAGAGATTTTAGTATTCTTACGCTTTTTGGTTGGACTCGAATGACCCACTTTACTTTTCTTAGCTCCACTTGATTTCTCCACATCCACAACATGGACTGAACTTTCTTCCGAACTTTCTTCTGGAATGCTATCCATGTTGACTCTGTGAAAATAAACATTGAATGAAATTAATATTTAACAAACACTCAACATTAGAAATGAAAAATCAATAAAATTAACTTTCAATTCTAGTTCACTCAAACTTTCAAAAATTATTTTTTGAAATCTAAAAACTAAACTTGTGAGTCAATTTCCCTAAAAATTAAGCTTTCAATTCTAGTTCATAGTTCTAATTAAGTTTTCAATTCTAATTCTAATTAAGCTTTCCCAAAAAATCTAAAAATTAAGCTTTCAATTCTAGTTCTAATTTCTCAAAAATAGTGTTTCACTGTTTTAAAATCTTACTCTTCAGAGGAGTCCAGCTTGTAAGTCGAGAAAGACGGTGTGCCGGTGACGATGTTGCTGAAACTGAATCAGAAAGATGGCGTTAGGTTAGGAACTAAATTAATAACTTAATAATTTTGAATCCTCCAACTCCAATCTTACTAATAAGTTATTATTAATAAGTTAATAACTATTAACTTTTTGAGTTATTCTTTCATTAAAAAGTTAATAACTATTAATAAGTTAATAAATATTAACAATATTCATAAGTTAATAACTATTTTGAGTTATTATTGTTAATAACTATTTTGACTTATTATTAATAAGTTAATAACTATTAACAATATTCAGAATTCTTTCATTAAAAAAGAAGAGCATCAGGGAAATTATGGTAGAACCATGAATCGATTAATGCATCAATATGTATGACAACCATAAAGAGATTGAAAAAGAAATAGAACAATCTTTGAGTTAATAACATTAGTTCGAATCGTAATTTTGAAAGTATTTTCCGATCTTATAAGTTATAATTGTAAAGTTTTAAATTAATTTATGTACAGTAAGAAGATAAAAAAAAACTATGTAAATTAGAGGGTTTGATATTGAAATTCCTTAGTATTTTGATTTTTGTCAACCACCAACCTCAATTTACAATTTACATCAGTGCAACTGCAGTTAACAGATTCAATCTAAAAAAAAAATAACTACATACATACACTTATTTTTTCGAACAGAGGGCGAGGGAGTCGAAATGAGGGAGTTGACGGCGGCGAGTTAGAGACGGCGGTGGAGAACAGAGGGCGATGGAGAACAGACGGCGGTGGAGAAACGAGGGCGACGACGAGTTAAAAGTAAAATAGAAACGGCGGGATTCGAGAACAAAGGGATTCGAGAGAGACGACAAGGGAGAAGAACGAGGGGCTGTGACTATCCTGTGATTTCGAACAGAAACGGCGAGGGAGAGCGATGGCGAGTGAGTGATGGTGAGGGAGAACCAGAGACGGCAAGGGAGTCGAGAGATGAGAGAGATGAGAGAACTAGAGGGCAGAGACGACGAGGGTTAATGGTTACTTAGGGTTTTTTCACTTTTGTTTTCCAAATGGAGCGTGCGGTGCGTGACCCCTGAAGGCTGAAGGTGGGCTTGGGCTTTGAGTTTGACAGTGGGCTAAAGGAAATTTTTTGTTTTTTTTATTTGACATATACTACGGTCGGTCGGTCGGTTCTTGCTACATAACCGAACCGACCGACCGACTTGTCGGTTCCCAAAAAATTGGAACCGACACCGACCGACCGTCGTCGGTTCGGTCGGTCGTGTCGGTTTTCGGTCTGAAGATGAACACCCCTACCCACAAGCCATATCTCAGCGATCCTAGAGGATAGTGGGTGATCCGTGGTGGTGGTGTCCATTGGGAGGAAGAAGAACGTGAATTGGAGCATTGTGCTGATTGTTCTCCTAGTTCATGTCAGTGTTCTTGATCTTGAATCAACTTTAGCATGCTTAATCGTTTTAAATTTAGAAATTTGTTTCTGAATTTTAATTGCCAATGTATTGGTTTTTCGTAAACGAAATTGTGAAACGAATTGGTCTTGATTGTTTCCGCTGCCAAAGGGATTTTAACCCTTCAATTGGTATCAGAGCCAAATCGTTTAATCTATTTTGTTTTTTCGAAAATTGCATTGGTTGGATTGGTGGGATTTATTCTACATTATGGATGTTGGTTTGCTGAAAAATTGTTTTGGTATATTTGGCCATAGATTTACTGTGTTTTGATTTGATCAAAATTGTAAAGGCCCCTGCGTTTTTGGGCAATTAAATCAGTAAATCGAGTCTTGTAAGTCCGTGTCTAAAGGTTTAGGATCAATTTGTTGATCGGTGTTCGAATCGGGATCAATTTTGGTGAAGAACGACTGCTGGAATCGTAAGGCAGTAGGCTGTCTAAAGGCGTAGCATCGCGACCCTACTCAACGGAGTCGCGACGCTGATGAACAAGGGCTGGAAAAAATCGGGCCAGCGTCGGGACGCTTTGCCCACAGCGTCTCGACGCTGACGGAAGTTTCCGAATTCACGGAACGTTGAGCGAGATGTGCGGCGTGGTTTCCAGCGGTTGAAGCGGTTACGAAATAATTATTTTCTGAGTAATTTAATTTTGGAACTCGTGTGGTTGGAGAGTTGGCAGGTGCGTGTGACTATCATGCATGAGGTCGTGGGTTCGAACCTGCGTTTCGTAATATTTTTTTTCCATGCGGTCCAGAAGTCAATAGACCGCGGTTCGGTCAACGGTTCAGCACAGCGCACGGTTTACCATCGGTTCACGTTGGTTTTGGTCCGGTTCGTTGGTCTTCAGTCCGGTTCGCTGGAGTATTGGTCCGATTTGAAGCGGTTCAAGCTGGTTCGGGCTGGTTCTGGAGCGGTTCAAGACTCAGAAGGATAATTAAATTGAAATTATTGTAATTTTTGTTTATTTTAATTATCCTAGGGGCCAATATACCGGTTTTTCAGCTATTTATTGCTTTATGAATGTTATTTAGCTAGATCCCACCATAGGTTAAGCATGTTTCATGCATTTTTATGTTATAAATGTTAATATATGATAATTATGCATGAATTTAAATTTCATGAGTTATTTAGTATAATTGTTATATTAAATATATGAAATTGGAAAAGCATGATGCATGATGTTATGGGCAATTTTGGACCACCCGACGCACAAGGAGCTGACGAGGACGTTCGGGCGAAAATAGGGCTGGGAGACCGACCCAGAGGAAGAACCGACCAAAGGGCCGGGCCAACTTGGCCCGACCAAAATGGTCGGCCTCAGCCCAAGGCCGAGGCCGACCATTCGGCCTGATTGTGCGGGTCGAGCTCGGTCACCTCCTCTCGGTCCCCGATGCCTCTAGCCGCCCCGATTTCGCCTGGTTTGTCCCAAAACGCCTCCGGATTCCTAAAAACCCTAGGAGCATGAGCAAGTATTTATACCCCTCTTCGCCACTGAAGAAGGGGACCCGAACTCAATTCTCGACTCTCTTCCCTTGCTTTCTAGCTCTCCCTTCCATTTTCTGACTTAAGCATCAGAGGCAGTGTGGCTAGCACCACACCGGTGTGCAGGTTTTCTCTTTTGCAGGCCACGTCTTCCCCCTCATCTACAAATTTACCGTTGGTGGCACGTGAAGGTCAGACGAGTTTCCTTTGACCAAAATCGACCATCAACAGTTGGCGCCGTCTGTGGGGAAGAAAGCTTGCCAAATCTGCATATCGGTCATTCCATGAGTAAGGGGATGGAGAAGAGAATTCAAGACATAAACACAGAGAATTTGGATGGTGACCGCCACCTGCGGAGGTCACGGGAAGAAGGCCGAGATCGGCCTCGGACTGAATCTCCTCGTCCTCGGTCTCCACTGCCCTTATCCCGAGAGAAGCAAGTTGATCTCAACTTTGCTGCTCTTGAAAACAAAGTAAGTGCGATGGATCATAATTTGTCCAGGATACTTCGTATCTTGGATAAACCTGGTCCTAGCACTAAAACCCCTGACGAGAGGCTGGTTAGGGACCCGAGGAAGGGGAAGGAGCCCATGGAGCACACTGCAGAATCAGAGACGAGGTCGAAGGGAAAGAAGACTAGCAGCATGACCAGCAAGGTCAGGGGGCTCAAACCTACTGATCGTACGATTTTGAGGAGCCCAGAGTCAAGCACACTTAAGGGGCATGACTACACAGTTTCTACCCCAAGCTATGGTCATACTAAGACAGACCTGAGGAATCTGATCGAGGAGAAGCGCAGAAGTGCCAAAACTGCCGAATCCGAGGCCAGGGCTGCCGAGGCCGAGGCCAGAGCAGCCAAGGCCGAGGCTAGATTGGCCGAGGCCGAAGCCAAGAAGGACAATCCCCCCTAGAAGACTGAGCTTCTAAACACACTAAAGGAGCTTGGAAATCCACAGGGATACCTGCAGAAGTTAAAGGACTTAGGAGCACAAGACTTGGAAGAATTGATCGACCAAGTTGACCCGCCCTTCACAGAAGAAGTCATGAAAGCCGAGGTGCCACAGAAGTTTAAGGTACCTACATTCACACCATACGATGGCAAGAAAGACCCTGTGCAGCATCTAAATGCCTACAAAAGCTGGATGGACTTCCACGGCGTCTCGGACGCAATCAGGTGCCGTGCCTTCTTTTTCACTTTGACAGGATCAGCCAAGCATTGGTTTGAAAGGCTGAAGAGAAGATCCATCAGCTCTTTCAAGGAGTTAGCCCGAGCATTCCTTACACAATTCATGGGAGCCAGGGAACAGCGCAAGCCCCACATCAACCTCTTAACAGTCAAGCAGCAACCAGGTGAGAGCTTGCGCGATTACATAACGCGTTTCAACGACGAAGCACTGCAAGTTGAGGGATACAGTGAGGGAGCAGCCTTAGTAGCCATCACGGCTGGTCTGGAAGATGAAAGACTGCTTAATTCAATAGGTAAGAGCCAACCTCGAACCTATGTAGAGTTCGTCTCCCGGGCACAGAAGTACATGAGTGCAGAGGAGTTGCTCAAATAAAAAAAGTTAGAACGTGAACACAAGAGGCCTTCTTCATCTGACCGCGACAGTAGGAAGGACAAAAAGCAGCGGACCGACGACCATGGCCGAGGCCGACCAGACCAAGGAGACTACTTGAAGAAATTTGAAAGGTACACCCCAACTTCAATCCCACACGAGCAGATCTTGATGGAGATAAGGAATACAAATCTGCTCAACGCGCCCAGGAAGCTGAAGTCCAATCCTGACAACAGAGACAAGAGTCAGTATTGTCTCTTTCATCGAGATCATGGACATTCAACCAGGAACTGTATTCAGCTAAAGGACGAGATTAAAGCGCTGATTCGGAACGAATACCTGAAGGAGTTCACCACTAAGGCCGAGGCAGACCAGAGGTGGCCGAGGCCGACCAGAGACGACCCAGGCAAAGACAAGGGTGGACCTCAACTGGAAATTCATTGAGGACCAAGGCAGACTCCCCTATGGCCGAGGCCGAGGCCGAGCCCTACCACTTTTCATGCCAGGGTCAAAGACAGCATTCTGGAGAACACACTAAGCCTTAGCTTAGGGAATTCTAGGTTTCTTTATTCTGCTGCACTTATCATGTAATCAGAGCATTGTCGCTCACTTTATTTTTGGGAGGTAGGAGTAGACTTTTCTCTTTTGCTTTGCCATTAAGTGTAAACATTATCATTAATGGTAGGACCTATATTTTCCCCTTTTCAAGGCTTAGAGTGTGTTTCAAGGAATGTATGAAGACAACATGCGAGCCTAAGCTTCTCAGCTTAGTGCCCACGCCCAAACATGCGAGCCTATAGAGCCCACGCTTCATGCGAGCCTATGGTGCCCACGCCTCCATGCGAGCCTATAGCGCCCACGCTTGATGCGAGCCTATAGTGCCCACGCCTCTATGCGAGCCTATAGCGCCCACGCTTGATGCGAGCCTATAGTGCCCACGCTTGATGCGAGCCTATAGTGCCCACGCCTACATGCGAGCCTATAGTGCCCACGCTTGATGCGAGCCTATAGTGCCCACGCCTACATGCGAGCCTATAGAGCCCACGCTTCATGCGAGCCTATAGTGCCCACGCCTACATGCGAGCCTATAGAGCCCACGCTTGATGCGAGCCTATAGTGCCCACGCCTCCATGCGAGCCTATAGCGCCCACGCTTGATGCGAGCCTATAGTGCCCACGCCTACCTGCGAGCCTGAGCTTTTCAGCTTAGTGCCCACGCTTGCTTGCGAGCCTAAGCTTTTCAGCTTAGTTCCCACGCTTCTCATGCGAGCCTAGGCTCCCACGCTTAGAGCCCACGCCACTGCTCACGAGCCTGGACTACCAAGTCTACCTCACCTCAGAGCTCAAACACTTGCTCAAGCACTTCATATAAGTCGAGCTCACCTGGCGGAGGCCGAGACCGAGCACCTCTTGCCAAAATCGAGCACCTCTTGCCGAGGCCGAGCACAAACTTTAAAGGTACTCTCCTATTTACTCAACCATACTTTATGTTTTAATGAAGTTCTACTTGAGATTGGGGGCTGCAAAGGGGATATGCACTCCATATTAAACAAAAAGCAATTAATAGGGGATATGCACTCCCTATTAAACAAAAGGCACACTAGCTCAGCATGTCTAGCCAATAGTTACATGTTCCAGCTTACTCTCCTATTATTTTCCTACAAAGACTAACATATGAATGCAGGGAGCTAAGTTTCAGGCTAACAGGGGCATGAGGCCGATGCCGAAGCCTAGCCTCTTCCCTCATTCTTCTTTTGCAGAAATTAACTTTTGATGCAGGATCATGAGATCTTCCATTTTTCCTACATTCTACTTGTGGATAAGCCCTGGATTTGGGATGATGCACTCCGAATGACCAAGGCCGAGCAGGCACACTAAAAGAGGGATGGCAGTGCTCGGCCTCTTCCCGAGGCCGACCAGCACCACTTTTGTAATCCCACACCTTTTTCTCATTTCTATCTCACCTAACCCCTATTCAGGGAGTTTTGTTTTGTCTATTTCTATCCCATAATGCAGGATAACAAAGAATCCGCACAAAAGTCAGCACAGAGCAAGGGTCATTACTCTTAAATCGGGCTTAAGGAGCTCAACCGATAGCACTAAGTCGCACCTGAATCCCAATTCAAGAGTGGGGGCTTAATGTTATGGGAAATTTTGGACCACCCGACGCACAAGGAGCTGACGAGGACGTTCGGGCGAAAATAGGGCTGGGAGACCGACCCAGAGGAAGAACCGACCAAAGGGCCGGACCAACTTGGCCCGACCCAAATGGTCGGGCCGAGGCCGACCATTCGGCCCGCTTGTGCGGGTCGAGCTCGGTCACCTCCTCTCGGTCCCCGATGCCTCTAGCCGCCCCGATTTCGCCTGGTTTGTCCCGAAACGCCTCCGGATTCCTAAAAACCCTAGGAGCATGAGCAGGTATTTATACCCCTCTTCGCCACTGAAGAAGGGGACCCGAACTCAATTCTCGACTCTCTTCCCTTGCTCTCTAGCTCTCCCTTCCATTTTCTGACTTAAGCATCGGAGGCGGTGTGGCTAGCACCACACCGGTGTGCAGGTTTTCTCTTTTGCAGGCCACGTCTTCCCCCTCATCTACAAATTTACCGTTGGTGGCACGTGAAGGTCAGACGAGTTTCCTCTGACCAAAATCGACCATCAACACATGACATTAATTAGATAAATATAAAATGTTATATTTTATTAATGTAGCATGCATGCTTAGATTTATTTTCATGAGTATTAATATAATAGTTATCACTGGCGGATCTAGAATTTTATGTCAGAGGGGGCTTAAACGGGTGTGAAGATAATTTTGTGTGTGTGTATATATATATATATATATATATATATTTATTTATTTATTTATTTATTTTTATTTTGATATTATTTTATATATTTTGATATTAGTTTATGAAATAGGAGATGACTTATTTTTCTATCGAATTATTAAAAAAAAAAAAAAGAAAGAAAGAAAGAAAGCAACTTGAAAGAATAATAACCTTTTTTTCATTAGAGTTTCTTATTAAAAATAATTTACTAAAGTTTTAAAATATTTTTATTAATCTTCATTAGAAAAAATAACGTGATAATGTTTCTATACTTGTGTTAGGAAGAATTTCGTGCTAATTTTTCTTGCTAATTTGGTAGGACTTTTGAAGAAGACTAATTTTATTTAAATAATTTTGAGTTGATTTAAAATGGAATCAAGTGAAAATAGTTTATAAATCACTAATAAATGGTTTAAATTGAATTAAATATGAAAGTTTAGAGTTTAAATTAATATAATTATTAATTAGAAAATTTTAGATATTTATATTTATATACTTTTTTTAAAGAAAATATGATTTAAAAGACAAAATTCTAGATTTTTAATTTAATTAGTTTTTATATAATATATAATGTAAAAGAAGTGTTCAAAATCAAAATAATGCAGAAACCGCAAAAAGCCAGCATCTCAATTCGAACTCAGGTCGCACGACTTAAAATGAGAAGGGGCTTGCGCATACAACCAACCAGCTGATACTTTTGTGTAATTCTAAGGATTAGTTTATATATAAAATAAAATGCTTGAAAATTGAGGAGGGGCTCGAGCCCCCCCTGGGCCTACAGTAAATCCGCCGCTGAATTAGTTATATTATGAATGAAAAAAAATTTCAATGCTTGATCATGTATAATATTAATATAAATTGTTATATTAATTAAATGTAAATGGAATAGCATTGAGCATGATATTAATTAATTAATATAAGAGTTATATTATATTAATGTCTAGTTTCATGTAATTTAATTTCGTTGATGATTAATTAATATAATCGATATTAATTAAAATGAAATTGAAATTGCATGAAGCATGACACCACCTTAGATTAATATAATCGTTATATTATCGGCGTCATGAGCGTTATGGTGTTTAATAATTTGAATTAGATTATTTTTTGGAAACACCATAGAAGCATGTTATAGGGCTAATTATTAAAATTTTATAATAGTTATAAAATTGATTAGAAACCGTCAACCTATAACAAAGAGTTGCATGCAAACATAGGACCTTAGGTTTAAAATTGAATTAATTTTAAAATGTTTAAAATTAATTAGACCTAAGCTCATTTTAATTCTAATAGGATTAGAATTTTTTTCTTACTTAGGATTAAAATAGTTTTAATGCACTAAGTAGGAAAAACATTGCTATGGTTATAAGGGAACTCTCTCGGTGAAGTTCTGTCTAGGCTGGGGGTACTTAAGTTGACGGTTACGGAACACCTCCTACCTGGGAACAGATCCGGAACTTGAGTTGAATTAATCATAGTCTAATGTTAGCATGCAATGTCACTAGGTAATTAAAAGGGTTTAATTTACCAAGACATTAGAGTAAAGACCTATATATAAGAGTTATAATAGGCATAGGCTTAGATAGATTGACTTAGCCGAGTTTATCTAAGTTTAATAACCCTAAAATACAGTAGGACATTTCAGTGGGAGGAAAAATATAAAAACAAGATTTTTCATATCGAGTTTTTACTCTCACGTCCCCCTGTGTTCACACTGTGAGATCCATGCTCGGCTTCGTGTCGTCGTAGAGCGGCCTCCCTTCGGAAAGTGTTTGCATGGGTCAATACCAAGGTGAATGGGGAGAATGTCTATAGTAAGTGGGAGCAGGACACGTGTCAATGTATCCTACTGTCTCCACCCCTAGGCCGCACCGTGAGATTCTTATGATCCGCCTGCGTGTCGTCCTGGAGCGACCATCCCTTCGGAGGGCCTGATCATAGGTTTTGGAACACCGCGAACTCCAGAAATGGATAGGGTCACTTAGGTTAATTACCAACAATTGTCTTTCCTTTTGGTAGCCTGTTGGTCCGTACCTCTGGGATCTGAAAGTGGGAGGGTTACACTTACGGGGATGAGTTAAGTGAGTTAACGAATCCTTGACCGAACAACGGTAACTAAATGCTAACGAAATATGAGTTATTCTGGTGTTAGGGTTTGGTTGAGATTGTCTCAATTCAGAGGAGGAGTAGCTGACCACCCTTCGGTGGCTGTTATTCTAAACCTCTGAAGTATCGTTGCAAAAACTAAATCAATAGTTTTATAGGGTTTCTTTGATTGCTTGTTTGTTTTTGCAGAATTTGATTGGATTATTTGTAATGGGTTAGTGCGATTAATAATACAAGTAATTTGTTACTTTGGCAATTATATAAATTTTATGTGCATTGTCTTACATCTTTTTATTAATAACGGTTTAAGATACAACTAGCATAAACGAAACTTGTGGTAAGTGATTTAAGATTAGTCTTTTGTGAGGAATGTCCTCAGGCCCAAATGTCTAGTTCATCTTGAATCGTTCATGATAATTATGACATTAACTGCCTAGGCAATATCAATGACAATAAATATGATTTATTGTTCATTGAAACGTGCATAGTGGAAACTGAGGATACAGCCTGAATCCTTAATTCAGGTGCCACTTGTCACGTTTGCTTTTCCTTTTAAGGAATAAGCTCATGACAACAGTTGCAATTAGGTGAGGTGACTCTCAGATTTTGATCTGGAGAATATGTCTCGGCTTTGGCAGAGGGAACATTAAGTTATTTTATCTAGTGGGAGAAAATACACATTATTAGATAATGTATATGAATTTCCTAAAGATTAACAGAAATTTGATTTCTGCATCGTTTATGTTGGAACAATGTTACTCAATACCTTTCCCTGCTAACGCAGTTTTATTTTAAGAAAGGGAGTTGACATTTGTTCAACATTACTGAAAAACAACTTATGTGTTTTAAGACTAATCGAGAGTAAAGCAAGTCATGAGCACTGAGTTGTTTAAAATTGCTTATACTCAGAGAAATAAAGGCAAAGGATATCTCCTAAAGGAAATACCTTTCTTTGGGTCTTAAGGTTAGGCTATTTTTACTGGAAAAGAGCTAAAATAGCCAAAGAGCCCTTGGAGCTTGTACATTTGGATCCTTGTGGTCCAGTATGTTAAAGCAGTGGAAGGGCATGAATAAATCATCTCATTTATGGATGATTATTCAAAGGTATGAGTATGTCTACCTAATGCAATTTCAGTCTGAAGCTCTTGAGATATTCGAAGGGGCTTAAGACTGAAGTTGAAAACTTCTTAGGTGAGATAATAAAAACACTTTGATCTGATCAATGTGTTGAGTATAGGGACTTGAGATTCTAGGACTATTTGATAGTTCATGGAATCACATCCTAAATCTCAGTTAGGAGTAATAGAACCCTATTGGATATGGTTCAATCGCGGTTGAGCTATGCTCAATTTCCTGACTCGTTTTGGGGTCATGCAGTGTGACTGCAGCGTGTATTTTGAACAACGTTCCATCAAAAGTGTTTCTGAAACACCTTCTATGTTGTGGATTGGACGATAAAGATTGTTTACGTTCCTTTAAATTTTGGGGTGTCCAGCACTTGTGCTTGTGACTAACCCAAAATAAATTGGAATACCGTTCAAAATTATGCCTAATTGTAGGTAATCCCAAAGGAAACGAGGATAAGATACTTCTTCAATCCATAAGAGAATAAAGAATTTGTATCGACAAATGCTTCATTCTCAGAAGAAGAATATATGAGAAATCATAAGTCATAAAGTAAGGTCGGTTTAAGTGAATTAACTAATAAAGCTACGGAAACATTAACAAGAGTTGTTGATGAATCAACAAAAGTTGTTGATAAGACTGGTTATTCAACAAGAGTTGTTGATAAGGCCAGTGCTTTTGGTCAGTCACATCCATCTCAAGAGTTGAGAATGCTTTGATGTAGTGGGAGGGTTGTTTTATAACCTGACCGTTACATGAGCTTATTTTAAGCTCAAGTCGTCATTCTTGATGATGACATAGAGGATTCATTATCTTTCAGAAAGAAAATGAATGATGTTGACAATGACCAATGATTTAAAGCCATGGACTTGGAAGTGAAATCTTTATATTTCAATTCCATCTGGGATCTTGTCCATCTACTTGATGGGTAACACCTATTGGTTACAAGAGGAAATGAGACATTTAAGGTCTCAACCAGAAGGGTCCATTGAGCAAGATCTAAAGCAAAAAGGTTTGTAAGCTTAAGTGGTCCATTCATGGATTGACCTAAGCATTTCGGTCTTGGCATGTAAGATTTGATGCGGTGATCAAATCTTTTGGCTTTAATCAGAACATTGATGAGTCTTGTGTTTACAAGTAATCACCAATAATTAAGTAGCTCACTTAGTGTTGTATATGATTGATATCCTAATCATTGGGAATGATGTAGGTTATCTTACTGACATTAAAAGAGGCTAGCAGCTCATTTCCAAATGAAAATATGGGAGAAGCTGAGCTAGCCTTGTCTCAAGTGTCTTATGTCTACAAGATATTAGTTAGATATAAGATGCAGAATTCCAATAAGGGTTTACTACCTTTTCAAGAATGGAATTCTTTTGTCTAAGGAACTGTGTCCTCATACACCTCAACAAGTTGAGGACATGAGACATATGCCCTATGCGGTAGGGTTGTCAGTAAGTATCAATCAAATCCAGGATTTGATCTCTGGAATGTCGTTACGTACATCCTCCAGTATCTTAGGAGAACGATGTTCTACATGCTCGTGTATGGTGCTAAGGATTTGATCCTTACAGGATACACTGACACAGATGTTTTAACTGATAAGGATTTGATGAAATCTACATCAGTGTCTGTCTTCACTCTTAATGGAGGAGCTATAGTACGACTTATTTGTAGTCTCGACCATATAGGCCAATAAACAGTTGCTTATGAAGTACCAATAGAGACTGTATGACTTAGGAAGTTCAAGCCTAATTTGGAAGGTTTTCCAAATATGAACTTGCCTACTGCAAGACAAGCAAGCACATTGAATCTAAAGGATATATTGCTGATTCATTCATGAAGGCTCTGTCGGCTAAAGTGTACGAGGGTCATCTAGATGGTCTAGGTCTACGAGTTATGTACAAAGATGTAATCTAGGGCAAGTGGGAGAAGTGTAAAGGGTATAGTGATACCATTATGTAATGGGTATAGTGATGCCCTAGTTTATTGTATTTGTACATTGTAAATACGTTTTATGTATTATACATGTATTTATACACCCACTGCTGGTATAGATTATTGTACATTCCCACTAAACTAGATTTTTAGTCCAAGTGGGAGTTTGTTGGGTTTTATGTCCTAAAACTCGTAGATAGTGAATGATTAACAAATTATACACTTGTATCAATAAAGTGTTATTGAGGTTCATGCAATAAAGTGTTATTGTCATATTAAGTCTAAAATTGCACAATATGACCCAAATCCAATAAACTAAGATCCAAGGTTGTTTACATGAGACTTGGACTAGTATGTGGGGACATACGGGGATCAGTGTTCAAGTAACAACCTAAAAGGTCTATAGTACAGGGATAAGGCTGGGTACCTTATCCTGGTAACACTATGTGATACGGCCCGCTTTGTATTCGATACAGACGTATTGATCCCAGGCGTCCATGTAGGAGACATGCGAGCGAGGGTATCCTATGCAATGAGTTTGCATAAGACCGGACTACGAAATAGTAAACCACTAGATGTAACACCGTTGACTGGTTGGGTTACTGTTTCAATAGGATGACCTAGGTAACTCAATCTTAATCCTGAGTGTGTCATGAACTCCTTCTCACGAGGGATTGTCCTTTGATTAGTACGGGTGAGAGTGGCCAGCACGCCGACTCAATAAGCCTACCTTCTTGGGGACAAGACCGAGTGGGGAGCTGGGGACATGACAATACAATATGGAATTCACTCCTTCCCCTATTGGGGCAAGTAGATGTGTGTTCCCTTAAGGGCTGATTCCGGGGCTTGAACAAAGGCACGCCGTCCTCTCCTGGCGCGAGAGGAATTCTTGTTTAGAGGTTGGACCCTAAACAAATTGTTCATTAGAGGGATCAGTGGTACTTAAGGAACCAGAGGTAACCCAGGGGTAAAATGGTAATTTGACCCAGCTGGTGTTACGAACACACGTGAAGGATTGACTTACTGCATTGGTCGATATCCGTGGACACAGAAATATTCTACAGTGAGAAGAGTGCAGCTGTGGGTCTTTAGTGGAGTGACCCACAGTTAACGAATGTTGATTGACTCGGTTAATGAGTTTAGCTGATCAATCTCGTATCGTTGGAGCTTCTGTTCTGTAGGTCCATTAGGTCCACCTCCTAGCTCATAACGGGTTCTGAGATAATATAGAATTTCAGTTAATTGTATTTTGATGCAATTAATATAATGTATGGAGATACATTATAGTATAAGTTTAATTAATGAATTAAACTTTATAATAAAGTTAATTTTGGATATGATTCAAAATTAATTAATTAGAGAATTATGAATTTAATTAAATATGTGATATTTGATTAATTCATGAATTAATTAATTGGGAATTAATTAATTTAATTTAATTTGGTTAAATGTGATTTAATCAAATTAATACTATAGTTTATATTAATGTACATTTTGATGCACATTAAAACTATAGGTTAAATGAGAGATAAAATTGAATATGATTCAATTATAAAATTAATTAAATATTTGATATTTAATTAGTGTGGAATCAATTAATTTAAATTAATTGAATGGCCTGTTTAATTCAATTGAATATGATTTAATTGAATTAAAACTATATGTTATAATTGATTTAATTAAAATTAGTTTAATTAAATTAATTAGATAATTAATTATTATTTCAATAATTATTAATTATTTAATTTATTAATTATTATTTGATAATAATTAAACGGTCCAGATTTAATTGGTTTAGATCAATGGACAGGATTGGTTAGGGAGTTAAAGATAACTTCCCAACCTAATCCTACGTAGTTGCCTGAGGGGTTTGGCCAGATCTCTCATTCCTCTCATTCTCACGCAAAACAGAGAGAATTTTCTCTCTAGTTTTTCTCTAAAAAACACAGCAAGCACCTTGCTGAAAATTCCCTTCCAAGACCGAATTTTGGGTTCCCACAAGCCATATCTCAGCGATCCTAGAGGATAGTGGGTGATCCGTGGTGGTGGTGTCCATTGGGAGGAAGAAGAACGCAGCATTGTGCTGATTGTTCTCCTAGTTCATGTAAGTGTTCTTGATCTTAAATAAATTTACAGCATGCTTAATCTGATCTAGTTTAATTTAGAAATTGTTTCTAATTTTGATTTGCCAACGTCGTTTTTCCTATAATTGAAATTTAATTCGAGAAAGGTCTTGATTGTTTACGCTGCCAAAGGGATTTTAACCGTTCATTAACATCTTAAACTAATTCCTCATCTGATGACATGGTGTGAAATGAACATAAATTGGTGAGTGATACAACAGGAGCTAAGTACTAGATGATAACTTAATGAATGTGATAAAGGAGAATGCGGTAAGAGAAATATCAATGGGGAAACTATCCAGACCTCATCGCGGCGACCACATGCTAATTTAAGGTCCTACTAAAATGCATATATCGGACTAGATGCATGCATTGATGCTTAAGCGAGAATAATCAGAATGCATTTCCCTCCCGGTATTACACATGCATCGAGACTAAGTATATTCCTATAACTTATGTTGATGCCTTTGTTCAGATATCTAGAGCTTGCAAGTGGTTGGATTATCCCCAAAACAACCTAATGTGTTAAGTCATTATCTTGATCTACTTAAAATTCTCCACATGCTTTAACATTTCGGTGCCTCAGCGTGCTAATACTTCTATCGGTTGGACAAACGGATATTAGTAATGAAAGAAGTAACACTTTTGAATAGAAGCATCAATACAACTCTATTCAACATATGCTTATAGCAATACTTAAATTACATGGGTGCCTTGGTTAAGTCTTGATATAAGGAAATTAGCTCATGCTACAATATACAAATGTACAATGCATAAATAAATGAAACATAAATTCAGTAACGCGTGGGGCGCGCTAACACTTCTTTTCCTTCGATCTCGTCCTGTCTTCTCTAAATCTCGAAAACTCATATTTATAGGAAAGTTGGCTAATTCTCCAAGTGTTCTGTGTAATTAGGTAGTCTAACGTGCCATGATAGGACCTTTAGGAGGGTGTCAAATTCTCCAAGGTTCGGGTCAAATAAATGTATAATCACCAACCTCTAAAACTAACTTGTAGCAGTAGTAGTCGGGGTCAAACACAGGGAGCACAGTTGTTAATTCGTCTAAATTAGGTTTATTGCAAAAACTAGACTAATGGGAGGATTTTGGGTGCGAGAGAATAATTGCGAGGAAAATACAAAACGCGGGAAAGTAAATGACAGAAAAGTAAAGCAGGAAAGTAAAAGTCGGGTAGGTTAATCTTACCTCGATGATTACTGCAATTGAAGACACTTGATATTCAATATATTTAATTTCATTCATCGATTATCTAAATAATTATTTAAATGCATAGATGTCCAATTGGTATCCCTAAATCGATTGATTCGATCCTATCATCCATCGAACCAATTCCCAATTACTTAATCAACTAACCTGTTAGCCTGCATGATTAATGATTAAATAATTGCATTAAGAACAAGATACCCCTAGAGTGTTAACTCGACTAGCCCATTGAACCAACATCTAGTTGATTACTTATCTAACTTGACCATGATTAATAAATTAAATAATTGGTGCTCTAGCCTAGAATACTCATAATTAAATAGGAAAAACCTAAATTAATTACGAACATCGATTCAGACCCTAAACCTATCACGCAAGCTACGAGAGAGATGCTCTTGGGACTCGTGCCCATGAATCAATTCATTTTCTACTTTCAAATTAAGAGTCCATTTGCGATGTGGAACTTAATTCTACTTACCTAAGCTAACTACAATGGTTGCGAATAAGGGGCCCCACCCTCTCAATGGCCCAAGAGGAACTTCTGTTTAATGGTAGGACTATAAACAGGTTGTTCATTAGAGAATTGGTGGTAATAAGTAAGAGGTAACTACAGGGGTAAGATGATAATTTGACCCAATTCTAGTTAAGAACGACTCGTGAAGGATTGACTTACTGTTAATGGTCAAAATTCGTGGACACAAAATATTCTATTGTGCGAAGAGTTCATCTATGGATATTTAGTGGAGTGACCCACAGTTAATGAATGTTGATTAATTTGGTCAATGAGTTTAATCAATTAATCTCGAATCATTGGAGCTTCTAATCTGTAGGTCTGTTAGGTCCCCTTGCTAGCTCGTAAAGGGTACTCAAGAACATTAAGTTTTTGAAAGAATTTGAATTGTTCAAATTGATAAGGGAATTTAAGTTAATTATATTAGATACAATTAATATAATGTATATTGATAGGGGTGAGCAGAATTATCCGAAAAATCGAGCTGACCGACCGAAACCAATTGAATCGACATCGGTCGGTCGGTTTAAGATTATGGTCGGTTGGATTCGGTTTTGCAATGTGCAAAACTGACCATCGACGAGCCCAAAAAGGCTAAATTCGACCGAACCGACCGATACATATTAAAAAAATCGTATATATGCTGGTTTTCAAAAACCAACAGCTGATATTTAGGTAATGATTACCTATTTCTTTTATTTAATTTTATTCTTTTGTCTCTTTCTTTCTATTTTTCGTTCCCTCCCATTGTTTTCCCATTTTCCTTTCCCATTTTCTTCTTTCTTCTCTCCATATTCTCTCCTTCCCATCTTTTCTTTTATTCGTTTTACCAGAACCATTGTTTACTTTGCCAGATTTCTTCTCTTTTCTCTCTTCGTTTCTTTTTTTTTTTTTTTATCATAGTCGCTACCTCTTTCACCGAAGTTCTTCTCCTTTCTCCCTTTTTTTTTCTTTTAATCAAAATCGCACCTCTTTTGTTGGAGGAAACCTAGTATCATCACCATTGTTGCACCACCCCTGCGCCACATACCACTTCTTTGTTTCCTTCTTTCTCATCCTCTCCTTGTTTCTCTCTTTTCTCGTCTTTTCTCTTTCCCCTTGAATTTTTCTCATTGTCGAAGCCCAAATCACCAGACTAACGATACCCTTCTCTTCTCAAGAATCTCGAAACCGGCTGATACCGACCGATATATTAGGTCAATCGTTTCTCTAATAAATCACAAAACCGACAACCACCGACCAAGTAAAATCGACATGTCGGTGGTCGATGTCGGTTTGAGCCCAAAATCGATGCCGACCAACCGATGATCAACCCTATATATTGATACATTATAATATTTTGAATTGGATTCGAAATTAAACTATATAATATGAGAGAATAATATATTTGCATGTGTTCAAATGTAAATTAATGTGAATCAGATTCATATTGAAACTATGGGGTAAAATTAATGTGTATTGGATACACATTAAAACTATAGGATATGAGAGAGATGTACATTTTAATATGATTCAAATGTAAGGCTAATTAAATATATGATATTTAATTTTGGTTTAATTAATTATTGAATTAACTAATTGGTTAGTTTAATTAATTAAATTCAGTTAGATATGATTTAATTGAATTAATTAATTAAATTAAAACTTTATATTAAAGTTAATTTGATTAAATTAATTTAGTTAATTAAATGTATATTTAATTAATACATAAATTAATTAAAATCTCTCCTGCAGTTAAGTAGGAGAGAGTGAGAGGTTTATCTAGTGAGTGATTCTAAAATGTGCAAGAATAGCTCACAAACACACCTACAAGTGTACACAATCAGCAACAAGTGATAAGTATTTTTTATATCATCTCCACAGAGATACATGCAATGAAAATTACTACTTCCAAGCCTATTTTTAATGAAATTCAAGGTAACTTGTGACCAAATTGTTAATTAATTAAGATGCAAGTAATTTAGAGGGTAAACAAAAGCTAAGAATTGGAAAAAAAGCAAAGAAAACAACAGCAAATTGGTTAACAGACAGAAAAGGATAGGCTCTGATTAGGGGTTGTATACTGTCACCAGATGTTTTGCTATAGCAATACTCATGCAATTTCCATATCACTTAGCATTTTTCTACGAGAATTTCCCATTTGTCCTTACATAAACTTCCATATAACCACCTCTTTTTAAGTTCTACTGACTCGTGCATTAGGTGAGTGTTTATTCCTAAACTACCCACTAGCAGTCGCTACTTTAAATCAAGCTAATGTAAAGTAAAGCAATCGGTTATCACTCATTTTCCCAAATTCTTGACAACATTACTAGATAATGGTTGGCCAAACGAAAATCTAGCATTAAAATGAAGCACACTTTACTTTAAAATTGAAATCACAAAGTTCACAATCAACAAAACATTGAGTTCAAGTACAAACACCCTCATCCTCACCTAAAGAGGATTACTTCATGTTCAAGAAAGAAACAAAGTAAATATAACAGAAAACTACCATACTTATCATCTTTTCAGTCCTAATTACAAACCAATATCATGGAGAAGAGATAAAATAACAAAAGACTAAGGAAGAAGCTCCCAAAAGAGAATCTAGCTTTTCCAAGTTGAATGGTCTTCAATCAGCAACTCCCCTTGCTGTCTTTTCCTTTTTCTCTTAGCTATCAGCAACCCCAAGGTTGATCTCCTCCTTTACCAACCTTCTCTCTTCTAAAAATGCATCACAATCCTTTTATATCTTCCATTCTTTATTGATTTCAGGGCTGATTGGATGTGTGAGCCCACTTGGATCCTTCCCCATTGGCTAAAGCCTTCTGAATAAGCAAAAAGAATGCCAACTCAATTAATGAACTTCCCACGTGAGTCAGCATGTGCAACCACTTAAATTTCAGGACCCTAGACCTTCTGCTATCAACTCAGCTGCTGTAGCACAACCTGAGTGCACATAAACCAGAAATTCAGCTTGAAATACATAAATTCTGCACCAAATCCATTCTAAGCATGACCTACTTACATATAAAGAAATGCAATAGGAAATTCTCATTTTCATGCACAAATAAAGCTCAAACATAGCAAGAATTAGAGTTTTTAAGGCTAAAGTGCAAGCAAATAGCTCTTATTTCTAAGAGCTATCAAACCCCCAAACTTAAATCATTGCTCGTCCCTAAACAATGCTAGACTTAAAAACTCCTCTAAATATGATAACCTTCAACTTGTTAATACAAAAAGAGTCATCCCTTAGCTACATGCCTTTTTTTGTCCTAAAGAGCTCCCAATACTCCACATTAATTCCAGCAACTTGCTTTTCAAAGATTGATAAATAAAAAAAATGCTCACTTTGCATCTTGTTGTCTTAGACCTTAACACTTAGCTCAAAAATTGCCACTTGACTTTTCAGTCTTTTGCACAAGCCTAAAAATCTTAACTTGCTACTTAGCTCCCAACACCTTTCACAACTACCATCTCAATCCTTAAACTTACTGTGCAATCCTTAAATAATTCTTTAGGCTTCCTTAAACTAGCTAGCTCAACTCTAACTTCTCAGTTTTTTTCATTCTTTTTTTTAGTATTCTTAGAGAATCCCTAAGGTCATAGCCCTTGTTCTTGGATTGACAACATTTTAATTATGATGAAGTACACCCTAGCTTCCGAGCTTATCACCTAAAGGGAATAACACTCATTTTTCAATCTAATGACTAAGATAGTCCTTTTGTTACTTCCCTCTTGCTTCTCAGAGTGGAAAAATTTTATGATGAAGCTCACCTAAGCCCTGAGAAGGTTGCAACTGTTAGGCAAACACTCATCCCTTCTTTTTTTTTTTGCTCTTTTCTCTTTTTTTTTTCTCTTTATTTTTTTTCTTTTAATAAAATAAATTATTTTTTTTAAAGAGAACGTTGACGAGTGAATCTTAGGAAAAAGAGGAATGTTCTCCAAAGTATGGTTTTTTTTTTTTAATTATTTTTTAAAGGAAGTACCTCAGCCCCAAACTTGACCTGCTCATTGTCCCCCATGAGTAGAAAAGGAAGGCAAGACCCCCAAACTTATTTGAAAAGAAGAGATCTTATTGCTAAAAAGTTAAGTAAGTCTAAGAAAAATAACTAAAGAAGCAAGCTCTCCTAAGATGACAGCTGATTCAAAGAAGGATCTAGGAAACTTGCTAAGCATTGGGACTTATTGAGCAAAAGAATGAACTGACAGAGCCAATTAAGCTAGGTTCTTTAGAGAAAAAAGAAACAAAATACAACTAAGGTAAGCATTACAAATTCATTGATCTTTTCCAAACATTGCTACAAAACTTGTGAAGCCCATTCGAGACAGAAATCAAAATTTAGCCAAGTATGAGCATTAGTGAACTAACTAAGCAAGCTGAATGTAATTATCAAGCATAAATAAAGCATAAAAACACAAGCAGAAAGATACATCATAAAAATAAGACATTAGCTCAATAAACTCCATGGGATCAACACATAACCAACCATTCATTAAATCCAGGGAAATAACATCATAATAGCCAATTAACTAGCCTAAATCTAACAAAACAGAAAATGCAACTAAACTAAAAAAAAATAAAATAAAACCTAAGCTTATTGACAAGCAATAAAGGAACTCAAAACTTGAATACCTAGCTTTAAGGACAACAATCATAAATAAGCATGAGTAATATTAGTGGATAAATGGACAAACAATAGTTTCATAGCCAAACAATTCGAATCACACTTCCCTTCATGTTTTTTTTTTTCAATCTTCATGTTCAAGGAATTCCATATGTGGCTGCTCCTTTGACAATATTACACTTTGAAATGCTTCCACATTTTCCTTTTTTTCGTGCATTTGTTCAAAGACACGGTTTCATACTCATCCAATCTTCTTTTCTTGGTCAAAATATCCTTGAGGAACTTTACATAGTTGGGCATTTGTTCCAAGGCCTCAACTAGTGGTATATTAATGTGAAGTTGTTTCAAAACCTCAAGGAATTTCTTAAATTGGACATCATGATTTTTTTTCTTAAGCCTTTGGAGAAAAGGTGATGTGGGGGTTTAAACACTAGAGGAGGTATGGGAAGAGCCTTGGTTGTCCTAAGTGTCTCCTCAATGTTCTCATTTTCAGCCACTTTTTCACTTGGTTTTTCCGCACTTTTCTCATTGTCATTTTGCACATCAACTTGTTGTCCATCTTTCTTTGGTTGGGTAGGTTATTTCTTTTCAACCAATGTCCTACCACTCTTCAATTTCACATCTTGAACTTGCTCTTTTCTTTCCCTTTTTGAATTTTCAATATCTGAAAGGAGTTTACCATGAGGTCTAGCTTTGAGTTCACAAGCCAATTGACCAATTTGTATTTCCAAGTTTCTTAAGGAAGCTTGCTGGCTTTGAATAGTAGCATCATTTTTTGTCATGTATTCTTTAATCAAGGTTTCTAAAGAAGTACCTGGAATATGTTGGTTGATGGTGTTTTGGTATTGAGCATTAGCTTGCTGGTTTTGTTGCCCAAATCCAAGTGGACCATTCATCTTTTGCTGAGCTTGAGGGGCGTTATAATTACTTCCTTGACCTCTCCAAGCAAAGTTAGGATGGTTCCTCCAACTCAGATTGTAGGTGTTGGAATAGGGGTTATTCCATTGGGCATTTTGGTTTCCAACATAGCACACGGTGTTGGGTTTTATGCCATAAAACTCGTAGCTAGTAAATGTAACATTTGACTTGCTTTAATGAAGTATTATTTCTTTATATTTGTTTTGCCTAAATATAACCATATAAATCCAATAAACTAAGAACCCATGGCTATATTATGTATACTTGAAGTTTATGTATGACATAAGTATGGATCAAGTTCAAGTATATAGCCTAAATGATCTATAGTACATGGATAAGGCTGGGTACCTTAATCTTGGGGACACTATTGGCACGATTCGCTTTGTTCTCTAAAGACAAATGATGTGATCCTAATTGTTCATGTATAAGATATGTGAGTGAGGGTGTCCTATGCAATGAGTTTGCTTAGAGATCGGACTAGGACATAAGTCACTTTCGCTTTACAACACCGTTTACTGCGGAAACTGAACATCTCATACAAATAACCTAGGTAACTCGATCTTAATCCTGAGCTAACTATGAACTCCTGTTTATTTAGGATTGTCCTTTGATTTGCATGGGTGAGAGTGGCCAAACATTGTCGACTCAATAAGCTTACCATTTTGGGGGTAAGACTAAATAGATAGCTGAGGACATGGCTCTGCAAGACGAAATTCATTGCTACCCGTTTTAGGGTTAGTAAAGAGGTTGTTCCCTTAAGTACTGAATCAAAGTCTTGAACAAGGAGCCCCACCCTCTCATAACCTTGAGAGGGACTTAGTTCAGTGATTGAATCACGAACTAATTGTTCATTAGAGGATCAGTGGAACTTAAGGAACAAGATGTAACTATAAGGGTAAAACGAACATTTGACCCAACTCTAGTTGCGAACAATCGGTGAAGAGTCGACTTACTAATCATGGTTATCTCGAGTGGACAAGAAATATATCTACAGTGAGGGGAGTTCAACTACGGGCTATAGTGGAATGTCCCAGAAGCTAACGAATGATGAATAACTAGGTTAATGAGTTTAACCGGTTATCCACGTATCGTTGGAGCCCATGATCTGTAGGTCCATTAGGTTCCTCTACTAGCTCAATAGGAATAAAACTTGGAACAGTATGAAAGGTTAAAATTTGAAACGTTGAAATTCGAAAGAGGATACAAAAGTCGGTTATATGTGATATTTAACAACATATTGGTTTAATTTCGAATTAAACTTAAAATGAGAGTTAGATATATTTAAATATGATTTAAATATTAAACACGTGAATAGAGATTCATGTTCGAGAAATTTCATTGGGAGAAAAACCGGGATTGGACAAAGTGATATTAGTTTAATATAAGATATTAAATTAATTGATTTTATTGTCATTTTAATTAAATTAAAATGAAAATAAAAGTGAGTGGGATTATTTAGTTTTTTTCATTTAAAATTACAAAATTTTGAAGTTAAAGAAATTCAAATAATGGGTAATTTTATGAAGATGTGCTTAGTGACTAATCACATGGATTTAACCTTCTTGCAACACCTAATCCATGACTCAAATCACTCGCTATTTGTTGTCAATTTTTTGTTCATTTTTTATGCATGATTTTCCTCTATTTATAGAGGATCAGCTGGTGAAAATTAGTGGATTTTCTCAACCTAAATTGCTGCCAAAATTCTCCCAAGACTTCCATTGTTCATACTCTCAAGTTTGCATGAACCCATAAACTTTCCTTTCCAATTCCTATCAATTGAAGATCCCACAATCCGTTCCAAGGCCTGAGGATAGTAGAGAAGATCCAAGTGGTTGTCTAAGAGTCGTTGGTGTGATGTTTAAAGCCTCAGATTACACGAATTGAGAGCTTCAAGAGGTAGGTCTCACTTACTCTATTTTTTGTTCTTATGAACAGCATGTCTTCTAGGATCAAATTGATGGAATTGTGTGCCTAAGATCCAAAATTGCTTCCGCATGTTTGATATTAACTCCTACACACTGAAGCTGGATTAGTTGGGCAAAACTCAAAAGTGTGTTCCTCCCCACAGTACACAAATGAATCTTGTGTATTTTGATTGATCTTGATTGCTCTAGCACTTTGGTTTGCACCAAAACCCAACAAATTCAAATTTTCAAGCCCCAAAGTCAATTTCTTCATGATGTTCTCCATTGTATCAAACCTTGCATTAAAGGCAGTCACAGTGTTTACCACCATCATTCCTTTATTTTTCTTCCCAACCACACTCCTCACATCAGACCATTGACAGCTATTTGTGGAAATTCTCTCCAAAATGTCATAAGCCTCATCAAAAGTCTTGGATAAAAGGGCACCATTGATTGAAACATCTACCATGTTTTGAGTGGCTAAGTTCAACCCATTATAGAAGGTTTCCATTTGAATACAATGGGGCAAACCATTGTGAAAGCATTTTCTCAACAATTTCTTAAATTTCTCCCAAGCTTCACTAAATGACTCATCCTCAAATTGCCTAAAGGACACTATTTCAGCTCTAAGCTTGACATTTATAGTGGGAGGGAAGTACTTGATGAGGAATTTCTCTACTAACTCATTCCATGTAGTGCTGGAGCCTAAAGCAAAGTTGCTTAACCAAGCTTTAGCACCATCCCTCAAACAATAAGGAAAGAAGGTTAACTTCAAAGCATCTTAAGAAACTCCTTGAATTCTAAACGAGTCAGTCACTCCCAAAAAGGATTTAAGGTGTAGGTGTGGGTCCTTAGAAGGTAATCCATGAAATTGTCCCACTACCGTTTGTAACATTTGGAACATAAGAGGCTTTATCTCAAAAATTTGTGTCTGTATTTCAAGTCTAGCTATCCTAGGGTTTAACTCATTGAATGTAGGGATGACATATTCTCTGATAGCTCTTCCCCTATCATTGGATATAAAGATAAAGTTTTCAGCTTGATTTTCTACCCTAGGTTGCTGGTTTATCTCAAGATTAGGCTACTGGTTATCTCTGTTTTCTTGATTCCCAGAAGGTATAGGAGGCAAAAGAGGTGGTGGATCCATTCTATTATTTCTATCCCTCTACTCTCTTCTCCTCCTATGAAAAGTCCTCTCGATTTTAGGGTCAAAATTGAATTCTAAATCAAGGAATTTGTTCATACACAGCTACCAGCACCTGCAAAAGCAAACAACCAAGTTAAAATATGTTTTAGCACCAATTGCATTAAACGTTAGCTTAAAAACAACAAAAAGCAACTCAATCCTCGACAACGGCACCAAAAAAATGTTGCCTTGTGCAAAGTGATTCTAAAATATGCAAAAATAGCTCACAAACACACATGCAAGTGTACACGATCAGCAACAAGTGATAAGTATTTTTATATCGTCTCCACAGCAATTGATGCAATGAAAATTATTACTATCAAGCCTATTTTTAATGAAATTCAAGGTAAACAAACAAAAAATGATAGGCTCGGATTAGGGGTTGTATACTGTCACCAGATGTTTTGCTATTGCAATACTCATGCAATTTCCAGATCACTCATTATTTTTCTATGGGAATTTCCCAATTCTCCTTAGATTTAATGATTAAGCTCCCATTAACCACCTCTTTTTAAGTTCTACTGATTTTTTCGTTATGTGGGTGTTTATTTCTAAACTACCCACTAGTAGCCGCTACTTTAAATCAAGCTAATGTAAAGTAAAGCAATCGGTTATCACTCATTTTCCCAAATTCATGACAACACTACTAGATAATGATTGGCCAAACAAAAATCCAGCATTAAAATGAAGCACCCTTACTTTAAAATGGAAATCACAAATTCACAATTAGCGAAACATTTAGTTCAAGTAAGAGCACCCTAATCCTCATCTAAAGAGGAATAGTTCAGGTTCAAGGAAGAAATAAAGTAAATGCAGCAGAAAACTACCATACTTATCATCGTTTCAGCCCTAATTACAAACTAATATCATGGAAAAGAGATAAAATAAGAAGAAGAGACAAAGGACGAAGCTCCAAAAAAAAAAAAAAGAATCCAACTTTTCCAAGTTGAATGGTCTTCAATTAGAAGCCCGCCTTGCTGTCTTTTCCTATTTTTTCACAGCTAACAACAACCCCAAGGTTGATCTCCTCCTTTCCCAGCCGTTTTTCTTCTAAAAATGCATCACAATCCTTTTATATCTCCCATTCTTCATTGATTTCAGGGCTGATTCGATGTGTGAGCGCACTTGGATCCTTCCCCATTGGTTGAAGCCTTCCTAACCAACAAGAAGAATGCCAGCTCAATTAATGAGCTTCCCACGTGAGTCAGCACGTGCAACCACTTAAATTTCAGGACCCTAGACCTTTTGCTATCAACTCAACTACTATAGCACAACCTGAGTGCACATAAACTAGAAATTCAGCTTGAAATACATAAATTCTGCACCAAATCCATTCTAAGCATGACCTATTGACATATAAAGAAATGCAATAGGGAATTCTCATTTTCATGCACAAATAAAGCTCAGACATAGCAAGAATTAGAGTTTTTTATAAGCCTAAAGTGTAAGCCAATAGCTCTTATTTCTAAGAGCTATCACCCTCTCTCACCTAATAAAACAATACAAAATATCTGTATTGTGGGTATCTTTCCATACTGCCAACAAGGTCTCTCTCTCTCAAAGAATTCTCTCTATCCAAATTCTACAGAGAATTTACAACCTCTCTGTGTTTTCCATTCCCTGTATCTTTGAAAAAATGGTCCCGACAAACCGGTTCTTGGTCCCAAAGGATAGTGGGGAAGACTTTTCGGTGGTTTTCGTGTCCCAAGATTATATTACGTATTCTTGGTGTTCACTCGTGGAGAGGAAAAAAAAATTTGTTTACGGTAAATTTGTAGATCGGTCTTCAAATGTAAGTTATATTTCTTCTCCCTTAGAAATAAGCATGCGTAGCGTAGACAGATACATGAAATAGTTACGTATTATGTATGTTTTCCTATATTGTTTGCAAATTCTAAGTTTGATTGAAACATATTCGATCACATGTGCTTCTGCTGTGAGATTCAATCCCTTCAGAACGACCTTGCTCCTTTGCTTGATTCATCGAGAAAACTAACTATTCTAGTTTAAAAAGCAAGAATGCTGGAAAAAGGTTTTAGAAATAAAGGAAGAAAATGGCTACAACTGAGAGAAAGCAAGATGATACAACCCTAACACCAATGCTACATATTTATAGAAGTGATGGACGCTGAGACGCTTCAATTGAGGTTGAGACGTTGTCCAAATATGGGCAAAAATCCGTGTGCAAATAAGGAAATCCATGACTCGAAAATCTGCCTAGCATCTCAACGCTACAAGGTAGCTAACGTCTCGACGCTGGCCTTCTGATTTGTGGAATTGAGGGACATTCGATCACATGTGCTTCTATTGTGAGATTCAATCCCTTCAGAACAACCTTGCTCCTTTGCTTGATTCATTGAGAAAGCTAACTATTCTAGTTTAAAAAGCAAGAATACTGGAAAAAGGTTTTAGAAATAAAGGAAGAAAATGGCTACAACTGAGAGAAAGCAAGATGATACAACCCTAACACCAATGCTACATGTTTATAGAAGTGATGGACACTGAGACGCTTCAATTGAGGTTGAGACGTTGTCCAAATATGGGCAAACATCCGTGTGCAAATAAGGAAATCCATGACTCGAAAATCTTCCTAGCATCTCGACACTACAAGGTAGCTAACGTCTCGACGCTGGCCTTCTGATTTGTGGAATTGAGGGACATCATCGAGCGGCGTTGAGTGATAACGCTCATTTATGTGCGTTATCTAGCCTTAAAAACTTAGGTTATTATTAGGAAGCAAAGATTTTGTGCTTAAAATCTTATATTTTTTAGTCAATTTAGCAAAAGTCTTAGAATCATGTGGAAAATCTTAGAAGTATAGAATTTATGCTTAAAATGTACAAATAGAGATAGCTTTTGCAAGAATTTATCCACAGTTAATGTTATTGTGCAGAGGACTTTGCAAGGAAAATTCGCCCGCAATTGAAGAGAAAGAGTTAGCAAAACAAAAGAGTCAAAGTTGAAGATTTTGGCCCACCTTTGGTTCTGAAGATGTGGAGATTGCGTTCGAATTGCGCCCACAAACTTATAAGGAAAGTAGCCCCAGCTGAAGACAGAATAGTCAAGGCAATGCACAGGAAGATTTTGAGCTCGACTTTGAGGCCGCAACTGGGTTTTCTGATAGAATTCTGAGATTCGCGAGATCTTCATAAAATCATCCGAAAATCCCAAATCTTGTATCAAATCTCCAAGGATCGTGGATTTTTACCTTCTAAGGCTCTCCCACACTGATCTCGGTAGCCAACTCTACCTTCCAAGGTCTATAAAAGACAACCAAGGTGCAAGAAGCAAGGAGTGCCTGAAAATTCGTCCTCAGGATAGTTTTTTTTTTTTTTTTTTTTTTTTTTTTTTTTTTTTTTTTTTCAGTTTTCTTGCTTCTCATCTTGTAACCACTCCGAGTTCTGGATCTTTCAGCCTCTGTCGGCTTTTCCATTTCAAAAACAGAAGAAGAGAAAGACTTGTCTACCCTTGAAAAAGGTTAAGAGCAAGCTAGATAGAGTGGGGAAGATCCTTAGTTGAGTCTTGCATTTTACTTTCTGTTTAGTCTTTTGTTTCAGTTGTTATATTTTTCTATTTTAATTTAATTTTTCAGTTGTGAGTTCTTTATTCTTGTACTCGTTTCATTTATTTAATATGAATTCAGTTTATTCATTTACTTTGTGCACTTTTTACTTTATGTCTTGCATTTCAATTTCCTTAATGAGCTAAGCATCTTCTCGGGGATTCAAATATGTGGATACCTTGAGTAGAAGAAGGCCCCACCTATGCAAAGGCAACCTTGCTTCCTCGTATCATTGTTTGTTTTTGTTGAAGCTTAAGTTTCATTGTTAGCTTAAACTGATCACTTAAGTTAGCATAGTTTGTGTTCAGTTGGTGGCCTAAAGGTTGGAGTTGAATGCGCAGGTTCGCAAAAACAATAGTGGAAAAGATCCTAGAAATAGAACTTTATTTTCTTGCATCCTATAAATATGTATGGAACCACTAGAGTTTTGGGAGTTGTGTGCAATAATTATCTAAGTTTCAGCTAGCCCCATAAATAGATGTCTAGTTGGCTCAGTCTTCTAAAGGCACCTACGGTGGAGCTGAATAGGAGTAGGACTTAACTCACAATCTAGTTATCAGGGTATTTGTAGGTGGAAACTGGAGGAGTCTATTTGCACCATGTCTATGTGAGCACTATATGTTTGTTTTTATGCACTATATGTTGGGCACTAAAACTCGTGGATAAGTAAATGTAACAAATTAATTAATATGAATAAAGAGTTATTGAAATTATTTAATAAGGAGTTATTGAATTTGTTATTCTTAGTCTTGAAATAATTAACCTTAAATCCAATAAACTAAACATCCAAGGTTGTTTTATGAAACTTGAACTGTATGTGAAGACGTATGGGGATCAATGTTCAAGTAACAACCTAAAGGGCCTACAGTATAGGGATAAGGTTGGGTACCTTATCATTGTGACTGTTGGGGTATCCACAAGCGCACGGGCCACAAGTAATATAGTGATTTTGAGTATAAAGTATAGTCTCCACAGGGATTGGATTTATTCACTTAATTACTGTGAATAATCTTGCTTAGCTTTATTTAGAGAAAAAAATCTAATGCCGAAAAGAATCACAACAGCTAATCTAGAAAGCAAAAGATAAATGGAGACACAATTTGGAGGGATAATTCTAGGGTGTTGATTTCATTAATGGGACCTTTAATTGCTTAATCAATTAGCTAATTAGGATTAATTAATCATTCAATTCATAAGTCTAGAAGCCTAATATCAAGGACTTTCCTGTCGGTCTCCTCCTATTCTCATGCGTTTTGATAAAGAATCTCCTTTCGATTTCCTCCTTATTTACTAATCATGACATCACGACCTTCATTAACATCCTCTAACGTCTATTTAATTCATCTTGCTGTCACTCGGGTAAATAAACAGCAGTCATGCATTCAGTTCTAATCTAAGCTTCTCTCCGTTGAGTTTCCAATAAGAAAATGATTCATTTAATCAATGATCGGGTGATTATAGGCATTAAGGACAAAATGCACAAATGAATGATAATGACAATCAAACCAAATCACTTCATTAATTAAGCAAATGTTCAACAAACTAAATCAAACCCATAGAATTTAGGAATTAACTACTCATAATCACTAAACATCCAATAATTCCTAATCACACCTAATCTAGAAACTAAAACACAAAGGAAAAGGGAAGAGAAATGCTCATAATCATGTCGATCTCCTCGATCCCATGGCGACCTCCATCGATCCCGAGCTCCCAAGATCTTCAACAAGGCTCCAAATCTTCTCCCAAAACCCCCAAATTTAGTGTGGAATCGAGAATAAGGTGAACGCTCTCAAACTGGCTCCCCAAATCCAGTTGAAAAATGGCCTATTTATTTGCCTAGCCTCTCCAGCATCGAGACGCTGACGTCTCAGCGTCTCGACGCTGTGATGTCATATACTTGTTGTAGGGATGAGAGCCCTAGCGCAGCGAAAGCGTATCGAGAGGATCTCACACTGTATATTAATCACTATGAAGATACTGATACAAAAGGCAAAAACACAACTTTAATCATGCATAAAGCTGCTGTAAATGGTGTAAAACATGCTGGAAAACAGAAAAGTTTTTGAGGTACATAATCTCAAAAACAAGGGAAAAGAGACTAACTTTCGTTGTGACTTAGAACGATTTTCACCAACTCTTTGGGAAGATCACGAACTCTTTTCTCCTTCGGAATATGAAAAATGTAGCAGCCCCGAAGTTTCTTCGCTGGAACTTTTCTTCTCCAAAACACACAACCACTAAGGTTACACTGGTATAACTCTAGGTCTAGGAGGTAGTGGACTGGTGGGAGTCTTTCTCTAAGAGGGAGGTTTGAGAGAACACAAGAATGAGCCTTGTCTTGTGTAATATGTGTGTTTTTTTTTAAAACCTTTAGGTCTAGTGTTCTATTTATAGGAGAAAAGCCATGAATATTGTTGGGTTTTATGCCCTAAAACTCGTAGATAGTAAATGAAACAAATTAATTTATCTCAATAAAGCGTTATTGGAGTGATTCAGTAATTTGGTTATTGAATAATCGAGTTTGCATTAATAAACCCTAAATACAATAAACTAAGATCCAAGGTTGTTTAAATGAAACTTGGACTAGTATGTGGGGACATACAAGGATCGGTGTTCAAGTAACAACCTAAATGTTCTATAGTATAGGGATAAGGCTAGATATCTTATCCTAGTGACACTATGTGATACGACCCACTGTGTATTCGATACAGATGCATTGATCCAAAGCATCCATGTAGGAGACGTATAAGTGGGGGTATCCTATGCAATGAGTTTGCATAAGACCGGACCGCAAAATAGTAACCACTAGATGTAACATCGTTAACTAATTTAGGTTTCTATTTCAATAGGATGACCTAGGTAACTCAATCTCAATCCTAAGTCTGTTATGAACCCCTTTTCAGGAGGGATTGTCCTTAGATTTGTATGGGTGAGAGTGGCCTGTTTGCTGACTTAATAATGCTACCATTTCAGTGGCAAGACCGAGTGGGGGCTGGGAACATAACAGTACAAGATGGAATTCACTCCTTCCCCAATTGGGGTAAGTAGATGTGTGCTCCCTTAAGGGCTTATTCCGGGGCATAAACAAAAGTGTGCTGTCCTCTCCTGGCCTGAGAGGAATTTTTGTTTAGTGGTTGGACCCTAAACAGGTTGTTCATTAGAGGGATAAGTGGTACTTAAGGATCTAGAGGTAACTCAGGGGTAAAACGGTAATTTGACCCATCTGGTGTTACGAATACTCATGAAGGATTGACTTACTGTATTGGTCGATATCCGTGGACACAGAAATATTCTACACTGAGAAGAGTGCAGCTGTGGGTCTTTAGTGGAGTGACCCACATTTAACGAATGTTGATTAACTTGGTTAATGCGTTTAGCCAGTTAATCTCGTATCATTGGAGCTTCTGATCTGTAGGTCCATTAGGTCCACCTACTAGCCCTTCTGATCTGTAGGTCCATTAGGTCCACCTACTAGCCCATAACGGGTACTGAGATTAATTAGTCTTGAATGTTAAGGGAATTTTAGTTAATTGTATTTGATACAAATTAATATAATGTATGGAGATACATTATAGTATAAGTTTAATTAGTGAATTAAACTTTATAATAAAGTTAATTTTTGATGAGATTCAAAATTAATTAATGAGAGAATTATGAATTTAATTAAATATGTGATATTTGATTAATTCATGAATTAATTAATTGGAGAATTAAATAATTTAATTAATTTGGTTAAATACGATTTAATCAAATTAATTCTATAGTTAATAATTAATGTACATTTGATGCACATTAAAACTATAGGTTAAAAGAGAGAGATACATTTTTTTTTAGAAGAAAAGAGAGAGATACATTTGAGTATGATTCAAATGTAATATTAATTAAGTATATGATATTTAATTAATATGGGAAACAATTAATTAAGAATTAATTTTTTTATAGGAAAAATACACTTTTGGTCCCTGAGGTTTGGGTTAAGTTACACTTTGGTTCCTGAGTTTTCAAACTCAACAAAAATATCCCTGAGGTTTGGGATAAGGTGCACTTTGGTCCCTGTCGTCTAGTTTGCCGTTAAATACCAACGGACTGCTGACGTGGCACTATTATTTTAATTAAAAAGTTAACTTTTAATTTTTAAAATAAAAATATATTAAAATAATATAAATATTATTATTTTATTAATTTTTTTTTTAATTCTTTCTCTCTTTCTTCTCCATCTCCCTCTTCCTTCCCCATCCTTCCCCATCTCCATCTTCATTCCCCATCTCCTTCTTCTTTAACTCAGGTGGCCGCCCGTCGCCCGACCACCGCCGGCTGCCAACGAACGGTGGCGGCGGCTGCCACAATTTTTTTTTCTTCTTTCTTCTTCTTCCCTTCTTCTTCCCTTCCTCTCCTTTCTTTTCTTTCTTCTATTTTTTTTTTTAAAAAAACAGACCGAATCGGTAATGTCATGCTCAATGCATTTTAATTTTCATCCATTTAATATAACACTTTATATTAAACATCTATGAAAATAAAATTCATACATATTTCATACATTATAACATTTATAATAATAAATATGCATGAATATGCTTAACCTAAGGTGGGAATTTAAGCTATATGACATCCATAAAGCAATTGAACCGTATAATTTTGGCCCCTAGGATAAAATAAAGCATAAATTACAATAATTATAGCTAAATTCTATCCTAAAATTCCTTCTGCAGCACCAAATACTGGTCTAGAACGCCCGAACCGACCCGAACCACTTCGAACCAGACACGAAAAAACACGAACCGAGCCAAATTCCAGCTGAACTGGACCAAATTGGTCCCAACCCATATGGACCGTGCGAACCAAACAACTAGCTACCTTGAACCGCCTGAAACACGTCCTCGCGAAACCCTAACGCGCGTCGCACATCGTGACAGTGTCGCAACGCTTGCAATGCAGCGTCGCAACGTTGCGGCTTCTTCTCGCCGTCTGTGTCTGCGAATCGAGACAGCATCGCGACGCTGTTGCGTCTGGAGCACTTTCTGGGCAAAAAACGTTTTTCATCTCATAAAAAACTTAATCTAGACCCGGACTTACAAATGACTCAATTTTACATAAAATACCCAAAACACCGCGCTCTTACATGATCAAATCACATAAAAAACAGTAAAATATATGGCCATAAAATTAATCTAAACAGTTCAATGAAAACCATACATACATTATGCATTAATCAATCCCACTAATAGCCAATGCAAATTTTAAAGAAACAAAATTAGATCTACAATCGACTCTAATACCAATTGAAGGGATTGGAATTCCGTAATTCCGTAAAGCGGAAGCATGATTGGGACCGATTCGTAATTAATTTTGTTTAATCTAAAATACCAATACATTGGCAATAATCTTAGAACCATTCTAAATTTATATGAAGGCTAAGCATACAAAAATATTGGATCTAAATTTAAATTATATAGTAACAAATTACTTACTCTTGTTGACGACTCAGATTAAATTCACCAAATGCTTGTGAAATAATCACGAACTACTGCTAACACCACCACTATGGCTACACCGGTATGACTCTGAGACTTTTAGAGGGAGGAGACTGGTGGGAGTCTAGAGGGAGCCTTGAGGGGAATTCTCTAAGAGTAGGAGAATGAATGGGATGCCTTTCACCCCACCCCAGGGGTCCTATTTATAGGAAAAGGCCAAGACCTTTTCCTAATAGGAAAATGTCATGAATAAGATCAAATCTATTATCTTATTCATATCTAGTTTTAATAAATAATTAATTAATTCTATAATTAATTAATTACCAAATTAAATATCACATATTTAACCTTAGGGATTTTATTAAATTATTTATATTAACATGAATTCAATTCATATTAATTATTTGAACTCTTTCAAATATTTTCTCTCAAGAATTAATTTTGAAATTAATTCAAAATTATATTATAAAGTTTCATAAACTTTATATTATAATGCATCAATATACATTATATGATTCCCCTAAATAAATTGAACATTTTCAATTTACAATTTATACTTAATTGCCTCAAGTCTCTTTACGAGTTAACAGTGGGACCTAATGGACCTACAGATCAGAAGCTCCAACGATACGAAACTAATTGGCTAAACTCATTAACCAAGTTAGTCAACATTTGTTAATTGTGGATCACTCCATTATAGACCCTGATGTGGATTTCCTAGAATCCTTATCAGTCTGAAAGTCAGAGTCTGTGTATTCTGTAAGGATCAAATCCTTAGAGTCATACACAAGCTGGTAGTCCCTCGTTCTCCGAAGATACTTGAGGATGTTTTTAACTGCAACCCAGTGGTCTAACCCTGGATTGGACTGGTACCTGCTGACTATCCCAACTGCATAGCAAATGTCAGGCCTAGTACACAGCATGGCATACATAAGACTGCCCACAGCTGAAGCATAAGGGATCCGTCTCATATCCTCAATTTCTTGAGGTGTCTTAGGACGCTGTTCCTTAGACAAATGAACTTCATGCCTCAAGGGTAGTAAACCCCTCTTGGAATTCTGCATCTTATATCTAGACAACATCTTGTCTATATATGATGCTTGAGACAGGGCTAACGTTCTGTTCTTACGATTCCTGATAATTTGAATCCATAGAACATACTGAGCTTCACCCAAATCTTTCATTTGGAACTCAATCGATAGCCATTTTTTAATGTCAGCTAGATATTCTACATCATTCCCAATGAGAAGAATATCATCTACATACAACACCAGAAAAGCTACTGAACTATTGATAATCCTTTTGTAAACACAAAGCTCATCAACGTTTTGGTCAAAGCCATAAGATTTGACAGTAGTGTCAAACCTAATATTCCAAGATCTGGAAGCTTGCTACAACCCATAAATGGATCGTCTAAGCTTGCAAACTTTTTGCTCCTGACCTTGAGCGATGAACCCCTTTGGTTGAGACATAAAGATGTTCTCATCAAGATTGCCATTAAGAAAGGAAGTCTTGACGTTCATTTTCCAAATCTCATAATCATAAAATGTGACAATGGACAAGAAAATCCTTATCGACTTTAACATGGCAACTGGGGATAAGGTTTCCTCATAGTCCACCCCCTCCTTTTGGGTATACCCCTTTGCCACAAGTCGAGCTTTGAAAGTCTGTACTTTCCCAGTTGCGTCTCGTTTTCTCTTGTAGATCCATTTGCACCCTATGGGTTTAACCCCTTCAGGTAGGTCTACAAGATCCCAGACTTGATTGAAGTACATAGACTCCATCTCTAGGTCCATAACTTTGACCCACTGGTCATGGTCCACATCGTTCATTGCCTGTCTAAAGGACAATGGATCCTCAACTCCATCATCAGGTATGACAGTTGGATTTTCTGCTAAACCCAGATAGCGTTCAGGTTGAGTAACAACCCTCCCACTACGTCGAGACATTCTCAACTGTTGAGAAGGATGGGCTTGACTAGATGTACTGGGCTCATCTACAACTCTTGTTGAAGGTCCAGTCTGTGTACTGGGCTCATCAACAACCCTTGTTGAAGGTCCAGCCTCATCAAATACTCTTGTTGATTCATTTGTAGCTTCACCAGAAAGTTCACTTAACACCATTTTACTGTGTGGCTTGTGTTCTCGAACGTGGTCTTCTTCTAAGAAAGTAGCATTTGTCGAAACAAACACTTTATTTTCTTGTGGATTGAAGAAGTATCCACCTCTTGTTTCTTTTGGGTAGCCTACGAATAGGCATAATTTTGAACGTGAATCCAATTTCTTTGGTTTTGCTACTAGCACATGTGCAGGGCAGCCCCAAATTCTTAAATGACGTAAACTAGCTTTACGCCCTCTCCAGAGCTCAAATGGTGTTTTAGAAACACTTTTCGAGGGAACTACATTCAAAATATAAACTGCAGTCTCTACTGTATAACCCCAAAACGAACTAGGCACTTGAGCATAACTCATCATATATCGAACCATGTCCAACAAGGTTCTGTTACTCCTTTTAGATACACCATTCTGTTGAGGTGTACCTGGTGCTGAGAGTTGAGACGAGATTCCATGTTCTATCAAATAGTTCTGGAATTTTAAGTCAAAATACATCCACCTTGATCGGATCGAAGTGTCTCAATGGTCTTACCTAACAAGTTCTCAACTTCAGTCCTGTACTCCTTGAAATTTTCAAGGGCTTCAGACTAATGACTCATTAGGTATAAATAACCATACCTTGAATATGTTGGGTTTTATGCCCTAAAACTCGTAGATAGTGAATGTAAACAAATTGTATACTTGTTTCAATAAAGTGTTATTGAGTTTCTACAATAAAGTGTTATTGTTAAATATTGCACAATTTGACCCAAATCCAATATACTAAGATCCAAGGTTGTTTGTCTGTAACTTGAACTAGTATGTGGGGACATACGGAGATCGATGTTCAAGTAACAACCTAAAAGGTCTATAGTACAAGGATAAGGTTGGGTACCTTATCCTAGTAACACTATGTGATACGACCCGTTTTGTATTTGATATAGACGTATTGATCCAAAGCGTCCATGTAGTATCCTATGCAATGTGTTTGCATAAGACCGGACCATGAAATGGTAAACCACTAGATATAACACCGTTAACTAGTTAGGTTTACTGTTTCAATAGGATGACATAGGTAACTCAGTCTTAATCCTAAGTGTGTCATGAACTCCTTCTCATGAGAGATTGTCCTTTGATTAGCATGGGTGAGAGTGACCAATACGCCAACTCAATATGCCTTCCTTTTTGGGGACAAGACTGAGTGGGAGGCTGGGGACATGACAACACAAGAAGGAATTCACTTCTTCCCACTTGTAGGAGAAGTAGATGAGTGTTACCTTAAATGGTGACTCCGGGACTTGAACAAAGGGATCCAACCCTCTCACTAGCCCGAGAGGGACTTTCTATTTAATGGTTGGACCATAAACAGGTTGTTCATTAAAGGAGCACTGGTACTTAAGGAGACAGATGTAACACGAGGGTAAAACGGTAATTTGACCCAGCTGTGATTACAGACACTCGTGAAGGATTGACTTACCGGTATAGGTCTATATCCATGGACACATAAATGTTCTACATTGAGAAGAGTTCAGCTGTGAGTCTTTAGTGGAATGACCCATAGTTAATGAATATTGGTTAACTTGATTAATGAGTTTCATCAGTTAACCTCATATCATTGGAGCTTCTGATCTGTAGGTCCATTAGGTCCCCCTGCTAGCTCGTAAAGAGTAATTAGGAACAATTATATCTTGAGAGAATTTGAATAGTTAAAATTCATATTGGGAATTAAGTTAATTGTATGAAATACAAATTAATATAATGTATAGTGATACATTAAAATGTAAAGTCTAATTTGAAATTAAACTTTATTATTATGAGAGAAATAAATATTTGAAGAAATTCAAATATTAATATGAATTTGATTCATATTAAATTTATAAGATATAAGAAAATTTGAAGTTCAAATTTTAATATGAATTTGATTCATATTATAGAATTAATTAATTGAAGGCCTGGATATTTAATTGGGTAATTAATTAATTAACTAATATAAGGTCTGAAATTAAATATGCTTCTGCTTTAACGGAATTAGGGAATTCCAAATCCTTCAGAATAATCATCTATGAAAGAAATGAAATATTCATACCCTCCTCGAGCTTTTACATTCATTGGACCACATAGATCCGTATGTAGGAGTTCTAAGGGCTCCTTGGCACGATAACCTTTTTCAGTAAAAAGGTCGTGTGGTCATTTTACCTTCGAGACATGACTCACACGGAGGTAAAGTACCATCTTCTAACTAGCTTAGAAGTCCGTTCTTAACCAATCTCCCAATCCTATTGAGATTTATGTGGCCAAGTCTCAAGTGCCAAAGATAAGTACTTTGAGAAACTTTTTGTCTTTTTGGTTGAGTCTCAGTTGTTTTAAACATTTCATTGTTCAAAATAGCCTTAGACTTATTGGTCTTAAAACATACAAATTGTTCCCCATTTTTGCATAACAGATATCAGTACCCCTTTTAGTACTGAAAGCTTCATTCGCGCTCCATGGAGAAGAACATTTTAATATCTCCCACTGCTTTAGCTGAAATGAACTCCCCAGTCCGACCTCTAAGAGCCATTTCCTCAGCATCCAACTGTTGCCAGGAGCTCATTCCCTCAAAGGAAGAGCATACGTGATGAGTGACACCTGAATCAAGGATCCAGGTTGTATCATCATCTTCCACAATACACGTATCAATGACCAATAAATCAAATGTATTTTCATTGACATGTGCTAAGCAGTCTATATCATATTCATCATGAACAATTTCAGATGAAGTAGACATGTGGGCTTGAGCACCGTCCTCAGTTAAGACCAATTCCACGCAATTAATGTTTAAGTTCATTTTCTTAGTTGTATTAGACATACTAGTTTTGTAATTGGCATTATTCGAGGCATAAAAAGAACGTTTCATGTTGAGAACAAAAAAATTAACTTAATAAGTGATGTTTCATTAACCCATTACACAGAATAATAGTATTATGTTAACCCAATAAATTTAGCAAAAGTAATGATCTACCCATAGAGTAAACATTCATTTTTCAATGATACTTCAGAGGTTTAGAACAACAACTACCGTAGGGCAGTCAACTACTCCTCCTCTGAATTGAGACAATCTCAGCCAATCCCTATTCCCAGAATAACTCATATTCCAATAGTTCTTAGCTACCGTTTTTTTCGATGAGGAAATTATTAACACATTAACAATTTCCCGTAAGTGTGACCCTCCATTTTTTAGATCCCAGAGGTCGGCCCCAACAATGCTACCGTAGGGAAAGTCAAAGTTGGAAATTGACCTAAGAAACCCTATCCATTTCTAGAGTTTGCGTTGTTCCAACTCCCATGATCAAGCCCTTCGTAGGGTGATCGCTCTCAGGTGACTCGCAGGCATATCATGGAGATCTCACGGTGCAACCTAATGGAGGAGACCGTAGGATATGTCCTGCTCCCACTTACTATAAAATACTCCCTCATTCACCTTGATATTGATCCATGCAAACACCATCCGTAGGGGGTCACTCCCAAGGTGACTCGAGGCTAAGCATGGACCTCACATTGTGAACTTTTGAGGACGTGAGAGCAAAACTTGATTTATGAAAATTTTGTTTTGATATATTTCCTCCCACTATTTATTTTTATAATTATAGGGTCTATTACTTAGGTAAATTATGCCTAAATGAATCTATCTAAGTATATGTCTTATATAACTCTTATATGGAGGTCTTTAATCTAATGTCTTAGGTGAATTAAACTCTTTGAATTAACCTGGCAACATTGAATGCTAACATAACTATGGTTAATTCAACTCAAGTTCCGGGTCAGTTCCCAGGTAGCAGGTGTTCCGTAAACCGTCATCTTAAGTAACTCCAGCCTTAGACAGAACTTCATCGGGAGAGTTCCCTTATAACCAGAGTAATGTAAACTCTTTACTCTATAGATCTAGGTGAATTAAACTCTTTAAAAAAATCCAGTGACATTGCATGCTAACATTTGACCATGATTAATTCAACTCCGGTATTCCGGGTTAGTTCCTAGGTAGGAGGTGTTCCGTAAACCATCATCTTAAGTACCCCAGCCTTAGACAAAACTTAACCGGTGGAGTTCCCTTAAGTTTTGTCTAAGGCTGGGGTACTTAAGATGATGTTTTTCGGAACACCTCCTACCTAGGAACTAACTCGGAATACCGGAGTTGAATTAATCATGGTCAAATGTTAGCATGCAATGTCACTGGGTTTATTAAAAGTGTTTAATACACCTAGATCTTTAGAGTAAAGACTTTACATTATTATCTTTATAAGGGAACTCTCTCAGTGAAGTTCTGTCTAAGGCTGGAGGTACTTAAGATGACGGTTTACGAAACACCTCCTACCTGGGAACTAACCCAAAACTTGAGTTGAATTAACCATTGTCATGTTAGCATGCGATGTTGCTAGATTTATTAAAAGAGTGTAATTCACCTAGAACATTGCAGTAAAATCCTCACCATAAGGGTTATAATAGGATTAGACTTAGATAGATTGACTTAGTCGAATTTATCTAAGTTAAATAACCCTAAAATATGGTAGGACGTTTAAGTGGAAGTGAGATGCGTGTCGACGTATCCCTCGATCTTCGCCCTTAGTTCACACCGTGAGAGTTCTATGGTCCGGCTGCGTGTTGCCCTTGCACAACCATCCCTTCGAAGGGCTCGACCATAGGATTCAGAACACTGTGAACTCCTGAAAGAGGATAAGGATTCTTAGGTTAATCACCAACAGTTGTCTTTCCCTTCGGTAGCCTGTTGGTGCGTGCCTTTGAGTTCTGAAAGTGGGAGGATAAATATAAAATACCAGGTCGAGTTTTACTCTCACGTTCCCCTGAGTACACACCGTGAGGTTCATGCTCGGCTTCGTGTCGCCTTAGGAGCGGCCTCCCTTCGGAAAGTGTTTGCATGGATCAATAACAAGGTGAATGAGAAAAATGTCTATAGTAAGTGGGAGCGGGACACGTGTCAACGTATCCCTCGGTCTCCACCCTTAGTTCGCACCGTGAGAGTCCTATAGTCTGCTTGCGTGTTTCCCTGGCGCAACCATCCCATCGAAGGGTCTGATCATAGGATTCGAAACACCGTGGACTCCTGAATAGGATAGGGTCACTTAGGCTAATCACCAACAGTTGTCTTTCCCTTCGATAGCCTGTTGGTGCGTGCCTCTGAGATCTGAAAGTGGGAGGGTTACACTTACGGGGATGAGTTAAATGTGTTAACGAATCCTTGACCAAACAACAGTAACTAAGCACTAACGAAATATGAGTTATTTTGGTGTTAGGGTTTGGTTGAGATTGTCTCAATTCAAAGGAGGAATAGCTGACCACCCTTCGGTGGTTGTTGTTCTAAACCTCTGAAGTATCGTTGCAAAAACTAAATCAATAGTTTTATAGGGTTTCTTTGATTGCTTGTGTGTTTTTGCTGAATTTGATTTAATAATATGTAATGGGTTAGTGCGATAAATAATCAAGTAATTTGTTATTTCAGCAATTCAATAATGAAATATGCACTGTCTTACGTCTATGTAATAAATAAAGGTGATTATACAAAAAACTTAAACGATTAATTTGTGGTGAATGATTTAAGATTAGTCTTAACAAAGGAATGTCCTCATGCCCCAAATGTCTAACTCCTTAAGAAGTATTCCTAATGAATATGACATTGCACCTTGCTAAGCCAAAGAAGACTTATCCAAAGACAGTAAATTTGATTTACTAGTTTTGGAAGCGTGATTTGTGGAGAATGGTGATTCTGCCTGAATACTTGAGTCAAGGGGTTACAGATCACGTTTGTTCTTCTTATTAAAAGGAATAAGTTCCTGGCAACAGTTTGATACTGGTTATATAGCTTTCAAAGTTGAAACTAGAAAAGTTATCTTGGCTGTAGCAATGGGGAACATTAAGTTATTTTTCCTAGTGGGAGCAAATACATATTATAAGATAATGTGTATGTATTTCCTAAGATTAACATAAATTTGATTTTTGTATCTAATATGTTGGAATAATGTTTCTCTGTACCTTTCCCTGATAACGTAGTTCATTTCAAGAAAGGGAGTTAACTTTTGTTCACCTGAACTGAAAATAACATAAATGTTTTAAGACTAATCAAGAGTAAAATAGTCATGAACATTGAGTTGTTTGAGGCTGCTACTACTCAAAGAAATGAGAGGCAAAGGTTTTCTCCTAAAGGAAAATACCTTTCTTTGGCGCTTAAGGTTATGCCATATTTACTTCAATATGATTGGGAGCTTGGTCAAAAGTACACTTCTAAGCAAGTTAGAAGATGATTCTCTACTACCTTGTAGGTCATGCCTTAAGGGCAATATGACTAATAGGTTCTCTTGCTTGAAAAGAACTATAGAGCCAAAGAGCCCTTAGAGCTTGTACATTTGGATCCTTGTGATCAAATATGTTGAAGCAGTGGGAGGGCATGAATAATTCATCTATATTATAGATAATTATTCAAGGTATGGGTATCTAAACCTAATGCAACTTAAGTCTAAAACTCTTGAGATATTCAAACTTGTTTGAGACTGAAGTTGGAAACTTGTTAGGTGAGATAATAAAAGCATTTCAATCTGATCGAGGTGTAAAGTATGTGCGACTTGAGATTCCAAGACTATTTAATAGAACATGGAATTACATCCCAACTCTCAAACCCCTGGAACACCTTAGGAGAACGGTGTATCATATAGGAGAAATAGAAATCTATTGGATATGGTTCGATTCATTATGAGCTGTGCTCATATGCCTGACTCTCGTTTTGGGGTCATGCAGTATTGACTGTAGTGTGTATTTTGAACAATGTTCAATCAAAAATGTTTCTGAAACATCTTGTGATTTGTGGATAAGGCGTAAAAGTGGTTTACGTTATTTTTGGGGACACTGTTCAAAAGTATACCTATTCATAGGCTGTCCCATGGAAACGAGAGATGTGGATACTTCTTCGATCCACAAGAGAATAAAGAATTTGTACCGACAAATGCTACATTCTCAGAAGAAGACCACATGAGAAATAATAAGCCACAAAGTGAGGTAGTTTTAAGTAAATTAACTGATGAAGCTACTGAAATATCAACAAAAGTTGTTGATAAGTCAACAAGGGTTGTTGATAATGCTGGACCTTTAACAATAGTTGTTGATAGGATCGATACAACTGGTTAGTTACATCTATCTCAAGAGTTGAGAGTGCCTCGATGTAGTGGGAGGGTTGTTCTACAACCTGACCCTTACATGGGTTTGACTGAAGCCCAGATCGTCATACCTGATGGTGGCATTGAGGATTCATTGTCTTAAAGCAAGGCAATGAATGATGTTAACTAGGACCAATGAATTAAAGCCATGCAACTGGAAATGGAATCTATGCGTTTCAACTCCATTTGAAATCTTGTAGATCTATCTAATGGGGTAACGTCTATGGATTGCAAATGAATCTACAAGAAGAAACGAGACGTAATCTTATGGTTAGACTTGTGGCAAAGGGTTGTACCCAGAGACAGGGGACTGTAAGAAATTCTTATCTCCTGTCGTCATGCTGAAGTCTGTTAGAACTCTTGTCCATTTTGAATTGATGTCAAGACTACCCTTTTGAATGGTAATCTTGAGAAGAGCATCTACATGTCTTAACGAGAAGAGTTCATACAGCAAGATCAAGAGCAAAAGGTTTGTGAGCTTAATCGATCCATTCATGGATTGATTGGAGCATTTTGATTTTGGAATAGAAGATTTGATACTATGATCAAATCTTTTGGGCTTTAATCAAAACATTAATGAGCCTTGTGTCTACAAGAAGATCGTCAATAGTTCAGTAGCTTACTTAGTGTTGTATATGATTGATATTCTAGTCATTGAGAATGATGTAGGTTATCTTATTGATTAGTAAAAGGTACTAGCAGCTCATTTCCAAATGAAAATTTGGGAGAAGCTGAGTTTGTTCTTGGGATCCAAATTGTTAGGAACTGTAAGAACAAAAAGCAAGTCTTGTCTCAAGTGTCTTATATCTACAAGATGTTAGTTAGATATAAGATGCAGAATTCCAAGAAGGGTTCACTACCTTTCAGACATAGAATTCTTTTGTCTAAGAAACTGTTTCCTGAGACACCTCAAGAAGTTGAGGACATGAGACGAATGTCCTATGAAGTAGGGATTGTCAGTAAGTATCAATCTAATCCAAGATTTGATCACTGGAAAACCGTTAAGAATATCCTCAAGTATCTGAGGAGAAAGAGGAACTATATGCTTGTGTATGGGACTAAGGATTTGATCCTTACAGGATACACTGACATGGATTTTGGACTGATAAGGATTTGAAGAAATCTACATCAGCTTCCATGGTCAATCCTTACAAAGGAGCTATAGAATGGCACAGTTATAGTCTTGACCATATAGGCCGAAAATATAGCTGCTTGTGAAGAAGCGATAAAGACTGTTAGATTTATGAAGTTCTTGATTGATTTGGAATGTATTCCAAATGTGAACTTGCCCATCACACTTTATAGTGACATAGTGGTGTTGTGGCAAATTCAAAATGTAAACCCGAGACTTCTCTAGGATCATTTTCTCTTGTCATCTCTTGTTGGGATTACTAAGTTAAAAGAAGAAAGGAAAGAAAAGGAAAGGAAAAGGAAAATGGAAGGAAAAGAAAAAAAAAAGAGAGAAAAGAAATCAGCAACAAAAAAAAAAAAAGAAAAGAAAGAAGATGGGAAATGACAGCTCAAAAACCCACCACCGACTAAACTCTTTTTCAGCCCATTTCCATCTCATTTCTCATCCTTTTCCATTGAAACTTTCAGAGCACTTTAAGGACAGAGTGAAGTAAGAAGGAGAAGAAGAATTTCGTGGTTTGAGGTTGAAGAAGATAGGAAAAAGCTCATGCAAAGCCAGCCATTGCAGAATCTGAGTTCAACCTGGCAACCTCTGGTTTTTTAGTCAGTTTGAGCTACACAGAGAGAATCAAGAGGTGAGGTTTGATTTTCTTGAAAGTTAGTTCCTTTTCTAACAAATTGCATGAAGGAAGCTTGACCTAAATCGAATGGGAAGTTGATGGTTTTTGGAATGGAAAACAGAGCACAGGATTTTCGAGCAAAGCAAGAGGATCTCTTGTTTTCTCTGATGTTTTGAGCATTCTGGGGTGTACAGGTTGAATCCGAAGCTCTATTTGGTATGGTTGGAAATCTTATTCAATTATCTACAACTTTCATGAAGAATTCGTGAGCCACAAATGACTTGAAGTAGGTTTAATTTCAGGTGGGAGATAAAGGGTAACAGAGAAGCTCGAATCTGTGTTGTCTGATTTCGGGGCATTTCTGGATAAATCGGTTGGGAATCTCATTTTCATTTCTTCAGGTAAGTTGTAGAGTGTTCGAAAATGAAGATTTGGATGTGTAGTTCATTAATTGTGGTTCAGTATTGAGGAAGTTGTGGGTGTTGGAAGTTAGGGTATAGAATCTGGAAAATCTGGAAAAGTAGAATGTGAATGTGATTCTTAATCCAATTGTTTAAAAATTCATGAGCATGGAAAGACAAAGCTATCTATGGTTCTAATGCTCGGTTTTGGTTATTTGACAGGCCAAGAGGAAGTAGGTCGAGTCTACAAACCGGGGAACTAGATAAGACTGTGAGTGACAAAATGAATTTCAAAAATTGTTTCCAACGGTTGTTCATGTTTAGACGTTTTATATGCTTTACCATGAATGATATATGATTTTTATGAACGGTTTCAAGCATAAGTTTTGAGCTCAGATTTTCTAACGAGGTTTATATACGAGCACGTGGCTAATGACTTTATGAAAAGTAGCTGAAACGATATCTTTTAAAGTAAAGTATGGATTAGCAAGTACTTCTAAACGATTTTCAGTTTTTCACGAGCAAGCTGAGTAAGTTTAAGTTTTACGAAAGATAACGATAAGCAGGCATGTTTTAATGTTTTCATGTGATTTTTTGAGATTTCTATTGACTACATGACTGAGATATTGAGCCCGAGGCTATATGGTACCGTGTGCACACAGGTTATATTCCGTTGTTGACGTTGAGTGTACTCCGTGACAACGATGCTGTCGTGAGTGCTGGGCGGGCCCCACTACGACAAAGACGATGGGAGTGCTGGGCGGGCCCCACTACATCGTAGGACTAGTAAACGTTGATTGTACTGGGCGTGCCCTACACAACGTAGATCGGTCATGTTAGTTAGAACGTTTGATGTACTTGATATGCCTTGCTACATTTTTAATAACGAACTTGCGAGATATTTTAGCAAGCCTTTTTCATTACACGTTTATGTTAAACGCTTTGATTGAGCATATTTATACGTTTAAAGGTTTATCACATGTTTGACTTCCGGATTTAGAGTTTTAAAGTTTGTCACTCACTGGGCTTCGTAGCTCACCCTTTCAAAATGTTTTTCCACTTTCAGGTAGAGATCGAGCTCCCGGTGCCTGATACACTGCCAACGTCTGCTGAAAGTTCTAGATCAAGCTCCAGTACGTGGTTGGAGTTGTATATTGAGTCCGTTCATATTGTAAATGTTTTGTAAGGGTTGTATAATATCGTCCTAGAGGTCGTGGATGTATAACCCTAGTTGTATATGTTTTGGTCGTGATATCTATATTAGGTTACTTTCCAAACCAGGTTATGTCAGGGCTGCACCATGTGTATGTTGAAAGGTTTCCGTGGATTCCGCTGTGTGGTGTTTCATATAGAATGTTTTATATCTATGATTAGTATGTTTATCAGGTTCAGCGTTTCAATAGGGTCATCAGGGATCGTTAGAGGTGACGATGTCTATTGGCTTCACGCCGTCTTTCGGGCTAAGCTAGCAGGTGGTCCGGGAGGGGGTGTGACAACTTGGTATCAGAGCAGTTAGCTCCATGGGAAATGAGACATGGCAGTTAGTGCTAAGAAAATCCAGGAAGTAAATAGTTAGACGTTTGGTCAGTTCGATAGAACTAGCGGAGTATGGTTTGAGTATTGTTGAGAGTGAGTTCAGTCAGGACTAGAATGTGGGTATAAGGTTAGTATCATGCATCTGAGTTAAGTATTTATAGCATGTCTGATGTGTTGATATGTTATAGGAGTCATGCCACCACGTATCAGCAGACGACGCAGGCAGAATCAGGACGGGACGCAGGATCCTACCCAAAGTCAATCTGAAAGGGGATCCAGTACCCCAAGAGGTCAGAATGAGGCAGGGAGTGAGCGATTTGCTAGATCTGCACAGGAGATCGGTAGGCCAGAGAGAGCAGGGCCTAGTGATCCGAAAAAGACGTATGGGATTGAACGGTTGAAGAAGTTAGGAGCCACCGTGTTTGAGGGTTCCACGGATCCAGCTGACGCTGAGGTCTGGTTGAATATGTTGGAGAAATGCTTCGACGTGATGAGTTGTCCTGAGGAGCGAAAAGTCAAATTAGCCACATTCCTTTTGCAGAAGGAGGCGGAAGGATGGTGGAAGTCCATTATAGCTAGGCGCAGTGATGCACGTACGTTAGATTGGCAGACATTCAGGGGCGTATTCGAGGAAAAGTACTACCCCACCACATATTGTGAGGCGAAGAGAGATGAGTTTCTGGAGCTGAAACAAGGGTCACTTTCAGTGCCCGAGTACGAGAGGAAGTATACCGAGCTTTCACGGTATTCTGAAGTGATTGTGGCATCGGAGAGTGACAGGTGTTGCAGGTTTGAGAGAGGGCTACGTTTTGAGATACGTACCCCAGTTACCGCTATTGCCAAGTGGACGGATTTTTCCCAGCTAGTAGAGACTGCCTTACGTGTGGAGCAGAGTATTATAGAGGAAAAGGCGGCATTGGAGCCTAGTCGTGGAGCTCCAACAGCTAGTGGTTTTCGGGGTCGTGAGCAGCGGAGGTTCACACCTGGAGTGAATGTTTCAGGTCGTCAAGACTTCAAGCGTCGATCTGGTGGCCAGTTATCAAGGCAGATGAGTTCGGGTAGTGCCTATCAGAGGCAGAGTCAGAGAGCCCCCAGTCAGTCTGCGAGTTCGGTAGCAAGACCGCGAACGGGTCAGGAGTCCGTTGCTAATGACTCCAGGAGAACCCCATGTGTAAGTTGTGGCAAGAATCATCGGGGTCAATGTCTTGTTGGCGCCGGTGTGTGTTACCAGTGTGGACAACCAGGGCATTTCAAGAGGGATTGCCCACAGCTGAGCGCAGCAGTTCAGAAGGACCAGGGAGTTGAGTCCCACACAGTTGAGCAGCCGAGAATCCCAGCAGCCACAGGAGAGGGAACCAGTGGTGCAAGGCAAAAGGGAGTTGTGGGGAGACCTAGACAGCAGGGAAAAGTCTACGCCATGACTCAACAGGAAGCAGAGGATGCACCAGATGTGATCACTGGTACGATTTTGATTTGTAATGTACCTGCACGTGTTTTATTAGATCCAGGCGCTACGCATTCCTTTGTTTCTAGTATGTTCTTAACTAAGCTGGATAGGATGCTAGAGCCTTTATCTGAGGAGTTAGTCATATGCACTCCAGTTGGTGACATTTTATTAGTTAATGAGGTGTTGCGTGATTGTGAGGTTGTAGTAGAAGGTCTCTGTATGTTAGTGGATCTTCTTCCCCTAGAGTTGCAGGCGTTGGATGTGATTTTGGGAATGGATTTCTTATTCACTCATTATGCTTCTATGGATTGCCATAGGAAGGAAGTGACTTTTAAGAAACCAGGTTCGACTGAAGTAGTTTTCAGAGGTGAGAGGAAGATTATTCCTACGAGTTTGATTTCAGCTCTGAAAGCTGAGAAGTTGTTGAGGAAGGGTTGTACAGCGTTTCTTGCACACGTAGTAGAGGTGCAAGAAGAAAAGCTGAAACCAGAAAATGTTCCTGTGGTGAACGAATTTCTTGATGTTTTCCCAGCTGATTTATCGGGTTTGCCACCTGATAGAGAGGTGGAGTTCACTATTGAATTGTTACCAGGAACATCACCTATTTCACAGGCACCATACAGGATGGCTCCGAGCGAGCTTAAGGAGCTGAAGGTGCAGTTGCAAGAACTAGTTGACAAGGGATACATCAGGCCTAGCGTATCACCTTGGGGAGCTCCAGTATTATTCGTGAAGAAGAAAGATGGTACCCTGAGATTATGCATTGATTACAGGCAGTTAAACAAGGTCACGATACGTAACAAGTATCCTCTACCACGCATCGATGACTTGTTTGACCAGTTAAGGGGAGCAGCAGTGTTCTCTAAAATTGATCTGAGGTCAGGATACCACCAGCTGAAGGTTAGGGAATCAGATATTCCTAAGACAGCATTCAGGACGAGGTATGGGCTCTATGAGTTTTTAGTGATGCCATTCGGTTTAACGAATGCGCCAGCAGTTTTCATGGACCTCATGAACAGGATCTTCCATCAGTATTTAGATCAGTTTGTGATAGTGTTCATCGATGACATACTAGTGTACTCAATTGACAGGAAAGCCCATGAGGAACATCTGAGGATTGTTCTACAGACACTACGTGATAAACAGCTATATGCTAAGTTCAGCAAATGTGAGTTTTGGTTGAATCAAGTGGTGTTCTTAGGGCATGTAGTTTCAGCGGACAGAGTTAGTGTTGACCCGCAGAAAGTGGAAGCTGTTGTCAACTGGGAGAGACCAGCTAGTGCATCAGAGGTTCGTAGTTTCCTAGGCCTGGCCGGATACTACAGACGTTTTGTTGAGGATTTCTCACGGTTAGCATTACCCTTGACAGCTTTGACAAGGAAGAATGCTAAGTTTGAGTGGTCGGATAAATGCGAACAGAGTTTCCAGGAGTTGAAGAAGAGATTGGTGACAGCACCTATTCTAGCACTTCCTGTAACAGGGAAGGAGTATGTGATCTATTGTGATGCTTCAAGGCAAGGATTAGGTTGCGTGCTGATGCAGGAAGGAAAGGTGATAGCTTATGCTTCAAGGCAGTTGAAGAAGCATGAGTGTAATTACCCTACCCATGATCTTGAGCTAGCAGCAGTTGTTTTAGCACTGAAGATCTGGAGGCATTATTTATTTGGTGAGAAGTGCCACATTTTCACAGATCATAAGAGTTTAAAGTACATCTTTGATCAGAAAGAGCTGAATCTAAGGCAGAGGCGATGGCTAGAACTGATTAAAGATTATGACTGCACCATAGAATATCATCCAGGTAAGGCTAACGTGGTAGCAGATGCGTTAAGTAGGAAGTCGAGACTTCCGAAGAGCACTTTGTGTGGTATTCGAGCAAGCTTGCTATGTGAGTTAAGAGGTTTCAAGGCAGTTATGACTGCAGGAAGCTCAGGGAGTCTTCTAGCTCAATTTCAGGTTAGGTCTTCTTTAGTAGCAGAGATTGTGGGAAGACAGCCAGAGGATAGTAATTTGCAGAAGATGCTTGCAAAGTCCAAGCAAGGCCCAGAGGCAGAATTTGAGTTGAGAACAGACGGAGCCATAGTTAAGCAGGGAAGACTATGTGTTCCAAGTATTAGTGAGCTTAAGAGTGCTATACTAGAGGAAGCTCACAGTTCAGCTTACGCTATGCATCCAGGAAGCACCAAGATGTATAGAACTCTGAAGAAAACTTATTGGTGGCCTGGTATGAAGCGGGAGATAGCTGAATATGTCGACAGATGTTTGATCTGCCAACAGGTTAAACCAGTGAGACAGAGGCCAGGAGGACTCCTTAATCCACTGCCAGTGCCAGAGTGGAAGTGGGAGCATATTACCATGGATTTTCTGTTTGGATTACCTCGTACTTCTAGTGGACATGATGGTATATGGGTAATAGTGGATAGACTCACCAAGACAGCGCGGTTTATACCGATTAAAGCGACGTCTACACTAGATCAGCTAGCTAAACTATACGTCGACAGGATTGTGAGTCAACATGGAGTGCCAGTGTCCATAGTTTCAGATAGGGATCCAAGGTTTACTTCTAAGTTTTGGCCTAGTGTGCAGAAAGCAATGGGAACAAAGTTGAAGTTCAGTACAGCATTCCATCCCCAGACAGATGGTCAGTCAGAGAGGACCATCCAGACCTTAGAGGACATGTTGAGAGCATGTGTCCTTCAGTTTAAGGGAAGTTGGGACACTCACTTATCACTTATGGAGTTCGCTTATAATAACAGCTATCAGTCTAGTATCGGCATGGCACCATTCGAGGCTTTGTATGGCAGACCATGCAGGACTCCTGTGTGCTGGAACGAAGTGGGAGAGCGAAAGCTAGTTGGTCCTGAGTTGGTACAAGTTACGTCAGACAATATTAAGCTGATTAGGGAGAACCTGAAAATAGCTCAGGATCGACAGAAGAGCTATGCAGATAAGCGACGAAGAGACTTAGAGTTCCAAGTTGGAGATCGAATTTTCTTAAAGTTATCTCCGTGGAAAGGTGTTCTTCGCTTTGGGAGGAAAGGTAAGCTAAGTCCTAGATATATTGGTCCTTACCAGATATTAGAACGAGTTGGACCAGCAGCCTATAGACTTGAATTGCCAGCGGAACTTGCTCGAATACATGATGTTTTTCATGTGTCCATGTTGAGGAAATATATTCCAGATCCATCACATGTGTTGCAAGGGCAACCGATTGAACTGAAAGAAGACTTGAGTTATAAGGAGGAAGCGGTTCAGATCCTCGACAGGAAGGAGCAAGTTTTGAGGAACAAAACGATCCCACTGGTGAAAGTTCTTTGGAGACACCACGGAGTAGAGGAGGCAACCTGGGAGTCAGAAGATCAAATGAGGAGGAGTTACCCGACACTCTTCACCTAAAAACTTCTAAATTTCGAGGACGAAATTTCATAAGGGGGAGGTAAGTTGTAAACCCGAGACTTCTCTAGGATCATTTTCTCTTGTCATCTCTTGTTGGGATTACTAAGTTAAAAGAAGAAAGGAAAGAAAAGAAAAGGAAAAGGAAAATGGAAGGAAAAGAAAAAAAAGATAGAAAAGAAATCAGCAAAAAAAAAAAAAAAAAGAAAGAAAAGAAAGAAGATGGGAAATGACAGCTCAAAAACCCACCACCGACTAAACTCTTTTTCAGCCCATTTCCATCTCATTTCTTATCCTTTTCCATTGAAACTTTCAGAGCACTTTAAGGAGAGAGTGAAGGAAGAAGGAGAAGAATAATTTCGTGGTTTGCGGTTGAAGAAGATAGGAAAAAGCTCATGCAAAGCCAGCCATTGCAGAATCTGCGTTCAACCTGGCAACCTCTGGTTTTTTAGTCGGTTTGAGCTACACAGAATGAATCAAGAGGTGAGGTTTGATTTTCTTGAAAGTTAGTTCCTTTTCTAACAAATTGCATGAAGGAAGCTTGACCTAAATCGAATGGGAAGTTGATGGTTTTTGGAATGGAAAACAGAGCACAGGATTTTCGAGCAAAGCAGGAGGATCTCTGGTTTTCTCTGATGTTTTGAGCATTCTGGGGTGTACAAGTTGAATCCGAAGCTCTATTTGGTATGGTTGGAAAGCTTATTCAATTCTCTACAACTTTCATGAAGAAGGCGTGAGCCAAAAATGACTTGAAGTAGGTTTAATTTCAGGAGGGAGATAAAGGGTAACAGAGAAGCTCGAATCTGTGTTGTCTGATTTCGGGGCATTTCTGGACAAATCGGTTGGGAATCTCATTTTCATTTCTTCAGGTACGTTGTAGAGTGTTCGAAAATGAAGATTTGGATGTGTAGTTCATTAATTGTGGTTCAGTATTGAGGAAGTTGTGGGTGTTGGAAGTTAGGGTATAGAATCTGGAAAATCTGGAAAAGTAGAATGTGAATGTGATTCTTAATCCAATTGTTTAAAAATTCATGAGCATGGAAAGACAAAGCTATCTATGGTTCTAATGCTCGGTTTTGGTTATTTGACAGGCCAAGAGGAAGTAGGTCGAGTCTACAAACCGGGGAACTAGATAAGACTGTGAGTGACAAAATGAATTTCGAAAATTGTTTCCAACGGTTGTTCATGTTTAGACGTTTTATATGCTTTACCATGAATGATATATGATTTTTATGAACGGTTTCAAGCATAAGTTTTGAGCTCAGATTTTCTAACGAGGTTTATATACGAGCACGTGGCTAATGACTTTATGAAAAGTAGCTGAAACGATATCTTTTAAAGTAAAGTATGGATTAGCAAGTACTTCTAAACGATTTTCAGTTTTTCACGAGCAAGCTGAGTAAGTTTAAGTTTTACGAAAGATAACGATAAGCAGGCATGTTTTAATGTTTTCATGTGATTTTCTGAGATTTCTATTGACTACATGACTGAGATATTGAGCCCGAGGCTATATGGTACCGTGTGCACACAGGTTATATTCCGTTGTTGACGTTGAGTGTACTCCGTGACAACGATGCTGTCGTGAGTGCTGGGCGGGCCCCACTACGACAAGGACGATGGGAGTGCTGGGCGGGCCCCACTACATCGTAGGACTAGTAAACGTTGATTGTACTGGGCGTGCCCTACACAACGTAGATCGGTCATGTTAGTTAGAACGTTTGATGTACTTGATATGCCTTGCTACATTTTTAATGACGAACTTGCGAGATATTTTAGCAAGCCTTTTTCATTACATGTTTATGTTAAACGCTTTGATTGAGCATATTTATACATTTAAAGGTTTATCACATGTTTGACTTCCGGATTTGGAGTTTTAAAGTTTGTCACTCACTGGGCTTCGTAGCTCACCCTTTCAAAATATTTTTCCACTTTCAGGTAGAGATCGAGCTCCCGGTGCCTGATACACTGCCAACGTCTGCTGAAAGTTCTAGATCAAGCTCCAGTACGTGGTTGGAGTTGTATATTGAGTCCGTTCATATTGTAAATGTTTTGTAAGGGTTGTATAATATCGTCCTAGAGGTCGTGGATGTATAACCCTAGTTGTATATGTTTTGGTCGTGATATCTATATTAGGTTACTTTCCAAACCAGGTTATGTCAGGGCTGCACCATGTGTATGTTGAAAGGTTTCCGTGGATTCCGCTGTGTGGTGTTTCATATAGAATGTTTTATATCTATGATTAGTATGTTTATCAGGTTCAGCGTTTCAATAGGGTCATCAGGGATCGTTAGAGGTGACGATGTCTATTGGCTTCACGCCGTCTTTCGGGCTAAGCTAGCAGGTGGTCCGGGAGGGGGTGTGACACAAAAGAACCTCGCAGCCCAAGACAAGCAGACACATTGAATTGAATAGTGATGCTCTAGTTTATTGTATTTGTACATTGTATGTGTTTTATACATGTACTTATACACCCACTGCTGTATAGATTATTGTACATCCCACTAAATTAGAGTTTTAGTTCAAGTGGGAGTTTGTTGAGTTTTATGCCCTAAAACTCGTAGATAGTGAATGTAAACAAATTGTATACTTGTTTAAATAAAGTGTTATTGAGTTTCTACAATAAAGTGTTATTGTTAAATATTGCACAATTTGACCCAAATCCAATAAACTAAGATCCAAGGTTGTTTGTATGTAACTTGAAGTAGTATGTGAGGACATACGGGGATCGATGTTCAAGTAACAATCTAAAAGGTCTATATTACAAGGATAAGGTTGGGTACCTTATCCTGGTAACACTATGTGGTACGACCCGCTTTGTATTTGATACAGACGTATTGATCCAAAGCGTCCATGTAGTAGACATGCGAGCGGGGGTATCCTATGTAATGAGTTTGCATAAGACCGGACCATGAAATGGTAAACCACTAGATATAACACCGTTAACTAGTTAGGTTACTGTTTCAATAGGATGACCTAGGTAACTCAGTTTTAATCCTTAGTGTGTCATGAACTCCTTCTCATGAGGGATTGTCCATTGATTAGCATGGGTGAAAGTGCCCAATACGCCGACTCAATATGCCTTCCTTTTTGGGGACAAGACCGAGTGGGAGGTTGGGGACATGACAACACAAGAAGGAATTCACTCCTTCACACTTCTAGGAGAAGTAGATGAGTGTTCCCTTAAATGGTAACTCCGGGACTTGAACAAAGTGATCCTGCCCTCTCACTGGCCCGAGAGGGACTTTCTGTTTAATGGTTGGACCATAAACAAGTTGTTCATTAGAGGGGCGCTGGTACTTAAGGAGACAGATGTAACACAGGGGTAAAACGGTAATTTGACCCAGCTTTGATTACGGACACTCGTGAAGGATTGACTTACCGGTATAGGTCTATATCCATGGACACATAAATGTTCTACAGTAAGAAGAGTTCAGTTGTGGGACTTTAGTGGAATAACCCATAGTTAATGAATATTGGTTAACTTGATTAATGAGTTTCATCAGTTAACCACATATCATTGGAGCTTCTGATCTGTAGGTCCATTAGGTCTCCCTGCTAGCTCGTAAAGAGCAATTTGGAACAATTATATCTTTGGAGAATTTGAATAGTTCAAATTCATATTGGCTATTAAGTTAATTGTATGAGATACAAATTAATATAATGTATTAATTAAACTTTATTATTATGAGAAAAATAAATATTTGAAGAAGTTCAAATATTAATATGAATTTGATTCATATTAAATTTATAGGATATAAGAGAATTTGAAGGAGTTCAAAATTTAATATGAATTTGATTAATATTATAGAATTAATTAATTGAAGGCCTGAAATTAAATATATGATATTTAGTTGGGTAATTAATTAATTAACTAATAGAAGGTTTGAAATTAAATATATGATATTTAATTGGTGATTGATTAATTAAAAAATTAATTAATTGGAAATTAATCAATTATGGAAATGATTAATCACTTTGATTTAATCACTTATGGAAGTTATCAATCATTTATGGAAAAGATTAATCAATTATGGAATTGATTGGTTATGGAATTGATTAATTATGGAAAAGATTAAATCAGTTATGGAAATAATTGATTTTAAATTAATATTTTATTCATGACCTTTCTCCTATAAATAGAACACTAAACCTAGGGTTTAGGTACTACAACAAATGGCGACCATAAGGTCATTCTAGCCTCCCTCTCATATTCTCTCAATTCAAGAACTCTAGGGGGAATTTTCTCTCTAGAGTATTTCCCATTCAAGATTACGTAGTCCCACAACTACGTTCCTAATCTCAGAGTTATAGCGGGGAAGATCAATTGGTGGTGCCCCAATTGTTGACGCCCGATCCAAAATCAAGAAAGGCGTTCTTGATATTTCAGGGACAACAACGACGGTATGTTTGCTTTTCCCATTTAGATTTAGATCTAATAATTTTTGTATGCTTAGCCTAAGTTTGTATAGAATTTGTTATATGTTTTTTTTCCAATGTAATGGTATTTTTGGATAAACAAAATTAACTACGAATCGGTCCTAATTACGCTTCCGGTTTAACGGAATTAGGGAATTCCAAATACATTGGCAATAAACTTAGAACTATTCCAAATACATTGGCATTAAATTTTGTTTAATCTAAAATACCAATACATTGGCAATAAACTTAGAACTATTCTAGATTTATATTAAGGCTAAGCATACAAAAATATTATATTTAAATCTAATTTATAAAGTAACAAATTACTTACTCTCGTTGACGACTCAGATTAAATTCACCAACTGCTTGTGAATTAATCCCGAACTAGTGCGAACACCACCACTATAGCTACACCGGTATGACTCTGAGACTTCTAGAGGCAGGAGACTGGTGGGAGTCTAGAGGAAGCCTTGAGGGGAATTCTCTGAGAGTAGGAGAATGAATGGGATGCCTTTCCCCCACCCCAAAGGTCCTATATATAGTAAAGGCCAATACCTTTTTCCTAATAAGAAAAGGTCTCTAATTTTAATAAATAATTAGTTAATTCCATAATTAATTAATTTCCCTAATTAAATATCATATATTTAATCTTAGGGATTTTATTAAAATTAAAATTAATATGAATCCAATTCATATTAAATTTATTTGAACTATTTCAAATGTTTTCTCTCAAGAATTAATTTTTGAAATTAATTCAAAAATTATATTATAAAGTTTCATAAACTTTATATTATAATGCATCAATATACATCATACGATTCCCCAAATAAATTGAAAACTTTCAATTTACCATTGATACTTAAATGCCTCAAGTCTCTTTACGAGCTAGCAGTGAGACCTAATGGACCTACAGATCAGAAGCTCCAACGATACGAGACTAATTGGCCAAACTCATTAACCAAGTTTAGTCAACATTTGTTAACTGCGAGTCACTCCACTAAAGACCCACAACTGCACTCTTCTCACTGTAGAATATTTCTGTGTCCACGGATATCGACCAAGTAGTAAGTCAATCCTTCACGTGTGTTCGTAACACCAGCTGGGTCAAATTACTGTTTTACCCCTGGTTCCTTAAGTACCACTGATTCCTCTAATGAACAAGTTGTTTAGGTTCCAACCACTAAACAGGAGTTCCTCTCGGGCCAGGAGAGGACGACGCGCCTTTGTTCAACACCCGGAATCAGCCCTTAAGGGAACACACATCAACTTACCCCAGTAGGGGAAGGAGTGAATTCCATCTTATACTGTTATGTTCCCAGCCCCCATTCGGTCTTGCCCCTGAAATGGTAGGATTATTGAGTCGGCGAACTGGTCACTCTCACCCATACAAATCTAAGGACAATCCCTCCTGAAATGGGTTCATGACAGACTTAGGATTGAGATTGAGTTACCTAGGTCATCCTATTGAAATAGAAACCTAAACTAGTTAACGGCGTTACATCTCGTGGTTACTATTTCACGGTTCGGTCTTATGCAAACTCATTGCATAGGATACCCCCACCCGCATGTCTCCTACATGGATGCTTTGGATCATTGCATCTGTATTCGAATACAAGGTGGGCCATATCACATAGTGTCACCAGGATAAGGTACCCAGCCTTATCCCTATACTATAGACCTTTTAGGTTGTTACTTGGACACTGATCCCCGTATGTCCCCACATACTAGTCCAAGTTTCATTTAAACAACCTTGGATCTTAGTTTATTGGATTTAGGGTTTACTAATGCAAACTCGATTATTCAATAACCAAATTACTGAATTACTCAAATAACGCTTTATTGAGATCGAAAAATTTGTTTCATTTACTATCTACGAGTTTTAGGGCATAAAAGACAACAAAAGTTTCATTCACAGAAAAGGACACTGAATATCCTTGTTCTAGCAAACAAGAAATAGAAATCAAATTTCTTTTTATTTTGGGAACTATATATACATTATCTAATAACATATAGCACTCCCTGGAGAAGAACATTTTAATATCTCCCACTGCTTTAGCTGAAGTGAGCTCCCTAGTCCCAACTCTGAGAGTCATTTCCCCAGCATCCAACTGTTGCTAGGAGCTCATTCCCTCAAAGGAAGAGCATACGTGATGAGTGACACCTGAATCAATGATCTAGGTTGTATCATCATTTTTCACTATACACGTTTCAATGACCAATAAATCAAATTTATTTTCATTGAGATGTGCTAAGCAGTCCATGTCATATTCATCATGAAGAATTTCAGATGAATTAGAAGTGTGGGCTTGAGCACCGTCCTCAGTTAAGACCAATTCCACGCAATTAATGTTTAAGTTCATTTTGTTAGTTGTATTAGAAATACTAGTTTTGTAATTGACGTTATTCGAGACATACAAAGAACGTTTCATGCTGAGAACAAACAAATTAACTTAATAAGTGATGTTGCGTTAACCCATTACACAAAATAATAGTATTATGTTAACCCAATCAATTTAGCAAAAGTAATGATCTACCCATAGAGTAAACATTCATTTTGCAACGATACTTCAGAGGTTTAGAACAACAACTACCGTAGGGCAGTCAGCTACTCCTCCTCTGAATTGAGACAATCTCAGCCAATCCCTATTCGCAAAATAACTCATATTCTAATAGTTCTTAGCTACGGTTTTTTTCGATGAGGAAATTATTAACACATTAACAATTTCCCATAAGTGTGACCCTCTATTTTTTAGATCCTAGAGATCGGCCCCAACAATGCTACCGTAGGGAAAGTCAAAGTTTGAAATGGACCTAACTCTATCCATTTCTAGAGTTTGCGTTGTTCTGACTCCCATGATCAAGCCCTCCGTAGGGTGATCGCTCCCAGGGCGACTCGCAGGCAGATCATGGGGATCTGACGATGCAACCTAATGGAGGAGACCGTAGGATACATTGACACGTGTCCTGCTCCCACTTACTATAAAATACTCTCTCATTCACCTTGATGTTGATCCATGCAAACACCATCCGTAGGGGGTCACTTCCAGGGTGACTCGAGGCCAAGCATGGACCTCACGTTGTGAACATTTGAGGACGTGAGAGCAAAACTTGATTTATGAAAATCTTGTTTTGATATATTTCCTCCCACTAAGTATTTTTATAATTATAGGGTCTATTACTTAGGTAAATTCCGGCTAAATGAATATATCTAAGTCTATGCCTTATATAACTCTTATATGGAGGTCTTTAATCTAATGTCTTAGGTGAATTAAACTCTTTTAATTAACCTGGCAACATTGCATGCTAACATAACTATGGTTAATTCAGCTCAAGTTCCGGGTCAACTCCCAGGTAGCAGGTGTTCCGTAAACCGTCATCTTAAGTTCCTCCAGCCTTTGATAGAACTTCATCGGGAGAGTTCCCTTATAACCATAGTAATGTAAACTCTTTACTCTATAGATCTAGGTGAATTAAACTCTTTAAAAAACCCAGTGACATGGCATGCTAACATTTAACTATGATTAATTCAACTCCGGTATTCCGAATTAGTTCCCAGGTAGGAGGTGTTCCGTAAACCGTCATCTTAAGTACCCCTAGCCTTAGACAGAACTTAACTGGTGGAGTTCCCTTATAATCATAGTAATGTTTTTCCTACTTAGTCAATTAAAACTATTTTTAATTCTAAGTAAGAATAATTCTAATCCTATTAGAAATATGATTTTAGGTCTAATTAATTTTAAACATTTTAAAATTAATCGAATTTTCCTAAGATCCTATGTTTGCATACAATTCTTTGTTATAGGTTAACAGATTCTAAATTTTATAACACTTATAAAATTTTAATGAATTAATCCTATAACTTGCTACTATGGTGACATAAATTAACAATCAAATTCTAATTAATTTATAACCATACAATTGCATTTATGACATACATTAATATAACAATTATATGAAACTAAGGTAATGTCATGCTCAATGCATTTTAATTTTAATTCATTTAATATAACACTTTATATTAAATATCTATGAAAATAAAATTCATACATATTTCATACATTATAACATTTATAATAATAAATATGCATGAATATGCTTAACCTAAGGTGGGAATTTAAGCTATATGACATCCATAAAGCAAATAAATAGCAATTGAACCTATTAATTTTGGCCCCTAGGATAAAATAATGCATAAATTACAATAATTCTCGCCATCTGCGTCTGCAAATCGAGACAGCGTCGCGACGCTATTGCGTCTAGAGCACTTTCTGGGCAAAAAACATAATTTGTTCTTCGTCTTTTTCTTCGATTTCAGCCGTGAATTCAACGTTTTTCATCTCATCAAAAACTTAATCTAGACCCGGACTTACAAAGGGCTCGATTTTACATAAAATACCTCAAATACTGGGCTCCTACATGATCAAATCACATAAAAAACAGTAAAATCTATGGCCATAAAATTAACCCAAACAGTTCAATGCAAACCATACATACATTATGTATTAATCAATCCCACCAATAGCCAATGCAAATTTTAGAGAAACAAAAATAGATCTACGATCGGCTCTGATACCAATTGAAGGGATTGGAATTCCGTAATTCCGTAAAGCGGAAGAGTGATTGGGACCGATTTGTAATTAATTTTGTTTAATACAAAATACCAATACATTGGCAATAATCTTAGAACTATTCTAAAATTATATTAAGGCTAAGCATACAAAAATATTAGATCTAAATCTAATTTATATAGTAAAAAATTACTTACTCTCGTTGACGACTCAGATTAAATTCACCAACTGCTTGTGAAATAATCACGAACTACTGCGAACACCACCACTATGGCTACACCGGTATGACTCTGAGACTTCTAGAGGCAAGAGACTAGTGGGAGTCTAGAGGGAGCCTTGAGGGGAATTCTCTGCGAGTAGGAGAATGAATGAGATGTCTTTCACCCCACCCCAGGGGTCCTATTTAAAGGAAAAGGCCAAGACCTTTTCCTGATAGGAAAAGATCATGAATAAAATCAAATCTATTATCTTATTCATATCTAATTTTAATAAATAATTAATTAATTCCATAATTAATTATTTACCCAATTAAATATCACATATTTAACCTTAGGGATTTTATTCAATTATTTATATTAATATGAATCCAATTCATATTAATTATTTGAACTCTTTCAAATATTTTCTCTCAAGAATTAATTTTGAAATTAATTCAAAATTATATTATAAAGTTTCATAAACTTTATATTATAATGTATCAATATACATTATATGATTCCCCTAAATAAATTGAACACTTTCAATTTACAATTTATACTTAATTGCATCAAGTCTCTTTACGAGCTACCAGTGGGACCTAATGGACCTACAGATCAGAAGCTCCAACGATACGAGACTAATTGGCTAAACTCATTAACCAAGTTAGTCAACATTCGTTAACTGTGGGTCACTCCACTAAAGACCCACAGCTGCACTCTTCTCACTGAATATTTCTGTGTCCACGGGTATCGACCAATGCAGTAAGTCAATCTTTCACATGTGTTCGTAATACCAGCTGGGTCAAATTACCGTTTTACCCCTGGGTTACCTCTGGTTCCTTAAGTAACACTGATCCCTCTAATGAACAAGTTGTTTAGGATCCAACCACTAAACAGGAGTTCCTCTTGGGCCAGGAGAGGACGACGCGCCTTTGTTCAAGTCCTGGAATCAACTCTTAAGGGAACACACATCTACTTACCCAAATAAGGGAATAAGTGAATTCCATATTATACTGTTATGTTCTCAGCCCCCATTCGGTCTTGCCCCGGAAATGATAGGATTATTGAGTCGGCAAACTGGCCACTCTCACCCATACAAATCTAAGGACAATCCTTCCTAAAAGGGGTTCATAACAGACTCAGGATTGAGATTGTGTTACTTAGGTCATCCTATTGAACTAGAAACCTAAACTAGTTAACGGCGTTACATCTAGTGGTTACTATTTCGCGGTTCGGTCTTATGCAAACTCATTGCATAGGATACCCCCACACGCATGTCTCCTACATGGATGCTTTGGATCATTGCATCTGTATCGAATACAAGGTGGGTTGTATCACATAGTGTCACCAAGATAAGGTACCCAACCTTATCCCTATACTATAGACCTTTTAGGTTGTTACTTGGACATCGATCCCCGTATGTCCCCACATACTAGTCCAAGTTTCGTTTAAGCAACTTTGGATCTTAGTTTATTGGATTTAGGGTTTATTAATGCAAACTCAATTATTCAATAACAAAATTACTGAATCACTCAATAACGCTTTATTGATATCGATTAATTTGTTTCGTTTACTATCTACAAGTTTTAGGACATAAAACCCAACAGTGCAGTGGCGATCTTCGGTCTCCATAATCATGTAAGTCATCAAATCTAAATAAGTTTAGATCTGTTTTTTAAAAGCATGCTTAATCTGTAAAATTTTATAGACATAATTTCTTAGAATTTTTGCCCAACGTATTGGTTTTCTAATTAATTGAAATTAAATCTCGCACGATTAATTTCGCTTCCGCTGAGGATTCAATTCCTTCAAATATAATATTCACCAATAATCAATTATTTCCTTAATTGATTAATCATTTCCATAATTAATCATTTTCATAAATGATTAATTCCATAAAGGATTAAACATTTCCATAAATGATTAATTACTTCCATAAGTGTTTAATCATTTCCATAATTGATTAATTACCCAATTAATTAATTCTGTAATTAATTAATCACCAATTAAATATCATATATTTAATTCCTGACCTTAAATTAATTAATTGATTAATTACCCAATTAAATATAATATACTTAATTTTAGGTCTTCAATTAATTAATTCTATAATATGAATCAAATTCATATTAAAATTTGAATTCCTTCAAATTCTCTTATATCCTATAAATTTAATATGAATCAAATTCATATTAATATTTGAACTTCTTCATATATTTATTTCTCTCATAATTTATCATAATGCATCACCATACATTATATTGTACCCTTAGTAAATTGAACATCTTCAATTCACATTTATGACTTAGTTGCCTAAAATTACTTTACGAGCTACCAGTGGGACCTAATGGACCTGCAGATGATAGCGAGCATAGCTAGCTAGTTTCTCCTAATTAATTTAGCTAGTGTTTTATAATTTATTGGCCAAAATGATGCGTTTTTGTGTTGTATTTGTAGGAAATAAATATTTGAGCTAATTGCGTGTTCGGGACATGAAAAAGGGCTGAAAGATCGAAAAAGGATCAAGTTGGAAGAAATCAAATTCAGCCCAGCTGATTTAAAAAAAAAAAAAAAAAATTCATAGCGTCGCGACGCTCTCGGCGAATTTTCCAAATCTGCAGTATCACGACAGCGTCGCGACGCTGTCTATAGCGTCTCGACGCTGTCGGCAGATTTTCTATAAATTCATCATTTTGTGCTACGGATTGGGGGAGTCCAATTGGTGAGATTTTAGCCCAAATTTCGACTAGAGACCTTCTGTGGGAGCTGAAGGCAAGGCCGAGGAGCGGGAATCAAGCGAGAAGACGTGGAGATCGTGACGGGGACGTGCGATGTCGGCGGATTCGAGTTTTCCTTTCTCTTTCCCTTAACTCTTGTAGTTTTTATGGCTTTTCTTTCAATTAGTGTTTGTGGTTTAAAGACTATGAATTGCTAGTTGTTTGTCTTAGGGTTTGATGTAGTTGTTTAAATTGTTGGATTGAATTTCGGGTATGAATGTGTTCTTATTCTATGCATGCAATTTTATGTGTAATGCTTTCAATTACTTGATCACTAATTGAATGATTTAAGTGTTGAATCTAACTCGGGAGAGAGGATTTGGCCTAAGACTTGCTTTGTTCAATTGCATGACTAGAGTACAAATTCTAAGTTTGTGACGGAATTTAGAATATCTCTAGAAGTATAACAAGGACCGAACCGAATAATGCCTTGCATGTTAATGAACTTAGATAGGGATATCAAGTTAGTTATATGCATGAGAATCAATTATACTCGGGAGAGGTAATCGTGATAAATGTTTCCTTGGCTTATAGAATAATTGCACGGTCAATTCATTCCTATTAATCAATCCTCAATCTTAATCAACGAAATCAATTCCCTAAGAGTCTTTCCATTTGAGTCTCCACCCTTTTTTTTATGCTTTTTGTCTTTAGATTTATCTTTTTCATGAAGTTTTGCTCCCTAAATAAAATTGGACAAAAGTATTCACGGTACTTAATTTGCTAGAAAACCAATCCAGAGGACGACACTCGTTTTACACGAAAACACTATATTATTACTTGACCCGTACACTTGCGGTAAGCAATTTGTGCATCAAGTTTTTGGCGCCGTTGCCGCGGATTGGCATATTTAGTTAAATTAATATTGTGGAAAAATTGTTCCGTCTTAATTTAGGGTGTATTTTTATTTTTATTTTTTTAAGTAGATTGCATTCTTTTTTTTTTCCTTTTTTGTTTTTATTTCCATGGTTGTAATTCTCCTTTTTAGTTCTTTCCTTTTGTGATTGATTTTTTCCTTATTTGTTTTTGTTTTTGTTTTTTCCTTTTCTTTTCTTTTTTGTTTGAGTCTTAGTCCTTTGTTCTTGTTGGGTTATTATTTGATTGGAAACCTAATTATCATTGTTGCTTTGATTGATTTGAATGACTTTTTATTCAACACCATATTCCAATTTTTCATCTTCAAGTTTTACCCCTTTAAAAGAAAATTCTTCCTTAGAAAGCATAGTTCAAAATTATATTGAGGAGTCTAGAGCGAGGAGTCTAAAATTTGATGAAATTATAAGAGGACTTCAAACCCCAAAGGAAGATAGTGAGGTGGGATCCACTCCCATAGGATGTCTAGTGAGTCATGTGGCCGATGATTTGTTGGCACCCATTCAGGAGCTTAGTTCTTTCGATCTTGCTAAGGATGAGCATTTAGGGGTGAGTTGCATAAATAATGGGGAAGAATTGGAGAGTTGTAACACTTATCAAGAACATGTTTGTGAGGAAGAAAAAGAAAATGAGCTTGCAGTGACAGAGGAAGTTCAAGAGGTAGAGTTTGAGGTTGAAAAGCCTTCGTCTGATTTATCTTCTCCATCCTTTGTAGATTTTGATTGTTCTTTTTTCTATTCTCACGAGTCAGCTTTAGAGTCTGAGTCTCTTTATTTTGATCTTTCTCCTTTTATGTTTATTTTATACAAAAATACTAAAAATAATTATGTTTCAGGGGCCCATGAGAAACTAGTAAGCTTGCTAGCGATAGTGAGTTTTATTGATTCAAGAAAGAAGGGTCCAAAGAAATACGAGAATTTTTATGTGCCTTGACAGACTGCACGAGCACGTCGAGCTAAAGACGTTAAACAAGCGCTTATGGGAGGCAACCCAAGTAAGTTCAGTTGTGTTTTTCTTTGCGTTTTTTATTTATTGTTTTTTTTTTTGTTTTGTAGGTCCTTGTTCCAGTTTCCTCATTGCTTGCAAGCTTTCATGAAAAGGTCATCATTCGAGGGCAGTAGTGTTCACCCCTTCCATTCTTTATTTGTTCTCATGCTTGATTATACCTTATTTTCGTTATACATTGAGGACAATGCATGCTTAAAGTTTGGGGGTGGAATAACATGTTTGTGGAGCCCTTGAGCATCTGAGTTCGGGCTATAGTTTTGAGCTTTCTTTGAATTGAGCATATGGTTGTTTTCTGGATGCTATGTTTGCATGACTATGATTTCCTAGGATAGGCTTTCTTGTCAATTTTCAAGCTTTCGATGAGTTGTAAGCATGAGTGCCCAAAAGGGAGACTTTTTAAACTTTTTCTAGGAGATGTCTTGCATGAGTAGAGTATTTGTCTTGGCTAGATTTGGATTTGAATGCTTAGGAGCGAATTATTAGGTTCATATGCTTGTTGTCACCTCGATAGGTGTAGGGAAGAGCTAAAGAGTTAATTTTTTGCAAATTAGCATGTTTGATCTTGCTTAGGAGGAAAGAAAAGAATATATGCTTATCATGCTCATAAAGAAAAATCATTCTTGTTGTTACAATTTGAAAGAAAAAAAAAAGTCATGACTTATGCGCGCAATGCAATGCTTAATAAAGTTTTGGCAAAAAGAGCTACCCCTGTTGTGATCAGTTAGGCCAACCAAAGGGTAAAACTCGGGTTAAGGGTCCCTGCAATAGGTGTGTGAAAGCTAGTGCCACATAAAGATGCATGTGTAATTTTCAATTATAAGCACCTAAGTATGGAGAAAAACAAACTAATTTGTTCCATTGACTCGTTAGTGAATCCTTAGTGCCAGTGTAGAGGGAAGATGAGTTGAGAGTTTAGTAATCCAATCCCGGGCTAGTAGAGTCTGATCTCGTTAAGTTAGATCTCGCTTGTGCAAGTTAATTTTGGAAAACTTTTGATTTGTCTCCCTCATTGGTCCTTATGTGCATGTCTCTTGATTGCTTGATTATTGACTTTTGAGCCTTGAGGATTGAGTCATGTTTGTTGCATCCATTCTTCCATTGTATGCTTGATTTTTAGTTTGTTCGAGGACTAGCAAAAGCTTAAGTTTGGGGGTGTTTGATAGCGAGCATAGCTAGCTAGTTTCCTAATTAATTTAGCTAGTCTTTTATAATTTATTGGCCAAAATGATGCGTTTTTGTGTTGTACTTGTAGGAAATAAATATTTGAGCTAATCGCGTGTTTGGGACATGAAAAAGGGCTGAAAGATCGAAAAAGGATCAAGTTGGAAGAAGTCAAATTCAGCCCAGCTGATTTAAAAAAAAAAAAAATTCATAGCGTCGCGACGCTCTCGACGAATTTTCCAAATCTGCAGTATCGCGACAGCGTCGTGACGCTGTCTATAGAGTCTCGACGCTGTCGGCAGATTTTCTATAAATTCATCATTTTGTGCTACGGATTGGGGGAGTCCAATTGGTGAGATTTTAGCCCTAATTTCGACTAGAGACCTTCTGTGGGAGCTGAAGGCAAGGCCGAGGAGCAGGAATCAAGCGAGAAGACGTGGAGGTCGTGACGGGGACGTGCGGTGTCAGCGGATTCGAGTTTTCCTTTCTCTTTCCCTTAACTCTTGTAGTTCTTATGGCTTTTCTTTCAATTAGTGTTTGTGGTTTAAAGACTATGAATTGCTAGTTGTTTGTCTTAGGGTTTGATGTAGTTGTTTAAATTGTTGGATTGAATTTTGGGTATGAATGTGTTCTTATTCTATGCATGCAATTTTATGTGTAATAATTTCAATTACTTGATCACTATTTGAATGATTTAAGTGTTGAATCTAACTCGGGAGAGAGGATTTGGACTAAGACTTGCTTTGTTCAATTGCATGAGTAGAGTAGAAATTCTAAGTTTGTGATGGGATTTAGACTATCTCTAGAAGTATAACAAGGACCGAACCGAATAATGCCTTGCATGTTAATGAACTTAGATAGGGATATCAAGTTAGTTATATGCATGAGAATCAATTATACTCGGGAGAGGTAATCATGATAAATGTTTCCTTGGCTTGTAGAATAATTGCACAGTCAATTCATTCCTATTAATCAATCCTCAATCTTAATCAACGAAATCAATTCCCTAAGAGTCTTTCCATTTGAGTCTCCACCCTTTATTTTATGCTTTTTGTCTTTAGATTTATCTTTTTCATGGAGTCTTGCTCCCTAAATAAAATTGGACAAAAGTATTCACGGTACTTAATTTGCTAGAAAACCAATACAGAGGACGACACTCGTTTTACACGAAAACACTATATTATTACTTGACTCGTACACTTGCGGTAAGCAATTTGCACATCAAGTTTTTGGCGCCGTTGCCGCGGATTGGCATATTTAGTTAAATTAATATTTTGGAAAAATTGTTCGGTCTTAATTTAGGGTGTATTTTTATTTTTATTTTTTTAAGTAGATTGCATTCTTTTTTTTTTCCTTTTTTGTTTTTATTTCCATAGTTGTAATTCTCCTTTTTAGTTCTTTCCTTTTGTGATTGATTTTTTCCTTATTTGTTTTTGTTTTCCTTTTTTCCTTTTCTTTTCTTTTTTGTTTGAGTCTTAGTCCTTTGTTCTTGTTGGGTTATTATTTGATTGGAAGCCTAATTATCATTGTTGCTTTGATTGATTTGAATGACTTTTTATTCAACACCATATTCCAATTTTTCATCTTCAAGTTTTACCCCTTTAAAAGAAAATTCTTCCTTAGAAAGCATAGTTCAAAATTATATTGAGGAGTCTAGAGCGAGGAGTCTAAAATTTGATGAAATTATAAGAGGACTTCAAACCCCAAAGGAAGATAGTGAGGTGGGATCCACTCCCATAGGATGTCTAGTGAGTCATGTGGCCGATGATTCGTTGGCACCCATTCAGGAGCTTAGTTCTTTCGATCTTGCTAAGGATGAGCATTTAGGGGTGAGTTGCATAAATAATGGGGAAGAATTGGAGAGTTGTAACACTTATCAAGAACATGTTTGTGAGGAAGAAAAAGAAAATGAGCTTGCAGTGACAGAGGAAGTTCAAGAGGTAGAGTTTGAGGTTGAAAAGCCTTCGTCTGATTTATCTTCTCCATCCTTTGTAGATTTTGATTGTTCTTTTTTCTATTCTCACGAGTCAGCTTTAGAGTCTGAGTCTCTTTATTTTGATCTTTCTCCTTTTATGTTTATTTTATACAAAAATACTAAAAATAATTCTGTTTCAGGGGCCCATGAGAAACTAGTAAGCTTGCTAGCGATAGTGAGTTTTATTGATTCAAGAAAGAAGGGTCCAAAGAAATACGAGAATTTTTATGTGCCTTGACAGACTGCACGAGCACGTCGAGCTAAAGACGTTAAACAAGCGCTTATGGGAGGTAACCCAAGTAAGTTCAGTTGTGTTTTTCTTTGCGTTTTTTATTTATTGTTTGTTTTTGTTTTGTAGGTCTTGGTTCCAGTTTCCTCATTGCTTGCAAGCTTTCATGAAAAGGTCATCATTCCAGGGCAGTATTGTTCACCCCTTCCATTAATTAAATATGTGATATTCAATTAATCATTGAATTGATTAATTATGAATTAATTAATTATGTGGTTTAATTAATTTAATTAAATATGATTTAATTAATCTTAATTAAAACCATATAATATGTGAGGGCAATGCATTTAATATGATTAAAATGCACATGCAATTAAATATGGAGATATTTAATTGATTAGTTAATATGATTAATTAAATTATATTTTAATTAATTGTATTAAATTAATTTTAATTAATTGTCAATTTTAAGGCATTATCTGATGTATGACACATGTCACCATCCCTCACACCAAGGATGAAGTTAACGCAGAAGGGGTTTTTTTTTGCCCAAGGAGGATTCTGCAAGATTTGCATTCTCAAGATCTCTCACTCTATCATTCTCTCTCAACCACATTACAAAGTGTTTTTCTTCTCTGTAAATTAATACTTCCCAAATTCAAGACAGAGTCCCACCACTCCGTTCCCAAACTCAGAGGATAGTGGGGAAGATCGAATGGTGGTGTCCGTTGAAGAATTCTGAGTCGTCAACGGAGATATGTTTCTCAATGCTTAGCCTTTAGGAATTTCTGTTCTGAACTTTTTGCCAATGTATGGGTATTTTGTTAAACGAAATTAATTTATGAATGGTCCAATTGCTTCCGCTGTAACGGAATTGGGAATTCTAATCCTTCAAGTTGCACTCTTCTCATTGTAGACATATTTCTGTGTTCACGTATATAGACCAATAACAAAGTGTCTATAACACTAGTTGAGTCAAATTACCGTTTTACCCCTGGGTTACTTCTATGTCATTAAGTACCAGTTCTCCTCTAATGAACAACCTGTTTGTGGTCCAACCATCAAACAAAAACCCTCTTTTGCCATTGAGAGGGTAGGGCCCTTTGTTCAAGACTTGGAGACACCACTTAAGGGAACACTCATATGCTTCCCTAAAGTCAGGAAAGAGTAAATTCCATCTTGTGTGATTATGTTTCCAACTACCCACTCGGTCTTGTCCCCAAAATGATAGGCTTATTGAGTCGACTTATTGACCACTCTCACCCATACAAATTAAAGGACAATCCCTCATGAACAAGAGTCCATAACCCACTCAAGATTGAGACTAAGTTGACTAGGTCGTCCTAGTCAAATAGAAACCTAACTAGTTAACGGTGTTATAACCAGCAGTTACTATTTCGTTGTCCGGTCTTATGCAAACTCATTGCATAGGATACCCCCACTCGCATGTCTCCCACACGAACGCATTGGATCATGGCGTTTGTATCAAATACAAAGTGGGTCGTATCCATAGTGTCACCTGGATAAGGCAGCCCATCTTATCCCTATACTATAGACCCTTTAGGTTGTATCTTGAACAGTGATCCTCGTATGTCTCCACATACAGTTCAAGACTCATACTCCAACTTAGGATGTCTAGTTTATTGGATTAAGGTTATTTAGACAATACTTAACAATAACACTTTATTGTAGAAACTTAATAACACTTTATTGAAACAAGTATACAATTTGTTTACATTCACTATCTACGAGTTTTAGGGCATAAAACCCAACACTTGTTGCCCAAGCTGCTTCAGCGTCGAGACGCTGAAGAAGCTGCCCCAAATTTGGCTTGATCTCCACGGCTTGTCTAGCATCGAGACGCCCAAGGCTAGCATCTTGACGTAGCCACTCAGTTTTCCTCTTGAAAATGGTCCTTTGGACTTCATCTTGGGCCTCTAACTTGCTTTTCTTGGGCTTTTGGGCTTGAATTTTCAATGGTCTTCTTCAAAATGCTCCAAAAGCCTCCAAATTCATCTAAAATCTCTCAAGAACTCCGATTTTGCTTCTTTGGCTCGGTTTCTAAAATTTAAACATAAAAACACCTCAAAGCACACAATTTAAGCACAAAACTAGCTAAATTGAATAGGAAATAGATAGCATATTTGCATGCTATTAGTGACACTATGTGATATGACCCACTTTGTATTTGATATAAACACATTGATCCAAAGCGTTCATGTAGTGGACATGCGAGTGGGAGTATCCTATGCAATGAGTTTGCATATGAACAGACCGTAAAATAGTAACCATTAAATGTAACACTGTTGACTAGTTAGGTTTCTATTTCAATAGGATGACCTAGGTAACTCAATCTTAATCCTGAGTGTGTTATGGACTCCATTTCATGAGGGATTATCCTTAGATTTTTATGGGTGAGAGTGGTCGGATTCGCCGACTCAATAAGCCTACCATTTCAGGGATAAGACCGAGTGGGGGCTGGGAACATAACAACACAAGATGGAATTCACTCCTTCTCGTCTTTACATCAAGTAGATGGGTGTTTCCTTAAGGGCCGATTCTGGGTCTTGAACAAGAGCGCCCATCCTCTCTTGGCTAGAGAGGAACTTTCGTTTACTGGTTGGACCATAAACAGGTGGTTCATTAGAGGAATCAGTGGTACTTAAGGAGACAGAGGTAATCCAGGGGTAAAACTGAAATTTGACCCAGCTGGCGTTACGAAAACTTGTGAAGGATTGACTTACCATTATTGGTCTATATCCATGGACACATAAATATTCTACAGTGAGAAGAGTGCAACTGTGGGTTTTTAATGGAGTGACTCGCAAATAATGAACATTGGTTAAATTGATTAATGAGTTTAGTCATTTAATCTCATATCATTGGAGCTTCTGATCTGTAGGTCCATTAGGTCTCCTGCTAGCTCATTATGGGTAATTAGGAACAATTAGTCTTGAAAAGAATTTGAATAATTCAAAATCCATTATGGGAAATCAAGATAATTGTATGAGATACAATTAATATATTATATGTGATACATTATAATATAAAGTTTAATTTAATTAAACTTCATTAATTGAGAGAAATACAATTAAATACAATTTAATTGTAGGCTTAAATTAAATATGAGATATTTAATTTAGTAATTAATTAATTGGAGAATTAATTAAATTAAATTTGATTTAAATAAAAACTATAGGTTATGTGGGAAATGTTCATTTAAATATGATTTAAATGAAATTAATTAAATAAATCTCTATCCTATAATGACTAGGAAAGAGGTATGACATCCTAAATAAAGGACATAATGCCTTCCCAATTCACATAACTCACATCCAACGCTTTGCTCTCAAGCAAAATTTCTCTCTAAGAATTTCACAACATTCTTGCAAAATTCTTTGTCCCAAAATTCAAGAACACCAAGTCCCAATATTTGGTTCCTAGTCCCAGAGATATAGCAGTGGAGATCTCAGTGGTAGTGTCCTTAGTGTGATCATACTGTTCTTGGTGGAATTCATTGAAGAAAGTATTTCATTTTTTCAATTATTAGATTTAAATCTAATGTATGCCTAGCCCATTTTATATATAGAATTGTTCTGTATGATTTTCCAATGTACTAGTATTTTAGAAAACTTAATTAAAATACGAATCGGTCCTATACGCTTCCGTTAGGAATTTAGGAATTCCAATCCTTCACTAGCATTCTCCAATCGTGTGCAATACCTGAGTGAATTGCTAGTGCAAAGGTCGGTGCAATCTAAAGCCTTTGGTTGATGCTATTTGAATTTCCCCGCTTATCTCATATACCTTTACCACTTTCATTTTCTTGCGTTATTCTATCTTTTTGTCTTCAAATCACAAAACCCCATCCAAATTATTTCTTTGGTTACCATCCTCGGTTGAAAATTTAGAGGAGGTTTTTGGTTTGCAGAAGTTAGTGTTTTTCAACTAGTCACCATCTCCTTTGGTACGATATCTAGAGTACTCTCCACTTTATTACTTGATAGTGTATACTTGCACTCACGTCATTGAGACATTGTTCTCTCAGGATTTTGGTGTCGATTTCATTTATGCGCAGAGCGTTGAGACCCTCTATGGGAGGGTTGAGACACTGGGATTTCGGGAATTCGGTCATTTTAAACTCCGATTTAGCCGTTTTGGCCCCAAATTGGCTCTGAACTTCCGTTATAGATCTGCACACAAATTATATTGATTTGATAGCATTTGTTTTACAAGGAATTCAATAAAGATAAGAAAAATTGGAGTAAATTACTGTATAACAAATTTGCGCTATCACCTCGACCTTGAGCCATTGGGGCTTTAAGACGTGGACCTCGAATCTTTTACTTCGCAGTAGGGGTGAGCATCAGAAACCGAAAAACCGAGCCGACAAAACGAAACCGACCGAATCGACGTCGGTCGGTCGGTTTTCTAGCTGCGTCTGTCGGAGTCAGATTTTTCATAGGAAAAACCAACCATTCGATCGGTCGGTGAGCCAAAAAAATCTCAAAGCGACCGAACCGAGCGATTTCATAAAATAAAAAAAAACTACTACAAACGTGACATCTTTCGTGGGAAAGGAGGAAAAAGCCAACTTGCCTTGTCACCTTTTATATTAGGTAATCACTACTTTAAAATTTTTTTTTTTTTTAAATTTTCTCTTTCTTCATCAACATCACATCCCAGGTTTTCTTCCCTTCCCTTGTCAGACTTTCCTTTTTCTTTCTCTTCTTCCCACTCTCTCATTTCCCCTCTCTTTTTCTTTTCCTCTTTCTTTATCTTCTTCCCATTCTCATCTCTTTTCCTTTGTCTTTTTCTTTCTCTTTGATCTCTTTGTCGGAACCACCTCTTTGCCAGAGTTTATCGCTGTCACGAAGGTTTTTTATTTCTCTTCGCTGAAACCTTACGTCTCTCTTCACCTTATTTTCATCTCTTTGCTGGTTCTTAACACACTTTTTTATCTTTCTCTCTCAATGCCTTCTCTCATTCTCTTTTCTTCTCATAAGCTCCGGCTAACTTCCAAATCCGACCGAAACCGACCGATGTTTATGTATGGTCGGTCGGTTGGTTTTATGGACATCTCCGAGACCGACTACAGCCGACAGAACAAAACCGACTTGTCGGTGGTCGGCGTCGGTTTGAGCCCAAAACCGACGTCGGCTGACCGATGATCACCCTTACTTCCCATGTCGCCCCCAGTAGAGCGACAGTCGCCAACGCCTGGCTCCATGTCTCTATTATTTGATTTCCCTCCACCCCTCTCTCTTTTTGAATATTGAAAAAGACAATAATGATCTGAGAGTTCAGGGCTACCACGTTACCTCAGACCATCACTTCATCTATGTTGACATTGAAGTCCGTGCGATAAAACTCTCTTACCACAATTGGGTAGTAGCCTTCTATCTTCTCGCAATTTTTCTCCCAATTGTGGCGACAAATTTCCCAATGTATCGCCTTTGGAAGTTTCTGGTCCGTAGGAAAGAATCCTCTTTCTTCCAAGAATTTTGGCACTTCTTCTCCATTCACCTTCTCTTTTCCTTTATTCTTTTTCTGTGACGCCTCAACCCCTTCTTTTCCCTTTCTTTTTTTGTACCTTGGCTCTTCAGTGGGTTCTCTCTAAATCGGATAACTAGGTGGTTGGGCCTGTGTTCTGAAAGTGGGGCATTGTTCTCATCTAAATCATCCCTCTTGTTAGCGTTAGCCGCTGGCACCTAGGGAGAGTCTCGTTCAGGTCCAGATTTGTTGCGTTAACATATGCTAACACCTCTCTATTGGTTGTCTGCTTTGCCGCGACCTCCTTCTCTGCCACTTCCCTCTCTTTTGCTTGTTTCCACAACCCCTCTCCATCTTTTTGTATTTCATTGAGGATCTATTGGAATTGCTCCTCCTCCCTCTCCGACAGTGGTTGGAGAGTTGGTTGGTTGGTTTCTTACCGTAATGGCTCTTCGCTTACTCGTGGTTGCTTGAGGTGTTTGGAATAAAGGAGATGGTGATGGTGAGAACAAGAGGGGCTTGGGCATTCTTGCTAGTGGATGGTGAGGGTCTAGGAAAACGAGTTGGCAAAGTTAGTTGTAGGAGAACGGGCTCAATCCTCACAGTGGTGTTTTTGAGCAGTTGAATATCCAATTGTTGATCATCGAGGACTTTAGGTTCTTTGTGCTCCTCGTCAGACGAAATGATGATGTCCCGAGTGTTGCTTTCTGAAGGAATAAAAATCCTTTGAGCGGAAGCGTGTATCAGATCGTTCGTTGTTAATTGGGTTAAAATGAAAACACCAATACATTAACCACAAAATTTACAGAAAAATTTCTATAAATCTAACATATTACGCATACAATCTAAATTCTAAACTATTTAGAATTAGTTTACTTACGTGATTGGAGACCCTTCTCAGCAATATGCTCCCAATTAGTCACGTACAGTAGCCTTCTCCTCCAAGAACACCACCACCAAAATACACCCGCTATCCTCTGGGCCCTTGAGATCTTGATTGTGGGATCGTATTAGTCTTGGAGAGGAAATCAAGATTACAACAAGAATAGTGTTGTTTTCTTTTTCTTTGTGAGTATGAGAATGAGAGAGAATTAGAGAGAAGACTCTGTGTTTTTCCCAAGAGATGAAAGAATTACATCTGTAACCCCCTTCTAATTTCACGATAAGGGAGTTACAAGACCACTTCCCACTGGGAGTTATTGATTTAATTATATTAAATCAATTTTGAAACTATATATTATAAAAACCATCAATTTAATTAAATCTAATACAATTAAATTAATCTTAATATATAGTTTTTAATTAATTCAATTAAAAAAATTTCTAATCGAATTAATTAAGCCAATTAATTAAACATCACATATTTAATTAATTGCATCTCTCTCGTTTTATCCTATAGTTTTAATGAGCAACCAATGTACATTATTTATAAACTATAGTATTAATTTAATTAAATCATATTTAATCAAATTAAATAAATTTAATTAATTAATTCTACAATTAATTAATTCTTAAATGATCATATATTTAATTAATCACACAGTTGAATCATATTCAAAAATATATTTCTCTCATAACCTATAGTTTTAATATGAATCTCATTCACATTGAATTTAACCTATAGTCTTTATATTAATCTAATTCATATTAAATGTTTGAACCCCTTCAAATATTTAATTCTCTCAATAATAAATTTTGAATCACATCCAAAATTAATTTTACATTATAAAGTTTAATTCACTAATTAAACTTATATTATAATTTATCTCTATACATTATATTAATTGCATCACATACAATTAACTAAAATTCCCTTAATGAATTTGAACACTCCAAATTCTATTCAAGACTATTTAATCTCAGAACCCTTTACGAGGTAGCAGGTGGATCTAATGGACCTACATATCAGAAGCTCCAACGACACAAGATTAACTGGCTAAACTCATTAACCAAGTTAATCAACATTCGATAACTGTGGGTCACTCCACTAAAGACCCACAACTGCACTCTTCTCACTGTAGAATATTTTTGTGTCCACAGATATCAACCATACTGGTAAGTCAATCCTTCACAAGTGTTCATAATGCCAGCTGGGTCAAATTATCGTTTTACCTCTGGGTTACCTTTGGATCCTTAAGTACCATTGATCCCTAGCGTATTCTTTTATTTCACGTAGCCCGAGGTAAGCTTCAAGCCTCCATCTTCTTCCATTCTCCCTCCATGGTCGATTACCCCAACCTCCATCACCATCTTTAATTTTCTTCTCTCTTCTTCGCAAAGGGGCCTCATTCACGAATCTCCCTCAACGCCGGCGTCTCCGACGAACGCTCCAGCAAGCAGGCACGATTATTCCGTCAAGCAACTTTCCTCTTTTGCGTTTTTGACGATCAGTAGCTGGAAGGTCTCGATTTTTCGACAGTTTGAGCAGCGTTTTCTTCTCCATCATCCCTAGTCGCATGACAGAGTAGGTTTAGCGTGGTTCTTGTTTTTGTTGTGTTTTCGACGAGTTTTAGGCACAAAGGGGGTTAGTTTTCGCTTGTTTTTTGGCGGGTGTGCAGTTTATTCGCGGACAGTAGAGTGTTGATTCTTTTTTTTTTGGGTTTTTTGGGCATTTACGACAAGTTTTCAGTGTGGGTTAGTTGGATTGAAGGTTATATTGGTTGGTTGTCATGTTTAATCGAACACCCACTCATTTTTGTTTCCGTTCAGCAAGCTTTTACCTTAAATTTTGACGATTCAAGTAGTGGGTCTTCAAGTTTCAGCGTCTTTGAGCAACCTCGACATTGGGTAAGTGTTTTACATCAAGTTTTGGGGTTGTTTTTAGTGTTTATTCAATTGCCCGTTGACTTTAAGTTTCAAATTCAAGGTACCCATAATATTTGGAGGTTTAATCGTTGATGTGGAGCTATATTGGAACCCAGAAAGCAAGTTGTGTTCTGTTTTTGGGTAAGTTATGGGTCTTAAATCACCCCCAAATTTAATTGACTTCTAGTTGAGTGTTTGGGTTAGAACCCCTATTCATTTGAGAAGTTTATCCCCTTTTGTGTAGCTTGATTAAAGACCTCGAAGCTAGAGTATTAATTTGGCTTTTATCAAGCAATTTATTTGGCTACGGTAAGTAGCCATTGGATTAAGTTTTATGCTTGCACCGATTTAATTGAAAGGTTATCATATTAGCATGATTTGGATTTAAATCTAAGCTTTGTCCTTGGATTTAATTAAGCGTGAATGGTTCATCTTGAAGCATGAAAATAGTATGAGTGTGATTTGGTTTAAGAAAATTTCTCTTTTGTGTAGCTTTCTTAAAGCCACAGAATTAGGAAAATTTGTCAAAGAGTTATCAAGAATAATTAAGCCAAGGTAAGTGACTTCACTACTGGAGCGCTTAGGCTAGGTTGGGAAATTGTGTGCTGATAAGATAGAACTTGCATGAATTTCAATGAATGTGATGAACGATTTGATGAATGTGAAACATGTTACATGAACCATAAATTTATTCAATGTGTTGACTATGATTCAATTTAAAGGAAAAACTACGAAATCTTGTATTTATACATGATTGAGAAAATGTATGTTGCATTCCATGAATGTATGATGTTTTGTTATTGGACCCATGCATATGTATGTTTCATGATATTAATAGGACCTGTTCATGGCAATTACCCTTAGAGGAAATTGATGTACATCTAAAGGAACCAGAGGTACTGTAGGCGAGATTCGACCCCACTAATTAGGTGCCAACTGACTATTAGATGGGGCGCATTCTCTAGAGGATGCCTACTGTATCTCTTAGTTGGGAGAGGAACAGAGGAAGGGTAATTGTCCATGCTAAGGCCTTAAAAGAAATTCATAATTTAGAGGAAAGAGAAATATGGTCCCACTAGAAATGCATGAACTATGATCACTAGAAAGGCATGAACCATGTTGTGTCTGTTTGCATATCCGGACTCCAGTAGTGGGGTTACTTACTGAGTATCTTAAATACTAATTCTTTCGATGAATATTTTTTTTTTCCGGCGAGCAGTGGTCAGATCAACGTGAACAACAGTGATTTTGGGCGTTTGGAGCATTTTTCCAGCTTGTTCAACCTTGGGTAAGTTGGTTTGAGTGTTTAATTGGCTGGTTTTAGCATTTAATTAAATACCCATTGAAGCTTAGCCTTTGATTTAAGGTCTCCGAAGTTATTGGAGTCGAAACTATCGAAATTGGACTGATTTTGTTATCCGACCAGCAGCGTTAGGTGGTTGTTTTGGGTAAGTTTCTTCTTGATTTAGCCTCCGTTAGAGTTTAATTTAGTTGTTGCAATTACCCATTGCTTATTGGATTTGTTTCAGCGTTGCCCATCCAATTTCGAGTTCATAATTACAGATTTTCACTCATTCGAAGTTTTGTCCAGCAAGCTTTTGAGTCGTTTCTGTGGGATTTTGTAGGTAAGAGCTAGTCTAGACTTTGTCTATTATGTAAGTGAAGTATTTGATGTTTTAGAGAAGGAATTGATTGGGCAAATTTCTTGGTTTCACTTGGATAAGTAAGCCATTAAGCCTAAAATTTAACTTGCCAAGAGGAGTATTTATTTTTAGAAAATTATTGTTGTAGGTCGGATAAGGAGTCTATTGGAAGAGGATTAAGTGGTTTGGTTATTAGAACTCATAAGCCAGGTAAGTGGCTTCATTGTTGAACTTTTTATTTGGGAGCACGTACGTGTTTGATTTTCCAAAATTCATGCTTTTTAATGAGTTGTTTGACTATGTATACGTTTATGAAAAATTGTTGAAAGCATGAAATTTATTATTAATGTTTGCAAATGTTGAGTTTTAAAATCCTTGAGTTGGTGGTCTCTCAAAAAAATTTCGTAATATATATGAGTTTAAATGAATTCTGAGTTTTCTTAAATTTTGAAAGGGTACATGAAATTGATGTACTTAGATGCCTACAAAAGACTTAGGGACATGAAATTGATGTACCTGAGTCGAGGTTTGTGAAATTGACGTCCCTCCATAGGCGACACATGAAATTGATGTGTCTAGGATATGCATGAAATTGATTTATATCCCATAATTAATAAGTTTAAGATAAAATTTAGAGCCACCAAGATATGACTATTGTTGATTTTAGAAATGTGTTTAAATGTGACCCAATCTCAACAGTAGTGTCACTTACTGAGTATTTTAAATACTCATTCTTTTCTAAAATGTTTTCTTTCAGGTAAAGGCAAGGGCAGGTGCAAGGCGATTGATGAGAACTGTTAGGCAGCCATGGGAGGACTATGACTCGTGAACTTCATATTTTCTTCCGCTTTCAAAACTTTGTTTTACTTTATTTTGATTTGTAAACTTGTTTGAGAAATTTTTTAGAGGCCATGTATGTTTATAGTTTGGAAATTATTTACGAATAGTTTAAACCTTTAAAATCAGGAATCCCGAATAAAACTTTTTACTTTGAGGTTTTCTTTTTACTTAAATTGGTGGATTGGTTATAAAATGTTTTTATTTAAAAAAAGGCCTCCAAAGCATGCATGTAGTAACGGTCCCGAATAGACTCTTGTAAGGAGTTGGGTCGTTACACCTTCTTTACCGACGGGTTGCACATGGATCTGATTGAGGCTTAGTTGTGGCTTTCATCTATGAGGGTAATATTTCATTGCATGAAGTGCCCTAATGGGCAGAAGGTACATTGTGTCGTGTTTATGCTACACAAAAGCAACCATTGTAGCCTTGATTTTGGAGGTTTTGCAAGCTCTCATGGAAAATGCCTTTGTTAGTCGGACATCGCATGCAAACCAGAATCAACTAAGCTTGACTTAGGAAGCAAGATACCTCCAGGGCTTCAATTTTGTAATTTATATATTCTATTATGTTTCAATTTATCTCTTGATTTCCAATTATATTATAGAGGTTATATTATAACATATTTCCTTTCATTATCAATTTAAATTTCAGTATATTAGATATATCTTTGCATAGGACGTTAATTATACAATTATTCATGTAAAATATTGAGTTTAAATGGTCGCTGATATATATTTTACAAACCTTATCGGTAAGTTTATTAAGAAAAACATATAACCTTTATATCTTCATGTGTATTGAAATCCACACTGTTTAAAAAGTATATTTTATAAACATTTTATTTTTTTCCAGTCTGGTATTTATTGAATATACCTTATATTTTCAATTACTCTTACTCTAGAATCTCTTTTTTCGCTCATATAAGCTAAAATATCCAGGTACTTTTATATATACCTAAGTATATATGATTTCAATTACAATGTTTTAAATAAATATCATGAACATATTCTTCCTATAAACTCGACAACAATATTTGTACTTTTTCATGTCACTGTTTGCTTCTATTTCTTGATGGAAGCATGTAGACCATCAAACATGCTATATATTTTAAAAAGGGGGTATATATTCTATGTCTCAACAAAACCACTTCAACAACAGAAGTATATAAATTTTTTGACACAATTTATGTATTCAAAACCAAAACATATATTTTCATTTACTAATAATGTTAAACAAACAAGTGTAACATAGACAATAAATACCCCCCAATAGTTGTTTATTGTTTCACCTTTATTTGTTTGGAATTCTCTTTACCATTTATTTATAAGAACAAGATATATATATTATTCGATCATCACAAACATGCTATATATATTTTAGAACAGGAAGTATATAATCTATCTCAACAAAACCACCTTATCATTAGAAGTATATATTTTACCATCCAATAACTCTAACATAATTTGTAGACTGACACATTATTGACGATTAAGCCATGTTTTGGTTCCTCTAGTAGTTTAACCCAATAAAAAAAAATTTCTGTTTAAAATTTCATCATGTCGAATGTGTTCTTATAAAAAGGATAAACTTACTAATAGTGTTATTTTAACATACACCAATTTCAAAATTGCTTCTTTTAGAAAAAATACAAAATGACTTCTTCTCTTAAATAAAACCTACAAAACTTTTGTATGAAACCCTACTGCATTTTTTTTCATTGAAGTTGCTATACCTCACAATAGAGTGAACAAAAGTTACACAACGTTTTTAACACATCAATCGACACAACAAAACTCCGTGCAAAGAGTTAAAATTAGTGATAGGTCTAATTTGTTATATATTTATAATCTCCCAATTTGCTTCTCTTTATTGAATTTCTTGCGACAAATGCTTTAAAATGAGTATAATATGTGTATAGGTTCTTGATGGAGGTTTGGACCCAATTTGGGGCTAAAACGAGCAAAACAAGAGCGTAAAAAGAGCAAAATTCTCTTGGAGTCAAAGCATAGCATTGAGATCCTCCAAAACAGTGTCTCAACACCATGTTTGCAGCAAATTGAAGCCAAAAACCCGAGAGGACAGCGTATCGATGCTAGGGAAAATTTTGTGGCAGCGTCGAGACGCTACTGTGTAGCGTCGAGACATTATCAACTTTCCATATATGAATTTTCCTTTTTTATCAACGATTCTTTCTATGTTTGAGGCCTCGTTTCAGTGCCAAAGTACCACGAATTCAAGGCCAAAGACTCCTATAAATATATAGCTTTGGTTTAAGGTTGTATCATCTTTCATTCCTTCAATTGTAGCCACTTTTCCTCTTTAGTTTTCAAGTGTTCTTTCAAATTTTCTTAGTCTAAGGGTCGGTTGATCAAGCCTTGAGCTTGGAGTGTGCTTGTCTATGGCCAACTAAGCTCGGATTGCTGTAACCGGGACTCGGTAAATGTAAGTTTTGGTATTGTTGAGACCTCATATTTTAGTTTATTGAATTATAGTCGGTTGTGTTCTAAATTTCTAGTTTAATTACAATTAGATCGATAAAATAATAGATTGCCAACCTATTTGCCTAACTTGGTTTAATTGTTATGCTAAATTGGTTAGTAATAGTTTATTGTGTTAATTGTGTTGAAAGGTGCATTATCCCAACTAACTCAATTGCATGATAAATCTAGGAATTTAGACTTAGAATTGTATAAACCCAGGTTGTTCCTACTTTATACAAGTCTATCTAGCGATCCACTTTATTTAATACAATTAGATTCTTATTAATGGGACGTCATTTGTTAGAAATCTAATTAGGCTTTGACTTCAATGCATTGGTCTGGTTGGAAATATTATGAGTCTTTAATCACTGGTTCCAGTGACGGTTAGACAATTTTGTTAAATAATTCAATTAATTAAGAGAGACAATGATTGAATTACCAAACGTACATCCCGAAAACTGATTACATAATCTTCATGGTAAGATCAACTAACCTCACCTTTTACTTTTCTTGCATTTAATTTCCCGCCTTTATTTTCATGTTCTTGTTTTTTATCCATAAACTCCCCTTTCTGCTACCTCAAAACACAAAAGAATTTTGAAGTAAACCGATTGTTCCCTGTGATCGACCCCGACCACTACTGGTACAAGTTAGCTTTAATTGAGGAATTGTGGATTATAAATTTATTTGACAAGAGACCGCGGCAAATCTCTTCCGTCAATTAGCGTTACTACTTGATAGAAAAATATGAGACATTTTTCGGAGACCTCTTACGACAAATACCCACATTGCATTGCCAAAGAAAGTTGGAGAAGAAACCCTACTGAGGTAGCAGATTTCGAAAGAGTTTCACACCGAAAAAGAGAAATGGAAAAAATTGGAGAAGACAAACCAATTTTGTGGTTGATTTGCACGATTTAAAAAAAAAATCAAATTTGGTTTCTTTCCTTTTTTTCTATTTTTAATATAAATATATATATTTCCATGTAAGGGCATTAAAGTAAATGATAGCATCTATATTAAATAACCATTGGACAAATTTGTAAAAATTAGATCTTTTAGACGCTTTTACTAAATGGGTCTTTAATAAGACCCATTCTTGTTATTACCTCTATGAGTGATCTTTCGTCGGTCGACATCAGTTTTGGCCTCAAACTGACACTGACCACCAATATATCGATTTTAGTCAGTCATTGGATGTCGGTTTTGGGAGTTTTGTGGAAACGATCGATCGACCACTAGCAAATATCGATTAGTTTCGGTCAGTTTTTGGAAGTTTCGGTGAAGAGAGAATGTAGTTTTAGCGAGGTGAAGGAGAAATAAAGAACGGATAAGAGAGGGTGTGGTGCTATTTACATGCAAAGAAAGAACAGAGAAATAGATAAAGGACAAAAAACGAACAGAGAAGAAAGAATGACGGTCTGTGGTGGTGTTAAGCTCTGGCAAAGAGAGGGCGTTGTTCCATTCCGATGAGGGGAAGATGAGGAAGAGAGAAAGTGTGGAAGAAGAGAGAGACTGAAAAGGAAAGAAGAGGAAGAGAGAAAGTGTGGAAGAAGAGGAAGAGAGAAAGTGTGGAAGAAGAGAGAGAGTGTGTAAACCCGAGACTTCGCTTGGATTATTTGCTCTTGTCACTTATTGTGGAAGTTGGATTAAAGTTGTTGTTTCATTGCTGAAGAAAAATGGCAAAGCTTTTGGTTGAGGTTGTCTTTGATAATTTTGGAATTTATTAGTTTAAAAAAAAAAAAGAAAAGAAAGGAAGTAAAGAAAAGAAAAAAAAGGAAAGAGGAAACGGAAAAAAAAAACAAAAGAAAAAGAAAATGGAAAATGAAGTTGTTGGTGCTAGTGGTTTTAAAGGAAAGGAATTCACCGTTTAAAGTCATTTTAGCTCATTTTCTTCATCATTTCCCATCAAATTTCAGAACCTTTCGAGAGAGAGAGTGAAGGAAGAAGAAGAGGGAGCTCACTGAAGGTTTGAGGTTGAAGAAAATAGGGGAAAGCTCATGCAAGTGTAACCATGGTAGAATCTTGGTTCAATCTGCCTATCTTTGGTTTTTAATTCGGTTTGAGCTACACAAGAAGAATTAAGAGGTGAGGTCTGACTTTCTTCAAAGTTAATTAATTTTCTAACAATATTATGCATGAAGAATGCGTGAGCTAATTCTGATGTTAAGTTAATGATTTTGGAAGAGAAAAACAAAGCACAGAATTTTCACACAAATCTGAAGGGTGTCTAGTTTTCTCTGGTTTTTCGAACGTTCTGGAGTGTACAGGTTGAATTAGAAGCTCAACTTGGTATGGTTGGAAATCTTATTTAATTTCCTATGACTTTTGTGAAGAATTCGTGAGCCAAAAATGACTAGAAGTAGGTTTAAGTTCATGAGAAAAGTAGAGGGTAACAGAGAAGCATGAATTTCGAATAGCTGTGTTGGGGGGATTTCTGGACACATCCGTTGGGAATATCATTTTCATTCCTTCAAGTACGTTGTAGAGGGTTCCCAAATGAAAAGTCTGATATAAAGTACATTAATTTTGGTCAAGTATTGAGGAAGTTATGAGTGTTTGAAGTTAGAGTATTGAATCTGGAAAATTGTGGGAAAATGTTTTGAATGTGATTTTATTTCTAGAGTTTAGAATTCATGAGCATAGAAAGACAAGACTATTTATAGTTATGATGCTCAATTTTGGTTTGTTTGACAGGCCAAGAGGAAATAGGCCGAGTCTATAGGCCAGGGAACTTGCCAAGGTTGTGAGTGACAAAACAAATTTTGAAAATTATTTCTAAACTGTTATTTATGATTAAATGTCTTACATGCTTGAATCTGAACTTATGAATAATACATGATTTCAATGAATGATTTCAAGCATAAGTTTTGAGCTTAGATTTTCTAATGAGATTTATATATGAGCACATGATTATTGATTTTCTAAAAAGTAGTTAAAACGATATCATTTTAAGCAAAGTATGTATTAGCGAGTATTGTTTTAAGGTTTTCAGTTTCCCACGAGCAAGCTGAGTAAGCTTGAGTTTTACGAAAGATAAAGATAAGCAGACATGTTTTAATGTTTTCATGTGATTTTATGGGACTTCTTTTGAATACATGACTGAGATATTGATCCCGAGGCTGTATGGTACCGTGTGCACACAGGTTATATTCCAGTGTTGACGTTAAGTGTACTCCATGACAACGATGCTGTCGTGAGTGCTGGGCGAGCCCCACTACGACAAAGATGATGGGAGTGCTGGGCGGGCCCCACGACATCGTAGAGCAAACGTTGGTTGTACTAGGCGTGCCCTACACAACGTAGATTAGTCATGCTAGTTAAAATGTTTAATATACTTGATATGCCTTGCTAGATTTTAATTACATACCTGTCGAGTATTTGAGAAAGCTGTTATCATTACACGTTTATGTTTCACGCTTTGATTAAACAAATTTATATGTTTAAGGTTTATCATGTGTTCTGATTTGCGGATCAACAATTTTAAATTTAGTCACTCACTGGGCTTCATAGCTCACTCTTTCAAAATGTTTTCCCACTTTCCAGGTAGAGATCGAGCTCCCGGTGCTTGATAAACTGCCATAGTCTGTTAAAAGCTCCCAAATAAAGTTCCAGTACGTGGGTGGAGTTGTACATCGAGTCTTTTTATATTGTAAATTTTTTTATAAGAGTTGGATAGTTTACGGTTTGTGTAAGCTCTAGATGTTGTAGTTGTGTAAATCCTAGTTGGACATGTTTTTGGTTGTGATGTCTCTATCAGGTTTATTTTCAAAGTGAGTTAAGTCAGGGCTGAACTTCATGTATGTCTAAAGCTTATCAAGGTTTCGCTGTGTTGTGTTGTATGTAAAGTATTTTATATCTAAGATTAGCATGTTTATCAGGTTCAAGGGTTCAGCAGAGTCAGCAGGTATCATTAGAAGAGGACGATGTCCGTTGGCTTCACGCCGCCTTTCGGACTAAGCTAGCAGGTAGTTTGGGAATGACTTGGGCTTTTAGCATTTTGAAGGTTTGTCCCACATGGATAAATCTAAAGTTGGGAAGAGTGTTTTTATACCATCACTCTTCCTTGCTCTTGTAAATTTGGTTAAGGGTGATACTAAGACTTCTTCTCATATGTGCACTGCCGCTGCTGCTACTGGTCGGTGGGTTCGGGTAACCCACTCTACTTAGCTTTAATATGTGTATATATTTGTTCTTTCATTGAACAATTTTTTTCTCCATCATGAAGTGGGATAAAAATTATTATTGTATTATCTTGCAAATCTCAAGTTTATAGGCGATTATAATGATCATTTAGGCAAGCTTAATTATCATGTTAGCATGTATGGAAATAATGTTTATTTGGAATATTATTGTAAACTAAAGCTTATGTGGAATTTAAAATAATTTTGGAGATGTTTTTTTTAAATACTGGTAAAGTTTAAAGTTGTTTAGTTATGCAGCTGAACTTGTGAAGCTAATGAAGGTTGAGGTATTGAGATATTTTTATTGACAATTTAAGTGTATGACCCTATATCTCAAATTGCAATGTTTAAGAGAAGTATTTTACTTCTATTAATTTTTATGAAATTGAAAATTACAACTATTGCTATTAATTGAGTTTGGTATATATTATGCTTTGCTTATTACATGTTGGAAGTATAAAAATGAGTAAAATCTCAATTATATGTGGAGCTTATAGAAATTGGTGGCAGTTTAGGGCCCGTTTGATAACATTCTCGTTTCCTACTTTTCGTTTCTTGTTTCTTGTTTCCTATTTCTTGTTTCTTGTTTTTTAAGAACTAGAAACAGAAACATGTTTGATAATTATTTTTGTTCCTTGTTTCTCTGAAAAAAGAAACAGAAACACAAATGTGTTTGATAACCGGTTATTGTTTCTTGTTTTTTTAGTTAAAATAAAATTTAGTACATAATATAAAAATATATTAATTTTCAACGATTATTTTTTTATTTCTCCTTCTTCTTCCTCATCACTACCACCATTGTTACTGATCACCCGCCGTCGTTGATCATCGGCCATCGCTACAGACCTCCGACCACTGAGCGAATGCTGGAAAAGTCGTCGGCGGGTGGCGGCAGTAGTCGAAAATAAGAAAAAAGGAAAAAGTTTCAATCTACGACGATAGTGGCGGCCGGTAGTCGGAGGTCGACGGTGGCATCTGGTAGTCAGAGGTCAACTGTAGCAGCTGGTCGACGGAGGTCGGTGGCGGTCAGTCGGCAAAGGCCGATCAGCGGAGGTCGACGATGATCGGTAGTCAGAGGTCGACGGAGATCGGCGGTGCCCAGTAGTCAGAGGTCGACGATGGCGGTTGGTCAGCAGAGGTCAACGACGCCCGATAGTCAGAGGTCGACAGTAGCGGCTGGTAGACGGCGCCCGGTTGTCGGAGGTTGACAGTAGTCCGAGATTGATGGTGGCAGTCGGCCGACGAAGGCCGGTAGTCAGAGGTCGACGACTGCGGTTGGTCAATGGCAGCCGGTAGTCGAAGGTCGACGATGGCGATCGATTGACATATGCCGGTCAGCGGAGGTCGACGGTGCCCGGTAGTCAGAGGTCGACGGTAGTGGCTGGTCAGCTGTGCCCGGTAGTCTGAGGTCGTTGGTAGCGGTCAGTCGGCAGAGGCTGGTCAGTAAGGGTCGATGGTGCTTGGTAGTCATATGTCGACGATGGTGGTTGGTCGACAGCGTCAGGTAGTCGGAGGTCGACGGTAGCTGTCGGTCGGTGGAGGCTGGTCAGCGGGGGTCGGCGGAGCCCGATTATCATAGGTCGACGGTGGCGGTTGGTTGGCGGAGGTTATTGTTGGCCGGTAGTCGGAGGTCAACGACTACGGCCGGTCTGCGGTGGTTGGTCGACGGTAATAAGAGGTCGGCGACGCCCGATAGTTAGAGGTCGACGGTGGCGGTCGTTCGGCGGCTGCCGGTAGTCTGAGGTCGACGGTAGCGGTAAGTCGGCAGAGGCTGGTCAGCAGGGGTCGACGACGCCTGGTAGTCGAAGGTCGACAACAGTGGTTAGTCGAAAGCACCAGTAGTCGGAGATCCACGGTAGCAGTCGACCTCGACTGGTTATTAGAGGTCGACGGAGGTCGGTGACGACTGGTAGTCAGAGGAGGACGGTGGCGGTCGGTCGGGGGAGGCCGATCAGTGGAGGTTGATAGATGCCAGTTGTCGGAGGTCGACAGTAGCAGTCGATGGCTGCCAGTATCGGAGGTCAGCGACGACCGGTAGTCGAAGGTGCACAGTAGCAGTCGGTTGGCAGAAGTCGACGGCGGCCGGTCGACGGTTGCGGTTGGTCGTGGCCTGTAGTCGGAGGTTGACGATGGCGGTCGGTCGACGGAGGTCGGCGATGACCGGTAGTTGGAGGTGGACGGTGGCGGTCGGCCGGTGGAGGTCGACGACAACCAGTAGTCGAAGGTCGACAATGGTGTGTTGGGATTGGTGTCCTAAAACTCGTAGATAGTGAATGTTAAACGAATTATATACTTATTCGATAAAGGCGTTATCGAGATTAATTCAGTAAAGTTATTACTGAATAAAGTAAACTGCACATATAATAACTCAAATCCAATAAACTAAGATCCATGGCTATAGGATGAACACTTGAGCTTTATGTAGACACATAAAAGTGGATCAAGCTTGAGTAATAGCCAAAACAGTCTATAGTATAGGGATAGGGTTGGGTACCTTATTCTGAGGACACTATGAGACGCGGCCCACTTTATAGATGGTATAGACGATGTGATCCTAAATCGTCCATGTAGAGACATGCGAGTGGGGGCGTCCTATGCAATGAGTTTGCATAAGACCAGGACCAAGAAATAAGTCACCCTCGCTTTATAACACCGTTTACTGACGAGACTGACTATTTCATATGATGACCTAGGTAACTCGATCTTAATCCTGAGCTAACTATGAACTCCTGTTTATTCGGGCTTATCCTTAGATCTGCAAGGGTGAGAGTGGCTCAGTATCGCCGACTCAATAAGCCTCCCATTTCAAGGATAGGAACGGGTAGATAGCTGGGGACATAGTCGTGCGAGAAGGAATTCACTGCTACCCAAAATAGGGATAGTAGAGAGGTTGTTCCCTTAAGTGCTGACTCCGAGGCTTGAACAAAGGGATCCCACCCTCTCATTTGGCCTGAGAGGGACTCGGTTTATTGGTTGGACCATAAACCAATTGTTCATTAGAGGATCAGTGGGACTTAAGGAACTAAAAGTACTATAGGGGTAAAATGGGCTTTTGACCTAGCCATAGCTACGAACAACCTGTGAAGGATCGACTTACTAATCATGGTTAAATCAAGTGGACGGAAATATATCTATAGTGAGGGGAGTGCAAATATCGGGCTATAGTGGAGTGTCCCGGTAGTTAACGAATGTTGGCTAGCTTGGATAATGAGATTAGTCGGTTAGCCTCAAATCGTTGGAGCCCATGATCTATAGGTCCATTAGGTCCCCCTACTAGCTCATATCGGAATTAAACCTAGAACAAAAGATAGGAAGCTTTGAATCGTTCAAAAATTGGGAAAAAGGATATTATCCTAAATTGTGTTTGACACAATAATTTAATTATGAATTAAATTAGAAAATGAGAGATGGAGTATTTAAAAGTGTTTTGAATACCATATATATGTATTAGGAATCATATATGATTTATTGCACAAGATTAGAATGATTAATTGGATTAATCATAAGAAATCATTTTGTAATGCCTCAAAATCAATTACCTAATGTTAAATTCAATTTGGAATTGAAATGAACATTAAATTGCGAGCTTGAAATTAGATTTCAATTTGTATTTGGTGGATTTAGTTGGAAATCCACTTATGCATGAACATTCAAAGTGGAAAGACAACTCACTCATGCATTGTTGCATGTCTTGTGAGATGTACACCTAGAATCCACTTGAACTTGCAAATACACCATGTGTCTTGTGTCTCGAGGCTTGGCTTTGCATGGAGAATGTCTTTAAAAGGAGCTTGAATCAAATTCAAAGTGATGAGAGCCATTTTTCCTTAATGTTATGCTGCTGGAATTTGGACTGAAAGTTCTCTCATCTCTCATTCTTCTCCATTGCTTGATGCTTCAAGCATTCCCTTCCCATTCCCTATCTTATATAGACTCCCACAAGTCGTTCTTGGCCCGGAGTATAGTAGGGAAGACTCTAGAGGTTGTCCAAGGAGCATAGGAGAGGCAAACACCACAAGGAGTTCAACATAAGTGAGCTACAAAGGTTGGTGTTTGCTAAACTCTCTATTCTGTCTTTTCTAGAACATGCATGCTTTAGGAGTAAAATTGAATGTCTTAAGTGCTTTCGATCTTCAATTGCTTCCGCATGTGTAATATGTACACCTTCAATTGGTATCAGAGCATGATTAGAGCACTTAATTCGTTTTAATTTTGCTTTGGTGGGTACCATTTTGAAATTGAATTTTCTGTGTGCTAAAATGGAAGTGTTCTGGTTTGGCAATTTTTTGAGCATTCAAACCTTCATGAAATTGTAATTGCTCGGATATGTAAGAGCGTTAATGTGTGTACTATAGTCTGTAATTTTTATAGAGTCATTAGAGTCCATATAGGCTGTAAAATCGAAGAAAAACCGAAGAAGACGCAGCAGAAAATGAAAATTCCAGCAAGCAGTTTTTTTTCTTCTTCTATTCCAGAATTTTGGTCCGGTTCAGCTGCTGCCTTTTGGTCCGGTTCGGTCTGTTACAGCCTCATTTCACTCATTGCATGGCCGGTTCATTGCTTGGATGAGCGGTTCGGGATGGTTCGTGAAGCTCGGGCGTGCTGCAAGTTTATTTATTAATTATTATTGTAATAATTAGTGAAATTGCTTGTGTTTTTTTTTTAAAAATTGCCAAACTATTCCATTTTAGCTTGATTTAATTACTTTATGCATTGTGAATGTATGATTTAATTAAATGGATGTATGTGCATTATGAGCATGCCATATAGTTTTAAAACCCCACCATAGGAAAGCATGTTCATGCATTTGTTTAATTTTAATAAGTGTTATTGATTAATTCAAATGCATGAGGGAAATTTCATGTTTAATTAATATAAGAGTTGTATTAATTTAGGGAGATTCATGCTTGAATGGTTAATTAAAATTGATTAACTCTTATAATAGTTATAATTATTAAAAGATAAAATTAACCAAGCATGTAGCATGAAATTTCTTTAGTTTGTTTATAAGTGTTATATTCAAATTAGACTTGTTATGGATTGATTTTATAATTGTTATAAAAAGAGATAGAAATCTAAAATCTATAACAAGATTAAGTGCATGCTCACTTAGGTTAATGAACCTTCAACAATTCGATCAACTTGCATAGTTTAGGTCGATATCTTGTAAAACAACGGTTACGAGAGAACTCACCCGACAAAATGCTGTCTAAGGCTGGAGGTATTTAAGTTGACGGTTTACGGAACACCTCCTACCTGGGCATTGAGTCGGTTCTTGAGTTAAGATAACTCGAGTTTTATGAGCATGCGTGAGCGGTGTGAGGTTTTAAAGTGTTATCACCTAGACATCGTAGTATAAAGCGTTATACAAACCTAGACATAGGTTGTTTCTAAATGGTGCTTTTCTTATAACTTGAATGATTGATTGTTATATGCTTTAAAACACCATTAGAAAGCATGTTATTGGGTTTATTCATTAAAAGTTATAAGAGTTATAAAAGTTGATGAATAGAAACTGTAAAATCTATAACAAAGAGTTGCATGCTAACATAGGATCTTAGGATCTTATCATTCTTTAAATGGTTTAAAATGAAATAGACCTAAGATCGCCTTTTTCTAATAGGATTAGAAATATGTCTGTCTTAGTTTTTTAAAATAGTTTTGAAATTCGAGTAAGTAGGACATAAGACCTTGGTTATAAGGGAACTCTCCCGGCAAATGGTTCGGAACCTGAGTTGAATTAACCATAGTCTTACTAGCATGCAATGTCACTAGGTTATTAAAAGTGTTTAATCACCTAGACATTTAGTGTAAAGACCTTGTTTAATAAGGCATAGACTTAGATAGATTCATTTAGCCGGAATTTACCTAAGTAATAAGACCCTAAAACTTTACAACACTTTAGTGGTCGGAAAAGTATAGAAACGAAATATTCATATTAAGTTTCTACTCTCACGTCCCCTTGAGTTCACACCGTGAGATCCATGCTTGGCCTCGAGGCGCCTTGGGAGCGTCCCTCTACGGATGGTGTTTGCATGGGTTAATATCAAGGTGAATGGGGAAAGTGTTCATAGTAAGTGGGAGAAGGAAACGTGTCAAACGTATCCTGCGGTCTCCATCATTAGGTTGCACCGTGAGATTCCTATGCGCTGCCTGCGAGTCGCCCTGGGAGCGATCACCCTACGGAGGGCTTGCGCATGGGATTCGGAACAACGCAAACTCCAGAAATGGATAGGATTTCCTAGGGCCATTCCCAACATTAGCTCTTCCCTACGGTGGCATTGTTGGGGTCGTCCTCTGCGATCTGAAAATGATGGGTAACACTTACAAGATGGTCTTGACCAAATTAACGTTAGCTAATAACTATTGGAGTAAGAGTTATTCGGGAATAGTATTTGGCCGAGATTGTCTCGATTCAGAGGAGGAGTAGCTGACTGCCCTACGGTAGCGGTTATTCTAAACCCCTGAAGTATCGTTGCAAAATAAATCAATTGTATATATGGGTCGATGATTGCTTTTGCTAAATCTGATTGGATAAATGTGATTAATGGGTTTAGTGCATGTTTCTAATAGAGATTAATTTGTTTGTTTCAGCAATATGTCGAAAAACGTATGTGCTTTGTCAAATGCCAAATTAAACGGTTTAGAACATACGACTAAGAATACTTGCTTAAACGCTAACCACGTGGCAAAGAATTTAGGTTTGGTCTTAACTGAGGAATATCCTCAAACTAACTGCATAGCCAAGAAAAACATAATTCACGACTCTAAATGCGATTTATTAGTCTTGGAAACGTGTTTAGTGGAAAACGACGATTCTGCCTGGATACTAGATTCAGGTGCCACTAATCACATATGTTCTTCATTTCAAGGAATGAGTTCCTGGCAACAGCTAAAAGCTGGAGAGATGACTCTTAAAGTTGGAACAGGAGAAGTCATCTCGGCTATTGCAGTGGGAGACATAAAATTATTCTTCACCAAGGAACGTTACATGATATTAGATAATGTGTACATAGTTCCGAAAATTAAAAGAAATTTGATTTCTTTATCTTGTTTATTGGAACAAGGTTACTCAATTTCTTTTTCTGTTAATGAAGACTTCATAACTAAAAGAGGTATTAATGTTTGCTCTGCAAACTTGAAGAATAAATTGTATGTTTTGAGACCAATTGAGTCTAAAGCTATTTTAAATCACGAGATGTTTAAAACCGCTGAGACTCAACCTAAAAAGCGAAGAGTTTCTCAAGATACCTATCTGTGGCACTTGAGGTTAGGTCATATCAACCTCCATAGGATTGGGAGATTGGTCAAGAGTGGACTTCTAAACAAGTTAGAAGACGACTCGTTGCCTCCTTGTGAGTCATGCCTTGAGGGCAAGATGACAAAACGACCTTTTACCGGAAAAGGTTATCGTGCCAAAGAGCCCCTAGAGCTCATTCATTCGGACCTCTGTGGACCAATGAACATTAGAGCTCGAGGAGGGTACGAATATTTCATCAGTTTCATTGATGATTATTCGAGGTATGGCTATCTCTACCTGTTGCATCATAAGTCCGAAGCTTTTGAAAAGTTCAAAGAGTAGAAGGCCGAGGTTGAGAACCTATTAGGTAAGACGATAAAAACACTTCGATCCGATCGAGGTGGAGAGTACATGGACTCAAGTTTTCAAGACTATTTGATAGAGCATGGAATTACGTCCCAACTCTCAGCCCCTGGTACACCTCAGCAAAACGGTGTATCGGAAAGGAGAAACAGAACCTTGTTGGACATGGTTCGTTCGATGATGAGTTATGCTCAGTTGCCTAACTCGTTTTGGGGTTATGCAGTAGAGACTGCAATTTATATTTTGAACGTAGTTCCCTCAAAGAGTGTTTCTGAAACACCGTTTGGGCTCTGGAAAGGACGTAAAGCTAGCTTACGACATTTCAGAATTTGGGGATGCCCTGCATACGTGCTAGAAGCAAACCCAAAGAAATTGGAGCCTCGTTCTAGATTTTGCCTATTTGTAGGCTGTCCCAAAGAAACAAGAGGTGGATACTTCTTCGATCCAGAGGAAAATAAAGTACTTGTATCGACAAATGCTACATTCCTAGAAGAAGACCACCTCAGAGATCACAAGCCACGAAGTAAAGTCGTTTTAAGTGAACTATTAAACGAAGCTACAGAAACATCAACAAGAGTTGTTGATGATGCTGGCACCTCGAGTCAATCGCGTCCTTCTCAAGAAATAAGAGAACCTCGACGTAGTGGGAGGGTTGTTAGACAACCTGATCGCTATTTGGGTTTAACTGAAACTCCAGTCGTCATACCTGATGACGGAATCGAGGATCCATTAACCTTTAAACAAGCAATGGATGATGTTGACAAGAACCAGTGGATTAAAACCATGGACTTGGAAATCGAGTCCATGCATTTTAATCCAGTATGGGATCTTGTAGCTCAACCTGAAGGGGTTAGACCCATAGAGTGTAAATGGATCTACAAGAGAAAATGAGACGCTGCTGGAAAGGTAAAGACCTTTAAGGCACGACTTGTGGAGGGTTTTACCCAGCGGGAGGGGATTTACTATGAAGAAACCTTCTCCCCTGTTGCCATGTTAAAGTCGATCCGGATACTTTTGTCCATTGCCACGTTTTACGATTATGAAATATGGCAAATGGATGTCAAGACTGCCTTTCTGAACGGTAATCTTGAAGAAAGTATATACATGTCTCAGCCAGAGGGGTTCATAGCTCAGGATCAAGAGCAAAAAGTTTGCAAGCTTAAAAGATCCATTTATGGATTAAAACAAGCATCTAGATCCTGGAATATGAGATTTGATACTGCGATCAAATCTTATGGCTTTGAACAAAACGTTGATGAGCCTTGTGTTTACAAAAGGATCATCAACAACTCCGTAGCTTTCTTAGTACTGTATGTAGATGATATCCTACTCATCTACATACAGTACTCACTATCGCCGACTCAATAAGCCTCCCATTTCAGGGATAGGAACGGGTATGGTTACCTAATGTATGCCATCCTCAAATATCTAAGGAGAACGAGGGACTATATGCTCGTGTATGGTTCGAAGGATTTGATCCTTACAGGATACACTGATTCTTTCTGACTTTCAAACCGATAAAGATTCGAGGAAATCTACATCGAGGTCAGTATTCACTCTAAATGGAGGAGCAATAGTATGGCGCAGCATCAAGCAAGGATGCATTGCAGACTCGACCATGGAGGCCGAATATGTAGCCGCTTGCAAAGCATCAAAAGAGGCAGTATGGCTCAGGAAGTTCCTAACTGACTTAGAAGTCATTCCGAATATGCATTTGCCTATCACCTTGTATTGTGATAATAGTGGCGCAGTTGCAAACTCAAAGGAACCTCGCAGCCATAAGAGAGGCAAGCACATCGAAAGGAAATACCATCTCATTAGGGAGATTGTGCACCGAGGAGACGTGATCGTCACGAAGATAGCGTCGGAGCACAACATTGCTGATCCATTCACGAAGGCTCTCAAGGCTAAAGTGTTCGAGAGTCATCTAGAAGGTCTAGGTCTACGAGAAATGTACGAGAAATAATCGAGGTCAAGTGGGAGAATTGTAACCGGTATATCGATGCCTCAGTATACTGGGTATTTAGATGCCCTAGTTTATTGTATTTTTACTTTGTTATTAATACAAGTATTTATGCACCCACTGCTGTTATAGATTATAGTACATCCCACTAAACTAGAGTTTTAGTTCAAGTGGGAGATTGTTGGGATTGGTGTCCTAAAACTCGTAGATAGTGAATGTTAAACGAATTATATACTTATTCGATAAAGGCGTTATCGAGATTAATTCAGTAAAGTTATTACTGAATAAAGTAAATTGCACATATAATAACTCAAATCCAATAAACTAAGATCCATGGCTATAGGATGAACACTTGAGCTTTATGTAGAGACATAAAAGTGGATCAAGCTTGAGTAATAGCCAAAACGGTCTATAGTATAGGGATAGGGTTGGGTACCTTATTCTGGGGACACTATGAGACGCGACCCACTTTATAGATGGTATAGACGATGTGATCCTAAATCGTCCATGTAGAGACATGCGAGTGGGGGCGTCCTATGCAATGAGTTTGCATAAGACCAGGACCAAGAAATAAGTCACCCTCGCTTTATAACACCGTTTACTAACGAGACTGACTATTTCATATGATGACCTAGGTAACTCGATCTTAATCCTGAGCTAACTATGAACTCCTGTTTATTCGGGCTTATCCTTAGATTTGCAAGGGTGAGAGTGGCTCAGTATCGCCGACTCAATAAGCCTCCCATTTCAGGGATAGGAACGGGTAGATAGCTGGGGACATAGTCGTGCGAGAAGGAATTCACTCCTACCCAAAATAGGGATAGTAGAGAGGTTGTTCCCTTAACTGCTGACTCCGGGGCTTGAACAAAGGGATCCCACCCTCTCATTTGGCCTGAGAGGGACTCGGTTTATTGGTTGGACCATAAACCAATTGTTCATTAGAGGATCAGTGGGACTTAAGGAACTAGAAGTACTATAGCGGTAAAACGGGCTTTTGACCTAGCTATAGCTACGAACAACCTGTGAAGGATCGACTTACTAATCATGGTTAAATCAAGTGGACGAAAATATATCTATAGTGAGGGGAGTGCAACTATCGGGATAAAGTGGAGTGTCCCGGTAGTTAACGAATGTTGGCTAGCTTGGATAATGAGATTAGTCGGTTAGCCTCAAATCGTTGGAGCCCATGATCTATAGGTCCATTAGGTCCCCCTACTAGCTCATATCGGAATTAAGCCTAGAACAAAAGATAGGAAGCTTTGAATCGTTCAAAAATCAGGAAAAAGGATATTATCGTAAATTGTGTTTGACACAATAATTTAATTATGAATTAAATTAGAAAATGAGAGATGGAGTATTTAAAAGTGTTTTGAATACCATATATATGTATTAGGAATCATATATGATTTATTGCACAAGATTAGAATGATTAATTGGATTAATCATAAGAAATCATTTTGTAATGCCTCAAAATCAATTACCTAATGTTAAATTCAATTTGGAATTGAAATGAACATTAAATTGCAAGCTTGAAATTAGATTTCAATTTGTATTTGGTGGATTTAGTTGGAAATCCACTTATGCATGAACATTCAAACTGGAAAGACAACTCACTCATGCATTGTTGCATGTCTTGTGAGATGTACACTTAGAATCCACTTGAACTTGCAAATACACCATGTGTCTTGTGTCTTGAGGCTTAGATTTGCATGGAGAATGTCTTTAAAAGGAGCTTGAATCAAATTCAAAGTGATGAGAGCCATTGTTCCTTAATGTTATGCTACTGGAATTTGGACTCAAAGTTCTCTCATCTCTCATTCTTCTCCATTGCTTGATGCTTCAAGCATTCCCTTCCCATTCCCTATCTTATATAGACTCCCACAAGTCGTTCTTGGCCCGGTGTATAGTAGGGAAGACTCTAGAGGTTGTCCAAGGAGCATAGGAAAGGCAAACACCACAAGGAGTTCAACATAAGTGAGCTACAAAGGTTGGTGTTTTCTAAACTCTCTATTCTGTATTTTCTAGAACATGCATGCTTTAGGAGTAAAATTGAATGTCTTAAGTGTTTTCGATCTTCAATTGCTTCCGCATGTGTAATATGTACACCTTCATGGTGGTCGGTCAGCGGAGGTCGAGAGCGACCGGTAGTCGGAGGTCGAGAGCAGCCGGTAGTCGGAGGTCAACAATGATGGCCGGTCGACGACGACCAGTAGTCGGAGGTGGATGTGGGGGGTCAGTCAGCGGAGGTCGACGACGGTCGGTCGTCGGTTGCGGTTGGCCGCGACAGGTAGTCGGAGGTGGACGGTGGCGATCGGTCGGCAGAGGTCGACGGCGGTCGGTCGTCGAAGGTCGACGGTAGCGATCGGTCGCGGGTGGTATTCAAAGGTCGACGATGACGGCCTGTCGGCGGAGGCCGGTAGTCGAAGGTTGACGGTGGCGTTCGGCCGCAACCAGTAGTCGGAGGTCGATGATGGTGGCCGGTCAACGGAGGTCAGCGACGACCGGTAGTAGGAGCTGGACTGTGGCATTCGGTCGGTGGAGGTCGACGACGGTCAATAGTCGGAGGTCAACGGTAGTGGTCGGTCGGTGGAGGTCGACATTGGCCGATCCTCGGTAGCGGTCGACCGCGGCCAGTATTCGAAGGTCGACGGAAGTCGGCGACGGTCGGTAGTCCAAGGTCGATTGTGGCGGTTGATCGAGGGAGGTCGGCGGCGGCCGGTAGTCGAAGGTCAACGGAGGCGGTCAGTCGACGACAGCTGATAGTCAGAGATTGACAGTGGCGGCTGGTCGACGGCGATCGATAGTCGGATGTCAACGATTGTGGCCGGTAGTCTGAGATCGTGGAGGTGATAATAAAAGGAAAAAAAGAAAGAAATAACATAAATAATAAAAAAATGAAAGAGAAAGAAATAACGAAAAAAGAAAAAAAATTAAAAAAAGGAAAGAGAACGAAATAACGGAAAAAGATTAAAAAAAAAACCAGGAAGTGGTTAAAAAAATAGAGGAAGATAAGAGATTGGTGTAGGAATGGGAGGGAGAGATGGATACATGCATGAAAGATAGAAAAAAATAATAGAAACAGAATTTGAGAAACAACATTTTGTAGTTTCTCAAATTTGGCCTCTTTTTTAGAAACATTTCTAGAAATTTAGAAACAAGAAACAGGGATGAGTTATCAAACAAGTATGTTTCTTTAAAAAGGAGAAACGGGAACAAGAAACAGGAAACGGGAACGTTATCAAACGAGCCCTTAAGATCTTGCCAATAAATGCAGAGTGTGTTGCAAAAGCAAGGATACTGTTAGATCTTGTTGATCTTGATAGCTAATTATGTGTGTATATTTTCATTTGATTGAAAATATGTTATTTATTCATAATGAATATTTTATTGAGCATGTCTATGATCTGGAAAAATGAAAATAAAATTGGACGTTAAATAGTGGATAATTGTCCTTTGTAAGATTCATAGACACAAGCTTTAATGGGGTAAATTGTGAATACATATTATTGAGATGTTCCATGTATTTTTTATGGTGTTATATATATGATTTTGCTATTTGAATAGCAAACTTAGAAGATAAACTATGGACAGTACTGGTGAAGTATATTGATATAACTATGTGAAATTTAATTAATTATTGGTAGAATAATTAATTTGTGATGCACTCTTTGTGTCCATTTTTATGATAATATATATATCAATTTTATTGTTGTGTTCTTAACAATGTATGCGTGCATAAATTACATGTTTGAGAGATTAAAGCATATATGTGATATATCTCAAAATGTGGGGGCCACTAAAATGTATCGTGAAAGCTCTAGAAAGAGATCGTTTACACTATTTCATAGAAGGCGGCCACACCTTCACAATCATGTTATGCTTCATCAAGTCTATCATAAATAGACCACTCAAAATTTGAGCTACGAAGACTTTAAAGAAATTTTTTCATCAAGTCCGTACATGGACCACCGAAATAAAGGGCTATGGATTCATTTCAACGGTTTGAGTCCCATACACGCTAAGGACTCTAGAATTACTCTCCTTGTTAGGCCTTTGGTGAGAGATCTGCCAAATTCCTCTCAAACTTCACATGCTCCAAGGAGATAACTCCAGGTCTACGAGATATGTATGTAGTATAATCTAGGGCAAGTGGGAGATGTGTAATGGGTATAAGGATGTCCTAGTTTATTGTATTACTTGTATATTTACTTTTCATGTAATATACAGTGTACATTACATTCTCAGCTTTAGATTACTGCATTTACTTCCCATTCACTAGAGTTTTAGTTCAAGTGGGAGTTTGATGGGTTTTATGCCCTAAAAATGGTAGATAGTAAATGTAACACTTGACCAAACATAAATAGAGTATTGTTTGATGGAACTACCTACTATTGAATGGGAAAAACTCTAGAAAGAAAATTCTACCTTTGTGTTCTTGAGTTGTCGTGGCCAGCGTCTCGATGCTGGCCTGATTTCAAACTCTAGGCCCAGACGTTGTGGCATCGAGACGCCATACCCAGCGTCGAGACGCCACGACTAATTTTTCTCTATAGACCTTCATTTTATTCCACCGTTTAGGTCAGTAGGTTGTAACCTTTGGTTCATTTTTCGATTTTTCTCTATCTTTTACATTCATACCTCATTCTTGTATGAATCTTAGTTGATTTCCTTTGTATTTCTTGTTTATTATTGCATAGGGTCATGGGTTTTAGTCGGCTTTACCGCCGTCTAATCCCGTTGACGCCGATTGGATGATTCTTGGGTTATAGAATGGATTGTTTTGTGAGTATTCTGTTCTGATACCTCTTTTAAATTTCTATTGCAATTGTATTTTGGATTCGGTTTGTAGTATAAGCATGCACAGAAGGTTAGATTGACGCCCTAAATCGCAGCTCGTATGTTTGTTAATTGCTAATATGTGTAGGGCATAGACTGATTCATGGGCACGAGTCCCAAGAGCAATTCTCTGACTTTGTTGCTCTGCATGATAGGTCTAGGATCAAAAATAGCGTTAAAAGTAATTTAGGCCTAATTATTTCTAATGTCCTAATCAATCCACTAAGGCAATTGGTTAATTATTTGGTTTGATGATTTAATCGAATTAATTAGTTAACCAATTAGGTTCTAATTCGATGGATGATGTATGTGTTGGGTTTTATGCCCTAAAACTCGTAGATAGTAAATGTAGTTTTGACCGAACATTAATAAAAGTGATGTATTATACATGTTTGTATTATATCTTATCTTATTAACCCTAATCCAATAAACTAAACATCCAAGGCTAATAGAATGAGACTTGAACTAGTATGTAGGGACATATGGGGATCAATGTTCAAGTTTTAGCCAGGGTCTGTAATATAGGGATAAGGTTGGGTACCTTATCTTGGTGACACTATGGATACGACCCGCTTTGTATATTGATACAAATGTAATGATCCAACGCGTTCATGTAGTTGACATGCGAGTGGGGGTATCTTGTGCAATGAGTTTGCACAATGACCGGATCGCGAAATAGTTAACCACTAACTGTAACACCGTTAGTTAGCTCGGTTTCTATTTCACTAGGATGACCTAGGCAACTTGGCCTTAATCCTGAGTGGATTATGGACTCGTGTCCATGAGGGATTGTCCTTTGATTTGTACGGGTGAGAGTGGCCTGCACGCCGACTCAATAAGCCTACCATTTTGGGGACAAGACCGTGTGGGGAGCTGGGAACATAGTCTTACAAGATGGAATTCACTCATTCCCAACATTAGGGTAAGTAGAGGTGTGTTCCCTTAAGTGGTGGCTCCGGGTCTTGAATAATGGGCCCTACCCTCTCTATGACACGAGAGGGACTTCTGTTTGTTGTTTGGACCTCAAACAGGTTGTTCATTAGAGGAGCACTGGTACTTAAGAATTAAGAGGTAACCCAGGGGTAAAATGGTAATTTGACCTAGCTGGGGTACGAACACACGTGAAGGGCTAACTTACTGTTGATGGTCAATATCCGTGGACACAGAAACACATCTGCAGTGAGAAGAGTGCAGTTGTGGTTCTTTAGTGGAGTGAACCACAGTTAACGAATATTGATTAATTTGGTTAATGAGTTTAGCCAATTAATCTCAGATCGTTGGAGCTTCTGATCTGTAGGTCCATTAGGTCCCACCGATGACTCTTATAAGGTCTTGAGGTTAATTTCTAAGGAAAGATTAAGTATTCGAAAGGGTTCGAATATTAAAATAAAATATGAATTTGATTCATATTAAAACTATAGGTTATAATTAATGTGCATTGGATGTACATTAATACTATAGTTTATTTGAGAGAATTATAATTAAATATATGATGTTTAATTATAATATAAATTCATTGGTGAATTAATTAATTGTTTGTTTTAATTTAATTTAATTAAATTTTGATTTAATTAAATTGCATTAAAACCATAGGTTATGTGAAGGATAATCATTTAAATATAGTTTAAATGAGTTGGTTATTTAATTATGGATTAAATAACTTATTTTAATTAATTTGGTTATTAATATACTGATATTTTGATCAGTTAAAGATAGTGGGTGGTTGACCTACTATCACTCCCCTTCACGCCTACTTAGGAGAAGGTTACGAAGTTTTTTTAGTTCAGTTCATTTTTTTACGTTGTGTGGTATTTTGGTTTACAGAGAACTCTCACCAGAAAAACTCCTAATTTCCCTTTGATTCTCTCATCTTCCTTCCTTAAGAGAAAGAGTTCCCACCATCTCACTCATAATAGCCTCCTGAGTCCATCGGTGAATCCTATTTGGTGGTGTTCGTGAAGGATTTGCAGCGAAAAAGGAGATCTTTTGCTGCTGAAATTTTCTGCAATTTGAAGGGAATTTGGCGAAACAATCAAGGACTTCATCTACGGTAGGTGTTCCTTAACCTAGGATCATTAGGATCCATTCCTAGATTAGATCTAGGGTTTTTAATGAGAATTAGCATGTTTTATAATAGATTTACAGCATGTTAATTTTTATTTATTGCTGTGATTTAATTTGCCAACGTACGGTATTTTATTTCGAATTAAAATCTGAGTTAAGTTTCTGTACGTTTCCGCTGCGAAAGGACTTTTGTCCCTTCAATTGGTATCAGAGCCTTCTCTATATTTTAATTTGTGAATTAAAATTTGCGTTGGTTTTAGGTGGGATTTAATTGCATAATGGATGTTAATTTGCTATGAACTGGAGATTAATTGGCCTTAGATTTACAATTTTTGATGTGATCAAATGTAAAGGCCCCTGCGTTTTTGGGCAATTAAAATTGTAAATCGAGACTCTGTAAGTCCTAGTCTAGTTTAGGCTAAAGAACGATGAAGATAGGGACCAAATTTTGCCAAAAACGGCAGAAAACGGTGAAGAATTGCGGCTGGAACAGTGCAGGTTTTTCCAGAAAATCGAAAAAAAAAAGAAAAAAGAATTTTCGGACGGAACACGCGTACAGGGGTAGGGTTGACGTCAGCAGGCACGGTCCAAAGGAGAGGCGTGGTCCAGGCGACGCTGTCCTGTTCGCGTCAACCGGTTCTTCGGAAAGGTGCGGTTCGACGTTTTTTCCCTCCGGTTAGTTGACTGGCTCGCTAATTCGTTGACTTTTCAGCGCTGGTCCGTTGACTGGGCAGTTTTTATGCTGGTTCAGTGGTTTTCTGGTCCGGTTCGAGCGGTTTAAAGCTGGTTCGAGTGGTTTTGGAAATTTTTGAGCATTTTTGGTCCGGTTCAGCGCTGCAGAAGGCTGTAATAGGATATATTTTTTCTTTATTATTATAATTTAAGCTTTAATTTTATCCTAGGGGCCAATTAATCGGTTCATGTGCTATTTTATATGCTTTATGGATGTCATATAAAATTAGAAATTCCACCTTAGGTTATAAAGCATGCTCATGCATTTATATATGTTATAATTAGATTATAATATATGATTGAAATGCATGGTTTTATTTTCATGAGTTTTTAAATATATAGTTGAGTTATAATAAAATCATGAAAATGGAATAGTATGATGCATGCAATTACATAGTTTTAATATAAGAGTTATATTTAGAATGAATTGTTTGCAGCATGCTACTATGATTTACCATTTTTGGCAATAATTAATTGTTAATTTATTAAAAATGGAAATCAAGTTGCATTGAGCATGATACATCCATAGTTTTATATAAAAGTTATATTAAATTCATGCAATGCTAGTATATAGTTTTAATTTCATTAACTAGAATATGATTGTTAATTGTTTTAAAACTATAGTATGCATGATTATAGGGCTAATCATTAAAATTTTGAAATAGTTTAAAATTTATGATTAGAAACCGTCAATCTATAATCAAGATATGCATGTTCACATAGGATCTTAGGTTAAAATGAATTAATTTTAAATGAGTTAAAATTAATTAGACCTAAGATCATTTTCTAATACTTTTTTCAAAAAAAAAAAAAAAAAAAAAGAGAGATCATTTTCTAATAGGATTAGAAATTCTTACTTAGTTTTAAAATAGTTTTAATGAACTAAGTAGGACAAACATTCCTGAGATTATAAGGGAACTCTACCAGTGAAGTTCTGTCTAAGGACTGGAGGTATTTAAGTTGACGGTATACGGAACACCTCCTACCTAGGAACTGATCTGGATCACCGGAGTTGAATTAATCACAGGTTAATGTTAGAATAATGTCGCTATGTTAATTAAATTTGTTTAATACACCTAGACATTAGGTCTTATTATAATAGTTATAATAGGACTAGACTTAGATAAATAACTTAGCCGGATTTATCTAGGTCTAATCAAACCATAAAATACTCGATAGGTTACTTTAGTGGGAGGAAAATTACAAAACTTAATTAATTTAAATTGAGTTTTGCTCATACGTCCCTGTATGTTCACATCGTGAGATCCATGCTCGGCTTCGTATCGTTTTAGCGCGGCCTCCTTTCAGAAAGTGTTTGCATGGATCAATACCAAGGTGAATGGGGAAAGTAACCATAGTAAGTGGGAGCGGGACGCATGTCAACGTATCCCTCGGCCTCCACCCCTAGGTCACAACATGAGATTCCTATGATCCGCCTGCGTGTTGCCCTGGAGCAACCATCCCTTCGGAGGGCTTGATCATAGGATTCGGAACACCGTGAACTCCTGAATAGGATAGGATCGCTTAGGCTAATTACCAACAGTTGTCTTTCCTAACAGTAGCCTGTTGGTCTGTGCCTTTGAGATCTGAAAGTGGGAGGGTTACACTTACGGGGATGAGTTAATTGGTTAACAAATCCTTGACCGAACAACGGTGGTTAATTTCTAATGGAATATGAGTTATTCTGGGATTGGAAATTAACTGAGAGGAGTCTCATTTTAGAGGAGGAACAACTGATCACCCTTCGGTGGCTGTTCTTCTAAACCTCTAAAGCATCGTTGCATAACACAATCAATAGTTTTATTAGGGTTCTTTGATTGTTTGTTTGCAAAATTGATTGGATGGATGCAATTGTATGTATTGCTTGTGTGATGGGTTAAGGCAAAGATAACTAATACGGTCATTTGTTTGTTTTTCAGCAATGTCTTCCTCAATTATTTCCTTGCTTAAAAACGAAAGACTAACCGACGAGAATTTCCCCACATGGAAGTCGAACTTAAACACCATTCTCGTGGTAGAAGATCTTAGGTTTGTCTTGACGGAGGAATGTCCTCCAGTTCCCCCTCGCACTTCCACTCAGGCAGTAAAGGATGCCCACGAACGCTGGACGAAGGCCAATGAAAAGGCCCGAGTCTACATATTGGTCGACTTATCTGAAGTCTTGGCCAAGCGTTATGAGAACGTGGAAACTGCCAGGGAGATTATGAATTCCCTACAGGAGATGTTTGGACTCCCGTCCTATCAGCTCCACCACGATGCCTTGAAGAACGTCTTCAACGCCAAGATGCAAGAAGATCAGTCTGTCCGAGAACATGTCCTGGATATGATAAACCAGTTCAATATTGCTGAGGCGAATGGCGGGGTAGTCTGCGAGCGCAGTCAGGTTGGGTTCATCCTTCACTCGCTTCCTACGAGCTATATGCCATTTAGGACGAATGCGAGTATGAAAAAAATTCAGTTCAACCTGACTACCCTCCTCTTGGAGTTTCAGATTTATGAGTCCATGCAGAAAAGCAAGGGAAAAAATGTGGTGAAAGGAGAGGCCAATGTGGCCCATTCCAAAAAGAAGTTCCTGAAGGGTTCATCCTCAGGGACTAAATTTGTACCTCAAGCTTCTTCATCGAAGCAAATTCAGAAGAGGAAGGGAAACAAGGGGAAGGCTCCTGCGCAAGCTGTGCAAGGTAAGGGCAAGGCCAAGGTCGTGGCCGACAAAGGCAGATGCTTCCACTGCAATGTGGATGGTCACTGGAAGCGCAACTGTCCTCGTTACCTCACTGAGAAGAAGAGAGAAAAATAAGGTAAATTCAATTTACTGGTATTAGAGACTTGTCTCGTAAAACATGATGAGTTTGCCTGGATATTGGATTCGGGAGCCACTAATCATGTTTGCTCTTCTTTTTAGGGAAATGATTTCCAGCAGCTGGCTGATGGCGAAATGACTCTCAAGGTTGGAACAGGAGAGGTCGTTTCAGCTCGTGCAGTGGGAGCTGCAAAATTATTTTTTAGAAATAAGTATTTAGTTTTAGAGAACTTGTACTTGGTTCCTAGAATTAAAAAGAACCTTATTTCTATTTCAGCTTTGTTAGAACAAGAATACTCAATTTCTTTTCTGCTTAATGAAGCTATTGTTTCAAGAAATGGTATTTTTATTTGTTCTGCTCAGCGTGAGAATAATTTGTATGTGTTAAGACCTACCGACGCTAAGGCTATTTTAAGTCATGAAATGTTTAAAACGGCCGAAACTCAAAATAAAAGGCAAAAGATTTCTCCTCTAAGTAACAATACGTATCTTTGGCACCTTCGTCTCGGTCATATTAACATCGATCGGATCGATCGTTTGGTTAAAGATGTACTTCTAACTGATCTAGAAGATACATCTTTACCACCCTGTGAATCGTGTCTCGAGGGTAAAATGACCAAGAGGCCTTTTACTGGAAAAGGTTATAGGGCCAAAGAACCACTTGAACTGATACATTCGGATCTTTGTGGTCCAATGAATGTAAAGGCTCGAGGTGGTTATGAATATTTCATCTCTTTCATAGATGATTATTCTCGATACGGTTACTTATACCTAATGGGCCATAAGTCTGAAGCTCTTGAAAAGCTTAAAGAGTTTAAGACTGAGGTAGAAAACCTGTTAGGTAAAACGATTAAAACACTTCGATCAGATCGAGGTGGAGAGTATCTGGATCAAAGATTCCAAGACTATATGATAGAACATGGAATCCAATCCCAACTCTCACCACCTGGTACACCTCAGCAGAATGGTGTATCAGAAAGGAGAAATAGAACCCTGTTAGACATGGTTCGTTCTATGATGAGCTATGCTCAATTGCCTAGCTCGTTTTGGGGGTATGCAGTAGAGTCTGCAGTACATATTCTTAACAACGTTCCCTCAAAAAGTGTTTCTGAAACTCCTTTTGAGTTATGGAAGGGGCGTAAACCTAGTTTGCGTTACTTCCGAATCTGGGGTTGTTCTGCACATGTGTTAGTGACAAATCCTAAGAAATTGGAACCTCGTACTAGAATATGCCAATTTTTTGGATACCCGAAAGAAACGAGAGGTGGTCTTTTCTATGTCCCTCAAGAAAATAAAGTATTTGTATCGACAAATGCAACTTTCTTGGAGGAAGACCACATTCGAGATCATAAACCACAAAGTAAGTTAGTATTAGGAGAAGCTACAGAAGGATCAACAAGAGTTGTTGATGAACCTGGTCCTTCAACAAGAGTTGTTGGAGAAGCCAATTCTTCTCGTCAATCTAGTCTTCCTCACGTAGTGGGAGAGCTTCGACGCAGTAGGAGGGTTGTAATACAACCTGACTGCTACTTGGGTTTAACTGAAACACAAGTAGTCATACCTGATGACAGCGTAGAAGATCCATTGTTTTATCGTCAAGCAGTGAATGATGTAGATAAAGACAAATGGGCCAAAGCCATGGACCTTGAGATGGAGTCTATGTACTTCAATCAAGTTTGGGAACTTGTAGATCTACCTGAAGGGGTGAAACCCATTGGGTGTAAATGGATCTATAAGAGGAAAAGAGATGCTGCTGGGAGAGTACAGATTTTTAAGGCAAGACTTGTAGCAAAGGGTTATACCCAAAGAGAAGGGGAAGACTATGAAGAAACCTTTTCTTCAGTTGCTATGCTTAAGTCCATAAGAATTCTCTTATCCATTTCCATGTTTTATGACTATGAAATATGGCAAATAGATGTCAAAACTGCTTTTCTGAATGCCAATCTTGAAGAGAGTATTTTTATGTCTCAGCTCGAAGGGTTCATAACCCAAGGTCAGGAGCAAAAAGTTTGTAAACTGAATCGATCCATTTATGGGTTGAAACAGGCCTCCAGATCTTGGATATTAGATTCGATACTGTTATCAAATCTTTTGGCTTTGAACAAAATGTTGATGAACCTTGTGTATACAAGAAAATCAACAAGAATAAAGTAGCTTTCCTTGTACTTTATGTTGACGACATCCTACTCATTGGGAATGATGTAGGATATTTGTCTGGTGTAAAAGAATGGCTAGCGGCCCAATTCCAAATGAAAGATTTGGGTGAGGCCCAATATGTTCTTGGCATCCAGATTATTCGGGATCGAAGGAACAAAACGCTAACCCTGTCTCAAGCAACGTATATCGACAAGATGTTGGCCCGATATTCGATGCAGAACTCCAAGAAGAGCTTGTTGCCTTTCAGGCATGGGGTTCACCTGTCTAAGGAACAGTCTCCTAAGCCACCTCAAGAGGTTGAGGATATGAGACGGATTCCCTACGCCTCTGCAGTGGGTAGCTTAATGTATGCTATGCTCTGCACGAGGCCTGACATCTGTTATGTTGTAGGGATTGTCAGCAGATATCAGTCAAATCCAGGGTTAGACCACTGGACCGCCGTTAAAGGAATCCTCAAGTATCTTAGGAGAACGAGGGACTATATGCTGGTGTTTGGGGCTAAAGAGTTAGTTCTCATTGGATACACCGACTCTGACTTCCAATCTGACAAGGATTCTAGGAAATCCACGTCAGGGTCAGTGTTCACCCTTAACAGGGGAGCTGTAGTTTGGAGAAAGGTCTTTTGGTCATTTTACCTTCTAGACAGGATTCACACTAAGGTAATGAGTCATCTTCTAACTCGTTTAGAAGTCCACTCTTAACCAGCCTTTCAATATGTTTTTGATTTATGTGTCCTAGTCTTGGATGCCAAAGAAAGGTATCTTGAGAAACTTTTTGTCTTTTATTTTGGGTCTGTGCTATTTTGAACATTTCAGTATTATGAACAGATTTTATTTCATTCGGTCTTAACACGTACAAATTGTTTTTAAGTTTATCAGAACAAATGAGATTTTGTCTTTTGAATATAAACACTTCATTGATTTTAAAAGATACTTTATAGTCATGTTCTATTAAACAGGAGATAGATATTAAGTTCCTTTTCATACTAGGAACATACAAAACATCTTGTAACAAAATATATCCATCTCTAAAACAAAGCTGCACTTCTCCCACTGCTGCAGCTGAGACGACATCTCCCGTCCCTACTTTGAGTGTCACCTCGCCTTCTTCAAGAGTTTTGCAGGAACTAGTTTCCTGTGTAGAAGAACATACATGATTAGTCGCTCCTCAATCTAATATCCATATGGAGTTATCATTTTCTACTAAACATGATCCAATTACAAGTAAATCGCATTTACCTAACTTGGCAGCTTCAGCCTTCTCTGCTTTCTTCTCAGGAAGATATTTAGGACAGTTTCTTCTCCAGTGACCATCCTTATTACAGTGGAAGCAGGTTTCTTTTTCTGTAATATTTTTCGCTCCCCTCTTGGTAATGGGAGATTTCCCCTTTCCCCTGTTCTTCTTTTTCTTCAACTGAATGCTTTTGTTCTTAGAAGTAGAAGACTCGGATTTATTCCCAGAGTTTGATCCTCTTACGAACTTCCTACCAAAAACAACATTTGCTTCATTTTCTTGTCCTTTACTTTTAGTAAGGGTCTGGTAGGTCTGAAGCTCGTTTAGGAGAGTCGTCAGGTTGTACTCAATTTTGTTCATAACTAAATTGGTATGAAATTGAATGACACTCTTCGGGAGAGATTCCATAATAAAACTGACTTGACTACTTTCATCTATGACAGCACCGTTTACTTCGGCTGCATTAAAATGCACCATTATGTTTAAAATATGTTATCAAGCAGAAGTTCCTTCTTTCATCCGAGAATTATAAACGTATTTGAGGGCCTTATGGCTGAGGGATGAGGACGGCTGTCCAAACATGGCATGCAATGAGTCCATTATTTCCCTTGTTGTTTCCATGCCTTCGTGCTTTTTAGACAGAACATCACTTATGCTTGTCAGGATGTAGACCTTTGCCTTATCATTGGCTCTAGTCCACCTGTCATAGACGTCTCGATTCACTCGAGTTCCTGTCGGGCCAGGGTTGGGCGAACATTCTTCCGTTAAGACGAATCAAAGGTCATCAATCACTAATACTGTATTTAAATTCGATATCCAGGTTCCATAGTTGTGGCCGTTAAGTTCATCTGAAGCTAATAGTTGTACTAATGTGCTAGGCATGCTGAAATAATAAAATCTTTTATCAGTAAATCAAATATTTTAATAAATCCAATTAAGTTTAGCAAAAGTAATAATGTACCCATCTCATTATTTATTTTGCAACGATACTTCAATGAGTCAGAATAACTGCTACCGAGAGGTAGTCAATTACTCCTTCACTGAACCAAGACATTCTTGACTAAAAATTTTACAGCAAAAAATAACTCCTTTATTTCTGTATCAATTTTAGTTATCGCTACTTCGGTCAAGTATAAGCTAATATTAGTTTGTCTTGTAAGTGTGACCCTCCATTTTTTAGATTTCAGAGAACGGCCCAGTAATGCTACCGAATGGAAAAGTCAATGCTGGGAATGGCCCTAAGAAATCCTTTATCCTTATGGGGAGTTCACGACGTTACAATCCCTATGTTACAACCCTCCAATGGTGTAGCAGCTCTAGGGCGTGCTTAGCAAGCGAACATAGAGACCTTGCAATTGTAAACCAATGGAGGAGACCACTTCCTTCTCCCACTTACTATAAATACTTTCTCCATTCACCTATGTCATCACCTTCTGAATGGAATGGTTATGTTAGTAAGTAACAAGAGGCTATGCATAGATCTCACCGTGTGAATTTGTAAGGAGAACGTGAGAAAAAGTCTTTTCTCCCACTAAGTATTTCAACGGTATTGGATAAATTGTTATTTAGGCATATTCCGGCTAATTGAATATTTACCTAAGTCTAGGTCATAATTAACCTACAATGTCTAGGTGTTTGATAACCTTACATCTCTCATGTGCATGCTCGTAAAACCTAGGTTATCCTAACTCAGTTACCGGCCCGATACCAAGGTAGGAGGTGCTCCGTAAACCATCAACTTAAATACCTCCAGCCTTAGACAGCATCGAACCGGGTGAGTTCTCTTGTAACCTTAGCTTTACAAGTTAACGACCTATTCTAAGAGATTGATCGATGTGGTTCGTTTAAACCTAGGTGAGCATGCATTTATCTTTGTTATAGATTTTACGTCTATCTCGTTTTATAATTTGATTATAATTGAGATCAACCTATAACATGCTTTCTATTTGACGTTAATGCTTTAAAATCGAGCTAAGGAAGTTTCATGTTGCATGCTCTTTCATTTTCGTTTAAATTATATAACGATTATAATTAACGAGAACTAATCAATTGGCATGCATCTAACATGAAACCTATATCATGCATACTTATATTATAACTATTTATAATATACTTAAATGCATGAAGCATGCTACCTATGGTGGGATTTTAAATCTATATGTCATACTCTTATGCATATCTCATTCATAATTAATCATAACATGCATTCATAAAGTATAAATAATTAAACACACTGAAATGGACCTGTTTTGGCAATCTAAGCAAGCAATCATCTAAATTATTACATATAATAATGAAATATTGTGTTGTGAAGCTCCCGGGAATCTCGAACTATCACGAACCGGCTTGATTGGACTCGAATCGGACCTCCCAAGGCTTGAACATCACTAAACCGAACAAAAAGAGTCTGAACCGACCGAGTTTTGGTGAACCGGACAGGGAAAAGTTTGAACCACTCAAATGTGGAAAATTTGTGCCTGTTCTTGAAAACTCATTAGCGTCGAGACGCTTGATGAACTGCGTCGCGATTGGAAGCCCTCTGTTCTTCGGCCAGCTTGAGTTCTTTTCCTTCTTTCGATCAATTACAGTACTAAATGGACTCTAATGACTCTCCAAAAATTACAGACTCTTCTCAACAAATTAATGCTCATATACATGTGAGCAATTACATTTTCATCAACAAATTGAAGAGTAAAAAAAAAATTCCAAAACCGTAATATATCCATTTCAGCACCCATGCAAATTGAATTTCAAAATGCTACCCACCATGATCAAATTAGAGTAATTGCAGTGGGTGGCAAATTAATTATATATAATAGCAAATTTAGCACAAGGTAAAAAGAATTGCAAATATGGCAAAACATTAGAATATATTCTGATAATTGCCATTTTACCCTTTCCCTTTCTTCCATCATTTTTTCCCCTGCCTTCCCTCTGCTTCGATTTCTTCTTTTTTTTTTTTTTTTTTTTTTTGCTTTTTTGTTTTCCCTTTCTTCCCTCTATTACGATTTCTTTTTTTTTTTTTTTTTGTTTTGATTTTCGTTTTCCCTTTCTTCCCTCTGTTACGATTTCTTCTTCTTTTTCTTTTTTAATTTTTGTGCATTTATGCGGGTGGAGTTCTTGTGTGATTAATATGCTTTTTTTTTCCGTCTATTTTGTTCTGTTCATTGTGTACAACTTTATGCCAATTGAGCTAAGCTCTTGTTGGCCTTCTTTTTAATTCAAGCATGCCAAGAATACAAAAATAACAATTTTGGTGAGTGTTTGTATAGGTATATCAAAGTATATCACTTGATATACTCCGGTTAATCGTAGTCTATCACTGACTATCACTGGTCGAAGTCTATCACGGACTATAATTGATAGATAATGAAATACAAAGAATACAAGAATAGCAATTTTATGTATTTTTCAAAAAAAAAAAAAAAAGAATAGCAATTTCATGGTGGTGGTCACGGAGCTTGTGTGCAATTTTATGTTCTAATTACCACAAGAGACTTAAATTTTTTGTTCAATTTATGATTGTAGTATAATAATTTTGGATGAGTTTCTAATTACTGAGATGATTGCAATGGAAAGTACTTTATTGATAGATTTTAATTAAATTGATTTCTACCAGTAACAATGATTGGTAGACTTCAATTAATTGATAATTAACTGATTTCTATCCGAGATAGAAACTGATAGACTTCAATTAACTGATTTCTATCCTCGATAGAAAAAGATAGATTTGAATTAAACTAATTTCTATCAGTGATACAAGTCAATAGACTTTGATTAAATTGATTTCTGATAGAAACTGATAAACTTCAATTAAATTGGTTTCTCTCAGTGATAGATACTAATAGTCTTGAATTAAATTGATTTCTATCAGTGATAGAAACTGATAACCTTGAATTAAACGGTTTTCTATTAGTGATTATCACTGATAGACTTAAATTAAACTGATGGATAGAAACTGATAGTCTTGAATTAAATTGTTTTCTATCAGTGGCTATCACTGATAGGCTTGAATTAAACACGATAAAAACTCATAGATTATGATTATCAGAGTCTATCAGTGATACACACTGATAGACTTTGATTAATCAAAGTCTATCAAGGTCTATCACTGATAGACTCCGATTAATTGAAGCTTATCATCAAAGTCTATCAGTATTTATCATAGACTCCAATTAATCGAAGTCTATCAATATTTATTACTGATAGACTCCGATTAATCGAAGTCTATTAGTGACTATCAATAATAGGGACTGATAGACTATTGGAGATACTAAGGGTATTTTCGTAATTTAACGTATTTTTTGCTATTTCCGCAAATAATTTTATTTTTTTGCTACTTTTGCAATACTTTTGCTGGTTTTTGCTATTTGTGCAAATCCCCCATCAAATTAAAGCAAATTAGGTGCCCAAACCATGCTCTGATACCAATTGAAAGTGTTAATATCTAAAATACGGAAGCAATTTTGGATCTTAGGCACATAAGAAGCTCAATTTGATCAAATATTGCATGTTGTTCATATGGAGAAAAACAGAGGCAGTTTACCAACCTTGTTTCAATGGAGAAATTGGTTGGAATTCCTTCTTGTTTTTCTTCACTAATGAGTCACGAACTACCACTGGATCTTCCTTGCTATCCTCAAGCCTTTGGAACAGATTGTGGGATCCTCGAGTGATGGAATTTATGGAGAAACGCTTGAAGAACAAGCATATGTAGGTGGGTATTGTGAGTATGTATTTTGACAGAATTTCTTTAGCTTTCAAGCTTGATTCTTTCAGCCTTCTTCTTCAGTTATATATAGAGGGAACAAACATGAAGAAAAGACCATGGGATTGACACCAATTCAGCTCCAAATTAGTGGAGAATGGTGTGGCTTAAGAGAGGGGAGTACATGGGTTTAGTCACCATGCACTCCACCTCCAAAAAATCAAATTTATTTTGATTTTAATTAATTAAAGATTATCTTGAATTAATTCATTTAATTATTTAATTTTCAATAATCTGAAATTTTGAAGAATCAATTTTCAATTTTTTTTTCAATTTTAAATTAATTTAGAATAATTATTAATTAAATAATTAATAATTAATTTAATATCTAATATTAAATTAATATTTCGCCATCCATCCCGAACATTTCCGAAATGTTATTTTCCAATCATGAATCCCTATTCATGTTCTCGATATTTAAATCATAATTAAATATTAAATACTCACATACACGGTTTTCACAAAAACCTGACATTCTGACAACGCCTATCACCTCTATTCATTTTTCTTAACATGAACTTAAAGTAATTCATATTTTATCCATCATATTATTCCAAAGGTTAGTCTCGAGCAAGCAAGGGGGCCTAATGGGCCTACAGATCATGGGCTCCAACGGTACGAGGTTAAACTAGCAAAACTCTTTCAACCTAGCTAACCAACATCCATTAACTACCGGGACACTCCATTATAGCCTAGTAGTTGAACTCCCCTCACTGTAGATATATTTTCGTCCACTCGATATTACCATGATTAGTAAGTCAATCCTTCACAGGTCGTTCGTTGCTATATATAGGTCAAAAGTCCGTTTTACCCCTATAACACATCTTAGTTCCTTAAATCCACTGGTCCTCTAATGAACAATTTGTTCATGGTCCAACCATTAAATAAGATCCCTATCGAGGCAATGAGAAGGTGGGGGCCCTTGTTTAAGCCTTGGATTCAGCACTTAAGGGAACAACCTCTCTACTATCCTTGAATATGGCCGGAGTGAATTCCGTCCTGCTTTACTATGTCCCCAACCATCCATCTAGTGTTATCCCCAAAATGGTAGGATTATTGAACGAAATTGTATGACCACTCTCACCCATGCAGATCAAAAGATAACTCTAAATGAACAGGAGTTCATAACAATCTCAGGATTAAGATCGAGTTACCTAGGTCATCGCATGAAATAATCAGTCTTAACATTAAACGACGTTATAAAGTAAGAGTGGCTTATTTCTCGGTCCTGTCTTGTGTAAACATCCTTTACACAAGATGCCCCTACTCGCATGTCTTTACATGAACGATCCAGGATCACGTCGTTTGCCTTATTCGCAAAGTAGGTCGCATCCATAGTGTTACCAGAACAAGGTACCCAACCTTATTCATTTACTATAGACTATTTAGGTTATATACTCGAACTTAATCCCTGTCCATATTCACGATATAGTTCGAGTATCTCAGGTTATAACCATGGATATTTCTATTGGATTATAAGATATAAATAAACAATTTCACTGAATAACATCTTTATTATATAAAGGATAACAAAACTTGAGTTCTAGGACATAAACCCCAACAATAATAGTTTTAATTAAACTTAATTAAATCACATTTAATTAATTCAATTAAACTAATCAATTAATTAATTCCACTACTTAATTAATTTTATAATTAATTAAATATCTCCCATATTTAATTAATTACATATTAGAATCATATTCTAATAATCCATTCATATACTATAGTTTAATTAAATCACATTTAAATTAAACTAAATTGAATAATTAATTAATTCATTCAAATATCATATATTTAATTAGACATATATTTGAACTCTTTCAAATATCTCATTCTCTTAATACAATAAAGTTTAATCTCAAATTACACTTTATATTTTAATGCATCACTATCCATTATATTAATTGTATCTCATACAATTTACTTAATTCCCAATATGAATTTGAACTTATTCAAATTCTCTTAAGATATAATTGTTCCTAATTACTCTTTACGAGCTAGTAGGGGACCTAATGGACCTACAAATCAGAAGCTCTAATGATATGAGGTTAACTGACTAAACTCATTTTAATCGAGTTAACCAATAATCATTAATTGTGGGTCATTCCACTAAAGACCCACAGCTGAACTCTTCTCACTGTAGAACATTTTTGTGTCCACAGATATAGACCTATACCGATAAGTCAATCCTTCACGAGTGTTCGTAACCACAGTTGGGTCAAATTACCGTTTTACCTCTTTGTTACATATGTCTCCTTAAGTACCAGAGCTCTTCTAATGAACAGCCTGTTTATGGTCCAACCATTAAACAGAAAGTCCGTCTCGGGCCAGTGAGAGGGCGGGATCGCTTTGTTCAAGTCCCGGAGTCACCACTTAAGGGAACACTCATCCACTTCTCCTAGAAGTGGGAAGGAGTGAATTCCTTCTTGTGTTGTCATGTCCCCAGCCTCCCACTCGGTCTTGTCCCCAAAAAGGAAGGCTTATTGAGTCGGCGTATAGGCCACTCTCACCCATGCTAATCAAAGGACAATCCTGAAGGATTGGAATTCCTAATTCCGTTACAGCGGAAGCAATTGGACCAATTCGCAATTTAATTTCGTTTCGCAAAATACCCATACATTGGCAAAAACGAATTCATAATTCTACAAAATAAGACTAAGCAAACTCACCGTCGTCTGACGACTCCAAATTCTTCAAGAACGCCTTCTTGAATGCCAGGGACCAAAATTGAAATCTTGGGACACCACCACAAGATTACCCTGCTATCCTCTGAGTTTGGGAACTCAGTTGTGGGACTGAATTCTTGAGAGGGAATGTTTCTACAGAGAAAAAATATTTTCTCTGTATTCTTCAAGTTGAGAGAAAAGTTAGGGAGAGTGAGAGAGTTGTCATATGCCATTCTGCAAAAAATGAAGGGGAATCTCAATTAACCCCTACTGCATGTACTTGGAGTGAGAAAAGAATAATAATAATAATTAATTAAAACATTTTTAATTAATTAAATATATAAATTAATTAATTAACAATTTAATTAATTAATAATATAATTAAATATCTAATATTTTATTATATGTGCATTAAAACATATTAATGCACACTCCTCACACAAGCTATGATTAATCAAATATCATATATTTAATCAACCCATCATATTAATCACATTCAAATTTGCATCTCTCTTATAACCTATAGTTTTAATATGAATCCAATTCACATTAAAATTAATCTATAGTTATTAATTTAATTAAATCACATTTAACTAAATTAAATTGATCAGTTAATTAATTCAAAATTAATTATTGTGATCAATTAAATATCACATATTTAATTAATTACATATTAGAATCATATTCTAATATATCTCTCATATATTATAGTTTAATTAAATCACATTTAATTTAAACTAAATTGAATAATTAATCAATTCATAATTAATTAATTAATTTACTAATTAAATATCATATACTTAATTAGCCACATATTTGAACTCCTTCAAATATAATATTCTCTCAATATAATAAAGTTTAATCTCATATTAAACTTTATATTATAATGCATCAACATACATTATATTAATTGTATCTCATGCAATTAACTTGATTCCCTAAATTGAATTTGAACTATTCAAATTTTTTCAAGATATGTTGTTCCCAATTACTCTTTACGAGCTAGCAGGGGGACCTAATGGACCTACAAATCAGAAGCTCCAATGATATGAGGTTAACTGACTAAACTCATTAATCGAGTTAACCAATATTCATTAACTGTGGGTCACTCCACTAAAGACCCACAGTTGCACTCTTCTCACTGTAGAATATTTATGTGTCCACGGATATTAACCAATAACAGTAAGTCAATCCTTCACGAGTGTTCGTAACTACAGCTGGGTCAAATTACCGTTTTACCCCTGTGTTACCTCTGGCTCCTTAAGTACTAGTGCTCCTCTAATGAACAACCTGTTTATGGTCCAACCACTAAACAGAAAGTCCCTCTCGGGCCAATGAGAGGGCGGGATCCCTTTGTTCAAGACCCGGAGTCACCACTTAAGGGAACACTCATCTACTTCTCCTAGAAGCGGGAAGGAGTGAATTCCATCTTGTGTTGTCATGTCCCCAGCCCCCCACTCGGTCTTGTCCCCAAGAAGGTAGGCTTATTGAGTCGGCGTGCAGGCCACTCTCACCCGTACTGATCAAAGGACAATCCCTCGTGAGAAGGAGTTCATGACACACTCAGGATTGAGACTGAGTTACCTAGGTCATCCTATTGAAACAGTAACCTAACTAGTTAACGGTGTTACATCTAGTGGTTTACTATTTCGTGGTCCGGTCTTATGCAAACTCATTGCATAGGATACCCCCGCTCGCATGTCTCCTACATGGATGCCTTGGATCAATACGTCTGTATCGAATACAAAGCGGGTCGTATCACATAGTGTTACCATGATAAGGTACCCAGCCTTATCCCTGTACTATAGACCTTTTAGGTTGTTACTTGAACACGGATCCCCGTATGTCCCCACATACTAGTTCAAGTTACATATCAACAACCTTGGATCTTAGTTTATTGGATTTGGGTTATATTGTGAAATTTTAGACTTAAAATGACAATAACACTTTATTGCATAAACCTCAATAACACTTTATTGATACAAGTGTATAATTCGTTAAAAATCACTATCTATGAGTTTTAGGACATAAAACCCAACAAATCCATCATGAGAAGAAGTTCATAACACACTCGGGATTAAGACTGAGTTACCTATGTCATCCTATTGACACAGTAACCTAACTAGTTAACGGTGTTACAACTAGTGGTTGACTATTTCGTGGTCCGATTTTATGCAAACTCATTGCATAGGATACCCTCGCTCGCATGTCTACTACATGGACACTTTGGAGCAATACGTCTGTATCAAATACAAAGCGGGTCGTATCACAAAGTGTTATGAAGATAAGGTACCTAGCCTTATCCCTGTACTATATATATTTTAGGTTGTTATTTGAACATCGATCCCCGTATGTCCCCACGTACTAGTTCAAGTTACATAAAAACAACCTTGCATCTTAGTTTAAAGGATTTGGGTCATATTGTGCAATACTTAACAATAAAACTTAATTGTAGAAACTCAATAACACTTTATTGAAACAAGCATACAATTTGTTTACATTCACTATCTACGAGTTTTAGGGCATAAAACCCAACAAACTCCCACTTGAACTAAAACTCTAGTTTAGTGGGATGTACAATAATCTATACAGTTGTGGGTGTATAAATACATGTATAAAACATATACAATGTATAAATACAATAAACTAGGGCATCACTATACCCATTACATTTCTCCTATTTGCCCTAGATTACATCTTTGTACATACCTCGTTGACCTAGACTATCTAGATGACTCTCATACACTTTAGTTGAGAGAGCTTTAATGAATGAATCAACAATATTCCATTCAATTCAATGTGCCTGCTTGCCTTGGGCTACGAGGTTCTTTTGAATTTGCCATAACACCCCTGTATCACTATAAAGTGTGATGGGCAAGTTCACATTTGAAACACATTCCAAATAAGTCAAGAACTTCCTATGACATACAGTCTCTTTTGCTTCTTCACAAGCAGCTACATTTCCGACCTTTATGGTCGAGACTGCAACTATGCCATACCATAGCTCCTCTGTTAAGAGTGAACATAGATACTGATGTAGATTTCTTCAAATCCTTATCAGTTTGAAAATTTGTGTGTGTATCCTGTGAGGATCAAATCCTTACCAACATACACGAGCATATAGTCCCCCGTTCTCTTACGAGACTTGAGGACATACTTAACGGCTCTCCAGTGATCAAATCCTAGACTGGATTGATTCATACTAACAATCCCTACTATATAGGTCATTCGTCTCATATCCTCAACTTCTTAAGGTGGCTAAGGAAACAGTTCCTTAGACTAAAGAATTCCATGTCTAAAAGGTAGTGAACCCTTTTTGGAATTTTGCATCTTATATCTAAATAACATCTTGTAGACATAAGACACTTGAGAAAAGGCTAGCTTTTTTTGTTCTTACAGTTTCTAAAAATTTGGATCCCAAGAACAAACTCAGCTTCTCCCAAATTTTCATTTGGAAATGAGCTGCTAGCTTCTTTTACTAGTCAGCAAGATAACCTACATCAATCCCAATGATTAGGATATCAATCACATACAACACTAAGAAAGCTACTGAACTATTGACAATCTTCTTATAGAGACAAGATTCATCAAAGTTCCGATTAAAGCCCAAAAGATTTGATCGCAGTATCAAATCTTCTATTCCAAGATCAAGATGCTTATTTCAATCCATGAATGGATCGATTAAGCATGCAAAACATTTTGCTCTTGACCTTGCTAAATTAACCCTTCTGGTTGAGACAGGTAGACACTCTCAACGTCTCGTTTCCTCTTGAAGATCCATTTGCAACCTATAGGTTTTACCCCATAAGGTTGATCTACAAGATCCCAGATAGAATTGAAAAGCATACATTTCATTTCTAGGTGCTTGGCTTTAATCCACTGGTCCTAGTTAACATCATTCATTGTCTTGCTTTAAGACAATGGATCCTCAATGCCATCATCAGGTATGACGATCTGGCTTCAGTTAAACCCATGTAACAGTCAGGTTGTAAAACAACCTTCCCACTACATCGAGGCATTCTCAACTCTTGAGATAGATGTAACTAACCAGTTGTATCGGCCTCATCAACAACTCTTGTTGAAGGTCCAGCATCATCAACAACCTTTGTTGACTTATCAACAACTCTTGTTGAAGTTTCTATAGCTTCATCAGTTAATTTATTTAAGACGACCTTACTTTGTGGCTTATTATTTCTCATGTGGTCTTCTTCTGAGAATGTAGCATTTGTCTGTACAAATTCTTTATTCTCTTGTGGATTGAAGAAGTATCCACATCTCTCGTTTCCATGGGGTGACCTACAAATAGGTATACTTTTGAACAGTGTTTTAGTTTCTTTTAGGTTAGTCACAAGCACGTGTGTTGGACACTCCAAAAATAACACAAATCACTTTTACGGCTTATCCACGATTCAAAAGATGGTTCAGAAACACTTTTGATAGAACTTTGTTCAAAAATACGGATTGCAGTCAACACTACATGACCCCAAAACGAGTCAGGCAATGAACACAACTTATAAATAGCTCATCATGGACCGAACCATATCCAATAGGGTTCAATTTCTCCTATCTGATACACCGTTCTGCTGAGGTGTACCAGAGGTTGAGAGTTTGGATGTATTTCCATGTTCTATCAAATAGTCTTGGAATCTCAAGTCCCGTATACTCTACACCTCAATCAGATCGAAGTGCTTTTATCATCTCACCTAACAAGTTTCCAACTTCAGTCTCAAACCACTTTGAATTTCTCAAGAGCTTTAGACTTAAGTTGCATTAGGTTGAGATACCCATACCTTGAATAATTATCTATAATATCGATGAATTATTCATGCCCTCCCACTGCTTTAACATATTGGACCACATGGATCCAAATGTACAAGCTCCAAGGGCTCTTTGACTCTATAGTTCTTTTCAAGCAAAAGGACCTATTAGTCATATTGCCCTTAAGGCATGACTTACAAGGTAGTATAGAGTCATCTTCTAACTCGCTTAGAAGTCTGCTTTTGACCAAACTCCCAATCATATTGAGGTAAATATGACCTAACCTTGAGCGCCAAAGAAAACTATTTTCCTTTAGGAGAAATCCTTTGCCTCTCATTTCTTTGAGTAGTAGCAGCCTCAAACAACTTAATGTTCATGACTGCTTTACTCTTGATTAGTCTTAAAACATTTATGTTATTTTTCAATTCAGCTGAACAAAAGTTAACTCCCTTTCTTGAAATGAACTGCGTTAGCAGGGAAAGGTACAGAGCAACATTGTTCCAGCATATAAGATACATAAATCAAATTTCTGTTAATCTTAGGAAATACATACATATTATCTAATAATATGTATTTGCTCCCACTAGGAAAAATAACTTAACGTTCCCCACTGTCACAGCCAAGATAACTTCTCTAGTTTCAACTTTGAAAGTTATATAACCAGCATCAAGCTGTTTTCAGGAACTTATTCCTTTTAATAAGAAGAACAAATGTGATTTGTGACCCTTGAATCAAGTATTCAGGCAGAATCACCATTCTCCATAAATCATGCTTCCAAGACTAGTAAATCAAATTTACTGTCTTTGGACAAGTCTTCTTTGGCGTACCAAGGTCCAATGTCATATTCATTAGGAACACTTCTTAATGAGTTAGACATTTGGGGCATGAGGACGTTCCTCTTTTAATACTAATCTTAAATCATCCACAAATTAATCGTTTAAGTTTGTAGTATAATCACCGTTATTTATTAAATAGGCATAAGACAATGTACATCAATTTAATCGTTGAAGTAACAAATTACTGGTATTATCAATTGCACTAACCCATTACATCTAATCAAATATGATTCAGTAAAAACTCACAAGTAATCAAAGAAACCCTAGAAAACTATTGATTTAGTTTTTGCAATGATACTTCAAAGATTTAGAACAACAGCCACCGAAGGGTGGTCAACTACTACTCATCTAAATTGAGACAATCTCAACCAAACCCTAACACCAAAATAACTCATATTCCGTTAGCGTTTAGTTATCGTTGTTTGTTCAAGAATCGATTAACACATTTAACTCATCCCCATAAGTGTCACCCTCTCACTTTCAAATCTCATAGGCACGCACCAACAGGCTACTGAAGGTAAAGACAACTGTTGGTAATTAACCTAAGAGTCCTTATCCTTTTTAGGAGTTCACGGTGTTCCGAATCCTATGATCGGGCCCTCCAAAGGGATGGTTGCTGATAGGACCTAAATAGTCCTATTTTATCACCTCTAATCTAAGCTTGTTAGAGTAATTTTATACTTTACTTATCTTATTTACAGGATCTTTGAGCTTAGGCGATGTCGAGAGCCAATCACGCTAAATTGGTGTTAATTCGGCCAATTACGGAGTTTTGGAGCCATCTCGGTGTCTTGGACGACGAGGAGGTGAAAAGACCCAATTGTACTGAAGTGGGCCTGAAGAACGACACCAAAAACCGAAGATTGAAGCCCTGTATAGTGAAGAAACGAGACAAGACCGAGAAATTAAACAGCAATGCACAGATCAGGGATGGCGTCAAGACGCTGCCCCTGGCGTCGAGACGCCGACGCGAAAACAAGATGGTGTATAAAATTCGCAGCGTTTCGACGCTGTCCTCGGCGTTTCGACGCCGCGATGTTTTCTATAAATACTAGGTCTCGGTTTGGTCCGCCATTAGGTTAGAAATTTGGCCTTTTTATGATTCTTTTCGCCTCTTTTACTTTCCAGTACCTTTGTAGACCTTTTTAGGTCATAATTCATGTATTCTTTCATGCTTATTTGTGTTTTTACTTTGTTTATGAGTAGCTAAACGTATCTATATCGTTGGATTGGGATTATGCCTTGATTTCTATTTAGTTTGGCTGAGTTTTTTTTCTGTTTTATGCATTGTTCTTGCTGTGTTTTTATTAAGTTTTGCATGTTATCCCGTTTAAACCAATACATGAGGCTAGTCTATTAGGATTGATGACCCTATGTGATTACTACTTTTGTATTCAATCAGTTATTTTTAGATAGCCACTAGGTTGAGGCAAGCCACTCTCTATGTCAGACGACCCTTGATAGGCCTAGGATGCATGTTAAAGGTTGTATGAATTAGATTTAAATTGCATTTAAATTTAGTTAATACAATTCCGGACCCACGATCCCAAAGAGGCTAGTTTAAGTAGGTGATTGTGAAATTGCTTATTCTAAATTAGTTAGATATAATTTAGTGACTGTTGCGAGGTCTCAGATGGTTGCTACTTTATAAATGAGGGGTGGCGAAGGATAAAGAATTAAATTAATTAATCTTGTTAATTGCAGAATTCACGATTAACGAGTTAATTAGCAAAGGTTAGTGTAGGGGGTGTCCTTGATAAGGGTAAAAAATATACCTATTTTACCCTTATAGTTAGCTCATTTTCTTGTCAAAAGTTGCATGTTTAGATCAAATTTACTATTCCCGAGCTCTAAAAGTGTTAAAGTTGATGAATTAGGGAGTCGAGAGTCATTTATGTCAATTCATGCTTAATTATGCTTAAAAAGACCCAATTTGATATGAATTTGACCTAATTTGGTGCTGTGCAGAAAAACATAGGAAAAGCTGGAATTTCCCAGAAATGCGACCGCATTTCTGGGAAGGCAAAATTGAAATGCGACCGCATTTCTAGGCAGACAGAGGCAGTTCTGAGTCCATCGCAGGTCTTTTTGAACGAGAGTTTTGCGCACCTAACCGGCTGTTTTGACCTCGAAATCGACTGGGCTACTTACCAGCACCATTTTCGCAGCTCCTCAACTACTCCCCACAATATATAAGGCCTTGATTCAAAGAGAAATCCAAGCAGAACTCACTGGGAAGAAGAGAGTACTGACAGAACCCTAGTAGACGCCCATGAGTAAGGATGCTTGAGGTCCTTCTTAGAAGACTGAATTCTAACCTTAGTTAGACATCAAACCTGAGTGTTTTAGGGATTTTCACTCTATTTCCATTTGTAAAGGAGAGTAGAGTGTCGAGCGAACTCTAGAAGGATTAGAAAAAAAGAAAAAACCCTAGTTTTAGCTACTGCACCTTATTTCCAACACTTGTTACTTTTCATTTATTTGTATTCTTTATTCTTTATTTCAATGGAAAGTTGTTCATTTGCACTTTATCCCATCAAGCTAAATCCCATTGAGGGGTTCAATATAGTGAATTCCCTTATGGTTAACTTAGCTTGAAAGTGTTTATTTGCTTAAGTTCTATTCATTGCATGTCACTCTTTATTGAATATCATTCTGAATCTTGCTAAGTGTAACTTGATCACTTAGACTTTGCATGCTATGTGAGTTTGATACCCGAAAGGTGAAGGAGTGAAGAACAATCAAGCGGAAGCGTTAGCGGATCTTAGGCATCGATTTTCATTAATTTTGAAGATTAAAAACATACTGGAAATTTTATAAAAATAGAGCAATTCATAAATACCTCTTAGAGCTCCAAATTCGTGGATTCCTTTGCTAGTTTCTCCACACGAATTCGACATGGACTACCACTGAGTTCTTCTCCGCTATTCTCCAGCCTTAGAACAGGCTTGTGGGAACCCGAGCATGATGAATTTTTTAGAATGAAAGCTTGAGAGAACCATGGGTTTTATGAGAATATGAACTTCCAGCAAGCTCCAATTTTTGTTTCTTTTTCCATCATCTTTGCTGGTCATTTTCATTCACTTTATATAGGAACAATACATGCATTTCAAGTGCATTATACGCAGCTAGCAAACACCATGACTCAAACACTAAGGTGTTGGTGTCAATTGATGAAGGAAACAACAAAATTGATTTTTCAAGTTTATAATTCAATTTTGTTTTTCATTATATCAATTTTCTAATTAAAGTTAATTCAAAATTAGTTTTAATTAGACTAATTAATTACACAAATTTTAATTAATTATATTTATTTAATTTAATATCAAATATTAAATCAAATAATTGCACCAATCCCGATATCTCTTTAACCCGATAAATTTGAATCACTATTCAAATTTAAACCAAACTTCTCGGACGTGAATCCCTATTCACGTGTGTTATATTTAAATCATATTTAAATAATTATAACTCTCTCATTAGTTTTAGTTTAATTCAAAGATTAAACTAAAATATGTTAAGTATATCGTATATAGTTAACGACAACTCCATAATACGAATGTTTTCAAATTCTTTCATCACTCTGTTCTAAGGTTTAATTCGATTGAGCTAGCAGGGGGACCTAATGGTCCTACAGATCATGGGCTCCAACGATTCGAGATTAACTGGTTGAACTCTTTCAATCCTAGTTAACCAACATTCGTTAACTAACGGGACACTCCACTATAGCCCATAGCTGAACTCCCCTCACTGTAGGTATATTTTTGTCCACCCGATATAATCGTGATCAGTAAGTCAATCCTTCATAGGTTGTTCGTAACTATAGTAAGGTCAAAAAGTCCGTTTTACCCCTATAGTACTTCTTGTTCATTAGGGACCCAGTGGAGGCTTAAGGAACAAGAAGTACTATAGGGGTAAAACGGACTTCTTGTTCCTTAAGCCTCCACTGAGTCCCTAATGAACAATTGGTTCGTGGTCCCACCACTAAACCTAAAACCTCTCAGGCCAATGAGAGGGCGGCACGCCTTTGTTCACGTTCCGGAGTCAGCACTTAAGGGAACAACCTCTCTACTATCCCTAAAATCGGGTAGGAGTGAATTTCATTGTACAAGACTATGTCCCCAGCTATCTACCCGGTGTTATCCCCAAAGTAACAGGTTTATTGAGCGGCGCTTATGGGCCACTCTCACCTATGCAAATCAAAGGATAATCCCGAATAAACAGGAGTTCATAGTTAGCTCAGGATTAAGATCGAGTTACCTATGTCATCGCTTGAAATAGTCAGTTTCACAGTAAACGGCGTTATAAAGTGAAAGTGACTTATTTCGCGGTCCGGTCTTATACAAACTCTTTTGCATAGGACGCCCCCACTCACATGTCTCTACATGAACGATTTAGGATCACATCTTTTGTATTAAAACAAAGTGGGCCTCGTCACATAGTTTTTCCTAGGATAAGGTACCCAGTCTTATCCCTATACTATAGATCGTTTTAAGCTATGTACTTGAACCTGATCCAGTTTTATGTCACTACATATAGTTCGAGTGTTTCATATCATAGCCATGGATTCTAGTTTATTGGATTTGGGTTAATAAAAACATAGATAAACCAATCTTTCGACAACCAGTAATTTGAACTATTCCAATAAAGTTTTATATTTAGCTTTGTTACATTTACTATCCACGAGTTTTAGGACATAAACCCCAACAAAAGGGACGAACGATATCGGTTCTCATAAAGGTGATATAGGAGAAATGGCTCGAAAGAGTGTATTCGGTGTTATAGCGTGAGGCTGCCTAAGGCACCCTATAAAAATTATAGGGTTATAGATTGCATTCGTGAATTATCTATGTCGGAGTCGAGTCACAGACATGTGCATAACGGTACTCATTTAGCCTTCTAACGGTTCTTGGGAGCAAGGTCAAATAGAAGTTAAATCTGACCCAATGCATGAATAGACTTAGGTTTAATAAGCAAGGATTAGAATTATTTTACCTTAGGGTTGAAACTATATTGAACACCTCGCTTATTTATTATTGCTTTTCTTGTTCATTTTGTTTACTTTCCAAAAATCATCATCAACTATTTCTTTGGTTACTTTATTCAAGCAATCTTTGAACAGTTTCTTCTTCAAATCTGTGTTTCCAATTTAATCCTCGTGAGATCGATACCCTTGAAATACTTCTAAGGTTTTTATTACTACGTGCGATAGTGTATACTTGCACTAGGTTGGCTGAATTATTCTCATTCATTATCTATCATCTTTTCTAACCACCACATTTCAGCCAGACATGCACCAGTCCTCCGAGTAACCAAGAAGCCAACCGAACTAATAAAATCAGCATAGAATAATTATTAGAGAAAACTAGGAAGCTAGACGAAATATAGTCAGGCATAAGAAATCCCAATCCAGCGATCCCTTTCATGTTATTGATTTCTGTCTTATTTCTCATATGCAAGCTTTATTTTGTCTCCTTTAAATTCAACATTTATTTTTTCTTTGTCCTCCTTTCCAAAATCCCCCCTGTTTCATAAGCGCAAAATTCTACATTTACTAGGTCCCCTTCCCTGTGTTCGAAGTACATAGACTCCATTTCAAGGCCCTTTGGCCAGACATATTGACAAAGCGAGTTTGTCGAGTCCTCCATTTACTAGGTCCCCTTCCCTACCTTTAGCGTCTCGACGCTGTGGTGTCTTGGCGCCCAAGTCGATTACATCACAGCGTCGACGCTGTGACGTCAACGCCGCGACGCTGTCCCATTTTGAGGCCTATAAAAGGTGCGGCTCTCTCCCCATTTTGATCATCAAACAATCATCCAATTCCTTTTCTTAGTCCTTTCAAGGCTCTTTGAGCCACCTTTGAGGGATGAGTTGAGAGGAGAGTGAAAATTCTTGTATTGGGCATTTTTTGGAGTGCTCGAGAGCTTGTAACCAGGAGAATCCAAGGCGCATGCAAGGGGTCCCTCTACGGTTCATCTCTTAAACTCCTTTATTTGTTCATTTATGCTTTCCATTATGTATAGCAAGAAGTTTTGGTATACATGTATAGCTAAATCCCGGTTTGCGGGTCTTGAATGAATGAATATAGTTAATTGTTATTTTGATTGCCTATCTTTGTCCATTATACTTATTATTTGTGTGGGTGCTCGTAATGCTCTATAGAATCTGGCCAATTTTTTAGTGATTAAATACTTAGTGGAAACTCGACGGAGAGAAACTAAGTCAGGTCATAACCTACTCAACTAGGCTTAATTGCTCGTAGTGACAATGAGAGTAGTTGGTTAGGCTTAGAGATCAATGATGAATTAGGGCTCATTAATAAACTCGTTTAATATCGCTAAGGACACTTAGGTTATTAAAACGAGTTAGTAATAATTAGGGGAAACCGATAGGAGAACCTATGTAATTAATGGAGATTGTAGGTCTATAATTTGTCGGACAAAAGATAACATAATTAGAATAACTAATAAGCTATATTTCGGATTTCAAGACCCCGCCTCTCAATCGACTCTGCCATCCTCTTTGCCACTTTGCTTGATCAATTTAATTCATTGTTTTGCTTTAATTTTCATTGCATCCTTCATTATGTTTAGGTCCCTAAATAATAATCCATCCTAGTATTTTTAGTGCTTAGTCTATTATCTTGTCTGGATCACTCCTCCCTGTGGAATCGAAACTCGATACTCTACCGTTTTATATTACTTGTGGCAACCATATGCTTGCGGGATCGCGCAACATTGCTCTAAGAATATTTTGTGAATTAATTAAATTGCCCGAAATGCTTCTTGGCTTTTCTAATAACTCACCTACTCAGCCTGTGCTTAATTAATTAGATTCCTCGATACCCCATCAACAACCTAATTAATTAATTATTTTAATTGCGCTTACTGCCTCTCATACTTAGACCGATAGATCCTCAGCCTAAATCTAATTAGCAAAATTAACAACCTGATAACCCCTCAAAAATGTTAATTGATTAATTGCATTAACGTGCTATGCCCAAAATTAATTAACTAAATTAGGATTTTAATTTCTCGAATTTAATTAACCTAACTTCTCTTAGTTTCTTAGGTCTATCGGAAGTCTACGCTAGGCTACCGTCAAACTAGCGATGGATCCGCCTCAACCTAGTGGCTATCTATCAATGACAAATAGATCATGCTCATATTCAATTCATGGGACATCAAGACTCAAATTGATATACATGCATGATGGTTTAATCAAGAAACTAAAATGCAATTCAGATTAAATCCACAAAACAAAAAGTAGGTGTTAGCAAACTCAACTAAACATTACAAAGTATTTAAAGAAAACACCAATTCAACAATTCAAGGGGTATAGCCCCTCATGCTAGAAGAGAAATCAGCAAAAAAAACAAAGATACATGATAAAATAAAGAAAAAACCTAAATGGAGAACAATTTTGGACTGAAAGGGATAAAAAACTACATAGGGAATCGAGAGAAATCAACTGAAAATAAGACCTTGCAGCTAAAAAAAACCTACAGTTCGTATTTATAATTAACGCGTCGAGACACTACCATTATAGCGTCGAGACGCTTGCTCTCAGGTTTGCCCAAATTGTGCAAATTCTTGATCGATTCTTTTGGCTCCAAAGATGGCGTCCAAGCATTTCGGTCGATGCCTTTGGCTTCCCGTCATCTCAGGGACTCCAAAATAGCTCGAAAACACCTTAAAACTCCCGAGTTAGCACCGAATTGAAATATAGGCCTACTTGTCCTCTTGTGCTCGAATTCTCGTAAAACAAACACTTTACACAATCAAATGCACGCTAACAAGATTGAAATAGAGGTAATAAGATAGCAAATTTTGGGTGCTATCAAATACCTCCAACTTGAATCTTGCTAGTCCTCGAGCAAGGCTAAAAGACTAGAACATGGATGCAAACAGATGTATTTTCATGGCTTAATCCTCAAAGCTAAAGAATCAATAAGAACGCATTCAAGGGACATGCACGTGAGACCCAACTGAGAGACAAATCAAAAGTTTTCAGAGAATATCTTGCTCTAGAGACTTCTAACCTACCTATAACGGATTCTACTAACCCAAGATTGGTTTATCAAGCTCTCATTTTATTTTCCCCTACACTGGCACTAAGGACTTGCTAAAGAGAGAAAATGAAACAAATTAGACTGTTACTTTCTACCTAGGCACCTGAAATTAAGGAGCACCTCACTTTTGCATTCTTTTAAGGCGGGGCACTAGCTTTCCCACTACAATGCAAGGACTTATAACCCAATTTTTACCCTTGGTTGGCCTAACTGATCACACGGTAGGTAGCTCTTTTTACCCCTTATCACTCATGATTATTGAAAAGGAATACCTTTTCCTAATAGGAAAAGGTCTCTAATTTTAATAAATAATTAATTAATTCCATAATTAATTAATTTCCCAATTAAATATCATATATTTAATCTTAGGGATTTTATTAAAATTAAAATTAATATGAATCCAATTCATATTAAATTTATTTGAACTCTTTCAAATATTTTCTTTCCTAATAGGAAAAAGTCTCTAATTTTAATAAATAATTAATTAATTCCATAATTAATTAATTACCCAATTAAATATCATATATTTAATCTTAGGGATTTTATTAAAATTAATATGAATCCAATTCATATTAAATTTATTTGAACTCTTTCAAATATTTTCTCTCAAGAATTAATTTTTTAAATTAATTCAAAAATTATATTATAAAGTTTCATAAACTTTATATTATAATGCATCAATATACATTATACGATTCCCCAAATAAATTGAACACTTTCAATTTATAATTTATACTTAATTGCCTCAAGTCTCTTTACGAGCTACCAGTGGGACCTAATGGACCTACAGATCAGAAGTTCCAACGATACGAGACTAATTGGCCAAACTCATTAACCAAATTAGTCAACATTCGTTAACTGTGGGTCACTCCACTAAAGACCCACAGCTGCACTCTTCTCACTGTAGAATATTTCTGTGTCCACGGATATCGACCAATACAGTAAGTCAATCCTTCACGTGTGTTTGTAACACCAGCTGGGTCAAATTACCATTTTACCCCTGGGTTACCTCTGGTTCCTTAAGAACCACTGATTCCTCTAATGAACAAGTTGTTTAGGGTCCAACCACTAAACATGAGTTCCTCTCGGGCAATGAGAGGATGGCGCGCCTTTGTTCAAGCCCCAGAATCAGCTCTTAAGGGAACACGCATCTACTTACCCCAATAGGGGAAGGAGTGAATTCCATCTTGTACTGTTATGTTCCCAGCCCCCATTCGGTCTTATTGAGTCGGCGAATTGGCCACTCTCACCCATAGATATCTAAGGACAATCCCTCCTGAAAGGGGTTCATAACAGACTCAGGATTGAGATTGAGTTACCTAGGTCATCCTATTGAAATAGAAACCTAAACTAGTTAACGGCGTTACATCTAGTGGTTACTATTTTGCGGTCCGGTCTTATGCAAACTCATTGCATAGGATACCCCCTCTCGCATGTCTCCTACATGGATGCTTTGGATCATTGCATCTGTATCGAATACAAGGAGGGCCGTATCACATAGTGTCACTAGGATAAGGTACCCAACCTTATCCCTATACTATAGACCATTTAGGTTGTTGTTGTTGGGATTGGTGTCCTAAAACTCGTAGATAGTGAATGTTAAACGAATTATATACTTATTCGATAAAGGCGTTATCGAGACTAATTCAGTAAAGTTATTACTGAATAAAGTAAATTGCACATATAATTACCCAAATCCAATAAACTAAGATCCATGGCTATAGGATGAACACTTGAGCTTTATGTAGAGACATAAAAGTGGATCAAGCTTGAGTAATAGCCAAAACGGTCTATAGTATAGGGATAGGGTTGGGTACCTTATTCTGGAGACACTGTGAGACGCGACCCACTTTATAGATGGTATAGACGATGTGATCCTAAATCGTCCATGTAGAGACATGCGAGTGGGGGCGTCCTATTCAATGAGTTTGCATAAGACCAGGACCAAGAAATAAGTCGCTCTCGCTTTATAACACTGTTTACTGACGAGACTGACTATTTCATGTGATGACCTAGGTAACTCGATCTTAATCCTGAGCTAACTATGAACTCTTGTTTATTCGGACTTATCTTTAGATCTGCATAGGTGAGAGTGGCTCAGTATCGCCGACTCAATAAGCCTCCCATTTCAGGGATAGGAACGAGTAGATAGCTGGGGACATAGTCGTGCAAGAAGGAATTCACTCCTACCCGAATTAGGGATAGTAGAGAGGTTGTTCCCTTAAGTGCTGAAAATTGAGAATTTAGATTCAATTTTAAGTGGATTTAGTGGCATTCCCACTCTTGCATGTTGATGCATAGTGGAAAACAACACAACCATGCACTAGTTGCATGTGTTGTGAATTAAACACCTAGAATCCACTTTGAGTTTCAATTTCACCATGTGTCTAGTGTCATGAGGCTTCTCTTTGCATGAAAGATGTCTATATAAGGAGTATGAATCAGATTCAAAGGTAGGAGAGCCATTTTCCATATTGTTATGCTGCTGGATTTTGGTCTCAAACTCACTCATCTCCATATATCTCTCTAGTGCTTGAACCTTCAAGCATTCCCTTCCCATTCCCTATCTCTATAGACTCCCACAAGTCGTTCTTGGCCCAGAGAATAGTAGGGAAGACACTAGAGGTGGTCCACACACCGTTCGTGATCAAAGGAATCAAAGGGAGTTGTTGAATCGGTCTCCAAAAGGTTGGTAAAAATTCTGCTCTCTCCTTACGGTATTTGGACAGCATGTTTTCATTTTCTAAAATTGATGTAGTTAAGTGCCTCCGATCCTAAAATTGCTTCCGCATGTGTTATATGAACACCTTCAATTGGTATCAAAGCATGATTAAGGCACCTAACATGCATTAATTTTAGCTTGGTGGGTAGCTTTTCATATGATGAAACTGTGTAAAAACTAAAGAAAATTGGTTTTGGGATTGATTTTAATTTTCAGTCAATTCGTTGGAATTAATTGTAATTGCCTACATGTTTATGGGCTTTAATGTATTCATATGGAGTCTGTAAAATTTGAGAGTCAATAGAGTCCATTTAGGTCGTCAATTTGAAGAAATTCGGAGACTGCTCGTTGTTGGCCGAAAATTCCAGCATGCTGTTTTTAGTTCCAGCTCAAGTACGTTCTTCTCGTAACGGTAAAATGGTCCGGTTCAAGAAATCCAAAGGTGGTTCGGGTCGGTTCGAATGGTTCGGAAGCGGTCCAAGCCCTAATTGAAATTATTATTGTAATAATTTTAGTTTTTATTTTTGCTTGATTAAAAATCCCAAAACCAATTCACTTTAGTAAATTTAATTAATTATGCATTATTGAATGTATGTTTTAATTAAATAGTATTTTATGTGCATAATGTATGTCATTTATATTTAAAACCCCACCATAGGAAAGCATGTTCATGCATTTTTTTAATTTGAATAAGTGTTATTTATTAATTCAAATGCATGAGGGAAATTTCATGTTTTATTAATATAAGAGTTGTATTAATTTAGGGAGATTCATGCTTGAATGGTTAATTAAAATTGATTAATTCTTATAATAGTTAAAATTATTAAATGATAAAATTAACCAAGCATGAACATGAAATTTCATTCGTTTGATTATAATTGTTATACTCAAATTAGGCTTGTTATGGATTTGTTTTATAATTTTTATAAAAGAGATAGAAATCTAAAATCTATAACAAGATAAAGAGCATGCTCACTTAGGTTAATGAACCTTCAACAATTCGATCAACTTGCATAGTTTAGGTTGATATCTTGTAAAACAACGGTTACGAGAGAATTCACCCGACAAAATTCTGTCTAAGGCTGGAGGTATTTAAGTTGAAGGTTTACGGAACACCTCCTACCTGGGCATCGAGTCGGTTCTTGAGTTAAGTTAACACGAGTTTTATGAGCATGCGTGAGCGGTGTGAGGTTTTAAAGTGTTATCACCTAGACATCGTAGTATAAAGCGTTATACAAACCTAGACATAGGTTGTTTCTAAATGGTGCTTTTCTTATAACTTGAATGATTGATTGTTATATGCTTTTAAACACCATTAGAAAGCAAGTTATAGGGTTAATTCATTAAAAGTTATAAGGGTTATAATAGTTAATGAATAGAATCCATAAAACCTATAACAAAGAGTTGCATGCTAACATAGGATCTTAGGATCTTGTCATTCTTTAAATGGTTTAAAATGAAATAGACCTAAGATCGCCTTTTTTAATCGGATTAGAAATATATCTTACTTAGTTTTTAAAATTGTTTTAAAATTTGAGTAAGTAGGACGTAAGACCTTGGTTATAAGGGAACTCTCCCGGCAAATGGTTCGGAACCTGAGTTGAATTAACCATAGTCTTACTAGCATGCAATGTCACTAGGTTATTAAAAGAGTTTAATCCACCTAGACATTTAGTGTAAAGACCTTGTTTAAAAAGGCATAGACTTAGATAGATTCTTTTAGCCAGAATTTACCTAAGTAATAGACCCTAAAACTTTACGACACTTTAGTGGGAGGAAAAGTATAGAAACAAAATATTCAGATTAAGTTTCTACTCTCACGTCCCCCTGAGTTCACACCGTGAGATCCATGCTTGGCCTCGAGGCGCCCTGGGAGCGTCCCCCTACGGATGGTGTTTGCATGGGTTAATATCAAGGTGAATGGGGAAAGTGTTCATAGTAAGTGGGAGAAGGAAACGTGTCAAACGTATCCTGCGGTCTCCATCATTAGGTTGCACCGTGAGATTCCTATGCGCTGCCTACGAGTCGCCCTGGGAGCGATCACCCTACGGAGGGCTTGCGCATGGGATTCAGAACAACGCAAACTCCATAAATGGATAGGGTTTCCTAGGGCCATTCCCAACATTAGCTCTTCCCTACGGTGGCATTGTTGTGGCCGTCCTCTGCGATCTGAAAATGATGGGTAACACTTACAAGATGGTCTTGACCAAATTAACGTTAGCTAATAACTATTGGAGTAAGAGTTATTCTGGGAATAGTATTTGGCCGAGATTGTCTCGATTCAGAGGAGGAGTAGCTGACTGCCCTACGGTAGCGGTTATTCTAAACTCCTGAAGTATCGTTGCAAAATAAATCAATTGTATATATGGGTCGATGATTGCTTTTGCTAAATCTGATTGGATAAATGTGATTAATGGGTTTAGTGCATGTTTCTAATACAGATTAATTTGTTTGTTTCAGCAATATGTCGAAAAACGTATGTGCTTTGTCAAATGCCAAATTAAACGGTTTAGTACATACGACTAAGAATACTTGCTTAAACGCTAAACACGTGGCAAAGAATTTAGGTTTGGTCTCAACTGAGGAATGTCCTCAAACTAACTGCATAGCCAAGAAAAACATGATCCACGACTCTAAATGCGATTTATTTGTCTTGGAAACGTGTTTAGTGGAAAACGACGATTCTGCCTGGATACTCGATTCAGATGCCACTAATCGCGTATGTTCTTCATTTCAAGGAATGAGTTCCTGGCAACAGCTAATAGCTGGAGAGATGACTCTTAAAGTTGGAACAGGAGAAGTCATCTCGGCTATTGCAGTGAGAGATGTAAAATTATTCTTCACCAAGGAACGTTACATGATATTAGATAATGTATACATAGTTCCGAAAATTAAAAGAAATTTGATTTCTTTATCTTGTTTATTAGAACAAGGTTACTCAATTTCTTTTTCTGTTAATGAAGCGTTCATAACTAAAAGAGGTATTGATGTTTGCTCTGCAAACTTGAAGAATAAATTGTATGTTTTGAGACCAATTGAGTCTAAAGCTATTTTAAATCATGAGATGTTTAAAACCGCTGAGACTCAACCTAAAAAGCGAAGAGTTTCTCAAGATACCTATCTCTGGCACTTGAGGTTAGGCCATATCAACCTCAATAGGATTGTGAGATTGGTCAAGAGTGGACTTCTAAACAAGTTAGAAGACGACTCGTTGCCTCCTTGTGAGTCATGCCTTGAGGGCAAGATGACAAAACGACCTTTTACTGGAAAAGGTTATCGTGCCAAAGAGCCCCTAGAGCTCATTCATTCGGACCTCTGTGGACCAATGAACATTAGAGCTCGAGGAGGGTACGAATATTTCATCAGTTTCATTGATGATTATTCGAGGTATGGCTATCTCTACCTAATGCATCATAAGTCCGAGGCTTTTGAAAAGTTCAAAGAGTACAAGGCTGAGGTTGAGAACCTATTAGGTAAGCCGATAAAAACACTTCGATCCGATCGAGGTGGAGAGTATATGGACTCAAGTTTTCAAGACTATTTGATAGAGCATGGAATTATGTCCTAACTCTCAGCCCCTGGTACACCTCAGCAAAACGGTGTATCAGAAAGGAGAAACAGAACCTTGTTGGACATGGTTCGTTCGATGATGAGTTATGCTCAGTTGCCTAACTCGTTTTGGGGATATGCAGTAGAAACTGAGGTTTATATCTTTAACATAGTTCCATCAAAGAGTGTTTCTGAAACACCGTTTGAGCTCTGGAAAGGTCGTAAAGCTAGTTTACGACATTTCAGAATTTGGGGATGCCCTGCATACGTGCTAGATGCAAACCCAAAGAAATTGGAGCCTCGTTCTAGATTTTGCCTATTTGTAGGCTATCCCAAAGAAACAAGAGGTGGATACTTCTTCGATCCAGAGGAAAATAAAGTACTTGTATCGACAAATGCTACATTCCTAGAAGAAGACCACGTCAGAGATCACAAGCCACGAAGTAAAGTCGTTTTAAGTGAACTATCAAACGAAGCTACAGAAACAACAACAAGAGTTGTTGATGATGCTGGCACCTCGAGTCAATCGCGTCCTTCTCAAGAAATAAGAGAACCTCGACGTAGTGGGAGGGTTGTTAGACAACCTGATCGCTATTTGGGTTTAACTGAAACTCCAGTCGTCATACCTGATGACGGAATCGAGGATCCATTAACCTTTAAACAAGCAATGGATGATGTTGACAAGAACCAGTGGATTAAAGCCATGGACTTGGAAATCGAGTCCATGCATTTTAATCCAGTATGGGATCTTGTAGCTCAACCTGAAGGGGTTAGACCCATAGGGTGTAAATGGATCTACAAGAGAAAATGAGACGCTGCTGGAAAGGTACAGACCTTTAAGGCACGACTTGTGGAGGGTTTTACCCAGCGGGAGGGGATTTACTATGAAGAAACCTTCTCCCCTGTTGCCATGTTAAAGTCGATCCGGATACTTTTGTCCATTGCCACGTTTTACGATTATGAAATATGGCAAATGGATGTCAAGACTGCCTTTCTGAACGGTAATCTTGAAGAAAGTATCTACATGTCTCAGCCAGAGAGGTTCATAGCTCAGGATCAAGAGCAAAAAGTTTGCAAGCTTAAAAGATCCATTTATGGATTAAAACAAGCATCTAGATCCTGGAATATGAGATTTGATACTGCGATCAAATCTTATGGCTTTGAACAAAACGTTGATGAGCCTTGTGTTTACAAAAGGATCATCAACAACTCCGTAGCTTTCTTAGTACTGTATGTAGATGATATCCTACTCATCGGGAATGATGTAGGTTATCTAACTGACATTAAACTATGGCTAGCAACTCAATTCCAAATGAAAGATTTGGGTGAGGCACAATTTGTTATAGGGATCCAAATTGTTCGACACCGAAAGAACAAAACGCTAGCCCTGTCTCAAGCGTCTTATATTGACAAATTGTTGGTTAGATATAAAAGAAAAATTCCAAGAAAGGACTATTACCTTTCAGGCACGGAATTATTTTGTCTAAGGAACAGTGTCTTCAGACACCTCAAGAAGTTGAGGACATGAGGCGTTTTCCCTATGCCTCTACAGTAGGTAGCCTAATGTATGCCATGTTGTGTACAAGGCCCGACATTTGTTATGTAGTAGGGATTGTCAGTAGATATCAATCAAATCCAAGATTCGATCACTGGACAGCCGTTAAAAGTATCCTCAAATATCTAAGGAGAACGAGGGACTATATGCTCGTGTATGGTTCAAAGGATTTGATCCTTACAGGATACACTGATTCTGACTTTCAAACCGATAAAGATTCGAGGAAATCTACATCGGGGTCAGTATTCACTCTAAATGGAGGAGCAATAGTATGGCGCAGCATCAAGCAAGGATGCATTGCAGACTCGACCATGGAGGCCGAATATGTAGCCGCTTGCGAAGCAGCAAAAAAGGCAGTATGGCTCAGGAAGTTCCTAACTGACTTGGAAGTCATTCTGAATATGCATCTGCCTATCACCTTGTATTGTGATAATAGCGGCGCAGTTGCAAACTCAAAGGAACCTCGGAGCCATAAGAGAGGCAAGCACATCGAAAGGAAATACCATCTCATCAGGGAGATTGTGCACCGAGGAGACGTGATCGTCACGAAGATAGCGTCGGAGCACAACATTGCTGATCCATTCACGAAGGCTCTCACGGCTAAAGTGTTTGAGAGTCATCTAGAAGGTCTAGGTCTGCGAGAAATGTACGAGAAATAATCTATTTCAAGTGGGTTGTAACCGGTATATCGATGCCTCAGTATACTGGGTATTTAGATGCCCTAGTTTATTGTATTTTTACTTTTTTATTAATACAAGTATTTATTCACCCACTACTGTTATAGATTATAGTACTGTTGGGTTTTATGCCCTAAAACTCGTAGATAGTAAATGTAACATTTTACCGAACATTAATAAAATAGTTTATTTTGTTTGTATTTAGTACATCTTGTCTTATTAACCCTAATCCAATAAACTAAACATCCTAGGCTGATAGTATGAGGCTTGAACTAATATGTAGGGACATACGAGGATCAATGTTCAAGATTCAGCCTAAAGGGTCTATAGTATAGGGATAAGGCTGGGTACCTTATCCCGGTGACACTATGGATACGGCCCACTTTGTATTATGATACAAACGCTATGATCCAACGCGTCCATGTAGTTGACATGCGAGTGGGGGTATCCTATGCAATGAGTTTGCATAAGACCGGACCGCGAAATAGTTAACCACTAACTGTAACACCGTTAGTTGGCTTGGTTTCTATTTCACTAGGATGACCTAGACAACTCAGTCTCAATCCTGAGTGGATTATGGACTCCTGTTCACGAGGAGTTGTCCTTTGATTTGTATGGGTGAGAGTGGCCAGCACGCCGACTCAATAAGCCTACCATTTTGGGGACAATACCGAGTGGGGAGCTGGGAACATAATCACACAAGATGAAATTCACTCCTTCCCGACTCTAGGGTAAGTAGAGGTGTGTTCCCTTAAGTGGTGTCTCCGGGACTTGAACAATGGGCCTAACCCTCTCTATGGCACGAGAGGGACTTCTGTTTGTTGGTTGGACCTCAAACAGGTTGTTCATTAGAGGAGCACTGGGGACTTAAGGACAAAGATGTAAACCAGGGGTAAAACGGTAATTTGACCCAGCTGGGATACGAACACACGTGAAGGACTGACTTGTAGTATTGGTCGATATCCGTGGACACAGAAATATTCTGCAGTGAGAAGAGTGCAGCTGAGGGTCTTTAGTGGAATGACCCACAGTTAACGAATGGAGACTAACTTGGTTAATGAGTTTAAGCCGATTAGTCTCGTATCGTTGGAGCTTCTGATTTGTAGGTCCATTAGGTCCCACTGGTAGCTCGTAAAAAGACTTGAAGCAAACAAATATAAATTGTAAATTGAAAGTGTTCAATTTATTTGGGGAATCGTATAATGTATATTGATGCATTATAATATAAAGTTTATGAAACTTTATAATATAATTTTTGAATTAATTTCAAAAATTAATTCTGGAGAGAAAATATTTGAAAGAGTTCAAATAAATTTAATATGAATTGGATTCATATTAATTTTAATAAAATCCCTAAGATTAAATATATGATATTTAATTGGGTAATTAATTAATCATGGAATTAATTATTTATTTATTAAAATTAGAGACATTTTCCTATTAGGAAAGAAAATATTTGAAAGAGTTCAAATAAATTTAATATGAATTGGATTCATATTAATTTTAATTTTAATAAAATCCCTAATATTAAATATGTGATATTTAATTGGGTAATTAATTAATTATTAAAATTAGATATTGTTCAGATAATAGATTTGAACTTATTCCTAGACCTTTTCCTATTAGGAAAAGGTCTTGGCCTTTACCTATATATAGGACCCCTGGGGTGGGGTGAAAGGCATCCCATTGTCTCTCCTTCTCTCAGAGATCTCTCCCAAAAGACTACCACAAGTCTCCTGCTTCAAGAAGTCTTAGAGATATACTGGTGTAGCCGATTGGTGGTGTTCGCACAAGAAGGCTGCTGCGTTTTCAATCTTATTGGCAAGAAAAGACGAATTGATCAAGGCTCTCTACAAAAGTAAGTTTTCTATGAAATCCTTGATCACTAGGATCAATCTAGTTGATCTTTTAGCATGTTTATAGCCTATGTACAACCCATTAAATATAGATTTATTGCTGTAATATTTTGCAAATTGTATTGGTATTTCAATTAGAATCTAAGACTTTGAGTAGGTTCGGTAATACTTTCCGCTGCGTGGGGCTTTTATCCCTTCAATTGGTATCAGAGCCAACTCAGTTGTTCTTGATTTTTAAATTGAAATTTTCAATTTGTTCTTGGTGGGATTTATGCATTATGAATGTTATGGTTTGCGTATAAATGGTTTCGATTAATTTGGCCATAGATTTACAATTTTTGATGCGATCAAATGTAAAGGCCCCTGCGTTTTTGGGCAATTCAAATTGTAAATTGAGTCTCTGTAAGTCCGGGTCTAGTTTAGATTGAAGAACAATGAAGATCGGGACCAAATTTGGCCAAAAGCGGCGAAAAACGGCGAAGATTTGCCGCTGGAACAGTGTAGGTTTTTTCCAGAAAATCGAAATAAAATAATAAGGTAAATAAAAATCGCGTAATCCAAGACTCGAAATGAGGATTCACCTTGGTGGTTTGGTCGTTCGCTTATTCACCTCGAGGGCACGGGTTTGAGTCTTGATTTGTACAGATATGCACGAATTTTTTTTCTGCGTGCGGTTCATTGGTATTTGACCGGTTCAGCGCGGTTCAAGGGAATTTCACCGGTTCGTTGACTTTCTAGCTTGGTTCGTTGACTGGGCGGCTTTTTGAAGCTGGTTCAGTTGTTTTCCGGTCCGGTTCGAGTAGTTTTGGCAATTTTATAGCGTTTTTTGTCCAGTTCGGGGCTGCATAAGGCTGTAATAGGATAAAATAGCTTAAATTATTGCAATTTATGTGCTTTATTTTATCCTAGGGGCCAATTAATCGGTTTATACGCTATTTAAATGCTTTATGGATGTCATTTAGATTTAAAATCCCACCTTAGGTTATAAAGCATGCTCATGCATTTTATATATATTATAATTAGTTATAATGTATGGATTGAAATGCATGGTTTATTTTCATGAGTTTTTAATATATAGTTGAGTTATATTAAAATCATGAAAAGGGATAAGCATGATGCATACAATTACCTAGTTAAATATATATAGTTATATTTAATAAAATTGTTTGCAGCATGCTACTTTGATTTACCATTTTTTGTAATATTTTAATTGTTAATTTATTAATAATGGAAATCAAAGTTGCATTGGGCATGAAACATCCATAGCTTAATATAATTGTTATATTAATTTCATGCAATGCAAGGCAATATATATAGTTTTATTATATTAACTTGAATATGATTGTTAATTATTTTTTAAAACTATAGTATGCATGATTATAGGGCTAATCATTAAAATTTTGAATAGTTTAAAATTGATGATTAGAAACCGTCAACCTATAATAAAGATTGCATGCAAACATAGGATCATAGGTAAATGTATTAATTTTAAAATGTTTAAAATTAATTAGACCTAAGATCTCGTTAATTCTAATAGGATTAGAATTGAGACTTGCTTAGTTTTTTAAAAATAGTTTTAACCTACTAAGTAGGACCATAATTACTATGATTATAAGGGAACTCTACCGGTAAAGTTCTGTCTAAGGTTGGAGGTACTTAAGTTGACGGTTTACGGAACACCTCCTACCTGGGAACTGACCCGGAATACCAGAGTTGAATTAATCATGGTTAAATGTTAGCATGCAATGTCACTAGGTTTATTAAAAGAGTTTAATACACCTAGATCTTTAGAGTAAAGACTTTACATTACTATGGTTAAAAGGGAACTCTTCCGGTTACGTTCTGTCTAAGGCTGGAGGTATTTAAGCTGACGGTTTACGGAACACCTGCTACCTGGGAACAAACCCGGAACCTGAGTTGAAATGACCATAGTCATGTTAGCATACGGTGTTGCTAGGTTTGTTAAAAGAGTTTAATTCACCTAGAACATTACAATTCTCATTATAATAGTTATAATAGGATTAGACTTAGATAAATTGAATTAGCCGGATTTATCTAGGTTAATAAACCCTAAAATATACGGTAGGTCACTTTAGTGGGAGGTAAAATCAAAACTTGATTTAAATCGAGTTTTTACTCCTACGTCCCTATATTCGCAACGTGAGATCCATGCTCGGCTTCGTGTCGTTTTAGCGCGACCTCCCTTCGGAAAGTGTTTGCATGAGTCAATAATAAGGTGAATGGGGAAAGTGCCCATAGTAAGTGGGAGCGGGACACGTGTCAACGTATCCCTCGGTCTCCACCCATAGGTCACACCGTGAGAGTCTTAAGATCCGCCTGCGTGTTGTCCTGGAGCAACCATCCCTTCGGAGGGCCTGATCATAGGGGTCGTAACACCGTGAACTCCTGGAAAGGATAGGGTCACTTAGGCTAATTACCAACAGTTGTCTTTCCCTTCGGTAGCCTGTTGGTGCGTGCCTCTGGGATCTAAAAGTGGGAGGGTTACACTTACGAGGATAAGTTAATTCGTTAACGAATCCTTGACAGAACGACGATGGTCAATGTCTATAGGAATATGAGTTATTCTGGTGATAGAGTTGACTGAGAAGAGTCTCATTTTAGAGGAGGAGTAGTTGATCACCCTTCGGTGACTGTTTCTCTAAACCTCTAAAGCAACGTTGCTAAACACAATCGATAGTTTGTTAGGGTTCTTTGATTGATTGTTTGCAAAATTAATTGGATTTGTGCAATTGTTTGTTTGCCTGTTTGATGGGTTAAGACAAAGATAACTAATACAGTAAAAGTTTATTTTTTTCTAGCAATGTCTTCCTCCATCATCGCTTCATTGAAAAATGAAAAATTAACCGGCGAGAACTTTCCTACGTGGAAATCCAACCTTAATACGATTCTGGTTGTTGAAGATCTCCGGTTCGTCTTAACGGAGGATTGTCCTCCAGTTCCCCCTCGCAATGCATCCCAAGCAATAAAGGATGCGCACGACCGCTGGACTAAGGCCAACGAAAAGGCCCGTGTCTATATCTTGGCTAGTTTAACTGGAGTTTTGGACAAGAAATATGAGAACGTGGAAAGTGCAAGGGAAATTATGAATTCCCTTCAGGAGATGTTTGGATTACCATCCTACCAACTCCACCACGAGGCTCTACAAAAAATCCATAACTCCCGCATGGAAGAGGGACAATCTGTTCGAGAACATGTTCTTGACATGATAAACCAATTCAATATTGCGGAAGCTAATGGTGGGGTCGTCTGCGAAAGAAGTCAGGTTGCGTTTATATTGCATTCACTTCCACAAAGTTTTATGCAATTTCGAGCAAACGCTAGCTTGAATAAGATTCAATTCAACCTGACTCCCCTTCTAAATGAGCTACAGGTTTATGAGTCCATGCTGAAAAGCAAGGGCAAAAATGTGGTTAAAGGAGAGGCCAATGTGGCCCATTCCAAAAAGTTCCTGAAGGGTTCATCCTCAGGAACTAAACCTGTACCTCAAGCTTCTTCTTCTTCAAAAAAGATACAGACGAAGAAGGGTAATAAGGGGAAGGCTCCTACTAAAGCTGCTTGAGGCAAGGGAAAGGCCAAGGTTATGGCTGATAAGGGCAAGTGCTTCCACTGCAATGTGGATGGTCACTGGAAAAGAAACTGCCCTCGATACCTTGCAGAGAAAAAGAAGGACAAGGAAGGGAAATGATTTCCAGCAGCTTCAAGATGGTGAGATGACACTCAAGGTTGGAACGGGAGATGTCATTTCAGCAAGTGCAGTGGGAGCTGCGAAGTTGTTTTTCATAAATAAGTTTTTGTTTTTAGAAAACTTGTATGTTGTTCCTCGCATTAAGAGGAACCTTATTTCTGTTTCTGGATTGTTAGAACACAATTATTCTATTTCTTTTGAATTAAATGAAGCGTTCATTTGTCGAAATGGAGTATTTATATGTTTTGCTGAGCTAGAAAACAACTTATATGTGTTAAGACCAACCAACACAACAGCGCTTTTAAATCATGAGATGTTTAAATCGGCTGAAACGCAAAATAAAAGGCAAAAGATTTCTCCAATAAGTAACAACACATATCTTTGGCACTTACGTCTTGGTCATATTAACATCGATCGGATCGGTCGTTTGGTAAAGAATGGACTTCTAACCCATTTAGAAGATGAATCTTTACCACCCTGTGAATCGTGTCTCAAGGGTAAAATGACCAAGAGGCCTTTTACCGGAAAAGGTTATCGTGCCAAAGAACCTCTAGAGTTGATACATTCGGATCTTTGTGGTCCAATGAATGTAAAAGCTCAAGGAGGTTATGAATATTTCATCTCTTTCATAGATGATTATTCTCGATATGGTTACTTATACCTAATGGGTCACAAGTCTGAAGCTTTTGAAAAGTTCAAAGAATTTAAGACTGAGGTTGAAAACCTATTAGGTAAGACAATTAAAACACTTCGATCAGATCGAGGTGGAGAGTACATGGATCAAAGATTCCAGGACTATATGATAGAACATGGAATTCAATCCCAACTCTCAGCACCTGGTACACCTCAGCAAAATGGTGTATCAGAAAGGAGAAATAGAACCCTGTTAGACATGGTTCGTTCTATGATGAGCTATGCTCAATTGCCTTGCTCGTTTTGGGGGTATGCAGTAGAGACTGCAGTTCATATTCTAAGCAACGTTCCATCAAAAAGTGTTTCTGAAACACCTTTTGAGCTCTGGAGGGGGCGTAAACCTAGTTTGCGTTACTTCCGTATCTGGGGTTGTCCTGCACACGTGCTAGTAACAAATCCTAAGAAACTGGAACCCCGTTCTAGAATATGCCAATTTATTGGTTATCCTAAAGAAACGAGAGGTGGTCTGTTCTACGACCCTCAAGAAAACAAAGTGTTCGTATCGACAAACGCTACTTTCTTGGAGGAAGACCACATTCGAGATCACAAACCACGTAGTAAACAAGTATTAGGAGAAGCTACAGAAGAGTCAACAGTTGATGAAGCTGGTCCTTCAACAAGAGTTGATGTAGGAGCCAGTTCTTCACGTCAATCTCACCCTCCTCCCATAGTAGAAGGGTCTCGACGCAGTGGGAGGGTTGTGATACAACCTGACCGTTACTTGGGTTTAACTGAAACACAAGTGGTCATACCTGATGACGGTGTTGAGGATCCATTGTCTTATCGACGGGCAATGAATGATGTAGATAAAGACGAATGGACCAAAGCCATGGACCTTGAGATGGAGTCTATGTACTTCAATCAAGTTTGGGAACTTGTAGATCCACCTGAAGGGGTCAAACCCATAGGGTGTAAATGGATCTATAAGAGGAAAAGAGATGCTGCTGGGAAAGTACAGACTTTCAAAGCAATACTTGTAGCAAAGTGTTATACCCAAAGAAAAGGGGTGGACTATGAGGAAATTTTTTCTCCTGTTGCTATGTTAAAGTCAATAAGAATTCTCTTATCCATAGCCACGTTTTATGATTATGAAATATGGAAAATGGATGTCAAGACTGCCTTTCTGAATGGTAATCTTGAAGAGAATATCTTTATGTCTCAGCCCAAAGGGTTCATAACCCAAGGTCAGGAACAAAAAGTTTGTAAACTGAATCGATCCATTTATGGGTTGAAACAGGCTTCCAGATCTTGGAACATTAGATTTGATACTGCGATCAAATCTTTTGGCTTTGACCAAAATGTTGATAAGTCTTGTGTATACAAGAAAATCAACAAAAACAAAGTAGCTTTCATAGTACTTTATGTTGATGACATCCTACTCATTGGGAATGATGTAGGATATCTGTCTGACGTAAAAGAATGGCTAGCGGCCCAATTCCAGATGAAAGATTTAGGAGAGGCCAAATATGTTCTTGGAATCCAGATCATTCGGGATTGAAAGAACAAAACGCTAGCCCTGTCTCAAGCAACGTATATCGACAAAATGTTGTCCCGATATTCGATGCAAAACTCCAAGAAGGGCTTGTTGCCTTTCAGGCATGGGGTTCACTTGTCTAAGGAACAGTGTCCTAAGACACCTCAAGAAGTTGAGGATATGAGACGGATTCCATAAGCCTCAGCAGTGGGCAGCTTAATGTATGCGATGCTCTGCACGAGGCTTGACATTTGTTATGCTGTAGGGATAGTCAGTAGATATCAGTCAAATCCGGGGTTAGACCACTGGGCCTCCGTTAAAGGAATCCTCGAGTATCTTCAGAGAACGAGGGACTACATGCTGGTGTTTGGGGCTAAAGAGTTAGTTCTCACTGGATACATCGACTCTGACTTCCAGTCTGACAAGGATTCTAGGAAATCCACGTCGGGGTCAGTGTTTGCCCTTAACGGGGGAGCTGTAGTTTGGAGAAGTATCAAGCAAGGATGCATAGCGGACTCAACCATGGAGGCTGAGTATGTAGCGGCTTGTGAAGCAGCCAAGGAAGCGGTTTGCTAAGAATGTTCCTGACAGATTTGGAAGTAGTTCCAAATATAGACTTGCCCATTACGTTATACTGTGACAACAGTGGGGTTGTAGCCAATTCTAGAGAACCTCGAAGCCACAAACGAGGAAAACACATAGAGAGGAAGTATCACCTGATACGAGAGATTGTGCAACGAGGAGATGTGATCGTCACTAAGATCGCTTCAGAGCACAACATTGCTGATCCTTTTACGAAGGCTCTCCCGGCTAAAGTGTTTGAGGGTCATCTAAAGTGTCTAGGTCTACGAGATATGAACATTATGTAATCTAGGGCAAGTGGGAGATGTGTAATAGGGTATGAGGATGCCCTAGTTTATTGTATTTACCATTTCCAACTTTAGATTACTTGTACATGTTCTTTCCCATTATCTTGAGTTTTAGTTCAAGTGGGAGTTTGTTAGGTTTTATGCCCTAAAACTCGTAGATAGTAAATGTAACATTTTACCGAACATTAATAAAATAGTTTATGTTGTTTGTATTTAGTAGATCTTGTCTTATTAACCCTAATCCAATAAACTAAACATCCTATGCTGATAGTATGAGGCTTGAACTAATATGTAGGGACATACGAGGATCAATGTTCAAGATTCAGCCTAAAGGGTCTATAGTATAGGGATAAGGCTGGGTACCTTATCCTGGTGACACTATGGATATGGCCCACTTTGTATTATGATACAAACGCTATGATCCAACGCGTCCATGTAGTTGACATGCGAGTGGGGGTATCCTATGCAATGAGTTTGCATAAGACCGGACCGCGAAATAGTTAACCACTAACTGTAACACCGTTAGTTGGCTTGGTTCTATTTCACTAGGATGACCTAGACAACTCAGTCTCAATCCTGAGTGGATTATGGACTCCTGTTCACGAGGAGTTGTCCTTTGATTTGTATGGGTGAGAGTGGCCAGCACGCCGACTCAATAAGCCTACCATTTTGGGGACAATACCGAGTGGGGAGCTGGGAACATAATCACACAAGATGAAATTCACTCCTTCCCGACTCTAGGGTAAGTAGAGGTGTGTTCCCTTAAGTGGTGTCTCCGGGACTTGAACAATGGGCCCAACCCTCTCTATGGCACGAGAGGGACTTCTGTTTGTTGGTTGGACCTCAAACAGGTTGTTCATTAGAGGAGCACTGGGGACTTAAGGACAAAGATGTAAACCAGGGGTAAAACGGTAATTTGACCCAACTGGGATACGAACACACGTGAATGACTAACTTGTAGTATTGGTCGATATCCGTGGACACAGAAATATTCTGCAGTGAGAAGAGTGCAGCGGAGGGTCTTTAGTGGAATGACCCACAGTTAACGAATGGAGACTAACTTGGTTAATGAGTTTAAGCCGATTAGTCTCGTATCGTTGGAGCTTCTGATCTATAGGTCCATTAGGTTCCACTGGTAGCTCGTAAAAAGACTTGAAGCAAACAAATATAAATTGTAAATTGAAAGTGTTCAATTTATTTGGGGAATCGTATAATGTATATTGATGCATTATAATATAAAGTTTATGAAACTTTATAATATAATTTTTTAATTAATTTCAAAAGTTAATTCTTGAGAGAAAATATTTGAAAGAGTTCAAATAAATTTAATATGAATTGGATTCATATTAATTTTAATAAAATCCCTAAGATTAAATATATGATATTTAATTGGGTAATTAATTAATCATGGAATTAATTAATTATTTATTAAAATTAGAGACCTTTTCCTATTAGGAAAGAAAATATTTGAAAGAGTTCAAATAAATTTAATATGAATTGGATTCATATTAATTTTAATTTTAATAAAATCCCTAAGACTAAATATGTGATATTTAATTGGGTAATTAATTAATTATGGAATTAATTAATTATTAAAATTAGATATTGTTCAGATAATAGATAACCTCTGGGGTGGGGTGAAAGGCATCCCATTGTCTCTCCTTCTCTCAGAGATCTCTCCCAAAAGACTCCCACAAGTCTCCTGCTTCAAGAAGTCTTAGAGATATGCTGGTGTAGCCAATTGGTGGTGTTCGCACAAGAAGGTTGCTGCGTTTTCAATCTTATTGGCAAGAAAAGACGAATTGATCAAGGCTCTCTACAAAAGTAAGTTTTCTATGAAATCCTTGATCACTAGGATCAATCTAGTTGATCTTTTAGCATGTTTATAGCCTATGTACAGCCCATTAAATATAGATTTATTGTTGTAATATTTTGCAAATTGTATTGGTATTTCAATTAGAATCTAAGACTTTGAGTAGGTTTGGTAATACTTTCCGCTGCGGGGGGCTTTTATCCCTTCAAGTACATCCCACTAAACTAGAGTTTTAGTTCAAGTGGGAGATTGTTTGGATTGGTGTCCTAAAACTCGTAGATACTGAATGTTAAACGAATTATATACTTATTCGATAAAGGCGTTATCGAGACTAATTCAGTAAAGTTATTACTGAATAAAGTAAATTGCACATATAATTACCCAAATCCAATAAACTAAGATCCATGGCTATAGGATGAACACTTGAGCTTTATGTAGAGACATAAAAGTGGATCAAGCTTGAGTAATAGCCAAAACGGTCTATAGTATAGAGATAGGGTTGGGTACCTTATTCTGGAGACACTATGAGACGCGGCCCACTTTATAGATGGTATAGACGATGTGATCCTAAATCATCCATGTAGAGACATGCGAGTGGGGGCGTCCTATGCAATGAGTTTGCATAAGACCAGGACCAAGAAATAAGTCGCTCTCGCTTTATAACACCGTTTACTGACGAGACTGACTATTTCATGTGATGACCTAGGTAACTCGATCTTAATCCCGAGCTAACTATGAACTCCTGTTTATTCGGACTTATCCTTAGATCTGCATAGGTGAGAGTGGCTCAGTATCGCCGACTCAATAAGCCTCCCATTTCAGGGATAGGAACGAGTATATAGCTGGGGACATAGTCATGCAAGAAGGAATTCACTCCTACCCGAATTAGGGATAGTAGAGAGGTTGTTCCCTTAAGTGCTGACTCCAGGGCTTGAACAAAGGGATCCCGCCCTCTCATTGGCCCGAGAGGGACTCGGTTTATTGGTTGGACCATAAACCAATTGTTCATTAGAGGATCAGTGGGACTTAAGGAACTAGAAGTACTATAGGGGTAAAACGGGCTTTTGACCTAGCTATAGCTACGAACAACCTGTGAAGGATCGACTTACCAATCATGGTTAAATCAAGTGGACAAACAAATATGTCTATAGTGAGGGGAGTGCAACTATCGGGCTATAGTGGAGTGTCCCGGTAGTTAACGAATGTTGGCTAGCTTGGATAATGAGATTAGTCGGTTAGCCTCGAATCGTTGGAGCCCATGATCTATAGGTCCATTAGGTCCCCCTACTAGCTCATATCGGAACAAAGCCTAGAACAAAAAGATGGGAAGCTTTGAATCGTTCAAAATCGGGAAAACGGGTATTATCGTAAATTGTGTTTGACACAATAATTTAGTTATGAATTAAATTAGAAAATGAGAGATGGAGTATTTAAAAGTGTTTTGAATACCATATATATGTATTAGGAATCATATATAATTCATGGCACTAGGTGATAAAGATTAATTGGATTAATCATGTAAAAATTACTTGAAATTGTACAAATTAATTGCCTAAAAATCAATTTCAATTTTGAATTGAAATAGGAATGAATTGCAAGCTGAAATTTGAGAATTTAGATTCAATTTTAAGTGGATTTAGTGGCATTCCCACTCTTGCATGTTGATGCATAGTGGAAAACAACACAATCATGCACTAGTTGCATGTGTTGTGAATTAAACACCTAGAATCCACTTTGAGTTGCAATTTCACCATGTGTCTAGTGTCATGAGGCTTCTATTTGAATGGAAGATGTCTATATAAGGAGTATGAATCAGATTCAAAGGTAGGAGAGCCATTTTCCATATTGTTATGCTGCTGGATTTTGGTCTCAAACTCACTTATCTCCATATATCTCTCTAGTGCTTGAACCTTCAAGCATTCCCTTCCCATTCCCTATCTCTATAGACTCCCACAAGTCGTTCTTGGCCCGGAGAATAGTAGGGAAGACACTAGAGGTGGTCCACACACCGTTCGTGATCAAAGGAATCAAAGGGAGTTGTTGAATCAGTCTCCAAAAGGTTGGTAAAAATTCTACTCTCTCCTTACGATATTTGGATAGCATGTTTTCATTTTCTAAAATTGATGTAGTTAAGTGCCTCCGATCCTAAAATTGCTTCCGCATGTGTTATATGAACACCTTCAGTTGCTTGGACATCGATCCCCGTATGTCCCCACATACTAGTCCAAGTTTTATTTAAACAATCTTGGATCTTAGTTTATTGGATTTAGGGTTTATTAATGCAAACTCGATTATTCAATAACCAAATTACTGAATTACTCAAATAACACTTTATTGAGATCAATTAATTTGTTTCATTTACTATCTACGAGTTTTAGGGCAAAAAACCCAACACCCCCAACCTAATTCTTACATTGATTGAAGGGTTGAAATCCATTTGGCAGCGGAAACAAACAAGACCATTCTCGAATTAAATTTCAATTTTTAGAAAAACCGATATGTTGGCAACAAAACAGAAACGATTTCTACTAAATCTAAGGTTAAGCATGCTGGAAATTTCAAGATCTAAACTATTTGGATCAAGAAACTTACATGGATTGATGAACAAACACTGCACAATGCTCCAAGGACTCCTCCAATGGACACCACCACGCAAGAAGCACCCGCTATGACTTTTGGGACTTGAGATCCGGATTGTGGGAACCCAAAGATTGTCTTTGAAGAGAATTTTCCAGCAACTCCTTTGCTGTTCATGAGAGAAATCTAGAGAGAAAATCTAAGAGATCTTCTTCTGTATTTTGCGTGTGAATGGAGAGAATGGGAGGCCAGTTGGATAACCCCTCTCCACTTCACGATAAGTGGGGAGGGAGTTATTACCCTACTTGATCTCAACCATTGGATCTAATCCAAATGATCTGGACCATCTATTAATTAAATAATAATAATCATTTAATTAATTAATTAGTTAATTAAATCAATATTAATTAAATTAATTATAACATAAGGTTTTTAATTCAATTTAAATCATATTTAATTGAATTAAATTGGTCATTCAATTAATTCTCAATTAATTGAATTCTACACTAATTAAATATCAAATATTTAATTAATTTTATAATTGAATCATATTCAATTTAATTTCTCTCATTTAACCTATAGTTTTAATGTTCATTAAAATGTACATTGATATAAACTATAGTATTAATTTGATTAAATCATATTTAACCAAATTAAATTAATTACTTCATGAATTAATCAAATATCACATATTTAATTAAAGTCATAATTCTCTCATTAATTAATTTTGAATCATATCCAAAATTAATTTTATTATAAAGTTTAATTCATTAATTAAACTTATACTATAATGTATCTCCATACATTATATTAATTGCATCAAAATACAATTAACTTAAATTCCCTTTAATAATCAAGACTATATTATCTTAGAACCCGTTATGAGCTAGCAGGTGGACCTAATGGACCTACAGATCAGAAGCTCCAACGATACGAGATTGATCAGCTAAACTCATTAACTGAGTCAATCAACATTCGTTAACTGTGGTTCACTCCACTAAAGACCCACAGCTACACTCTTCTCACTGTAGAATATTTTCATGTCCACGGATATCGACCAATGCAGTAAGTCAATCCTCCACGTGTGTTCGTAACACCAGCTGGGTCAAATTACAGTTTTACCCCTGGGTTACCTCTGAATCCTTAAGTACCACTGATCCCTCTAATGAACAACCTGTTTAGGGTCCAACCACTAAACAGAAATTCCTCTAGGGCCAGGAGACGACAACGCGCTTTTGTTCAAGCCCTGAAATCAGCCCTTAAGGGAACACACATCTATTTGCCCCAATAGGGGAAGTAGTGATTTCCATCTTGTACTGTTATGTTCCCAGCCCCCATTCAGTCTTGCCCCTGAAATGGTAGGATTATTGAGTCGGCGAGCAGGCCACTCTCACCCATACAAATCTAAGGACAATCCCTTCTGAAAAGGAGTTCATAACAGACTCAGGATTGAGATTGAGTTACCTAAGTCATCCTATTGAAATACAAACCTAAACTAGTCAACGACGTTACATCTAGTGGTTACTATTTCGCAGTCCGATCTTATGCAAACTCATTGCATAAGATACCCTCACCCGCATGTCTCCTACATGGATGCTTTGGATCATTGCATCTGTATCGAATACAAGGTGGATCGTATCACATAGTGTCACCAGGATAAGGTACCCAGCCTTATCCCTATACTATAGACCATTTAGGTTGTTGCTTGGACATCGATCCCCGTATGTCCCCACATACTAGTCCAAGTTTCATTTAAACAACCTTGGATCTTAGTTTATTGGATTTAGGATTTATTAATGCAAACTCGATTATTCAATAACCAAATTATTGAATCACTCAAATAACGCTTTATTGAGATAGATTAATTTGTTTCATTTACTATCTACGAGTTTTAGGGCATAAAACCCAACAACTCCCACTTGAACTAAAACTCTAGTGGGCAATGTACATCAACAATCAAAATTGAATGAATAATCATTGAAGTAGAAATAATGGTTTGTATTAATAGTGTATAATAAATGAAAAGTACAAATATAGATAAATACAATAAACTAGGGCATTTGAATAGCCATTACACTTCTCCCACTTGCCATAGATTATTCTATGTACATATCTCGCAGACCTAGACCCTCTAGATGACCCTTGAACACTTTAGCTGTGAGAGCCTTCGTAAATGGATTAGCAATGTTGTGCTCTGAAGCTATCTTCGTGACGATCACGTCCCCTCGTTGCACGATCTCTCTAATGAGATGATATTTGTGCTCTATGTGCTTGCCTCTCTTGTGACTGCGAGGTTCTTTAGAGTTTGTCATTGCACCACTATTATCACAATAAAGGGTGATTGGCAAGTTCATGTTTGGAACAACTTCCAAATCCATGAAGAACTTCCTAAGCCATACAACCTCCTTATCTGCTTCACAAGCAGCGACATATTCGACCTTCATAGTGGAGTCTGCAATGCATCCTTGTTTGATCCTACGTCAGACTACAGCTCCCCCATTTAGGGTAAACACTGACCCTGATGTGGATTTCCTAGAATCCTTATCAGTCTGAAAGTCAGAGTCTGTGTATCCTCTAAGGATTAAATCCTTAGCGCCATACACAAGCTGATAGTCCCTCGTTCTCCTAAGATACTTGAGGATGTTTTTCACTGCAGTCCAGTGGTCTAACCCTGGATTAGACTGGTATCTACTAACTATCCCAACTGCATAGCATATGTCAGGCCTAGTACACAACATGGCATACATAAGGCTGCCCACTGCTGAAACATAAGGGATCAATCTCATATCCTCAATTTCTTGAGGTGTCTTAGGACACTGTTCCTTAGACAAATGAACTCCATGCTTGAAGGGTAGTAAACCCCTCTTGGAATTCTGCATCTTATATTTAGACAACATCTTGTCTATATAGGATGCTTGAGACAGGGTTAACGTTATGTTCTTACGATTCCTGATAATTTGAATCCCTAGAACATATTGAGCTTCACCCAAATCTTTCATTTGGAACTCAATCGATAGCCAAGTTTTAATTTCAGTGAGATACTCTACATCATTCCTATTGAGTAGAATATCATCTACATACAACACTAGAAAAGCTACAGAACTGTTGATAATCCTTTTATGAACACAAGGCTCATCAACGTTCTGGTCAAAGCAATAAGATTTGACAGCAGTGTCAAACCTTATATTCCAAGATCTGAAAGCTTGCTTCAACCCATAAATGGATCGTTTAAGCTTGCAAACTTTTTGCTTCTAACCTTGAGCAATGAACCCTTCTGGTTGAGACATAAAGATGCTCTCTTCAAGATTGTCATTCAGAAAAGTAGTCTTGGCATCCATTTGCCAAATCTCATAATCATAAAACGTGGCAATAGACAAGAGTATCCTAATCGACTTTAACATGGCAACTGGAGAGAAGGTTTCTTCATAGTCCACCCCTTCCTTTTGGGTATAACCCTTTGCCACAAGTCGAGCTTTGAAAGTCTATACTTTCCCAGCTGTGTCTCATTTTCTCTTGTAGATCCATTTGCACCCTATGGGTTTTACCCCTTCAGGTTGGTCTACAAGATCCCAGACTTGATTGAAGTACATAGACTCCATCTCTAGGTCCATAGCTTTGACCCACTGGTCATGATCCACATCATTCATTGCCTGTCTAAAGGTCAATGGATCCTCAACTCCATCATCAGGTATGACAGCTGGAGTTTCTGCTAAACCCAGATTGCGTTCAGGTTGAATAACAACCCTTCCACTACGTCAAGGCATTCTCAACCTTTGAGAAGGATGGGCTTGACCAGATGTACTAGGCTCATCAACAACTCTTGTTGAAGGTCCAGCCTCATCAACAACTCTTGTTGGTTCATTTGTAGCTTCACCAAAAAGTTCACTTAACACAATTATACTGTGTGGCTTATGTTCTTGAACGTGGTCCTCTTCCAAGAAAGTAGCATTTGTCGATACAAATACTTTATTTTCTTATGGATCAAAGAAGTATCCACCTCGTGTTTCTTTTGGGTAGCCTACGAATAGGCATAATTTTGAACGAGAATCCAATTTCTTTGGGTTTGCCACTAGCACAGGTGCAGGGCAGCCTCAAATTCTGAAATGACGTAAACTAGCTTTACGCCCTTTCCGGAGCTCAAATGGTGTTTCATAAACACTCTTTGAAGGAACTACATTCAAAATATAAACTGCAGTCTCTACTGCATAACCCCAAAAGGAATTAGGCAACTGAGCATAGCTCATCATAGATCGAACCATGTCCAACAAGGTTCTGTTTCTCCTTTCAGATAAATCATTCTGTTGAGGTGTACCTGGTGCTGAGAGTTGGTACAAGATTCCATGTTCCATCAAAGAGTTCTGGAATTTCTAAGTCCAAATACTCTTCACCTTGATCAGATCGAAGTTTTAATGGTCTTACCTAATAAGTTCTCAACTTCAGCCCTATACTCCTTAAACTTTTCAAGGGCTTCAGACCTATGACTCATTAGGTATAAATAACCATACCTTGAATAATCATCTATGAAAGAGATGAAATATTCATACCCTCCTCGAGCCCTAACATTCATTGGACCACGGAGATCCGTATGTACGAGCTCTAAAGGCTCCTTGGCACGATAACCTTTTCCAGTCAAAGGTCGTTTGGTCATCTTACCTTCGAAACATGACTCACACTGAGGTAAAATACCATCTTCTAACTGGCTTTGAAGTTCATTCTTAACCAATCTCCCAATCCTATTAAGATTTATGTGGCCAAGTCTCAAGTGCCAAAGATAGGTACTTTGAGAAACTTTTCGCCTTTTAGGTTGAGTCTCAGCTGTTTTAAACATCTCATTGTTCAAAATAGCCCTACACTCTATTTGTCATAAAACATATAAATTGTTCTCCAAGTTTGAAGAACAGATATCAGCACCCTTTTAGTAATGAAAGCTTAATTTACAGAAATGGATACTGAATATCCTTGTTCAAGCAAACAAGAAATAGAAATCAAATTTCTTTTTATTGTATAAACTATGATCTAATAACATATATCGTTCCCTCGAGAAGAACATTTTAATGTCTCCCACTGCTTTAGCTGAAATGAACTCCCAGTCCCAACTCTAAGAGTCATTTCCCCAGCATCTAATTGTTGTCAGGAGCTCATTCCCTCAAAGTAAGAGCATACGTGATGAGTGGCACCTGAATCAAGGATCCAGGTTGTATCTATAGGGATTAAAGACCTACGCAGCGGAAGATTCATCAAACCACACAGTATTTTTATTCTAATCGAAAAACCAATACGGATTGCAAAGACATTTACAGCAACAAAACAAGAATAAAACTTTTTGTAAAGCTATTATAAAACATGCAAGATCTATTAGAAAATACCCTAGATCAATATACTAATTGATCCTAACGATCAAGGTTCAAAGAAACTTACTTTGGATGAAGCCTTGATAAAAAAATTGCCTTTTCTCCAACGGTTTGCAGAAAATACAACAGCAAAATCCTCTTTGTTTTGCTGGAAAAAACACCACAAACACCACCAATAGGGTACACCGGTATTCTCCTTGGGAACTAGGTTGAGGATGCTTGTGGGAGCAAATTGGATCTAAGAGATTTTGTTTCTCTACAATACATTTGAGAGCCATAGAGATTGAAAGAGTTTTTTTCATTGTTCTGCCTAGAAGGGGAGAAGCACGATCGATAAGGAGATAACCAACGGATGATAAAACCAACCCTCCTATTATAACTCCCATTCACGCAAAACCCTAGGTTAGTGGAAGAAAAAATCCCATCAGTTAATTTAACTAATTATCAATTAAATTAATTAATAATTAAATTATTAAATTATTAACTAATTTAATTAAATTAAATTAACATTTAATTTAATAATATTTATATAAAACACTTTTATATGAATATTCCACATAACCTATAGTTTTAATGTAATTAATTTAAATCAAAATTTAATTAAATCAAATTAAAACAAATAATTAATTAATATTATAATTAAATATCATATATTTAACTATATTTCTCTCAAATAAACTATAGTATTAATGTGCATCTAATGTAACGACCAACCTTCTCATGACAAATTCCTAGGGTCGTTACCACATACATTTCTTTTTTTTTTTTTTCTTCTAAGAACAACGATGAAATGACATTTAAAGTAAAACATGCTTATAAAATACGTGAAAACTTTTCAGCCTGGGATCCCAGTTAAAACAGAACAAGAAGAAATTTTAGCCTTTCAAGCAAAAGACTTTAAGCGGAATAAATCTTAAAAACATCACATAACAAGTTCCAAAAGAAGGAATTTTGAAAGCATAAAATGCGGAAGTCTATCCTAAGGAAATCCATGGCTCGTCAGCAGCAGTCCGCCACGCGCTCCGTATGTCATTGCTTGTACCTGAAAGGAAACATTTTGAAAAGAATGGGTATTAAAAATACTCAGTAAGTAGCACTACTATTGGGAGGAGATCTACAAGCATTACATGGATATTTGGGGGTTAGTTGCTATTAAAGGGCCTAATAGTCATTCCATTTCATTTCATTTCATTTCACTTCAGTTCATTTCATTTCAGTTCATTTCATTTATCATGACTTACAGGTCACGTGGACAATTAACCAGCCTGTCACATGCTTACCAACTCACTGGAGGTACACAAGTGGGAATCGCGAGAGATCTCTACTTCCACTGATGGTAGAAGGCACCCAGTCAGTGAAGCCAAGTCTCACCCATCAAGGCACCTATGTGTGCATAGCACTATAACTACCAACTCACTGGTGGGGGCGTCCATGGGTTTGTAGTCGGAACTTTACTCCCACAGATAGTAGATGGCACCTAGTCTGCGAAGCCGAGTCCCGCCCATTTAGCTCCTCATCTCAGTCTATAAACATTTCAGTCCTAGGTGTTTAATTGCCACAGTCCCTACTGGAATAAGTAACCTATCCTCATTTCGTGTTAGGGCCCCTGTTAACAGAGTCTGATTTAGCTTGCAACCTACCCATCAAGTTTCTTTCCCATAAAGGTCTCTGAAGGGCTAATTTCACATGCTTTAACTACCTCGCCTTTCGTCTCATTCACGCGTAATTATCGAACCAACATCCAAAACACTAAGTAGAAAAGGCGCATATTTTAAACGACCAGCAACCAATATTAGCACATCGTAATCCAAGTGATAGCACGACACTTAGCCTCGTTATTCCCTGTAATGCTACCGAAAATTCGGCAGCATAACGACATACGTATAGTTGTTCCCAAATTTCTTATCACCTGTAACCAAGAGAATACACTTCCATATTCAAAACTGCCCAACTACAAACTTCCATAACACTTCCGAACAATAGAAAAGACTCCGAACTTCCACAAAACAAAGCGAGTCCGGTCTCGCATCCACAACCCAACTACATAGAACATCCTATCTTACCCAACATAGAGCATTCAGAGCATTCAAGGTTTACCCAAGCAGAATATTCTATACTTACCAACACAACACATTCAGAGCATTCAATATAGACGAACACACTCATAACCAGAAGATTTAATATCGCCAGAACACACAATATCCAACATTCCATATTCCATCCATACATAAACGATGTCTCATGTTCTATACTATTCAAAGCATGTAACTATTCATAATAAATAGCCTAGCCTAGCCAAGGCTTTCCAAGTAGTAAGGTTACTTACATAGTGAAGAATATACTTGATTTAAGCACCCACCAACTAATTCAATGCGACACCGCTCACGCCACAAGCAACTCAAATCTAAAAAAATTCACAAGAAAGGTCTAAAAATTAGGGGCATCAAATTCTCCTAATTTTCTTTAGATCCAACTTAAAATGAGGAGGCCAAGACTCACTAAAAGAGATCGATGCTTGCTGTCCGGGCTTCCAATTTCACCTTAATTCTAAAATTCGGTCTCTTATCACTATGGGTACCTCGAAATCATTAACCAAACTCAATGGGTATTTTTCTAAATCGCTTTAATCAACCAAAAATAGACTTGATTCACTTACCCACTACTGAAGCTCGCCGGAAAATGCTAAAAACGACCCAAAAACGTTGCTGTCCGCACCACTTGCACAACTTGGCGACGGCGATGGCAGAGCAGATGGCGGCGAGTGTGAATGGAGGGCGGCGTGATCGGGTCTGAAGACAGCAGCGACGTGTGGCTATTTGGTTGCAAAGGAACTCACGGCGGCGACAATGTGAGGTAAGCGGCGACAGCCGCGTGGGGATCTGCAGCAGAGGGCAGCGGCGAGTGGAGGCGGCGAACGAAGAGAGAGAGAGAAACGGGTTAGAGAGAGAGAAATGAAAACGAGAAAGATAGAGAGAGAGAGAGAGAGAGACCTTACCGTCGGCGAGTGGCGGCGGCGTGGCGAACGGCAGAGGTGGAGGTGCGACGGTCGGCGGCAGTGAGCTTAAGGCGGCGGCGGCGAGCTGAAGGCTGAGGGGGAGAGAGGGAGAGTGCCAAGAGGGAGAGGGAGAACGTGAGAGGGAGAGAGATTGCCCCTTTTTTTTTGTCTTTAACGAAATTTTGGGGGGAAAAAGTCCCCTATTTCCCTCTTTTTTTTTTTTTTATTTGGGCTGTTACATCTAATGTACATTAATTATAACCTATAGTTTTAATATGAATCAAATTCATATCATAAACTTAATATTCGAACCCCTTCGAATACTTAATTCTTCCTTAGAAATTTACCTCAACGCTCTAAATGAGTTACCGGTGGGACCTAATGGACCTACAGATCAGAAGCTCCAACGCTCTAATTAATTTAAATCAAAATTTAATTAAATCAAATTAAAACAAATAATTAATTAATTCACCAATTAATTAATATTATAATTAAATATCATATATTTAACTATATTTCTCTCAAATAAACTATAGTATTAATGTGCATCTAATGTACATTAATTATAACCTATAGTTTTAATATTAATCAAATTCATGTCATAAACTTAATATTCGAACCCCTTCGAATACTTAATTCTTCCTTAGAAATTTACCTCAACGCTCTAAATGAGCTACCGGTGGGACCTAATGGACCTACAGATCAGAAGCTCCAACGATATGAGATTAATTGGCTAAACTCATTAACCAAGTTAATCAATGTTCGTTAATTGTGGTTCACTCCACTAAAGAACCATAGCTGCACTCTTCTAACTGCATATATATTTATGTGTCCACGGATATCGACCATCAACAGCAAGTCAGCCCTTCACGTGTGTTCGTACCCCAACTAGGTCAAATTACCGTTTTACCCCTGGGCTACCTCTTTATCCTTAAGTCCCAGTGCTCCTCTATGAACAACCTATTTGAGGTCCAACCATCAAACAGAAGTCCCTCTCGTGCCATAGAAAGGGCAAGGCCCATTGTTCAAGACCTGGAGACACCACGTAAGGGAACACACCTCTACTTACCCTAAAGTCGGGAACGAGTGAATTCCATCTTGTGTGATTTTGTTTTCAGCTCCCCACTTGGTCTTGTCCCCAAAATGGTAGGCTTATTGAGTCGGCGTGCAGGCCACTCTAATCCGTACGAATCAAAGGACAATCCATTACGGACAGGAGTCCATAATCCACTTAGGATTGAGACCAAGTTGCCTAGGTCATCCTAGTGAAATAGAAACCAAACTAAGTAACAGTGTTACAACTAGTGGTTAACTATTTCGCGGGCTGATCTTATGCAAACTCATTGCATAGGATACCCCCACTCGCATGTCAACTACATGAACGCGTTAGATCATTACGTTTGTATCATATTACAAAGCGGGTCGTATCCATAGTGTTACTAGGATAAGGTACCCAGCCTTATCCCTATACTATAGACCCTTTGGGTTGTATCTTGAACATTGATCCCTGTATGTCCCTACATACTAGTTCAAGCCTCATGCTAACAACCTAGGATGTTCAGTTTATTGGATTATGGTTAATAAGACAAGATTACTCAATACAAACACAGAGAAATGAATAAAACATCATTTTATTAATGTTCGGTCAAATGTTACATTTATTATCTACGAGTTTTAGGGCATAAAACCCAACAGTATCATCATTTTCCACTATACACGTTTCAATGACCCAATAAATCACATTTATTTTCATTGAGCTTTGCTAAGCAATTTATGTCATATTCATCATGAACAATTTCAGATGAATTAGACATATGGGCCTGAGGACAATCCTCAGTTAAGACCAATTCCACGCAATTAGTGTCTAAGTTCATTTTCCTAGTTGTATTAGCGATACCAGTTTTACTACATACGACATTATTAGAGGCACACAAAGAACGATTCATGCTGAAACAAACAAATTAATTTAATTAGTGATGATGCATTAACCCATTAAACAAAATAATATTATTATTATTTTAATCCAATCAATTTAGCAAAAGTAATGAACGACCCATAGAATAAAGATTCATTTTTGCAATGATACTTTAGAGGTTTAGAGCAACAGCTACCATAGAGCAGTCAGCTACTCCTCCCCTGAATTGAGACAATCTCAGCCAATCCCTATTAGCAGAATAACTCATATTCCAATAGTTCTTAGCTACCGTTTTTTCGGTCAGGAAATTATTAACACCTTAAATATTTCCTGTAAGTGTGACCCTCCATTTTTAGATTTCAGAGGTCGGCCCCAACAATGCTACCGTAGGGAAAGTCAAAGTTGGAAATGAACCTAAGAAACCCTATCCATTTCTGGAGTTTGCGTTGTTCCGACTCCCATGATCAAGCCCTCCGTAGGGTGATCGCTCCCAGGGCGACTCGCAGGCAGATTATGAGGATCTCACGGTGCAACCTAATGGAGGAGACCGTAGGATACGATGACACGTGTCCTGCTCCCACTTACTATAAAATACTCCCTCATTCACCTTGTTATATATCCATGCAAACACCATCCGTAGGGGGTCACTCCAAGGGTGACTTGAGGCCAAGCATGGACCTCACGATGTGAACTCTTGAGGACGTGAGAGTAAAACTTGATTTATGAAAATCTTGTTTTGATATATTTCCTCCCACTAAGTATTTATAATTAAAGGGTCTATTACTTAGGTAAATTCCAGCTAAATGAATCTAAGTCTATGCATGTATATAACACTTATATAAAGGTCTTTACTCTAATGTCTAGGTGAATTAAACCCTTTTAATTACCTAGTGACATTGCATGCTAACATTAAACTATGATTAATTCAACTCAGGTTTCGGATCTGTTCCCAGGTAGGAGGTGTTCCGTAACCGTCAACGTAAGTACCCCTAGCCTAGACAGAACTTCACCGGGAGAGTTCCCTTATAACCATAGTAATGTTTTTCCTACTTAGCACATTAAAACTATTTTAATCCTAAGTAAGAATATAATTCTAATCCTATTAGAATTAAAATGAGCTTAGGTCTAATTAATTTTAAACATTTTAAAATTAATTCATTTTAACCTAAGGTCCTATGTTTGCATGCAACTCTTTACGATTTCTAATCAATTTTATAACTATTATAAAATTTTAATAATTAGCCCTACATGCTTCTATGGTGTTTCCTAATAATAATCTAATTCTAGTTATTAAACACCATATTATAATGACGTCGATATCGATAATATAACGATTATATTAATCTAAGCTGGTGTCATGCTTCATGCAATTTCAATTTCATTTAATTAATATCGATTATATTAATTAATCATCCCCGAAATTAAATTACATGAAATTTTTGACATTAATATAATATAACATTTATATTAATCTAATTAATGCAATGCAATGCTCAATGCTATTCCATTTTCATTTAACTAATATAACATTTTATATTAAATCATACATGAAAACAAGCATTGATATTCATTTCCATTCATAATATAACTATTATATTAATACTCATGAAAATAAATCTAAGCATGCATGCTACGTTAATAAAATATAACATTTTAAATTTATCTAATTAATGTCATGCATCATGCTTCACCAATTTCATATATTTAATATAACAATTATACTAAATAACTCATGAAATTTATATTCATGCATAATTACCATACATTATAACAATTATAACATAAACATGCATGAAAACATGCTTAAGCTATGGTGGGATCTAGCTAAATGACATTCATAAAGCAATAAATAGCTGAAAAACCGGTATATTAGCCCCTAGGATAATTAAAATAAACAAAAATTACAATAATTTCATGTCTAATTATCCTTATGAATCTTGAACCGCTCCAGAACCGGCCCGAACCAGCTTGAACCGCTTCAAAACGGACCCAAAATACTCGAACCGAACCAACTTGAACTGAACCGGACCAATAACCACCTCAAGAAACCACTGGTCTGCACGTTCCGCACGACGCGTTCAACGCTCCCCAAATCCAAAAATTTTCATCAGCGTCGAGACGCTGAAGGCAAAGCATCGCGACGCTGGCCCGATTTTTCCAGCGCCTGCCTTTCAGCGTCGCGACTCCGTTGAGCAGGATCGCGATGCTATGCCTCTGGACAACATTCTGACCTTCGTTCCAGCTCTGATTGCAATCATTTTTTCGTCCGAATTCATCACGATCTTCATCATAACGAATCCTAATCTAGTCACGGACTTTACAAGACTCGATTTACTGATTTAAGTGCCCAAAAACGCAGGGACCTTTACACATTGATCAAATCAAACGCAGTAAATCTAAGGCCAAATATAACCAAAATAGTTTTTCAGCAAACCACATTCACAATGCACAATCCCACCAAAAACCAACGCAATTTTCATTAATTGAAATCAATTAACGAGATCCCTTTGGCAGCGGAAACAAACAAGACCATTCCCGAATTAAATTTGAATTTTTAGAAAAACCAGTACGTTGGCAACAAAATAGAAACGATTTCTACTAAATCTAAGATTAAGCATGCTGGAAATTTCAAGATCTAAATTATTTGGATCAAGAAACTTACATGGATTGATGAACAAACACTGCACAATGCTCCAAGGACTCCTCCAATGGACACCACCACGCAAGAAGCACCCGCTATGACTCTTGGGACTTGAGATCCGGCTTGTGGGAACCCAAAGATTGTCTTTGAAGGGAATTTTCCAACAACTCCTTTGTTGTGCTTGAGAGAAATCTAGAGAGAAAATCTGAGAGATCTTCTTCTGTATTTTGCGTGTGAATGGAGAGAATGGGAGGCCAGTTGGGTAACCCCTCTCCACTTCACGATAAGTGGGGAAGGAGTTATTACCCTACTTGATCTCAACCATTGGATCTAATACAAATGATCTGGACCGTCTATTAATTAAATAATAATAATCATTTAATTAATTAATTAATTAATTAAATCAATATTAATTAAATTAATTATAACATAAGGTTTTTAATTCAATTTAAATCATATTTAATTGAATTAAATTGGTCATTCAATTAATTCTCAATTAATTGAATCCTACACTAATTAAATATCAAATATATAATTAATTTTATAATTGAATCATATTCAATTTAATCTCTCTCATTTAACCTATAGTTTTAACGTGCATTAAAATGTACATTAATATAAACTATAGTATCAATTTGATTAATCATATTTGACCAAATTAAATTAATTAATTCATGAATTAATCAAATATCACATATTTAATTAACTTTGAACCATATCCAAAATTCATTTTTTTATAAAGTATAATTCATTAATTAAACTTATACTATAATGTATCTCCATACATTATATTAATTGCATCAAAATACAATTAACTTAAATTCCCTTTAATAATCAAGACTATATTATCTCAGAACTCATTATGAGCTAGCAGGTGGACCTAATGGACCTACAGATCAGAAGCTCCAACGATACGAGATTAATCAGCTAAACTCATTAACCAAGTCAATCAACATTCGTTAACTGTGGGTCACTCCACTAAAGACCCACAGCTGCACTCTTCTCACTGTAGAATTGTAACGACCCGACTAAAGAGGGGATAAAAACATACAAAGGGGTCGCTACTACATGCATGAGTACGGAAAACTTTGATAACTTTAAAGCGGAAAATAACAATGTTTTTCATTTAACTCAAATAGGGCCCAAAACGTGAATAAGTTCCACAATCAAATAATGAAATGAAAGCATCTGAATGAATCTCAAATGAAAACAAAACAATCGTTTAAAACTAAGGTTCAACATGAAACTAATATTAGAATGAAAGGAATTGAATTCCTAAGGAAAACGACAAAATTTGCAGTTGCAGCCCCATAGCCAGTCAAGCCACGACTCTCGCCAATCGCCAATGCCCTCAAGTACCACCTGAAAAGGAAAGACATGTAGCATGGGTGAGTATATAAGAATATACTCAGTAAGTAGCCCACTTAAGAGCCGAAACTGAAAACATGAGATCTAGTAACTTGAAACTGAAGTCCTGCACTTCTGGGTTTTAGTGAACATACGGACCTAACTGAATATAACTTTCCGGTTTCTAACCCTAGGGCCATAACTGATGCGAGAATATACTCTGTCTAGGGTGATGACCTATCCCCAACCTGTGCCAACTAGAGTGTTGTGTGGGTCAGTCGGGTAAGGTAAGTAAACTAGAGACTAGCTGGCCACCTCTAGCAGAACTATACCTATCCCAACACAACACCCCTAAAATATAAACATAATCTACGGTGGAGCAACTGACGCATGTAAACATGCCTGGTGCCAACTGGCGCACAAACAATGTGCCTGATCATAACTCAACATCGTCCTGAACTAAGAGAGCGCACGCTAGCATGCCAGAAACTAATCTCTAACAGTCAACTGATAGAACACACGCAAGGCGTGCCTGGCAACTAAGTTCTATCAGTCCTGAGATGGGGAAGGAACACACTCTAGCTATGTAAGACTTAAAGAATTTGTAAGTCTACCAGAGGCCCTAAAGCGTGGCTGAGGTCCCTATTCTAAGCCTTTCCTCGAAGAAGATTATTGTTCCTAGGCGTGCATAACTTAAACCCTGAATCACTAATATGCTACCAAAAATTCGGCAGCATAACGGCATACATATAGGGAACCCAAAATTTTTCCTTGCACCTGGAACAAGAACAAAACACTCCTATAGACACAACGAGTCAAACCTCGCATCCAGACTTCAACCACAACTTCAACAAACATTCAGCCCGTCCTCTAGAGTCATAAACAAGCACCCAGAAACAATCATGCATCAATCAATTCAAACATGCTCAGTAGTGAAACAACAAACGCCACCGAAACTAAGAAGTTCTCATATTATTGTCATGCTTCACAACTCAATACAAACTTCTAAAAGCATAAACGACTCTTAAGATTTTGCCCAAGTAAACAATGCTTGATTCATGTCCAAGTAGACAACATTTAAATCACGCCCAAGTAAGCATACAACGCTCCAAGAGAAATATTAGACCAAACATACAACTCCTCCAATGTTTAACTTTACTACCATTATGCACATAACGGATCCAAGAGCGATTACGCTATATCCAAAAGCTACTTACAAAAAAGAAACTAAGCTTGCTGTCCAAGCCCCCAAATTCTGCTCCAGCACGACAACTACCGACTCGAATGCCACAAAAACCTTTGAAACGATAGTCACAATCAATGGGTAAACCTCTAGCACCATAAAACCAACCAAAACACAAGCTTAAAACACTTACCCACTATCGATAATGCCCAACCACACAGAAACTAGAAGACCCGCTACTTGAACCGTCGATTATGAAATGAACGCTTGCTGAACGGAAGGAAAAGTGAATGGGTAATCGAATAAATGTGGCCAACAATCAAAAGGATGAACTTTCTCACTTACCCACACTGATCTCACGCTGGAAACTATGAAGAGACGACCCGAAAGCTTGCTGTCGCGCGACGGCCACCGAAACTCACGCCTACAAGCCACTAACCTGCTGGTGAATGCTGGAAAACGATGGTAATAGAGGGAGAATGGTCCAAGGGTGAGAGATCGAGGGTAAGGAATGCTTAAATGCAAGCCACGAAGAAAAGAAAAGAGAAACGAACCTACTGTAGCTGAAAACAGGGAGCCACCGCCGCATTGCCGCGAACACCATGCCGGAGGGGACGCTCAACTGACGGCACGCGATGAAGGAGAGGGGCTGTCGGCTGAGGTTAGTTCGAATGGCTGCTTGTGACTGAACGACTTGGGCGGCTGTTACACGAAGGAGAAATTGCAGAAAAAAAGAAAGGGGATTTCGGCTGCAGCAACACGTGAGAAAGGGGAAGTGGAGGCTGAAGAAAAAAAAAGAATAAATTGGCTTAGGGATAGGTCTTGATCACAACACCATTTAATTACGAAACTGCCCTCCAAGTCCTTATTCAAAAATTAAAATCTTTCCATCCCCAATTAACAAGAAAGGTAAAACTCATAATTAAAGAGTCACCTTAAGAATGTCGACGTTACAAGAATATTTCTGTGTCCACGGGTATCGACCAATGCAGTAAGTCAATCCTCCACGTGTGTTCGTAACACCAGTTGGGTCAAATTACCATTTTACCCCTGGGTTACCTCTGAATCATTAAGTACCACTGATCCCTCTAATGAACAACCTGTTTAGGGTCCAACCACTAAACAGAAATTCCTCTAGGGCCAGGAGAGGACAACGCGCTTTTGTTCAAGCCCCGGAATCAGCCCTTAAGGGAACACACATCTATTTGCCCCAATAGGGGAAAGAGTGATTTCCATCTTGTACTGTTATGTTCCCAGCCCCCATTCGGTCTTGCCCCTGAAATGGTACGATTATTGAGTCGGCGAGCAGGCCACTCTCACCCATACAAATCTAAGGACAATCCCTTCTGAAAAGGAGTTCATAACAGACTCGGGATTGAGATTGAGTTACCTAGGTCATCCTATTGAAATACAAACCTAAACTAGTCAACGACGTTACATCTAGTGGTTACTATTTCGCGGTCCGATCTTATGCAAACTCATTGCATAAGATACCCTCACCCGTATGTCTCCTACATGGATGCTTTGGATCATTGCATCTGTATCGAATACAAGGTGGGTCGTATCACATAATGTCACCAGGATAAGGTTCCCAGCCTTATCCTTATACTATAGACCATTTAGGGTGTTGCTTGGACACTGATCCCCGTATGTCCCCACATACTAGTCCAAGTTTCATTTAAACAACCTTGGATGTTAGTTTATTGGATTTAGGGTTTATTAATGCAAACTCGATTATTCAATAACCAAATTACTGAATCACTCAAATAATGCTTTATTGAGATTGATTAATTTGTTTCATTTACTATCTACGAGTTTTAGGTCATAAAACCCAATAGTTCTCAATGTAATAGTAGACATGAATATCAGAGGACAGTAAATAGAAAAAGGAGAAAAGAAACTTCCCTGACCTGAAGCTCAAGGTTGAAAGGCATTTGGGTTTGTCTCTTAAAGTCGCTTACCTAAGAAATAAAAAAAAACAAACCGAATGAGAAAAACAACTAAACGAAAACAAAACCAAAGAAAGAAAAAACAGAAAGCAGTAAAATATTCAATGAGGTAGCTCTCAGAAATGCAATTTCTAACGTCGCTTTCCCGACGAGATTCTCCTTGATCCTCAACCGAAATCGATCTCTTTGATTTTCAGTACATCTTTTTTCTTTTTCTTCTTTTTGATAGACGCCTGCACAAGCAAATTCAACTTGCACACAAAGTGCACAACATGAGAAAATTAAAAACAATTATGAATCATCCCTAACACACTAATCAAAACACCTTTACGTTGAGCAATAGACAGGCCAGCTACTGGAATGACTAAGTCTAACTCATGCAAATCATAACTGACAATCTCAGGGAGAATAGAAATTGGCATAGATTTGATTGAAGCTAACTCGGCATCTATTTCTATTTCTCCTACCGCACATGATGAATCGCATGAATTATACTTAGAATCTAAAAAAGGTTAAAGTTCAGGCTTACTGACCTCATTAAACTTACCTTCCTGTTGTTGCTCAAAATCTTGGCTATTTGAAGCATGGAGAGAAGCAGCTACTCGAACATGCGCTGCGAGGAACTAAATACTCAATGTCAAGCTCGAAATTATCATCTGAACTTCACTAGGCGTTTTGGAAAGCGCATCACCACCATTCGCTATATCAATCATCTTTCTATCGTCAGACATCAATCCTTCAATGAAGTGCAGAAGTAAGGACTCCTCGGGCTATGGGCGATGAGGAAGTGCACACAACCCATTGAAGTGATCCCAATACTTGTGAAATTCCTCCTCTGGCGCTTGAGTGATGTAAACGAGTTCTGTGGTGACTTCAAAGTCTGCGAGAGCTGGGAGATGACTTGGATGAGGAGCTGCTAGATCTTGCACCAAGCACTCGCCCATGGTTATATCTTCAAATTCTGCTAAACGAGGGCATCTTTTTGCATGGAACAAGTGATCCTACTGTTGGGTTTTATGCCCTAAAACTCGTAGATAGTGAATGTAAACAAATTATATATTTGTTTCAATAAAGTGTTATTGAGTTTCTACAATAAAGTGTTATTGTTAAATATTGCACAATTTGACCCAAATCCAATAAACTAAAATCCAAGGTTGTTTGTATGTAACTTGAACTTGTATGTGGGGACATACAGGGATCGATGTTCAAGTAAAAACCTAAAAGGTCTATAGTACAAGGATAAGGTTGGATACCTTATCCTGGTAACACTATGAGATACGGCCCGCTTTGTATTTGCTACAAACGTATTAATCCAAAGCGTCCATTTAGTAGACAGGCAAGCGGGGGTATCCTATGCAATGAGATTGCATAAGACCAGACCATGAAATAGTAAACCACTAGATATAACACTGTTAACTAGTTAGGTTACTGTTACAATAGGATGACCTAGGTAACTCAGTCTTAATCTTGAGTGTGTCATGAACTCCTTCTCATGAGGGATTGTCCTTGTTGGGTTTTATGTCCTAAAACTCGTAGATAGTGAATCTTAACGAATTATACACTTGTATCAATAAAGTGTTATTGAGGTTTATGCAATAAAGTGTTATTGTCATTTTAAGTCTAAAATTGCACAATATAACCCAAATTCAGTAAAGTAAGATCCAAGGTTGTTTATATGTAACTTGAACTAGTATGTGGGGACATACGGGGATCAGTGTTCAAGTAACAACCTAAAAGGTCTATAGTACAAGCATAAGGTCGGGTACCTTATCCTGGTAACACTATGTGATATTGTCCGCTTTGTATTCGATACAGACGTATTGATCCAAGGCATCCATGTAGGAGACATGTGAGCGGGGCTATCCTATGCAATGAGTTTGCATAAGACCGAACCATGAAATAGTAAACCACTAGATGTAACACCGTTAACTAGTTATGTTATTGTTTCAATAGGATGACCTAGGCAACTCAATCTTAATCTTGAGTGTGTCATGAACTCCTTCTCTAGAGGGATTGTCCTTTGATAAGTACGAGTGAGAGTAGCTTGCACGTCGACTCAATACGCCAAACTTCTTGGGGACAAGACCGAGTGGGGGGCTGGGGACATGACAACACAAGATGGAATTCACTTCTTCCCCCTTCTAGGAGAAGTAGATGAGTGTTCCCTTAACTGGTGACTCCAGGTCTTGAACAAAGGGTTCATGCCCTCTCATTGGCCCTAGAGGGGCTTTCTGTTTACTAGTTGGACCATAAATAGGTTATTCATTAGAGGAGCACTGGTACTTAAGGAGACAGAGGTAACTCAAGCGTAAAATGGTAATTTGACCCAGTTGTAGTTACGAACACTCGTGAAGGATTGACTTACCGTTATTGGTCAATATCCGTGGACACAGAAATATTCTACAGTGAGAAGAGTGCAACTGTGGGTCTTTAGTGGAGTGACCCACAATTAATGAATATTGGTTAACTTGATTAATGAGTTTAGTCAGTTAACCTCATGTCACTGGAGCTTCTGATCTGTAGGTCCATTAGGTCCCTCTGCTAGCTCGTAAAGAGTAATTGGAAACAATTTATCTTGAAAGAATTTGAATAGTTCAAATTCAATATGGGAATCAAGTTAATTGTATGAGATAGATACAATTAATATAATGTATAGTGATACATTACAATATAAAGTTTAATGTGAGATTAAACTTTATTAAATTGAGAGAATAATATATTTGAAGGAGTTCAAATATATAATTAATTAATTCTATATGATATTTAATTAATAAATTAATTAATTAATTATTCAATTTAGTTTATATTAAATGTGATTTAATTAAACTATATTATATATGAGAGATATATTAGAATATGATTCTAATATGTAATTAATTAAATATGGATGATATTTAATTAGTTATAAAATTAATTAATTTATAAATTTAATTTAGTTAAATGTGATTTAATTAAATTAAATCTATAGGTTAATTTTAATGTGGATATGATTCATATTAAAACTATAGGTTATAAGAGAGATGTACATTTGAATATGATTCAAATGTTTAATTAATTAAATATGAGATATTTAACTGATCAGAGAATTAATTAATTGGAATTAATTGATTTAATTAAATGTGATTTAATTAAGTTCAATTAAAACTATATATTATGTGAGGGATATGCATTTAAATATGGTTTAAATGCACATGTGGTTAATTAATTAATATGATTAATTAGTTAACACTTAAATAATTAATTGAATAAATGTTAATTAATTGTTAATTTTAGATTTGTTATGGAATAACCAATTTATAGACACCTCACATATGTTGTACGTTGGAGGGGGTCAAGGTGATCTCTTGTTATTCTGCATATCTTTCATTCTCCTTGTCTCTCACTCTCACTTTTCTCTAAAAAAGACTAAAGAGAACTTGCTTTTTCTACTCTGTGAAATTCTCTCCCAAATTCAAGAAAGGTGGAGTCCCACCACTCCGTTTCCAACCTCAGAGAATAGTGGGAAAGATCGTATGGTGGTGTCCGTTGAAGAATTCAGAGTCGTCAACGGAGGTATGTTTCTCATTGCTTAACTTTTTGCCAATGTATTAGTATTTTGTAGAAGGAAATTAATTTACGAACGGTCCAATTGCGCTTCCGCTTTACGGAATTCGTAATTCCATTCCTTCAATAGGTATCAGAGCTGATCATATGTTTAATTTTGTTTTACAAAATTTGCATTGGTTGATTGGTGGAATTATATTTGTGCATTGGATGTATGGTATTTTGCTGGTACACGTTTTGGGTCTTTGGCGTTAGATTGGCAAAATTTCATTGATTTGATCGATGTAAGGGCCTGTGTTTTTGTGCATTTTGTTGCAAATTAACATCTCTAAGTCTGTGTTGCTGTTTTGTATCAATTGAGGAAGAAATTTGGAGCAATTTTGGTGCAATTTGGGGGAAAATCGAGAAAGAACAGCACTGGAAATCGAAATTTTCTGGAAAGGCCGAGAGCTAGCGTCAAGACGCTGCTCATCGGCGTCCCGACGCTGGGGGAAAAACCCAGAAAACGACGAAGACGCGCACTGGAAATAATTTAAAAAAAAATGAATTCGCAAAAAGTGTGTTCAACTTGGCTCCAACTTCGGATGTCAAGAGCTTTTTCGCGTGGGAGCGTGCGTTCGTCGGTGAGCTAATGGAGCTTGACACGTGTCGCTGGCGTCAGCGTGCGTTATGTGTAGTAACCTCCAGGCGGTTTGGCATGCGCGTGCAAATTTTCGTTCATGGGCCATTCTTCAGTTTTCAGATCGTGGGTCGTTGGGCTGAAACTTTCGTTCGGTTTTCAGGTTGGTTAACGGTTCAGTTTGGCTGGGGCAATTGAGGCACGGTTCGATTTGGTTCAACCATTAGTTGACCGGTTCTCATTGGTTTAGCGTGGTTCAAGCGAGAGTTGACCGATTCGGTGGAGTGTTGACTTGGTTCAGCGCGGTTCAGCTGTTTTTTGACCGGTTCAACTGGGTTTTTGATTGGTTCTGCGCGGTTTAGCTCGGTTTGGGCATTTTTTGGGTCGGTTCAAGGGTTTTGAAGCTGGTTCAGCCCAATTTTTTGTCAGTTCGAAGGGTTTGGACTCGGTTCGGGCTGGTTCACAGCAAGATATGACCTTAAATAGACTGATTAATGTAATTTTTCTATATTTTTGAGTCCTAGGATGCCAAAACCCTTCTACTTAGCTATTTAATTTGCTTTATGAATGTCATATAGTTTATAATCCCACCATAGGTTAAGCATATTCATGCATATTTAATTATAAGTGTTATAATAAATGGATTATGCATGAATTTAATTTTCATGGATGTTTAATATAAAGTGTTATATTAAATAAATGAAAATAGAGAAGCATTGAGCATGAAATTACTTTAGTTTAAAAATATAGGGAAAAATACACTTTTAGTCCCTGAGGTTTGAGTTAGGTTTGATTTTGGTCCCTGAGGTTTCAAACTCAACAAATTAGTCCTTGAAGTTTCAGTTTTGGAGCATTTTGGTCCCTGCCATCCATTTTACCGTTAAATCTAACCCCTGCTGAAGTGGCACTATCATTTTAATTAAAAAAAAATTAATTTTGAATTTTTTAAAATAAATATATATTAAAATAATAAAAATATTATTATTTTTAATTTATTTTGTTTCTTTTTATTATTTTCTTTTCCATCTTCTTCTTCCTCATTCTCTTCCTTCCACCACTTCTTCTTCTTCAATCTTCCTCCATGGCCGGCCGCCGGCGGTGATTTTTTTTCTCTTCTTCTTTTCTTCTCCCTCTCTTTTCCCATCTTCTTCAGTTTTTTTTTAAAACAAAATTAACCGAGGAGGGGGGTTTTTCGCCGGAAAATCGAGGAGGGAGCTCCCTCCCCGTTTTACACTAACTTACCAACTCCCTGCTCTGACTCCCAAGTCTTCCACTAACCTCACACTTCACTCTCTGCAACAATTGCGTCTCCCTCTCCATCCACTTTCCTTACCTTTTTCCTCTTCCTTTCCCTCCATTTCACTTCTTCCTTCTCCATCGTTTCCTCTATTCCATTCTCTTCTTCCCTCCTCCTCCGCCCTTAAAATCCCCCAACCGATTCCCTCCACCTCTACCGCACCAAGTTCTTCACTCAGATCCTCGACCACTTCAACTTCAATCCCCAAAGCTACGAATCCTTCCAGCAGAGGTATCTCATCAACGACACCTATTGGGGCGGCGGCGCCGAGAATGCACCGATCTTCCGGCGAAAAACTGAGGAGGGACCTCCCTCCTCGGTTTATTTTGTTTTTTAAAAAAAACTGAAGAAGATTGGAAAAGAGAGGGAGAAGAAAAGAAGAAGAGAAAAAAAAATCACCGTCGACCTGGTCGCCGGTGCTAGCCGCCGGCCATGGAGGAAGATTGAAGAAGAAGAAGTGGTGGAAGGAAGAGAATGAGGAAGAAGAAGATGGAAAAGAAAATAATAAAAATAAATTAAATAAATTAAAAATAATAATATTTTTATTATTTTAATATATATTTATTTTAAAAAATTCAAAATTAATTTTTTAATTAAAATAATAGTGCCACGTCAGCAGGGGGTTAGATTTAACGGTAAAATGGATGTCAGAGACCAAAATGCTCCAAAACTAAAACCTCAGGGACTAATTTGTTGAGTTTGAAACCTCAGGGACCAAAATGAAACCTACTCAAACCTCAGGGACTAAAAGTGTATTTTTTCCAAAAATATAAGAGTTGTATTTCTATAAGTAATTTAGATGCTTAATTTATTTTCATGGGCGATTAATATAAAGAGTTATATTAATGTATGAAAATGGGTTATGCATGAATTGATTTTCTTATATAATTATTTTAAGAGTTAAATTAATTAAAGAAAATTAATGTAAAAAAAATTAATTAAAGAAAATTAAATTGCATTGAGCATGACATTACCTTAGCTTAATATAAATGTTATATTATTTGATGTCATGATTGTTATTTTATTGTTAATAAATTAATTAGAATTTGATTGTTAATTTATTTCACCATAGTAACATGTTATAGGTCTAATTCATTAAAATTTATAATAGTTATAAAATTAATGATTAGAAATCAATTAACCTAAAACAAAGAGTTGCATGCAAACATAGGATCTTAGGAAAAATGTATTAATTTTAAAATTGTTTAAAATTAATTAGACATAAGATCACTATTTCTAATAGGATTAGAAATTATGTCTTGCTTAGTATTTTAATAGATTTAAAATATGGTAAGTAGGACAAATAAGATCTTGGTTATAAGGGAACTCTCCTAGTGAGGTTCTGTCTAAGCTGGAGTTACCTCCTACCTGGGAACTGACCCGATACTTGAGTTGAATTAACCATTGTCCTATTAGCATGCAATGTCACTAGGTAATTAAAAGGGTTTAATTGACTTAGATGTTAGTGTAAAGACCTGATTATAAGAGTTATAATAGGCATAGACTTAGATAGATTGACTTAGTCAGGTTTATCTAAGTTAAATAACCCTAAAATACGGTAGGACATTTCGGTGGGAGGAAATATATAAAAACAAGATTTTCATATCGAGTTTTTACTCTCACGTCCCCCTGTGTTCACATCGTGAGATCCATGCTCGGCTTCGTGTCGCCTTGGGTGCGTCCTCCCTTCGGAAAGTGTTTGCATGGGTCAATACCAAGGTGAATGGGGAGAATGTCTATAGTAAGTGGGAGCGGGACACGTTTCAACGTATCCTACGGTCTCCACCCCTAGGTCGCACCGTGAGATTCTTATGATCTGCCTGCGTGTCGTCCTGGAGCGACCATCCCTTCGGAGGGCCTGATCATATGTTTCGGAACACCGCGAACTCCAGAAATTGATAAGGGTCACTTAGGTTAATTACCAACAGTTGTCTTTCCTTTCAGTAGCCTGTTGGTGCGTACCTCTGGGATCTGAAAGTGGGAGGGTTACACTTACGGGGATGAGTTAAATGTGTTAACTAATCCTTGACCGAACAATGGTAACTAAACGCTAACGGAATATGAGTTATTCTGGTGTTAGAGTTTGGTTGAGATTGTCTCAATTCAGAGGAGGAGTAGCTAACCACCCTTCAGTGGCTGTTGTTCTAAACCTTTGAAGTGTCCTTGCAAAAACTAAATCAATAGTTTTCTAGGGTTTCTTTGATTGCTTCTTTATTTTTGCAAAATCTGGTTGGATTAGATGTAATGGGTTAGTGCGATAAATTACAAGTAATTTGTTATTCAGCATTTCAAAATTAATAATTTGTATGTGCGTTGTCTGATGTTTATTAATAACGGTAATAATACAACAACCTTAAACGAAAAATTGTGGTAAATAAGTCTAAGATTAGTCTTAACTGAGGAATGCCCTCATGCCTCATATGTCTAATTCATTAAGAATTGTTTTTGGTGAATATGACATAGGACCCTGCTTAGCAAAAGAGAACTTGTTCAAGACCGTAATTTTCATTTACTTGTCTTGAAAACGTGATTAGAAGAAGCCAAAAGAGAGCTAAATATGTGTTCGGGACATGAAAATTGGCTAAAGAACGAAAAAGATTCAAGTTAGAAGAAGCCAAAAGAGAGCCATCTGCAGACCAGCGTCGGGACGCTGCTCTTAGAGCGTCTCGGCGCTGCCTTTCCTTTTCTGATTCAGGCGGAAAAAGGTCATAGCGTCGCGACGCTGTGACCATAGTGTCTCGACGCTGATAGCGTCGTGACGCTATGACACTAACGTCTCGACGCTATCGACAGATTTCCTATTTAATCTTCTTTTCATGCTACGGCCAAGGGGAGTCCAATTGGTTAGATTTTAGCCCTAATTTCGACTAGAGACCTTTTGTGGGAGCTGAAGGAAAGGCCAAGGAGCGGGAATCAAGCGAGAAGACGTGGAGATCGTGACGGGGACGTGCGGTGTCGGCGGATTCGAGTTTTCCTTTCTCTTTCCCTTAACTCTTGTAGTTTTTATGGCTTTTCTTTCAATTAGTGTTTGTGGTTTAAAGACTATGAATTGCTAGTTGTTTGTCTTAGGGTTTGATGTAGTTGCTTAAATTGTTGGATTGAATTTTGGGTATGAATGTGTTCTTATTCTATGCATGCAATTTTATGTGTAATGCTTTCAATTACTTGATCACTAATTGAATGATTTAAGTGTTGAATCTAACTCGGGAGAGAGGATTTGGCCTAAGACTTGCTTTGTTCAATTGCATGACTAGAGTAGAAATTCTAAGTTTGTGACGGGATTTAGAATATCTCTAGAAGTATAACAAGGACCGAACCGAATAATGTCTTGCATGTTAATGAACTTAGATAGGGATATCAAGTTAGTTATATGCATTAGAATCAATTATACTCAGGAGAGGTAATCGTGATAAATGTTTCCTTGGCTTGTAGAATAATTGCACGGTCAATTCATTCCTATTAATCAATCCTCAATCTTAATCAACGAAATCAATTCCCTAAGAGTCTTTCCCTTTGAGTCTCCACCTTTATTTTATGCTTTTTGTCTTTAGATTTATCTTTATCTTTAAGTTTTGCTCCCTAAATAAAATTGGACAAGATTATTCACGGTACTTAATTTGCTAGAAAACCAATCCAGAGGACAACACTCGTTTAATCACGAAAACACTATATTATTACTTGACCCGTACACTTGCGGTAAGCAAATTGCGCATCAAGTTTTTGGCGCCGTTGCCGGGGATTGTCATATTTAGTTAAATTAATATTGTGGAAAAATTGTTCGGTCTTAATTTAGGGTGTATTTTTATTTTGTAGATAGATTGCGTTTCTTTTTCCTTATTTGTTTTCTTTCCATATTTGTTAGTTTCCTATTTTAGTTCTTTCCTTATTTGTTTGATTTTTTTCCCTTATTTGTCTTTCCCTTATTTGCTTTTGTTTTTTTATTCATTTTTTTCTTTCTTTCCTTTTTTGTTTGAGTCTTAGTCCTTTGTTCTTGTTGGGTTATTATTTGATTGGAAGCCTAATTATCATTGTTGCTTTAATTAAATGGCTTTTTATTCAACACCATATTCCAATTTTTTATCTTCAAGTTTTACCCCTTTAAAAGAAAATTCTTCCTTAGAAAGCATAATTCAAAATTATATTGAGGAGTCTAGAGCGAGGAGTCTAAAATTTGATGAAATTATAAAAGGACTTCAGACCCCAAAGGAAGTTAGTGAGGTGGGATCCACTTCCATAGGATGTCTAGTGAGTCATGTGGCCGATGATTCATTGGCACCTATCCAGGAGCATAATTCTTTCAATTTTGCTATGGTTGAGCATTTAGGGGTGAGTTGCATGAATAGTGGGGAAGAATTGGAGAGTTGTAGCACCTATCAAGAGCATGTTTGTGAGGAAGAAAAAGAAAATGAGCTTGCAGTGACAGAGGAAGTTCAGGAGGTAGAGTTTGAGGTTGAAAAGCTTTCGTCTGTTTTATCTTCTTCATCCTTTGTAGATTTTGATTATTTTTTTTTCTATTCTCACGAGTTAGTTATAGAGTCAGAGTCTCTTTATTTTGATATTTCTCCTTTTATGCTTATTTTGTTCAAAAATTCAAAAAATAATCCTATTTCAGGGGCCCATGAGAAGCTAGTAAGTTTGCTAGCGATCGTTGGTTTTATCGATTCAAGAAAGAAGGGTCCAAAGAAATACGAGAATTTTTATGTGCCTTGACAGACTGCACGAGCACGTCGAGCTAAAGACGTTAAACAAGCGCTTATGGGAGGCAACCCAAGTTAGTTTGTTTTTTCTCTTTTATGTCTTTGATCTTTTTGTTGTTTTTGTTTTGTAGGTGTTCCCGTGTTCTCGCCTTTGCCAAGCATTCATGAAAAGGTCATCATTCCAGGGCAGTATTGTACACCCCTTCCATTCTTTTCTTGTTCTCATGCTTATGTATGCTTTATTGATTTATACATTGAGGACAATGCATGTTTTAAGTTTGGGAGTGGAATATCATGTTTGTGGAGCCCTTGAGCATCTGAGTTCGGGCTATAGTTTTGAGCTTCCTTTGAATTGAGCATATGGTTGTTTTCTGGATGTTATTTTTGCATGACTATGATTTCCTAGGATAGGCTTTCTTGTCAACCTTTAAGCTTTCGATGAGTTGTAAGCATGAGTGCCCAAAAAGGGAGATTTTTAAAACTTTTTCTAGGAGATGTCTTGCATGAGTAGAGTATTTGTCTTGGCTAGATTTGGATTTGAATGCTTAGGAGCAAATTATTAGATTCATATGCTTGTTGTCACCTCGATAGGTGTAGGGAAGAGCTAAAGAGTTAATTTTTTGCAAATTAGCATGTTTGATCTTGCTTAGGAGGAAAGAAAAGAATATATGCTTATCATGATCATGAAAGAAAAAATCACTCTTGTCTTTACTTTTGAAAGAAAAGAAACTATTATGCCATGGCTTGTGCACAGTATGCAATGAGTAATAAAGATTTAGGCAAAAAGAGCTACCCCTGTTGTGATCAGTTAGGCCAACCAGAGAAAACTCAGGTTAAGGGTCCCTGCAATAGGTGTGTGAAAGCTAGTGCCACATATAAATGCATGTTGTAATTTACAATTATAAGCACCTAAGTGTGGAGGAAAACAAACTAATTTGTTCCATTGACTCGTTAGTGAATCCTTAGTGCCAGTGTAGAGAGAAGATGAGTTGAGAGTTTAGTAATCCAATCCCGGGCTAGTAGAGTCTGATCTCGTTAAGTTAGATCTCACTTATGCAAGTTAATTTTGGAAAACTTTTGATTTGTCTCCCTCATTGGTCCTTATGTGCATGTCTCTTGATTGCTTGACTATTGACTTTTGAGCCTTGAGGATTGAGTCATGTTTGTTGCATCAATTCTTCCACTGTATGTTTGATTTTTAGTTTGCTCGAGGACTAGCAAAAGCTTAAGTTTGGGGGTATTTGATAGCGAGCATAGCTAGCTATTTTTTCCTAAATAATTAAGCTAGTCTTTTATATTTAATTGGCCAAAATTATGCATTTTTGTGTTCTATTTGTAGGAATCATGTTTCGGAGTTAAATCGGGAAATTAGAGCTAAATCTGTGTTCGGGACATGAAAATTGGCTAAAGAACGAAAAAGATTTAAGTTAGAAGAAGCCAAAAGAGAGCCATCTGCAGACTAGCGTCGGGACGCTGCTCTTAGAGCGTCTCCACGCTGCCTTTCCTTTTCTGATTCAAGCGGCAAAAGGTCATAGCGTCGCGACGCTGTGACCATAGCGTCTCGACGCTATCGACAGATTTCCTATTTAATCTTCTTTTCATGCTACGGCCAAGGGGAGTCCAATTGGTTAGGTTTTAGCCCTAATTTCGACTAGAGACCTTTTGTGGGAGCTGAAGGCAAGGCCAAGGAGCGGGAATCAAGCGAGAAGACGTAGAGATCGTGACGGGGACGTGCGGTGTCGGCGGATTCGAGTTTTCCTTTCTCTTTCCCTTAACTCTTGTAGTTTTTATGGTTTTTCTTTCAATTAGTGTTTGCGGTTTAAAGACTATGAATTGCTAGTTGTTTGTCTTAGGGTTTGATGTAGTTGCTTAAATTGTTGGATTGAATTTTGGGTATGAATGTGTTCTTATTCTATGCATGCAATTTTATGTGTAATGCTTTCAATTACTTGATCACTAATTGAATGATTTAAGTGTTGAATCTAACTCGGGAGAGAGGATTTGGCCTAAGACTTGCTTTGTTCAATTGCATGACTAGAGTAGAAATTCTTAGTTTGTGACGGGATTTAGAATATCTCTAGAAGTATAACAAGGACCGAACCGAATAATGTCTTGCATGTTAATGAACTTAGATAGGGATATCAAGTTAGTTATATGCATTAGAATCAATTATACTCAGGAGAGGTAATCGTGATAAATGTTTCCTTGGCTTGTAGAATAATTGCACGGTCAATTCATTCCTATTAATCAATCCTCAATCTTAATCAACGAAATCAATTCCCTAAGAGTCTTTCCCTTTGAGTCTCCACCTTTATTTTATGCTTTTTGTCTTTAGATTTATCTTTATCTTTAAGTTTTGCTCCCTAAATAAAATTGGACAAGATTATTCACGGTACTTAATTTGCTAGAAAACCAATCCAGAGGACGACACTCGTTTAATCACGAAAACACTATATTATTACTTGACCCGTACACTTGCGGTAAGCAAATTGCGCATCAGTTCCTGGCAACAACTGGCAACAGTTTGTTGTTGATGTAATAACTCTCAAAGTTAGAACTAGAGATGTTATCTCGGCTATAGCAGTGGGGAACATTGAGTTATTTTTCCTAGTGGGAGCAAATACATATTATTAGATAATGTATATGTCCTAAGATTAACCGAAATTTGATTTTTGTATCTTATATGCTAAAACAATGTTACTCTTTACTTTTCTCTGCTAACGCAATTTTATTTTATGAAAGAGAGTTGACATTTGTTCAACTGGACTGGAAAAGTAAAGCAGTCATGAGCACTGAGCTGTTTAGGATTGCTAATACTCAATGGATAAAGAGGCAAAGGATTTCTCCTAAAGGAAAACACCTTTCTTTGGCACTTAAGGTTAGACCATATTAATCTCAATATGATTGGGAACATGGTCAAGAGTGTACTTCTAAACGAGTTAGAAGATGACTCTCTACTACCTCATAGGTCATGCCTTGAGGGCAATATGACTGATAGATCTTTTACTGGAAAAGAGCTAAAGAGCCAAAGAGCCCTTAAGCTTGTACATTTGGATAATTGTGGTCCAATATGTTAAAGTAGTGGGAGGGCATGAATAATTCATCTCTTTTGGATGATTATTCAAATGTATGAGTATCTTTACCTAATTCTACTTAAGTCTGAAGCTCTTGAGATATTCGAAGGGGCTTAGGACTGAAGTTGGAAACTTGTTAGGTGACATGATAAAAACACTTCGATCTGATCAAAGTGTTAAGTATAGAGACTTGAGATTCCAGGACTATTTGATAGTACATGGGATCACATCCTAAATCTCAGTTAGGAGAAATAGAACCCTATTGGATATGGTTCGATCCATGTTGAGCTATGTTCAATTGCCTGGCTCGTTTTGGGGTCATGCAGTGTTCACTGCAAGCACATTTTGTAGGCTACCCCAAAGGAAACGAGAAGTGGATACTTCTTCAATCCACAAGAGAATAAAGAATTTGTATCGAAAAATGCTATATTCTCAGAAGAAGACCACATGATAAATAATAAACCACAAAGTAAGGTCGGTTTAAGTGGAAAGCTAATGAAGCTACAGGAACATCCACAAGTGTTGTTGATGAGGTTGGCTTTTCATCAAGAGTTGTTGATGGACCAATGCATCTGGTCAGTCACATCCATCTCAATAGTTGAGATTGCCTCAATGTAGTGGGAGGGTTTTTTTATAACCTGAACATTACATGGGCTTGATTGAAGCCTAGGTCATCAATGATGGCATAGAGGATTCATTGTCTTTTAGAAAGAAAATGACTGATGTTGACAACGATCAGAGGATTAAAGTCATGGACCTGGAAATGAAGTCTTTGCATTTCCATCCAACCTAAGATCTTGTAGATCTGCTTGATGGGTAACACCTATAATTTACAAGTGGATTTACAAGAGAAAACGAGACATTAAAGGTCTTAACCAGAAGGGTTCATACAGCAAGATCAAAAGCAAAAGGGTTTGCAAGCTTAAGTAATCCATTCATGAATTGACCTAAGCATTTCAATCTTGAAATATAAGATTTGATATAGTAATCAAATTTTTTGGCTTTAATGAGAACATTGATGAGTCTTGTGTCAACAAGATTATCGTCAATAGTTTAGTAGCTTTCTTAGTGTTGTATATGATTGATATCCTAATCATTAGTAATGATATAGGTTATCTTACTGACATTAAAAGAGACTAGCAGCTCATTTCCAAATGAAAATTTGGGAGAAGCTGAATTTGTTCTTGGGATCCAAATTGTTAGGAACCGTAAGAACAAAAGGCTAATCTTGTCTCAAGTGTCTTATGTCTACAAAATGTTAGTTAGATATAAGATGCAAAATTCCAAGAAGGGTTCACTACCTTTTCAGGGATGAAATTCTTTTGTCTTAGAAACTGTGTCCTGAGACACCTCAAAATGTTGAGGACATGAGACATAAGCCCTATGCAGTAGGGATTGTCAGTAAGTATCAATCAAATCCAGGATTTGATCTCTGGAGAACCGTTACGTACATCCTCTAGTATCTTAGGAGAACGAGGATCTATATGCTCGTGTATGGTGCTGAGGTTTGGATCCTTAAAAGATACACTGACATAGATTTTAAACTGATTAAGATTTGAAAAAATCTACATCAGTATTTGCGTTCACTCTTAATGGAGGAGCTATAGTACGACTTATCCTCAGTCTCGACCATATAGGCCGATAAGCAGTTGCTTATGAAGTAGCGATAGAGACTGTATGACCTAGGAAGTTCAAGCCTAATTTGGAAGGTGTTCCAAATATGAACTTGTCTATTGCAAGACAAGCTAGCACATTTAATCTAAAGGATATGATATATTGTTGATTCATTCACAAAGGCTCTCTCGGCTAAAGTGTATGAGGGTCATCTAGATGGCTTAGGTCTACAAGTTATGTACAAAGATGTAATCTAGGGCAAGTGGGAGAAGTGTAATGGGTATAGTGATACCATTATGTAATAGGTATAGTGATGCCCTAGTTTATTGTATTTGTACATTGTAAATACGTCTTATGTATTATACATGTATTTATACCCACTGCTGGGATAGATTATTGTACATCCCACTAAACTAGATTTTTAGTCTAAGTGGGAGTTTGTTGGGTTTTATGTCCTAAAACTCGTAGATAGTGAATCTTAACAAATTATGCAATGTATCAATAAAGTGTTATTGAGGTTTATGCAATAAAGTGTTATTGTCATTTTAAGTCTAAAATTGCACAATATAACTCAAATCCAATAAACTAAGATCCAAGGTTGTTTATATGTAACTTGAACTAGTATGTGGGGACATACGGGGATTAGTGTTCAAGTAACAACCTAAAAGGTCTATAGTACAGGGATAAGGTTGGGTACCTTATCCTGGTAACACTATGTGATACGACACGCTTTGTGGTCAATACAGACATATTGATCCAAGGCGTCCATGTAGGAGACATGTGAGCAAGGGTATCCTATGCAATCAGTTTGCATAAGACCGAATCACGAAATAGTAAACCACTAGATGTAACATCGTTAACTAATTAGGTTAATGTTTCAATAGGATGGCCTAGGTAACTCAGTCTTAATCCTGAGTGTGTCATGAACTCCTTCTCACGAGGGATAGTTCTTTGATTAGTACGGGTGAGAGTGGCATGCATGTCGACTCAATAAGCTTACCTTCTTGGGGACAAGACCGAGTGGGAGGCTGGGGACATGACAACACAAGATGGAAGTCACTCCTTCCCACTTCTAGGAGAAGTAGATGAGTGTTCCCTTAACTGGTGACTCCGAGTCTTGAACAAATGGATCCCGCCTTCTCACTGGCCCGAGATGGACTTTCTGTTTATTGGTTGGACCATAAACAGGTTGTTTATTAGAGGAGCACTGGTACTTATGGAGACAGAGGTAACTCAGGGGTAAAACGGTAATTTGACCCAGTTGTAGTTACGAACACTCATGAAGGATTGACTTATCGTTATCGGTCAATATCCGTGGACACAGAAATATTCTAGAGTGAGAAGAGTGCAACTGTGGGTCTTTAGTGGAGTGACCCACAGTTAATGGATATTAGTTAACTCGATTAATGAGTTTAGTCAATTAACCTCATATCATTGGAGCTTCTAATTTGTAGGTCCATTAGGTCCCCCTGCTAGCTCGTAAAAAGTAATTGGGAACAATTTATCTTGAAAGAATTTGAATAGTTCGAATTCAATATGGGAATCAAGTTAATAGTATGAGATAGATACAATTAATATAATGTATAGTGATACATTATAATATAAAGTTTAATGTGAGATTAAACTTTATTAAATTGAGAGAATAATATATTTGAAGGAGTTCAAATATAGAATTATTTCAATATATGATATTTAATTAATAAATTAATTAATTAATTATTCAATTTAGTTTAAATTAAATGTGATTTAATTCAACTATATAATATATGAATGATATATTAGAATATGATTCTAATATGTAATTAATTAAATATGGATGATATTTAATTAGTTATAAAATTAATTAATTTTTTAATTAATTAATTTTTAAATTTAATTTAGTTAAATGTGATTTAATTAAATTAAATCTATTGATTAATTTAATGTGAATATGATTCATATTAAAACTATAGGTTATAAGAGAGATGTACATTTGAATATGATTCAAATGTTTAATTAATTAAATATGAGATATTTAATTGATCAGAGAATTAATTAATTGGAATTAATTGATTGATTAGTTTAATTGATTTAATTAAATGTGATTTAATTAAGTTCAATTAAAACTATATATTATGTGAGGACAATGCATTTAAATATGGTTTAAATGCACATGTGGTTAATTTGATTAAAAAAAATGCACGTGTGGTTAATTAATTAATATGATTTTTTTTAAATGAATTAATTAATATGATTAATTAGTTAACACTTAAATAATTAATTGAATAAATTTTAACTAATTGTTAATTTTAGATTGGTTATGGAATAACCAATTTATAGACACCTCACATATGTCGTACGTTGGAGGGGGTCAAGGTGATCTGTTATTCTGCAGATCTCTCATTCTCTCAGTCTCTCACTGTAACACCCGAGTTAGGAGGGGTACATGAATGAATCGAGGCCACATCCGAATGAGAGGGATCCTGAGGACATGAAAGTATAGTCAAGATAAGCTTAAAAGAATTGATAGATACTACCTATACCAACAAGGTGCACCTCTTTTTCGGTGGCTCAATCATAGGAACTTTGAAGTTAAGCGTGTTTGGCTTATAGAAGTTCTATGTTGGGTGACCTCCTGGGAATTTTCCTAGGAAGCATGTGAGTGAGGACAAAGCATGCTAAAAGGACCCCGTGTTGATTTGTGTGGACAATCTTCACTCTTAGAAGCAGTTTAAGACAAGTATGGTGACGTGGCCAGGTCGCAAGGGAATGTCGGGGCCGTCAGGTGCCGAATCCGGATTCTGAATCCTGGGCCTGGGGCGTTACACTCACTCTCACTTTTCTCTCAAAAAAAAAAAAAACTACAGAGAACTTGCTTTCTCATTGTTTGACTTTTTGTCAATGTATTGGTATTTTGTAGAACGAAATTAATTTAAGAACGGTCCAATTGCGCTTCCGCTTTACGGAATTCGGAATTCCATTCCTTCAGTCCTTTGATTAGCATGGGTGAGAGTGGCCAATACGCCGACTCAATATGCCTTTCTTTTTTGGGACAAGACCGAGTGGGAGGCTGTGGACATGACAACACAAGAAGGAATTCACTCCTTCCCACTTCTAGGAGAAGTAGATGAGTGTTCCCTTAAGTGGTGACTCCGGGACTTAAACAAAGGGATCCCGCCCTCTCACTGTCCCGAGAGGGACTTTCTGTTTATTGGTTGGACCATAAACAAGTTGTTCATTAGATGAGCATTGGTACTTAAGGAGACAGATGTAACACAGGAGTAAAACGGTAATTTGACATAGCTGTGATTACGGACACTCGTGAAGGATTGACTTACCGGTATAGGTCTCTATCCGTGGACACAAAAATGTTCTACAGTGGGAAGAGTTCAGTTGTGGGTCTTTAGTGGAATGACCCACAATTAATGAATATTGGTTAACGTGATTAATGAGTTTAATCAGTTAACCTCATATCATTGGAGCTTCTGATCTGTAGGTCTATTAGATCCCCCTGCTAGCTCGTAAAGAGTAATTAGGAACAATTATATCTTGAGAGAATTTGAATAGTTCAAATTCATATTGGGAATTAAGTTAATTGTATGAGATACAAATTAATATAATGTATAGTGATACATTAAAATATAAAGTCTAATTTGAAATTAAACTTTATTATTTTGGGGAAATAAATATTTGAAGAAGTTCAAATATTTATATGAATTTGATTCATATTAAATTTATAGGATATAAGAGAATTTGAAGGAGTTCAAATTTTAAAATGAATTTGATTCATATTATAGAATTAATTAATACAAGGCCTGAAATTAAATATATGATATTTAATTGGGTAATTAATTAATTAACAAATATAAGGTCTGAAATTAAATATATGATATTTAATTGGTGATTAATTAATTGGAAATTAATCAATTATGGAAATGATTAATCACTTATGGAAGTAATTAATCAATTATGGAAATGATTAATCACTTATGGAAGTAATTAATCATTTATGGAAATGATTTGATCACTTATGGAAGTGATCAATCATTTATGGAAAAGATTAATCAATTATGGAATTGATTGGTTATGGAATTGATTAATTATGGAAAAGATTAAATCAGTTATGGAAATAATTGATTTTAAATGAATATTTTATTCATGACCTTTCTCCTATAAATAGAACACTAAACCTAGGGTTTAGATGATACAACATGGCCACAATAATGCACTCTTCCATTCTCTCTAGCCTCCCTCTCATTATCTCTCAACCCAAGAACTCTAGGGAGAATTTTCTCTCTAGAGTTTTTTCCATTCAAGATTAGGTAGTCCCACAACTACGTTCCTAATCTCAGAGTCATAGCAGGGAAGATCAATTGGTGGTGTCCCAATTGTTAATGCTTGGTCTCTATGAAATCTAGAAAGGCGTTCTTGATATTTCAGAGACGGCAACGACGGTATGTTTGCTTCTCCCCTTTAGTATTAGTTCTAAGGTTGCATGCTTAGTCTTAATAATTGATTTAGAATAGTTTTCTAAATTTTGTCAATGTATTAGTATTTTGGTGAAAACAAAATTAACTACGAATGGTCTCAATTCGCTTCCGCTAACGAAATTAGGGAATTCCAATCCTTCACATACAAGAAAAGAAACAGAAAAGAGAAATGCAAATACCAAAAAATTTAACAAAAAATTAATTAATTTTTTATCGAGTCCTCGTTGTCAAACAAAAAATTTATAAACTCCAACTCTATGCTACTTTGCAGTAGGTAGTGGTCGGGTCGTTCACAGGGAAAGAGTGATCTTTATTAATTTTTGGGTTTTCTCTGAACAGGGGGTTCACAACGAAAAAGGGAGGTTTTTGGTCTGTCACTGACCGGATTAAGTTAAAGAAGCAAAGAAAAGGGAAAATTTTCGGAAAGAAGTAAAAAGCATGCAAACAAATTGTACTAAAGTAAAAATAGAATGAAATCAAATAAAAGACCAGACTGTCGGATATGTTACTCTTTAGAACACATTGTGCAATTTAGTTTTCATCGTTTGCTCTAAAAATATTTTGTGAATTAATTAAATTGCTCGGAATGTTTCTTGGTGTTTCACTTAACCTACCTACTCAGCATGTCCTTAATTAATTAGACTCCTCGATACCCCACTAACAACCTAATTAATTAATTATTTTAATTGAACTCGTTGCCTCTCATACTTAGATCGATAAATCCTCAGCCTAAATCTAATTAGCCAAATTAACAACCCGATAACCCCTCAAAATTGTTAATTGATTAATTGCATTAACGTTCTATGCCCGAAATTAATTAACTAAATTAGGATTTTAATTTCTCTAATTTAATTAACCTAACCTCTCTTAGTTTCTTAGGCCTATCGGAAGTTTGCGCTAGGCTACCATCAAACTTGCGATGGATCCGCCTCAACCTAGTGGCTATCTATCAATAACAAATAGACCATGCTCATTCAATTCAAGGGACGTCAAGACTCAAATTGATATACATGCATGATGGTTTAATCGAAAAACTAAGATGCAATTCAGATTAAATCCACAAAACAGAAAGTAGGCATCAGCAAACTCAACTAAACATTACAAAGTACCTAAAGTAAACTCCAAGCCAACAATCCAAGGGGTTTAGCCCCTCACGCTACAAGAGAAATCACCGATCACTAAACTACTTGCAGTAGTAGTGGTTGGGGTCAATCAAAGGGAACAACTGATTTATCTCTAACCTCTTTTGTGTTTGGTAACAGAAGGGGGGTTGAAGAAAGAGGGATTAATTGTAGGGAAAATAATATTGCGAGAAAGTAAATGGCAGGAAATTAGATGACAAAAAAGTAAATGGGAGGTTGGTTCATCTCACCTTGTCGATCACTGTAGCTGGAGACACTCGGGTTCAATACATTCGTTTTTACTCATCGATTAGTAGATAATGGTTTAAATGCATGTTGTCTAATTGGTATCCTAAATCAATAGACTCGATCCCACCGTCCATCGGCTCAATTACTAATTACTAATTAATTAACCCCTACTAACCCGTCGAGATTAATCAATTAAGTAACTGCATTAAGATCAAGATACCCCTAGAGCGCTAACCTAACGAACCCGTTGAACCAACATGCAATTGATTAATTATTTAACCTGGCCATGATTAATAAATTAACTAATTGTTGCTCTAGGTTAGAATAACCATAATTAATTAGGAAGAAATCTAATTTAATTACGAATATCGATTTAGACCCTAAACCTATCATGCAAATTAGCAACAAAGTCAGAGAACTGCTCTTGGGACCCGTGCCCATGATTTAGTCTATGTACTACAAATGATAGTGAATAACAAACATACGAGCTGCGAGTTAGGGCGACAATCTAACCTACTGCACATGCTTATTCTACGAATTGAATCCAAAATACAATTGCAATATAAATTAAGAAGAGAAATCAGAACAGAAATTCACAAAACAGTCCATGCAATTACCCAAGAATCATCTAATTGGCGTCAACGCAGTCCCTCCTTCTCCGAAGATTCTCGAGGATGTTTTTCACAACAGTCCAGTAGTCTAACCCTGGATTGGATTGGTATCTACTGACTACCCCAACTGTATAGCATATGTGATAACACCCAAAACATGCTATCTTATTACCTCTAATTTGATCTTGTTAGTGTGTATTTGATTGTTTAAAGTGTTTGTTTTACAGGAATTCCAGCACAAGTGGACAACTAGGCCTATATTTCAATTCGGTGCTAACTCGGGAGTTTTAAGGTGTTTTCGAGCTATTTTAGAGTCCCCAAGATGACGTGAAGCCAAAGGCATCGACTGGAACGCTTGGTCTTTGGAGCCAAAAGGATCGATCAAGAATTTGCACAATTTGGACAAACCCGACAGCAAGCGTCTCGACGCTATAATGGCAGCGTCGAGATGCTGCCCTGTAATTCAACTCGCGGACAAAAGGGCCAGTGTTAGACGCTGGCTCATAGGACCAATTTGACCTTATATATTTGTTCTTAATCTTGCTAGTTTTACGATAATTATTATGCTTAATTGTATTATTTTGTAGATCTTTGGTGTAAGAGCTTCTCGGGAGTCGATATTCCAGATTGACGTTAATTCGAGGAAATTAACGTGGTTTTGATGCAACTTGAAGTCCACAGGATGTCGAGGCAGTGAAAAGACCAAAGCGGAGCACTCAAAACTTGAAAATAACGTCAAAAGGATCAAGAATTGAAGTAGCCAAACAAGGAAGACCCGAGAGGTGGCGTCGAGACACCACCTCACAGCTTCTCGACGCTACGAACTTGATGGACCGGCTAATTCACCGTCAACATCGAGACGCCACCCACGGCGTCTCGACGCCCAAACGATTATTTAAGTAGCAGTTTTTTCGATTAGGTCATCTTCTTCAGTCGTTTTCCCCTTTCTCTCACGGTTTTTCTCCGATTTCTTCATTCTCCCTCTGTATTTTATAGTTTTAGGTTAGTTTAAGTTGGTTTCTTGAGCCTTGGGCTTAGATTAGGCTTGTCTATGGCCGTCTAAGCACCGTTTGCTGTAGTTGGAACCTCGGGATTGTAAGTACATTTGAGTTTTATGAGATGCATTGAGCTTACTGTTCTGAATGTCTATTTCTCTTGAGTTTACTGTGCATAATGTGTGTTTACTTGCTGATTCATGACTTTAGATTCCCGCTATGAATTAACTATCCATTAGCTACTTGTAAATCAATTCTTTAGCGGGTTATTAACAAAGTCAGAGAACTGCTCTTGGGACCCGTGCCCATGAATCGGTCTATATGCTAACTATGAATTAACTATCCATTAGCTACTTGTAAATCAATTCTTTAGCGGGTTATTAACATACTTGTTGCGAGTTAGGGCGTCAATCTAACCTACTGCGCATGCTAATTATAAAAGCGGGAATCTAAAGTCATGAATCAGCAAGTAAACACACATTATGCACAGTAAACTCAAGAGAAATAGACATTCAGAACAGTAAGCTCAATGCATCTCATAAAACTCAAATGTACTTACAATCCCGAGGTTCCAACTACAGCAAACGGTGCTTAGACGGCCATAGACAAGCCTAATCTAAGCCCAAGGCTCAAGAAACCAACTTAAACTAACCTAAAACTATAAAATACAGAGGGAGAATGAAGAAATCGGAGAAAAACCGTGAGAGAAAGGGGAAAACGACTGAAGAAGATGACCTAATCGAAAAAACTGCTACTTAAATAATCGTTTGGGCGTCGAGACGCCGTGGGTGGCGTCTCGATGTTGACGGTGAATTAGCCGGTCCATCAAGTTCGTAGCGTCGAGAAGCTGTGAGGTGGTGTCTCGACGCCACCTCTCGGGTCTTCCTTGTTTGGCTACTTCAATTCTTGATCCTTTTGACGTTATTTTCAAGTTTTGAGTGCTCCGCTTTGGTCTTTTCACTGCCTCGACATCCTGTGGACTTCAAGTTGCATCAAAACCACGTTAATTTCCTCGAATTAACGTCAATCTGGAATATCGACTCCCGAGAAGCTCTTACACCAAAGATCTACAAAATAATACAATTAAGCATAATAATTATCGTAAAACTAGCAAGATTAAGAACAAATATATAAGGTCAAATTGGTCCTATGAGCCAGCGTCTAACACTGGCCCTTTTGTCCGCGAGTTGAATTACAGGGCAGCATCTCGACGCTGCCATTATAGCGTCGAGACGCTTGCTGTCGGGTTTGTCCAAATTGTGCAAATTCTTGATCGATCCTTTTGGCTCCAAAGACCAAGCGTTCCAGTCGATGCCTTTGGCTTCACGTCATCTTGGGGACTCTAAAATAGCTCGAAAACACCTTAAAACTCCCGAGTTAGCACCGAATTGAAATATAGGCCTAGTTGTCCACTTGTGCTGGAATTCCTGTAAAACAAACACTTTAAACAATCAAATACACACTAACAAGATCAAATTAGAGGTAATAAGATAGCATGTTTTGGGTGTTATCACATATGCTATACAGTTGGGGTAGTCAGTAGATACCAATCCAATCCAGGGTTAGACTACTGGACTGTTGTGAAAAACATCCTCGAGAATCTTCGGAGAAGGAGGGACTGCGTTGACGCCAATTAGATGATTCTTGGGTAATTGCATGGACTGTTTTGTGAATTTCTGTTCTGATTTCTCTTCTTAATTTATATTGCAATTGTATTTTGGATTCAATTCGTAGAATAAGCATGTGCAGTAGGTTAGATTGTCGCCCTAACTCGCAGCTCGTATGTTTGTTATTCACTATCATTTGTAGTACATAGACTAAATCATGGGCACGGGACCCAAGAGCAGTTCTCTGACTTTGTTGCTCTGCATGATAGGTCTAGGATCCAAAATAGCGTTAGGAATAATTTAGGCCTAATTATTTCTAATGTCCTGATCAATCCACTAGACTTAGGGCAATTGGTTAGTTGTTTAGTTTAATGATTTAATCAAATTAATTAATTAATCAATTAGGTTCTAGTTCGATGGACGATGAATGATCGGGTTAGATAGCTTATGTGGGCTTAGGGTCTTTCATGGATTCAGGTTGGATCAATTGGGCAATTTAGCAAAATAAATTTAGCCTTTAATAGGTAGCAATTCGATGATCAAACAAACCATTCAACCCCAAGAATCTCCCTAACAGGTGTCGTGCAATTAAATTTATTTTCCTGTTATTTTATGTTTTCTGCTATTTAAATTCTCTATCTTTTAATTTTATGCAATTTAATTTCCTGTCTTTAGTTTCCTGCATGTTATTTCCCCTTTGCATCAAAATCCCCCCTTTTACTGCTTTTCAACTCGAAATAAATAGGAAATAATTACCAAACGCCACTCCCTATGGACGACCTAGCCACTACCTACTGCAAAGTAGCATAGAGTCGAAGTTTATAAATTTTATTTGATTCGAGCCTCGACAACTCGAGTCTGATCAATATACACACATACATACATGATATATATAAAGTATATATGAAATTATAAACAAATATCGACGTTTTTTTTTTTTTTTGTAAAATGAAAAAAATCTTGGAAAAAAAATCATGTTATACAAAATCAATACAAAAAACATGAGATTATCATGAAAAAAATATTGAAATTTTCAAATCAAATTTAAATCATTTAATTTTAGGTATAATATAGGGAAGAGAATAAACAAAATCAATGAATTTATTGTAGAGAGAGAAGAAGATGAAATTGAGAAATCAACAAATAAAATTTAATCAAATTGCTAAAATTGTGGAACTTGGATAGAATTAAGAAGATTGATATATATATAGAGAGAGAGATTGAATTCTATTTAGGAAAGATAATTGACAAAATATTTTCATAGTTGAATTTGATTATGAAGAGAGAATTAGGACAAGGGTAATATGGTAAGAAAGTTCTCACGAAAAATCTAATCTTGTAAATTTTCAAATTTTTTGACAAATCTGAAAATAGGATTTCAAATTAGCCCATCCACCAAAATTTCTCTTATTTCTTTACTGATTTCATTTTTAGTCTTTGAGTTCTCAAGTTCACATGAATCATATGAAAAACTCTAAAAATAGAGTGTTTCAAATAAATAAGGGAAAAATACATTTTTTGTCCTTAAAGTTTGAGTTAGGTTTCATTTTGGTCCCTGAGTTTTCAAACTCGACATTTTAGCCTTGAGGTTTGGATTTCGTTACATTCTTGGTCCCTCGGTCAATTTTTCGTTAAACACTAACTGATGGTTGACGTGGCAATAGTTTTTTTATTAAAAATATATAATTTTTAGCTTTTTAAAATAAAATAATATATTAAATATTTTTATTAGTTTTTTCTTTTCTTTTTTCTTCTTCCACCTTCTTCCTTAATCTTCTTCTCCACCACTCTCAACCCCTAATAAACTCATTTGCAGCCACCATCGCCTCTAGCCATCGTCGGTCGCCACCGTCGTTAGAGTCTTTTTTTTTTATCTTTTTCTTCCTTTTCCTTTCTTCTTCTCATTTCGCCGTCACCGCCACCGCCCACTGTCGGTCTCCACCGTCACCGTCATCGCACCGTTCTGCTCAATCATCGTTGCACGTCGTTCATCCTTGCATTGTGGGTCAGCTCCCTTCGCCGTCCGTTCCACTGTTGCACATTGTTCCAAGCTGGAATCGTGGTCTGAATCGTCCTCGCGTCGTGGGTCTGAATCGCACCGTTCGTCCTCATGTCGTGGGTCTAAATCACTACACGTCGCTCCCGTTTGAAGCTGGAATCGTGGTCTAAAACAAAGGGGATTTCCCCTTCGTTTCAGACCGAATCGAAGGGTTAGAGAAAGAGAGGCGCAATGGGTGGAGACACGAGGACAGAGCGCCGATAGTTCGTGGGGGGGAAAAAGAAAAGGAAAAAAAAGAGGTTTGTCAGATGGGGTCGTCATTGGCGGTTCGTGGGGGAGAAAAAGAAAAGGAAAAAAAGAAAAAAAAAGGCTCGCCAGCGGTGGCCAACGACGATGGCTGGCAACGTCACCGGCACCGATGGCTAGAAGAAGGAGAAGAAGAGAGAGGGAGAAATAAATAAAAATAATATAAAATAATATTATTTTTATTATTTTAATATATTTATATTTAAAAAAAAATTAGTATCACGTCAGCAAACCGTTAGTTTTTAACGAAAAAATGGATGGAAGGACTAAAATGAAACTAAAACCAAATCTCAGGTACTAAATTGTTGAGTTTGAAAACTCAGGGACCAAAATGAAACCTAACCCAAGCCTCAGGGACCAAAAGTGTATTTTTTCCAATAAACAAAAGTCGTTCACCATTTCAAACACATGGAAGACCCAACAGACATGGACTTATAGAGCTTTCTAAAGTCACCAAATTTTTTTTTTTTTGAAGACCATCTGACAAATTAAAAACTTGAAGTCTTTTAACATTCAAGATTCAATCCACTCATATGTGTTAGGTACCTCAACACTGAAAACTCAAGATAGTAATATATTGCTACATCAAAATAGGAACTAAAATATACCAACAGCCTTTCGAAAGGACTTTCTCTCTCCCAAAGTCTCACAATGGACACTACCTTTAAAATTTTCCATACCTTTCTAAGACCCCTAACTTCCCTATTCATAACCAAGGTACCCTAACTAATTACCACTTGACCCTTACTAATATTCTACTATTATTCTCCATGTATACCTTACTAGTAGTGTCAATCACATTTCTAATCATTTCAAGCTAATTATTAGCCTTACAAAAGGTCATAAACGAAAGAAAAGCCTGCAAATTTGTAACGAATTAGAACAGAAGGGAATGCGTACAAATAAGTACAGGAGAGTAAGCTAATATTGAATACTTTACATTACAGAATTGTGGAGAAGGTAATAATCCTTCTTAAGAAAATATATGACACAACCCCTCTTTCCTTTGCTAAAGCTCATAATGGCACATGAAACTAAGCTCATATGCTTTTAAAATGACACCTCTTTCACCTATTTTAGTTTACAACATAAGTTACAAGTTCCTGTGTATGGTAGAAACATCCCTTGAACCTGGGAATGAAGTTGGATGTTCCCGCACGCGAGATAAGAGGAGAGAAACTTGTTCAGTTGCAATATCGAGCCTCTCCTGGGACTTTGCAGACTCAGTAACAAGAGTCGACACCATGCTCTGCAACAACTGAATCCGTTCAGCATGATCATTTGTAGTACTCTGAAGGAGCTTTGCCGAGGGCATGCTTATCCTTCTCCATCGTACGGGAAGATAGCTATCAGGTATCTGGAAACAGTTCCCGGTCGATAGGACTCGAAGAGCATGGCGGCAGAGAATCCCTGAGAACTCAAACTGATGGCAACTGCAACTTATGATGCCTTCACGAGGAACCCAATACACCTTCCGACCTCCCTCGGCTTTTGTATGATGCCTCACAAGAAAGCCATCGTCCATTTGAAAAGATGCATAATGGGCTGCCAACACAAGTTGTTCTTGAAGCTTCGAGAAGGCAAAAGGAGTGAGGATGGTGGCAGCGTGCGATTCCATTGGGGCCCCTGTTTTGAGGCTGATATTTTGAAGATTTTGTTGCATTGTTTGTTGTTCTCCAGCTTCATCTTTAAAATCCACAGCAACAGCTACCTGAATATGCACACTTAAGAAAATTTAAGACTTTCCTTATATCCTAACAATTAAACCATTCTTACTGGAAATAAAATGAACTACTGTATGTTTTAGTGAGATCTAGTGGTCGGATGAATGTATATCCGCACCACCAGCGAAACCCAAATGAGAAACCATCCAAATCAAGGTCATATCAAATATAAATGAATTGAACACAAAGGAGAAAGACCGTACTTTATGGACATTCTTCCTTCATAATTGGAGATGGCAGTGCAAGCCAAAACCGATCTTTTATAGGTCAGTTCAGTTTTCTTTAAGTATATAAGAAAAAAATAATCCACCAGTTTAGTTTGGATGGATATGGACCGGCCAGGGTCAGGAACCAACCCACTTACACCTAACACCACTAATTGGAGAATTTACTCCTTTTGGTTATGCCCTTGTACTCACTTCAGGATTTTTTTGGACCCAATTTAAAGAAATTGGATCCACAATCAAGAGACCTAACGGATAATGACAAAAAACCTTTGACACTAACACCGAGGGGGAAACATAGAACCTAACAAAGGATCAAACATCACAAGGGAATCTCTCAGTCCCTCTAAAGATTCCATTATTCCTTTCACCCCACAAGATTGCACAAATCCCCACAAACCACAAAAATATCCCCTTCTCATGAAATGACAGATGGAGAAGGAACTCTCCGTTCATCTACTTGCAACCTCTATGTCTAGCAAACTGAAAGCCAAATACATCAAAGAAGAGACTCCAAACAGATTAAACAAAGTTACAGCCCCACAGCAAGTGATCAAGATCCTCCTCCGCCTTCCAACAAAGAATGCAACCGAGCAACCCTATCAATATAGGTATCTTTCTTGAAAGCCGATCAAAAGTGTTAACTCTTCCATGGATGACCAACCAAACGAAGAACTAAACCTTATTTAGAACTATAACCTTCCACAGACGCGAAAAAGCCGACTCACTAATCGAACAGGGATTTAGTAAACACCGAAAGAACGAGCATTTCGACCCTTGTTTTTATGTGCTTTTAATTTCTTTTTTTGTTTATCTTTCGTTCAATAAAAAATCATGATGCCATGTTTCAACATGGTAGGAATACATTTAATGAATAAACAACCAAGAAAAAGAGGTATGTATGAAGAAAAATTCAAATGCAAAGATAATTATTGACTAGAGGGAAAAACAGGGAATAAGAAAGAGGGAGCAAGGGAGAGTCTATAAACATAGAGTCAATGGGGAGAAGAGAGGGAGCGAGAGAGATTCGACGGAAGAAATTTCGGAAGGAACAAGTGCCAAAGCACATCTCAAGCAAATAAAAAACAAGGGTGGTGAAATTCAAATGTATAGGTTGACAAAAAAAAGTTCAAATATTTAAGTTGACGAGCCCTTTGGTTGCTCTATGGATGAGAAAGCTAAGTGTTCAATTCTATAATAACGTGCTTGCCATAGCTTCCATGAACATCCATATAGAAAGTAGGCAATGGTAGCACCAATCCAAAGGAAGAGTTGACAAAATGGCACACGACTCAATGGGTTCTTGCCCGCACCTTGAAAACACTGATCTTTTAAGCATTTATATGAAGAGGTAATAATCCTACCAACATATTAAAAGTCAGACATCCCGTAAACACAATAACAAATTTCTCAAACAAAAATCTTCAATCCAATCTCATTTCTCTTGACACAAGTTTAGTTGGTAAAGTACCAACTAAAGACGATTTTTTTTTTTTTTTTTTTGATAAAGAACCAACCTTTCATTGAGAAAAAATGAAAGAATACAAGGGCATACAAAAAAACCAAGCCCCAAGAGGAAATCCCCTTAGATAAAGGGACGCCAATCTAACAAAATAAGACCTAAAGAATAATTACAAAATAAACGCGTCACCGACGTCCATAAAGAGACAGAATATTTAATAAGGTCCCAAACATCCTCCGCATTCCTCTCCTTCCCTCTAAATATTCTGTTATTTCTCTCCCCCACAAACCTCAAATGATAGCACAAATCCTAGCTTGCCATAAGAAATTTCCCTGGTCCCGAAAAGGAGGATGGGGAAGGAACTCATCGATCATCTCCCTGAGATCCCTGTGTCTAGCGAACTGAAGCCCAAAAATCTGAAAAAAAGTGTCCCAGACCGAACGCGCAAAGTCACAGTGCCATAAAATATGATCGAGGTCTTCCTCCGCCATCTTACAGAGAATACAACAGAACGGGCCTATCAAATTAGGCATCTTTCTCGCAAGCCGATCAAGGGTGTTTTCACTTCCATAGAGAACCTGCCAAGTAAAAAACTACTTCACCAACTAAAGATGGTAATCAAGTAGAATTCATCTATTATGGTTCCTTATATTTTGGAAAGGATATAAGGTAAAATGCCTCTAAGGGATGGCATTAGTGTTAACGACTTTCTCTTGACACAAGTTTAGTTGGTTCTTTACCAACTAAAGATGGTAATCAAGTAGAATTCATCTATTATGGTTCCTTATACTTTGGAAAAGATATAACTTATAAGGTAAAATGCCTCTAAGGGATGGCATTAATGTTAAGGACTTGGAATGGTCTGAGATTCTCTAAGGTACTAGGTTCAAGTCTCCATATGAAAACTTAATAATGTAAAACTTTTGCCTCTTAGAGGTGGTCTTACCGTGTGAAAACTTCCTCAGAGATAAGTGAGGTGGGCTATTAGCATAATTCGAAGGGCCAAGGAGTAGGGTCCCAATACCCCACTTGTCAAAAAGTATATATATATATATCAAATTAGAACTCCCTTGTTCAATGCATGAAAACAAAACTTTGTGCACTAATAATGCTGGTGAATATTTTTCTCACATGCTTCGTTCTTACTTGTGTAAAAATGGAATTGTTCATCAATCTTCGTGTGTTGACACTCCATCCCAAAACGGGGTCGCTAAACGAAAGAATAGGCATTTACTTGAAACCACAAGAGCATTATCCTTTCAAATGCATGTTCCAAAGCCTTACTGGGCAGATGCAGTTTCCACGGCGTGTTTCTTGATTAATAGAATGTCTTCCTCCATCCTTAATGGTGAGATTCCTTATCGTGTACTCTTTCCCACCAAACCTTTGTTTTCCATTGAACCAAAAATCTTTGGTTGCACTTGTGTTTGTTCGAGATGTTCATCCTCATCGTACCAAGTTAGATCCTAAATCCTTGAAGTGCATCTTCCTCGGTTACTCTCGTGTTCAAAAAGGATATCATTGTTATTGTCCTAGTCTTAACAAATATCTTGTTTCTCCTTATGTTACTTTTTTCGAAGATACTCCTTTGTTGCTCAGGGGGAGAGTGATAAAGTTTGTCGCCTTAGAAAATCATTGTATGAATTGAAACAGTGTCCACATGCAAGGTTTGGTAAGTTTATTCAAGCACTTGAGCAATTTGGAATGAAGAAGAGTACGTCTGATCATTCTGTTTTCTACCGACGATCTGAGAATGGTATTACTTTGCTTGTTGTGTATGTTGATGATATTGTTATCACTGGAAATGATACATCTGGTATAGCCTCTCCCAAAACTTTCCTTCAAGGTCAATTTCATACTAAGGATCTGAGAACACAAAAGTATTTTCTGGGTATTGAAGTGATGAGAAGCAAGAAGGGTATCTTTTTCTCACAACGAAAAATATGTACTTGATTTGTTATCTGAGATAGGAAAACTAGGAGTTAAACCACGTAGTACTCCGATGATACCAAATTTGCAACTCGCCAAAGAAGGAGAATTATTTAAAGACCCAAAAAGATACAAAAGATTAGTTGGGAAGTTGAATTATCTAACAGTGACACAACTAGACATTGCTTATTTAGTGAGTATTGTAAGTCAGTATATGTCATCACCTACAGTAGATCATTGGACTGCAGTAGAACAAATTCTATGCTACTTAAAAGCTGCCTCTGGGCGTGGAATCTTATATAAAAATCATGGTCATACAAAAGTTAAATGTTTTTCAAATGTTGATTGGGTTGGATCTAAAGAACATAGAAGATCAACTTCTGGATATTGTGTCTTTGTAGGAGGCAATTTGGTTTCATGGAAGAGTATGAAGCAGAATGTGGTTTCACATTCGAGTGTTGAATCAGAATATACAGCTATGGCACAATCTGTATGTGAGATAGTATGGATACATCAACTGTTGATGGAGATAGGGTTCAGTGTTACTATGCCAGCTAAATTGTGGTGTTAATCAAGCTGCACTTCACATTGCATCTAATCCAGTGTTTCATGAGAGGACTAAACATATTGAAGTGGATTGCCACTTCATTCGTGAGAAAATACAAGGGTTGGTATCCACAGGATATGTGAAGACATGAGAACAATTGGGAGATATTCTTATGAAAGCATTAAATGGAGCAAGAATAACTTATCTCTGCAACAAGTTGGGCATGATTGACATATTTGCTCCAACGTGAGGGGGAGTGTTATGATATATGATATTTTGTATATATGTCCTTTATCGGAATTGTACATTACTTAAGTTAGGGCTTTCTTGTATTCCTATATATATGTGCTATTCTCTAATGTGAATAGTAGAGTATTTTCCCTAATACTTTGTACACCGTCCATGGCCGAAGAGCCTCCCTGTCGGGAAAACAAGAATTTCAACAAGTCAAAAGGGATTTTGGGACCGTACCCTCAAGACCCTCACCATACAGACGTCAAGTTCAAACCCCCCCAACCCATTAGCCTATCACTAACCCCTCTGAGTCCGCGTACCCTATCCCTAACGAGCCCATTCCCCAATCATCCAGCCCCATACACCAAAAGCCCAATAAAACTCTAGACAAAAGCCTATCCATTACCCACCAACCAAAGCCCATTGATCCACTAGACAACCCAAACAACCCTCTCCAAATCACTCACCACCCGATTTTACTTGATCCACTGTTTGTAGCCTCCACACCTGGCAAACTTGTCGTTACCATAAAGAGCAAAAATACCTAATTAGTATCGGGTACTAAATTTTCTACCTCATCTCATATTGAACCAGAGGAAGATTTTTCCAGCCCCCTTCCCCTATCTTCTGCCCCCCCCCCCCAATTTCCCACTGCTGTTACCCCATCCATCCCCCCCATCCCCTATTGAGATTGATTTATCCAGTACGGTTGTGGGATGTCTCCTCCTTGGAGACAACACAGAAGAAGACGACATGGAAGAAAATAAGAAAACAAGCCCTCCATCTCCCTCGGTGGCCATCCGTATTCTTGCTCCATGGCTTCAAAAATAGCAGGTGTATTATGCTTATCCCATCTACTAGCAAAAAGAGCAAAATTGGGTTGAGACCGAACAAATTGGCGAGAGAGCTTGCAGGTCTTATCACCAACATTAACTATGATAAATCTTCTTCCAAACTTTCCTTGGGTGATAATTCTTTTACATGATTTAACCATGGAATGTCAGAGGCCTTGGAGACTGGCAAAAAAGAGCTCTTATCAAATCTTTCCTTCTCAAATTCAACCCTTCCATGGTTATTCTACAAGAGACTAAGTTATCCTTCATCAATAGATTCATTATCAAATCTCTGTGGAGTGCTCGCAATATCAGCTGGACTTCTTTGGATGCTACCGGCTCTTCAGGGGTATCTTGATTATGTGGAATGACCCTGTCATATCTATATCAGAAGTTACCAGAGGTTTGTACACTCTTTCCACTCTGCTTTCACTTGCAGACGACTTCAAATTCTGAATTTCAGGGATATATGGCCCTTCCTCTTATAAAGATAGGGATCAGTTTTGGCAAGAATTATATGATCTCTCCTACCTATGCTCCGAATACTGGTTACATGCAGGTGATTTTAATGTTTCTCAATGGTCTCATGAGAAATCCAATGGGGGAGTTATGCGAAGCATGATGAAATTCAACCAATTCATTATCGATTTTTTATCTCATTAATCTTCCTTTATCCAACGGATTATATACATGGACCGACAATTGTACTCCTCCAACTATGACTCTTATCAAAAGATTTTTGGCCACAAACAAGGTCCTAGAAAAATTCGACAGCGTGGGGGTTAAAAGACTGGACAAGCCAACATCAGATCATTTCCCGCTTATTTTATTGATGGGCAGTTCCAAATGGGGTCCATCTCCTTTTCGGTTTGAAATATGTAGCTGCAGCACATATCCTTCATTCCTTTGGTTGAATATTGGTGGAAAAACACCCCCCTTCGTGGTTGGGCCGGACACGGATTTATCACCAAACTCAAGGGGCTCAAAGAGAGGATTAAATTATGGAATAAAGAGGTTTTTGGCTCCATCACCACCTAAAGAAACCATCTGTTAACTGAAATTTCCATCATTGATACTTTGGAGGAATCTGGCCCCATTCCTTTGGCCCAACACACCCAGAGAAAATTGGTGAAAATTGATCTAATGTCTTTAGCCGCTAAAGAAGAACAAAGCTAGAGACAAAAGTGTAAAAAGAGATGGATTGAAGGGGGGGATTTAAATTCCAGCTTCTTTCATCGTCTTTTGGCCACAAAAAAGAGGAAAAACACCATCCTGGAGATCCTTTCCACACAAGGCAAAAAGCCTTCTAAAAGAACTCAACTATACAAAAAGAAAAAAAAAAAAAAAAAAAAAAAGAAAGAAAGAAAGACAATTTGGAGGCTTTCCCTCTAACATTGGTTGGAGGCCAATTGAACGCAATACAATCATTGAGTTAGAAGCGAAATTTACAGAAACAGAGGTACTGAAAGCTATCAATCTTCTTGGCACTGATAAATCCCCGGGGCCCGATGGCTTCACTTCAGAATTCTTTAATAAGTGTTGGAACATCCTTAAAGATGACATTATGAGTGTTCCAAAACTTTTTTAAGAACTGGATTATAAATGCTAATGTCAATGAAACTTATATTTGTCTGATCCCCAAGAAGCTTGAAGCACAATCGATGGCCAATTTTCGCCCCATTAGCCTCACTACATGCCTCTACAAGATCATTGCTCGGGTCCTATTTGAACGTCTTAAAAAGGTTCTTCCTCACACTATCACTGAATATCAGAATGCTTTTGTTGAAGGTAGACAAATTCTTGATGCATCTCTTATGGCCTTAAACTAGAGATTGAAAAAGCTTTCGGTAAAGGAGTGGTCCTTAAACTAGACATTGAAAAAGCTTTTGATAAAGTGGATTGGGGCTTCCTTGACAATATCCTATCTGCCAAAGGGTTTGGGCAAAAATGGAGATCATGGATCAAAGGTTGCATTTCCTCTGCAAATTTCTCTATCATTATTAACGGTCGACCTCGAGGTAAAATTATTGCTACATGGGGTCTTCGTCAAGGCAATCCTCTTTCGCCATTTTTATTCATCATGGTTATGGATTGCCTTAGCCGTTTTCTATCTAAATCGGAAAAGCAAGGCAATATAAAGGGTTTTCATGTGGGTCACGGCGACATATGTATCAACCATATTCAGTTCGCAAATGATACAATCCTTTTTTTTTATTACGAAGACGATTCCTCCCTTCAACATTTGCTTTCACTGGTGGGTGCTTTCGAAAATATGTCTGGACATAACATTAATCTCCTAAAGTCTAAAATGATAGGCATAAATTTGGAGCAAGATAACATTTAGGACCTTACTAAGATATATGGTTGTAAAATAGGAAAATGGCCAAATTCTCACCGGGGCTTCCCCTAGATGGGTCTCCTAGAACTATTGCTTTTTGGGAACCTATTGTTGAAAAGATTGAAAAAAGGTTCTCGGTTTGGGGTACATCATATATTTCTAAGGGTGGGCAACACACTCTCCTCCAAGCCACACTATCCAACCTTCCAACATATTTTATGTCTTTGTTCTCTATGCCAATCAGAGTAGCCAACAGGTTGGATAGAATTTTCAGGAATTTCCTTTGGAAAGATGGCCTCCACCTTATTAGGAGCACCATCACTTGCCCAATGAAACATGGTGATCTCGGATTGCAATCCATGAAAGAATAAAACAAGGCTCTCCTTGCTAAATGGATTTGGAGATTTAACCAAGAGAAGGAAGCTTTATGGCGAAAACTTATTCAAGGTAAATATGGATCCTCCACTTATTTACATTGGGCTTCTCTTGCTAAAACCAAAGGCCCATGGAAAGCTATTGTTAAACATCAAGAACTCAACCAGTAGAATTTGTCACCAAGTAGGGAATGGAGAATCTACTCGATTTTGGATCGATCCTTGGGTATCAAACCCCCCATTGGCCAATCAATTTCCCCTTTTGCACATATTGTCTCAGTGTAAAGACGCCATGGTAAAAGATGTATGGAACAGCGACAGTTCTGTTTGGGATCTCCAATTGGGTAGACATTTGAAGGATGAGGAAGTAGCCAAATGGATTGACATTAATTTTATTCTTGAGCCCATTATCCTCTCGCAATCGATAGATACATGGAAATGGACTCTTCACTCAAATGGTCTCTTCTCCACCAAATCTCTGATGGCCGATATGGGTAACCCAACTATCTTCTTGGAGTCTCAACTTGTTCGGGATATTTGGAGAGATTTTTATCCAAAGAAGATCAAATTTTTCCTTTGGGAATTGGCACATAGAGCCATTAGCACCAAGGAAAACCTTCAAAAGCGCATGCCTAATTTGGCCCTATCCCCAAGCTGGCGTACGTTATGTAAGGAAAATGATGAGACGCTAGATCACCTTTTTTTTCCACTGCCCCTATGCCTGGAGGCTCTGGAATAAAGTTCTCTCTGTTTTTGGTTGGAAGCTGGCTTTCTCAGGGGACATTAGAAGCAACCTTCACTTCATCATGATTGGCCACCCTTTTAAGGATATCAAAGCAGTTTTATAGTTGCGTATCATTAGAGCTTTCTTTTGGGTCCTATGGAAGGAAAGAAATCATAGAGTTTTTATGGACGAAGAGCTTCCCTTTTATGAGCTCTTCGATATTGTCATTTATAATGTTGTTTCTTGGGGTAAATCTTCTAGTATATTTGTTTCATACATACTCATATGCTTCCCTTTTAACCAATTGGGAAAGCCTTTTGTAATCATCATGGATACATTATCCTTTTTGTAAATTTCACATATCAATGAAATTGTTTCTTGTCAAAAAAAAAAAAAAAAAAAAACCAAACAAACAAACAAACTTTGATTCTGTTTCCACGGTTGTTTGGTGTAATTGTGTTTTAATTTCTATCGGTAGGTTTGCTTACAGGACTAAGATTTTTTTGTTTCCTTCATTATCTCTACTAGACATTTCTCCAATGATTCTTGTAATTGTTTAAAAGAATCGCAATCCAAAAACTAAGTAACAAGGGTCTAAAGTATGTGCCAAAAATGACATTGCTCAAACCAGTGTTTCGAAACTTAGTAGATCTAGTATACCAAGATTAGACACAATATATTTTTGTAATAGGACTAAAATGATCCATTAAATGCCTGCATTGCACTAAAATTGCTCATTCATAGACTAAAAATTGGCCCTGTACTTCGATCACAAAAAGGAGATGAAAGAAGCTTGATGAAGTACCAATCAAACAGTTTGGGCAAATATTTTCGAAATAAGTCAGATCTAATCCAATGGAAACAGCAAGATAAATCAGCATACCTGCTCAATAAACTGTGCAAGTCGAGTCTGCGCACTCAAAAATCGCTGAATGAAAGCATTAATTGTTTTTGATTGCCCAATAGTTGTCAATCCAGCAAAGAAATGGCTTCTCAAGAATGGTAATGCCCAAAGAGATCGCAAGCAGTACAAGTTGGCTACGTGCCTGTTAGTATGCAGACCAAAGGAATTCTCCATGTCCCTCCACCCTAATTCAAAATCCTCAATTGACTCCAGATTATACAGTCGACAGAATTCACTCTTCCACTCATTGTAACGTTCTCCAAGAACAGCGTTAAACCATGATGGAAACTTCGCCACAATCATCCAAATACAAAGTGCATGCTTAGTAGTTGGCAGTTCCATTGCTATTGCATCTTTGAGACACACATTCTGGTCAGTTAATATCGTCTGTGGAGCCTTCCCATTCATGAACCCCAAAAATACCTTTTATAGCACAGTAGAAACAAACAAATAAATAAATTCAGAGTGGTGAACTGTTTAAATAGATGTCATGCCCATCCCTGAGCCATTATTGTGAAATGAAGGGGCAAAATTGAAATTAAAATGGCAATGAAATGGGTACTAAACTTCATTTATTTTATAATGAGAGGCGAAACCAGAGCTCTTGCAAATTGACTACCATGAGCTAAGAAGGGAAGAACGTGCTCTGCCAAATTCAAAGTCCTCATGCAAGATTCAGAACCTAGTATTAAATAGATAAAGATGGCTTTTGTATATATCATTAAAGTTTGCATACTGACAGGTTGTGCAACGATTTTTCCCATCTAACCTCTCAAACAAAACAAACACTTAAACGTTTTCAATCTTCTACTGATTATGTTACCATTGAGAATACTGATCTAATTTTCTAGAGTTGAAGATAAAGATAGGTAATATTATAGTTACCAGAAAAAGTTACATGCTCACTGAGACACACTGATTGATGAAGAAATAATATTTAAACTTTAGTACCTTCAATGCCCATGCAAATGATCTCAAATTCTCCTCCCGAAGAAGTACACAACTTAAGAAGCAAGGCATGCCATAGTTATTAATTCCAACCCATATACCAAGGGGCATGTCAAATGCAGTCAATCGGTGAGTGGTATCAAAGACCACCGCATCACCAAATATCTCATATGCCTGAATGGATGACGCATACGACCAGGCAATGTTCTCTAACCTGTTGTTTGAATCGATCACATACTCAAATTTGAAGTTCGGATCTTTTTCCTTAATGTTCCGGCACATCCTCAATAAGTCAATGCTCTCTTCTTCATGATCTAATTTTCTAAATGATTGAAGTAGATTTCTCACATCCTTCTCAGTGAATGGCAAATATCCTGGCTCCACACCTTTTTCTAGCTCCATGAGTCTCATCATTTGCTGCACAGAAATTCCTGATTTGGCATACATCACAATTCGAGCCTTGTCTATCTCAGAAATAGTTCGATATGCCGGAAGGAAACGAACTTGGTTTGGTTCTAATAATTCATGATTATGGTGGTTTGCAAAACCAGTGACACGCCACTCTGGTGGTCCTAGTTCCATTGTTTTGCTTATCCTCATATATGCTTGACATCCACACCGAGAGGATTTTCTATTTCTTTGAGGCTTATTTTCATTAGGCATTTTAATAGGTGTATTCCCAGCACGATGGCAAACAAAATACCGCCTCGTAAGGCCTTTTCCAATCCCATCTTTTCCCTCTGTTCGATGTCTTCGGATCGAGAAGCCACTCCTCTTTGCAAATTCACTATAAAACTCATAAGCAGAGTCATGAGTAGGAAACCTTTGCCCTATATATGGAATTGCATCATTACTTGAATCCAGGGACAGCCTGGTTTCATCAGGCGACTCCTCTGTGCTGCCAGTTTCGTCTAAAGACAAGGACTGTTGGTCAGAGGGATCATCATATACCACCAACAACTGTCCAGTCTCTTCAGACATCATATCTCATCTAACTCCTCAAGTTCAACTTAATAACCTGGTTCGAGCATTTAGAAATGAGAAATTGAGAATGGGGAGAAACTTATCCGTAAAATCAAAAGCTCAAAATATTCAGCACTCTTCTTTTCAATCTTATAATTTTGAAGAAATTCTTCTTCTTCCATTTTCAGGAAGCAATAGCCTTTCAAATGAAAGTTTACAGGTTAGAAGTACAGACATTTCCAATTCAAACCCAAGAAGAGCACCTCTAAGTCAGTGAAATGCCCTCCCATAGTTCTAATATACTGCAGAACGAATTTGATAATCGATTTTCACAACATAGTTTTTCCATACATCACTGTTATCTCATCATATTCAAGTTACAGCCAGAATTGACCAAATGAACAAAAACCGTCAAGTTCCCAGATCATAATTCCCAAATTGGCACAAATTTTCAAGCACGATAAACAGAAAGAAGGCCTACACGTTTCCACTTAATCAAAAACAAGAAAAATTAGCAACGGGGTCAGGTGTTTATTTTGCAAAGAATCAACGGGCACACAGATTTCTCTAATTTCATGATTATGAATCTGGACCAGAAACAAATTGATATACAGAAAATGAGAGAGGGAGGATGATTTTTACCGCGGTTTGAAGGTATAGATGGCGCCATGAAGATGTGAAAGTGAAAGGAGCAGAGCCCTAATTTGCGCAGGAGGGAGATCGGAGCCAATTTATAACTTGCGCACTTTCTTATCCGACGCCTATGCTCTTATTCTAAACGCCTACAATTTATCTTTCCCTAATGGATAACGACAGCCATGTCCAAACACGCCCCTATTTAGGATTTTTTTTTTTTTTTTTTTTTTTTGCCAAAAATCCCTTTTGAATGTTTAGTATGAAGTATGAACGATTATATTAAATTTCTTTGATGGATCGATATGTTTATCGACATTTTCATATATTTATGAGTTCGATAATGTGAGGGATGAATCAATATTCTCATCCCACCATTAAAAATTGTTAAAATATAAAGAAAATAGTAACGAAATGTAACTAAATGTACAGGTAATGTTAATAATCCGTATTTTAACATATCTAAAAATGTAAAATACTTATTTATTAATTTAACTTTTTTAATATTTTTGTTTTAAATATTTTTTTAGAAATATTCATTGACATCTACATTTTAACCATTTATATGGACAAAGTTTGAAATGTTGATCACAACAAAAAAGTTGAGGTTCTAATTTTACAAAAATGTCGATGTTGATGGAAATTTTGAAAAAAAAAATCTTGGAGATCATAGAAATTGATGTAAATCGTTGGAATTTTTAAATTGTTATAAAACGTGAAGAACAATAAGAACACTAAGAGAGAATTTGAGAGAGCAAAGTAGGGAGAAAAGAGAGCAAATGCATTTTCATTCAAGTGTGTGTTTTCCATACTTCATACAACCCCTATTTATACTAATGCAATGGGGTAGGTTACAACTTCAAAATACTCAAAATAGAAGAGTGAGAGTCTTATGGCTATTCCTAAGGGAGAGGGAGAGTCATGGGGAAGAATAGCTACAATTATGGGTTGACTAAAGCTAATGGAGTAATATGGATATCTAATATATACCAGGTATATTTACAACACTCCCCCTTAGATATCCATTATATATAAAATACATGCCTCGTTAAAACCTTACTAGGAAAAACCCTAGTGTAGGAAAAATAGTACATTATATTTATATACATTAACAACTGCCTCATTGAAAACTTTGCTAGGAAAACCCAGTGAGAAAAACCATTGCGAAAGGAAAAAGAGTGCGGTATATTTACTCCCCTCATGAAAACATCTGTGAGACCTCCAATCATTAAGACGTATAGTAGGAGGGGTAAAATGGGTAGCACAGCAGAAAACGTTAGGAATGTTTGGAGAGAGGGGACCACGGTATGAGAGTGAGAGCTTGGGGACCACCTGTATGGGGAGTGAGAGTTGTAAAGGCTGAGGGTGTGATGGGGATGTTTTTTTGGGTAATTTTGACTTGGACGTGAGGCCTGAGAGGGAGAGAATCAGCACTCTCGAATTGCTGGAAGTTTACCTTGTTGTTTGGCTATTTCGAGTATTATCTCAATAGAATAACCCCTCTGCTCAAAGAAGAACTATCCTTGAAGCATAGCCGATTCTTTGGATTGGTTTCTGTGTGTTTTCTTTCTTCTTTTTCTGGTTGTTTGGCTTGTTTGGTGCAGGAGATCGACCACGATGTGGTGGACTGGTACCAATGGGAAACCAACCAGGCGAAGATTAAATCATGGGATGAGCTGTGAGACAAGATTTTTTAGAGATATCGACCCTCCCAAGAAGGGAGTCTATGTTCGCTATTTTTAACAGTCAAACAAGAAGGAACCGTTGCTGAATTTCAGAAACGATTTGAGATTTTATCGACACCATTGCCGGAGTTACCACAGTCAGTCATGGAAAGCACCTTCCTCAACGGGCTGAAACCTACCATACGAGCGGAGGTAGCGAGCAGACGGCCCATTGGGCTTAGGGAAACGATGAAACAGGTCCAGTTGGTAGAAGATAGAGATATGGCTATACAGTTGGCTATGGAACAGTTGGGCACGATTGGGAATAGTGAAACGGTCAAGCCCAGTTCTTAGAGCATGTCCAAGAATGTTCAATCCAAACCGACGAATAGGGCAAGCGACACGCACTCATTTCGAACGGTAACCATACCTGCGGGAGGGAATTTCAAGAAGGATCTGAATGTAAGACGAATGACAAACGCCAAATTTATGGCAAAGAGGGAAAAGGGACTTTGCTTTAAATGCGACGAGAAGTATACTCCAAACCACCATTGCAAGGTACGCGAAACCAGGGAACTAAGAGTGTTGTTGGTTAATGAAGAAGAAGAGATTGAACTTGTTCAAGAAGCCTAAGTGGAAGACGAGATTGAAGAGGAGGTTCAAGTCGCAAACGCTGAAGTAGACGACTTAGTAGAGTTGGATTTAAAGTCCCTGATTGGATTTTCGATCCCAAGCACAATGAAGGTGAGGTCTTCAGTTCAGGGCAGAGTCGTAGTGGTGTTGATTGACTGCGGCGCGACTCACAATTTTATTTCAGAGGATTTAGTAGAGGAGTTACACTTACCTATAACTTCAACCAGCCACTATGGTATTGTTATGGGGAACAGAGCATCAATTAAAGGAAAAGAAGTATGCAAGACTGTAGTGATTGAGTTACCAGAGCTATCTGTCATCGAGAATTTTCTTCCCCTAAAGTTGGGCGGAGTAGTTGTAATACTGGGAATGTTGTGGTTACGCACGATGGGGTTCATGGGTGTAGATTGGACTGATTTAATTGTGACATTTGTGATTAACGGATCAAAGATTAATATCAGAGGGGATCATGGGCTGACAAAAGCAGAGGTTTCATTGAAGATGATGGTAAGATCATGGACTGACTCTAACCAAGGATTTTTGGTTGAACTCAGAGGATTGAATGTAAATGAACAGAGTGAAGAGAAGTTCAGACTGACAAAGGAACTCGAAGAGCTTCCCAATTCCTTTAAGGAAGTCTTATCTGAATTCAAAGATGTTTTCGAACTCCCAGACGGCTTACCTCCCAAATGGGCCATCGATCATCAAATAGTGCTACATGAAGGTACGACTCCCATTAATGTTAGGCCTTATAAATATGCTCATGTACAGAAAGATGAAATAGAAAAGCTGGTTGGAGATATGTTATTTTCAGGGATCATACGACCAAGTTCTAGTCCTTTCTCTAGCCCGGTCCTATCGGTAAAAAAGAAGGATGGGGGATGGCGGTTTTGTGTTGATTACAGGGCCCTGAACAACGCCACAGTTCCTGATAAATTTCCCATACTGGTCATAGAAGAGTTGTTGGATGAATTGAATGGGTCATCGGTTTATTCCAAGTTGGACCTTAAATCTGGCTACCATCAGATCCGTACGAATGAAGCAGACGTAACAAAAACGGCTTTTAGGACTCATGAGGGACACTACGAATTTTTGGTTATGCCTTTTGGCTTGACCAACGCCTCAAAAACCTTTCAGTCACTAATGAACCAGGTATTTCGCCCATATTTGCGAAGGTTTATCCTTGTTTTCTTTGACGACATTTTAGTCTACAGCCCTGACATGGATACTCATCGCAAACATTTAGCCATAGTCCTGGAAACGTTGAGGGAAAACTCCTTATTTGCTAATAGGAAGAAATGTGTTTTTGCTAAGAAGCGAGTGGAGTACTTAGGCCACTCGGCTTCTGCTGGAGGTGTCGAGGCTGATGCAGGGAAGATCAAAACTATGTTAGAATGGCCTTTACCAAAATCAGTCAAGGAATTGAGGGGTTTTTTGGGACTGACAGGTTATTACAGAAGATTTATGAAGGACTATGGAAGTATTGCTGCCCCACTGACATCTCTTTTAAAGAAGGATGCCTTCAACTGGAATGAGGAAGCTACTCGAGCTTTCGAAGCCTTGAGGCAAGCGATGGTAACTCTCCCTGTATTAGCATTGCCTGATTTTTCATTGGCTTTTACTGTTGAGACAGATGCATCAGGCTATGGGCTAGGGGCAGTTTTATCTCAAAAAGGGAGACCAATTGCTTACTTCAATCAAGCTTTATCAGATAAGGCACGGTTGAAATCAGTGTATGAAAGAGAGTTGATGGTTGTGGTCCTTTTAGTGCAGAAATGGCGGCACAACCTTTTGGGACAAAAGTTCACTGTTCTTACAGACCAACGAGCTTTGAAGCACTTGCTGGAACAAAGGGAGATTCAACCTGAATATCAACGATGGCTAACGAAGCTCCTAGGGTATGATTTTGAAATTAAATATCATCTCGGGCTACTAAATAAGGCGGCAGACACTTTGTCAAGGGTGACCTACACAGGGGAATTGAGGACTCTTTCGGTTCCTTCAGTTATTGACATGTCCATAGTGCAAGATGAAGTAGGACAAGATCCAGAACTTGTAAAAATCAGGCAAGAGATGATAGATGATCCCATCAGGCACCCAAAGTTCCATATAGAGCATGGCCAGCTGAGATATAAAGGGAGGTTAGTGTTATCAGCAACTTCTTCCCTCATTCCTACAATACTTCACACGTTCCACGACTCTGTCATTGGTGGTCACTCAGGTTTTTTGCGAACTTATAAAAGACTTACCGACGAACTTTATTGGAAAAGGGATGAAGAACATGGTCAAAGACTATGTGGAAAAGTGCGGAATCTGCCAGAGAAATAAATTCGAATTAGTTGCACCAGCTGGTCTTTTACAGCCCTTATCGCGTCCTGATTGGATTTGGGATGATCTGACCATGGATTTCATTGAAAAATTACCCCTATCCAATGGCGTGGACACTGTGATGGTTGTAGTAGACAGACTTAGTAAGTACGCCCACTTTGTTCCCCTCAAACACCCTTTTTCAGCAAAAGATGTAGCAACAACCTTTGTAAAGGAGATAGTTCGACTTCATGGCTACCCTCGTTCGATAATATCTGACAGGGATAAGATCTTTGTTAGCCATTTTTGGAATGAGATGTTCAAATTGGAGGGAACTCAACTGAAAAGGAGTACTTCCTTTCACCTCCAGACGGACGGACAAACTGAAAGGGTGAATCGCTGCCTTGAGACCTATTTAAGGTGTTTTTGTAATGAACATCCAAAGAAATGGGAGAAATGGTTGGCTTGGGCTGAATTCTGGTATAACACCACGTTTCACATCTCCATCAATACAACACCCTTCAATGTGGTGTATGGAAGGCAGCCACCCCCTATTATCTCTTATGGGGATAAAAAGACTACTAACAACAATGTGGAACAACAACTGATTGAGAGAGACTGACATTTGTTAATGTTGAAAGAACACTTGAGATTATCTCAAGAACGTATGAAGAAACAAGCGGATAAACACTGAAAGGAGGTTGAATTTGCTGAAGGGGACATGGTATATCTGAAACTACGACCCTACAGACAAAAATCAGTAGCGAAAAGGAGATGTGAAAAGCTAGCTCCACGCTATTTTGGCCCTTACAAAATCCTAGAGAGGATTGGGGCAGTTGCTTACCATCTGGAGCTACCAACCGAAGCCTCTATACATGATGTGATCCATGTTTCTTAGTTAAAGAAAGCAGTGGGACAGCAGGTTCAAGTTCATCCCTAAATTCCAGCGATCTCTGATTCCTTCGAATGGGTAGTTGAACCCGAGAAGGTGTTAGGCATAAGGTGGAATATTGAGTTAGAAGAAGAGTAATGACTTGTGAAGTGGAAAGATCAGCAAGCTTGTGATGCTACCTGAGAGATAGTAAAGGAGATCCAAGGCCAGTTTCCAGAATTCCACCTTGAGGACAAGGTGTATCAGACCCCTGGGGGTATTGTGAGACCTTTAATCACTAAGACGTATAGTAGGAGGGGTAAAATGGGTAGCACAACAGAAAACGATTAGGAATGTTTGGAGAGAGGGGACCACGGTATGAGAGTGAGAGCTTGGGGTCCACCTGTATGGGGAATGAGAGTTTTAATGGCTGAGGGTGTGATTATAGGGGATGTTTTTTTGGGTAATTTTGGCTTGGACGTGAGGTCTAAGAGGGAGAGAACCAACACTCTCGAATTATTGGAAGTTTACCTTGTTGTTTGGTTATTTCGAGTATTATCTCAATAGAATAACCCCTCTGCTCAAAGAAGAACTATCCTTGAAGCAGAGCCAGCTCTTTGGATTGGTTTCTGTGTGTTTTCTTTCTTCTTTTTCTGGTTGTTTGGCTTGTTTGGTGCAGGAAATCGAAGAAGAAACATAACAACATCATTTGAGATCTCTGAGTCATCGCATTCCAATGTTGTGCACCAACTACTCAAAGATTGCAGAAGGTAATGAAGGGATAAAAGCTTTTGCGCAGCGGAAACGTACAGAACCTTAACTCAGTTTTAATTTGAACTAAAATACCAATACGTTGGAAAATTAAATCACAGCAGTAAACAAAAATTAACATGCTGTAAATCTATTATAAAACATGCTAATTCACATTTAAAAACCCTAGATCTAATCTAGGATGGACCCTAATGATCCTTGTTGGGTTCCTAGAGTGAGTAAAAATGCGATATAAAAATGCTCTAGAACACTGTGCAAGTATACACAGTTCGCAGCAAGTAATAAGTATTATCAATCCAAGGTCTAAACTAGCTTCCACTTTATCTATTTTGTATAACTTTTTAATGGTTTCAAAGATGGTAAAAATGATTGGTTTTTATAAGAATAATGCTGAAGCAAAATAAATGACAGAACAAAGAATAAACAAATAGGCAGACAGATTAGAAACAGACGCTGGTCAGGCTTCAGTAATTGTTTTAAAAGATGCTCTAGCAATATTATTGATCATGCAAACTCTCGCAGTATTATTAGCGGATTCCTCCCGGAACTCCTGATCTTTTGGAATGTGTTTCAACCCCAATGAAGTACGACCGATCAAGCACTAGGCAACTGGCTATCCCTAGCTCAGTCACTGGCGTTCACCAATACACAATGATCGTAGTGTGATTAATCGCCACACACTCTCTAAATCATCCCTGAAACTAGAGAGAGGTATTCATACCGGCTGACCATGCGGGCATAAAATAGAAATGAACACAACAATTAATCAAGATGCATAGAATCAATATTTATTACTAAAGTTAAGCACAACAATCACATAGTTCCTAACCAACGCCTAAGCTACTTAGTTCATAATATGCATGGAAACGCACGCTACAATCTGAGTAGGCATGTCCATAATTACAAGATAATAAAAGGAAATGCTAATCTCCTCGATCAGCTTGCAATAATGGTCTACTAGGTGGTCTCCAATCTCTCTCCTCTATTCGGCTCCCAAAGGTGAAAGGAACTTCCCAAGAATGGAATGTTTTCTCCCAAAAGTGGAATGAATTTGACTTGAGACGGCTCCTCCTTTTATAGAGTGATAGCAAGCCCTAATTAGGTCAATCTAGACACGTGGATGACTCTCCTTGCTCCTTTATCCCGAGATTAACTTAACAGAATTTAGTTCATTAAATTGGCTAACGAGCTGTGACGTGGCAGTTTTCACTCCCAGCTTTGCTCTAGCATAGAGTTTGCTCCCTCAAGTCGCCCAGCAACAGATTCTGCACAAAATGATTTCCAAAGCTTCCATTCTTCCAAATGGGTTAAAACATGTAATATTTATCTAAAACCAACCCTATTAAGCACAAAAGACACACAAATCAATATAGAAATGAGGCCTAAATAACTACCTTTTGGGCAGTTATCACACCCCCAAACTTGAACTATTGCGCGTCCCGAGCAATACTAACCAACCTTCCCTTAAGAATTCAAAACATTAGACAAAGCATAGCTTAATCAAAACAGATAATCCAACATTACCTTCAACCTCTACCTGAGCACTCTGCAAAACCAAGCTCTGCTGCAGCAAAATTATTCTTCCGGCATGGACAAATAATCACCACTTTTAACTCAATTCTAAGAACTTACCACAGCTTAGCTCTATTATCAGACATATCAAAATACATTTTCAAGGGGTTTATATTTTTGTTTTTCAGACTTAAAGCAGCCTTACAGTCATAAGCTCTTAAGCATGGGACGACCCACTTTATGGTGCAATATACCCTTGCCTCAAACTCATCACCAACCAGGCAAAATACTCATAGTAGAGCTCAAAAAATCCTCAGTTATTCTATCTCTTGCCCCTCAGAATGGCAACATTTCATGATGAAGCTCACCTAAGTTCTGGGAGACAGAAAAACTGCTGGATTATCATTCATCCTTCAAAACTGTTGCTCCATGAATTTTCTCAGCAAAATTTTCAACAATCACTTTTTTCAGCAAATAATTTTTCATAATTCTTCACATTTCCTAGGTCACCTTTTGACTCGAAGACAAACTGTGGGTATCACAAATGTCCCCGGTTACTCAACAACCTAACAAATAATATCACATCTCCTTCATTCTCTAGAACCCCTGCTCGCTTGCAAAGCATGGTAATGGTATTAGGGAAAAACAGCTTCCCTACTTTCTTCTTCCAACATCCAGATATTTCATCAGCAATAATTTTTCCCACATCAATACTGAGAGACCTCAAAATAGCGAAAGCCAGAAGCACTCGTTCCCTAGAAACCGTCGAGTCATGAGTCGTTGGAAGCAACCTTTGTTTGATAAATCTCATCCAAGTATTTGCTTCCCTCTTCAAATAGGCTGATTGGAACGTCCTCTTCTCTGTTTTCGAAAGCCGCCACTGCGCCCCTTCAATACCAACTTCCCTCACAGCGTCACTCAGCTGCTCATTGGATGGCGCTACAGCCATCTCATTATATGCTACGTGGGGGAAAGTTCGAAGGTTGTACAGTGCGTTGATAGCACCAGGACTCCAGTCAACCTCAATACCTTGAACAATTGCTAAGAAACCTTCTTCTTTGTCAATATTTGCATAAAACTCGCGCACCACCTGCGCATTCACAAATTCAGGCTTTGAACAAAACCGTTCCCAATCGTGGTCTGCAATACCGGTCCTCAGAAAATGTGGAAGATCACCACTAAATCCCCTTTCAAACAGGAAGTCTCTCTTCAGCAACTCTGCATATTTTGCTCTGGCAAGATTGTTGACAAAGCGATCATACGGCAATTGTGACTCCTCTATTTCATCAGGTTCCTCCGATGCTGCAGCAACACTCTTGCCCCTGTCTGCCCTTTGCTTGCACAATCTTTTTTCTTCAGCCTTTTTCTCTGCTTCCTCTCTTGCTTTATCCTCAGCCTCCTTCTTCTCACGCTTTTCTTTCTCAGCATTCTCTCTCTCAGAATCAGTAGTTGGAGGTGAGGGGGTATTAGTTCGGACTACCTTAACACGGCCCGCTTTTCGCTTTATACGGCGGCGTTTGGGCACTTCCGGCATGATTACCTCCACACGAGCCTCCTGTTCTTGCTCATTAACTTCTTCAGGTGCAACCTCTGCCTGTTCTTCTTGCACAACCTCGGCCTGCTTTTCTTGAACTTCCTCTGTATTTTCTTCTCGAACTTCCTCTGTATTTTCTTCTCGAGCTTCTTTTGTATTTTCTTCTCGAACCTCCTCTGTATCCGCAACTCCTGGCTCAGACTGCTCTTGATTCCACCCTTCTGGTTCTTTCGGATCTTCTTCCACAATAACATCCTCTGCCGCTTTCTGAACAGCTTCTTGATCTTCAGCCCTCTACTGTCTTCTTCTTCTTTTAGCTTCTTTCTCTTCTGGTGTCCTCTTCTTCTTTGCCTTTACTTTCGGTGCTTCGGGGGTCACGGGTACCTCCTCTTCCTCATTATCTCTCTCTTTTCTTGCTCTCGTTTTAGCCATTGAAAGTAATTTGTACAGCGCTCAGAGAAAGAAAAAGAATACAAATGGCAAAGGACGAACAAGAAGATGAAATGAGAAGAACTTACCGAAGGCTTTTAATAAATAGGGCTTCAGCAAATCAAATCATAACTGAAAGATCTTGCCCTCATTAAATGGAATTACCGTTTAAATCTCATGCAACTCTGAAAATTAAATCCATCAACGGTAAAATCTTGAATTCCAATCGCCCACGGTGAATAATTGTGTGCTGTCAAACGGCTAAACCGTTGGATTATCCCTGCGCGACACGTGGTAGCATCCATGCAATTTACCTGCCCACAGAAAATTCAAAATCAAACGGTAAAAGTAATTAATTCACAACACCCCTTTCCATCCGGACGGAAGATTTGCTTCAGCCATAACTTTGCCGCAACAACCTTCTGAACACAAGATTATTTTCCAGAAAATTCTCGGATACAAAATCACATCAGGAAATTCAAATTTAACCGCTCAAATCAAATCTTATCTTTTATTTTTGAAGCCGAATAAATCAAGAAAATCTTTATTAAATCGGAACCTAAACAGAAATCCAAATAACTGAAAATAAATACAGAATTCAAATTAATCCGAATAAACTAATCCGATTAAATCAATTAAATTAACGATAAATACAACTAAATAAACTGAAAATAAAATGTACGAAAATATTCCAACGAATCAGATAAAATTTGAATCAATAAAATCCAATTTTAAAATAATTCAAATCAGAATCAAATAAAATCCACAAGATAAAATCGCAACAAATTCTGGGAGCTAAAAATATTGCAATAAGAACTGCTCCCGCAAAACCTGTGCTCCCCTAATTTGCCAGCAACTTCAGAGAGAGATTTTTCGAACGAAACTCCTCCCTCCAGTAATGCTTTATTCGCTGCCCTTTTTTAAACTCACAGCCATCATCAACACATTGTCTAACCACAGATGCATCATTTGATAAATAAAACTTCACCCCATGGAAAAATTCTTTCATCTGTTCTTTTGATAAACCAGGAGGCAAATTTCCAAAATCAAGGTTATTGGAAATGTCATCATACCAAGGTGCTTTCACTGCCTTAATATGAGCTACTGTAAATAACCGCTCATCAATGAAGCACACTTGGAACACTGATTTTAGAAGAATACACAAGGGTAGCTTTATTAAGGCCTCTTCATCCTCCGGCATTAAATCTGATGCAACAATAATGGGCAACGTCTCACCCTCCCCAAGATACACATACTTTAGATGATCCGGCAAGGGCTTCAAATCTAATGTGGGTGCCTCAATCAGGGATGGCTTAATAGGGGGAGCCTTTCTTTGATCTAAATCTAAAGACTCAAAAACATCCTCACACCTAAACACTTCTTTTTCCTTTTTTCTTTCTAAAGAAAAAATTTCTAAATCCTCTACACTAACCTCTCCATGATCTTCCAAATGTTTGCTAGTCGAATCCTGCATTGCTGTCTCAACAATTGTGTTCTCCAGAATCCTAATGAAAGAGCAATCTTCCATTTCGTCTGGATACTTCATGGCTTTAAACACATTAAATTTTACTTCCTCATTACAGACTCTCATTGTTAATTCCCCTTTTTGAACATCTATTAACGCCCTACCAGTAGCCAAAAATGGACGTCCTAGAATAATTGGGACATCTCTATCAGCCTCATAGTCTAAGATAATAAAATCAACAGGAAATATGAACTTATCTACTTTCACTAAGACATCCTCAATTTTACCCTCTGGATATGTGATAGACCTATCAGCTAATTGGAGTGTGACTGTGGTAGGTCTAGCTTCACCAATACCTAGCTTTCGATAGACCGAAAGAGGCATAAGGTTAATGCTTGCACCTAAATCACTGAGTGCTCTACCTAACTCTTTTCCACCTATAGACACAGGTATAGTAAATGATCCTAGATCCTTAGCCTTGGGGTGGTAGCCCATTCTTAAGAATAACACTACATTCCTCAGTGAGAGATACAGTTTCAAACTCACCTAACCTCTTCTTTTTAGTTAAAATATCCTTAAGAAATTTAGCATAATTAGGCATTTGCTCTATAGCTTCTACTAAAGGGATATTTATATGCAATTGCTTAAGAATCTCTAAAAACTTTTTAAATTGACCATCCTGATTCTTAGGCCTTTGCCTTTGTGGAAAAGGTAGAGGTGGTACATAAGGTGGGGGTGGCACATAAGGTGGTTCCACATCTGGAACAGAACCAGATGCTCCAACATCTTTATTGCTGCCTCCAGCACCCTGACCAGACTCCAACTCTTTCTCAACAACAACAACATTTCTATCACAATTATTATCTATATCCTGGGTTTTACTAGGCTCTTTTCTTTCTTCTAGGGGTTTACCACTCCTAAGAGTCTCTGCCTTTACCTGCTCCATACCTTCCCTTCTAGGGTGTTCAGTATCTGATGGAAGTTTCCCTTGAGACCTTGCCTTCAGCTCATTGGCTAGCTGACCCACCTGCAATTCCAGGGCTCTCATTGAAGCTTGATTACTTTGAATTGTGGCGTCTGTACGAGCCATAAATTCTTTCATCATTGCCTCGAGAGAATTCCCCGAATTTTGCTGGGGCAAAGCCTGCTTATTTTGCTGGGACAATACCTGCGCTTTAGCAAATCCCGACTAGTTCACCTTTTGCTGTGTTTGCACATTACTCCCTTGTTCTCCCCACGCGAAGTTGTGGTGGTTGCGCCAACCTGGATTATAAAAGTTAGAATAAGGGTTATTCCTCTGATTACCTACAAAAAACACAGAAGCTGGATTGCTGGGGCAAAACTCATAGTTGTGATTTTCACCACAATAGACACAAGCTTCCTCTGCAACTTGGTTCACCACTGCAGCAGGCTCCACAGCCGGCGGCTGCTGATGACTAATCACTGTCACATTCTTAAGAGCGTTAGCAATCATTGCAAGATCAGCCCTAATGGTGGACACACCATCAACCTCTAATACACTCTTAACCTTTTTATTTGTGCCTCTAACATCCGACCACTGACAACTATTAGTAGATATTCTTTCTAAAATTTCATAGGCTTCGTTAAAAGTTTTTGCCAAAAGGGCCCCTCCAGCCGAAGCATCAACCATACCTTGAGTTACCGCGTTCAATCCATTGTAAAATTTTTCCATTTGGATACAATGTGGTAGGCCATGGTGGGGACACTTTCGCAAAAGCTCCTTAAACCTCTCCCAAGCAGGGGCGGACCCACGTGGGGGCCAGGGGGGGCACGTGCCCCCCCTGACATTTTAGTTTTTATATATATGTATATTCTATGTTAGATTTATTTCCAAAGGTAGAAGTTTGGTTCAGTGGTTGGGGGCACGTATTCCGATTGCTTTTGACGCCAAGTTCCAGCGTTCGAATCCCTGTCAACGCAATTGAGGCATTTAATGTTACTTTTTTGCTCCAGCGTGCTATATTGATTTTATTTCATTTTTTTCTTTATATATAATATGATATAAGCTATTCAATTTAATTTTTTTTCTTTATATACTACTATTTTAATTTTCAAGTTTTAATAATTTTCAATATATACATTTATATATTATTTTAACTTTTTATTTGTATTATATATTATTTTATAGATTGGAACTTTTACATACATTTTAAAATTACTTTAGAAAAATTAACTGCATAAAATAAACTCAATTCTATAATAAAAAAATCTTATATATTTCAAGTTTCATTCTTTGTTTGAATTTTTATTTGGATGTTTCCAAATGGTTAATTTTGTAATTAGTATTATATAATATATCAAAACGTTTAAAATTATATTTATATGAAAGTTAAATTACAAAGTTTAGTCCATGAAGTTTAAAATTTATCTCTATTAGGTCCATAAACTTTCAATTCCATGTCTAATTAAGTCATTGAACTTTAAAATAATGTCTAATAGATCCATGAACTTTCAATTTTGTATCTAATAGGTCGTATATATTAAAAAAATTAATTTAATTATTATATTTAACATAAAATTTAACTTGGTATCTAATTAAACCTTAAACATTCAATTTTGTAACTAATAAATACATTAATTTAAAAAAAAAATTGAATAGGTTACTTATTAGACAAAAGATCAAATTCTCAAAGATAATATTTGATTTTTAAAAAACTTGAGTATGTCAAAAACCTATTGGACCAATATCAGATAAAACTTAAGAACTTATTAGACATTTTTTTAAGTTCAAGAACCTATATAGACAAAAATCTAAAATTCCATAGACTAAACTTATAATTTAATCTAATGTGAACTCGTGCCCCCCCTTACCTCAAGTCCTGGATCCGCCACTGCTCCCAAGCCTCACTAAAAGTCTCATCTTCGAGTTGCCTAAACCCTACTATTTCACTCTTTAATTTAGCATTTCTATTAGGTGGGAAATATTTACTCAAAAATTTTTCAGCTAACTCATCCCATGTCCTAATTGATCTTGGAGCAAAAGAATTTAACCACGCCTTCGCTCCATCCCTAAGGGAATAAGGGAACAAAGTTAATCTAAGAGCATCTCTAGGCACTCCTTGAATTACAAAAGAATCACTAACTCCTAGAAAAGACTTAAGATGTAAATGAGGGTCTTCAGATGACAAACCATGGAATTGACCCATGGTTTGCAACATCTGAAACATTACCGGTTTCATTTCAAAATTTGCCGCTTGAATTTGAGGACGTGCAATCCCTGGATTCAACTCATCAAACATTGGAAAAGCATATGCTCGAATGGCTCTTGTCCTATCGTTCGCTACCAAGATAGGATTCTCAGCCTGATTATTTTGCTGCTCATTTTGCTCCAGCGGCGGGTTTTGCTACAGCACACGATTCTGCTGGGCGTTCGCTGGATCTTCAGGACCCTGCGGTAGATGCGACACGTCAACCATTTGATTTTGCTGTCTACACTGCTCTCTCCTTCTTATCCTGAATGTCCTCTCGATTTCTGGATCAAGCTCGAACCTCACCCCAGGCGGATTGCTCATGCACCAAACTCACACCTGCAAAAACAAAAGAAACAATCAAAAAGTTCTAGCACCAAACCACCAAAACACATACACAAAATAGATCAGATAAAAACTTATTCAAGTCCCCGGCAACGGCGCCAAAAACTTGTTGGGTTCCTAGAGTGAGTAAAAATGCGATATAAAAATGCTTTAGAACACTGTGCAAGTATACACAGTCCGCAGCAAGTAATAAGTATTATCAATCCAAGGTCTAAACTAGCTTCCACTTTATCTATTTTGTATAACTTTTTAATGGTTTCAAAGATGGTAAAAATGATTGGTTTTTATAAGAATAATGCTGAAGCAAAATAAGTGACAGAACAAAGAATAAACAAATAGGCAGACATATTAGAAACAGGCGCTGGTCAGGCTTCAGTAATTGTTTTAAAAGATGCTCTAGCAATATTATTGATCATGCAAACTCTCGCAGTATTATTAGCGGATTCCTCCCGGAACTCCGGATCTTTTGGAATGTGTTTCAACCCCAATGAAGTACGACCGATCAAGCACTAGGCAACTGGCTATCCCTAGCTCAGTCACTGGCATTCACCAATACACAATGATCGTAGTGTGATTAATCGCCACACACTCTCTAAACCATCCCTGAAACTAGAGAGAGGTATTCATACCGGCTGGCCAAGCGGGCATAAAATAGAAATGAACACAACAATTAATCAAGATGCATAGAATCAATATTTATTACTAAAGTTAAGCACAACAATCACATAGTTCCTAACCAACGCCTAAGCTACTTAGTTCATAATATGCATGGAAACGCACGCTACAATCTGAGTAGGCATGCCCATAATTACAAGATAATAAAAGGAAATGCTAATCTCCTCGATCAGCTTGCAATAATGGTCTTCTAGGTGGTCTCCAATCTCTCTCCTCTATTCGGCTCCCAAAGGTGGAAGGAACTTCCCAAGAATGGAATGTTTTCTCCCAAAAGTGGAATGAATTTGACTTGAGACGACTCCTCCTTTTATAGAGTGATAGCAAGCCCTAATTAGGTCAATCTAGACACGTGGATGACTCTCCTTGCTCCTTTATCCCGAGATTAACTTAACAGAATTTAGTTCATTAAATTGGCTAACGAGCTGTGACGTGGTAGTTTTCACTCCCAGCTTTGCTCTAGCACAGAGTTTGCTACCTCAAGTCGCCCAGCAACAGATTCTGCACAAAATGATTTCCAAAGCTTCCATTCTTCCAAATGGGTTAAAACATGTAATATTTATCTAAAACCAACCCTATTAAGCACAAAAGACACACAAATCAATATAGAAATGATTTAGTGTATCCAAATGGGTTACTAGCATGCAATGTCACTAGGTTATTAAAAGTGTTTAATCACCTAGACATTTAGTGTAAAGACCTTGTTTAATAAGGCATAGACTTAGATAGATTCATTTAGCCGGAATTTACCTAAGTAATAAGACCCTAAAACTTTACAACACTTTAGTGGGAGGAAAAGTATAGAAACGAAATATTCATATTAAGTTTCTACTCTCACGTCCCCCTGAGTTCACACCGTGAGATCCATGCTTGGCCTCGAGGCGCCCTGGGAGCGTCCCCCTACGGATGGTGTTTGCATGGGTTAATATCAAGGTGAATGGGGAAAGTGTTCATAGTAAGTGGGAGAAGGAAACGTGTCAAACGTATCCTGCGGTCTCCATCATTAGGTTGCACCGTGAGATTCCTATGCGCTGCCTGCGAGTCGCCCTGGGAGCGATCACCCTACGGAGGGCTTGCGCATGGGATTCGGAACAACGCAAACTCCAGAAATGGATAGGGTTTCCTAGGGCCATTCCCAACATTAGCTCTTCCCTACGGTGGCATTGTTGGGGCCGTCCTCTGCGATCTGAAAATGATGGGTAACACTTACAAGATGGTCTTGACCAAATTAACGTTAGCTAATAACTATTGGAGTAAGAGTTATTCTGGGATTTGGCCGAGATTGTCTCGATTCAGAGGAGGAGTAGCTGACTGCCCTACAGTAGCGGTTATTCTAAACCCCCTGAAGTATCGTTGCAAAATAAATCAATTGTATATATGAGTTGATGATTGCTTTTGCTAAATCTGATTGGATAAATGTGATTAATGGGTTTAGTGCATGTTTCTAATAGAGATTAATTTGTTTGTTTCAGCAATATGTCGAAAAACGTATGTGCTTTGTCAAATGCCAAATTAAACGGTTTAGTACATACGACTAAGAATACTTGCTTAATCGCTAAACACATGGCAAAGAATTTAGGTTTGGTCTCAACTGAGGAATGTCCTCAAACTAACTGCATAGCCAAGAAAAACATGATCCACGACTCTAAATGCGATTTATTAGTCTTGGAAACGTGTTTAGTGGAAAACGACGATTCTGCCTGGATACTCGATTCAGGTGCCACTAATCACGTATGTTCTTCATTTCAAGGAATGAGTTCCTGGCAACAGCTAATAGCTGGAGAGATGACTCTTAAAGTTGGAACAGGAGAAGTCATCTCGGCTATTGCAGTGGGAGATGTAAAATTATTCTTCACCAAGGAACGTTACATGATATTAGATAATGTATACATAGTTCCGAAAATTAAAAGAAATTTGATTTCTTTATCTTGTTTATTAGAACAAGGTTACTCAATTTCTTTTTCTGTTAATGAAGCGTTCATAACTAAAAGAGGTATTGATGTTTGCTCTGCAAACTTGAAGAATAAATTGTGTGTTTTGAGACCAATTGAGTCTAAAGCTATTTTAAATCATGAGATGTTTAAAACCGCTGAGACTCAACCTAAAAAGCGAAGAGTTTCTCAAGATACCTATCTCTGGCACTTGAGGTTAGGCCATATCAACCTCAATAGGATTGGGAGATTGGTCAAGAGTGGACTTCTAAACAAGTTAGAAGACGACTCGTTGCCTCCTTGTGAGTTATGCCTTGAGGGCAAGATGACAAAACGACCTTTTACCGGAAAAGATTATCGTGCCAAAGAGCCCCTAGAGCTCATTCATTCGGACCTCTGTGGACCAATGAACATTAGAGCTCGAGGAGGGTATGAATATTTCATCAGTTTCATTGATGATTATTCGAGGTATGGCTATCTCTACCTAATGCATCATAAGTCTGAGGCTTTTGAAAAGTTCAAAGAGTACAAGGCTGAGGTTGAGAACCTATTAGGTAAGACGATAAAAACACTTCGATCCGATCGAGGTGGAGAGTATATGGACTCAAGTTTTCAAGACTATTTGATAGAGCATGGAATTACGTCCCAACTCTCAGCCCCTGGTACACCTCAGCAAAACGGTGTATCAGAAAGGAGAAACAGAACCTTGTTGGACATGGTTCGTTCGATGATGAGTTATGCTCAGTTGCCTAACTCGTTTTGGGGATATGCAGTAGAAACTGCGGTTTATATCTTGAACGTAGTTCCATCAAAGAGTGTTTCTGAAACACTGTTTGAGCTCTGGAAAGGTCGTAAAGCTAGTTTACGACATTTCAGAATTTGGGGATGCCCTGCATACGTGCTAGATGCAAACCCAAAGAAATTGGAGCCTCGTTCTAGATTTTGCCTATTTGTAGGCTATCCCAAAGAAACGAGAGGTGGATACTTCTTCGATCCAGAGGAAAATAAAGTACTTGTATCGACAAATGCTACATTCCTAGAAGAAGACCACCTCAGAGATCACAAGCCACGAAGTAAAGTCGTTTTAAGTGAACTATCAAACGAAGCTACAGAAACATCAACAAGAGTTGTTGATGATGCTGGCACCTCGAGTCAATCGCGTCCTTCTCAAGAAGTAAGAGAACCTCGACGTAGTGGGAGGATTGTTAGACAACCTGATCGCTATTTGGGTTTAACTGAAACTCCAGTCGTCATACCTGATGACGGAATCGAGGATCCATTAACCTTTAAACAGGCAATGGATGATGTTGACAAGAACGAGTGGATTAAAGCCATGGACTTGGAAATCGAGTCCATGCATTTTAATCAGTATGGGATCTTGTAGATCAACCTGAAGGGGTTAGACCCATAGGGTGTAAATGGATCTACAAGAGAAAACGAGACGCTGCTGGAAAGGTACAGACCTTTAAGGCACGACTTGTGGCAAAGGGTTTTACCCAGCGGGAGGGGATTGACTATGAAGAAACCTTCTCCCCTGTTGCCATGTTAAAGTCGATCCGGATACTTTTGTCCATTGCCACGTTTTACGATTATGAAATATGGCAAATGGATGTCAAGACTGCCTTTCTGAACGGTAATCTTGAAGAAAGTATCTACATGTCTCAGCCAGAGGGGTTCATAGCTCAGGATCAAGAGCAAAAAGTTTGCAAGCTTAAAAGATCCATTTATGGATTAAAACAAGCATCTAGATCCTGGAATATGAGATTTGATACTGCGATCAAATCTTATGGCTTTGAACAAAACGTTGATGAGCCTTGTGTTTACAAAAGGATCATCAACAACTCCGTAGCTTTCTTAGTACTGTATGTAGATGATATCCTACTCATCGGGAATGATGTAGGTTATCTAACTGACATTAAACTATGGCTAGCAACTCAATTCCAAATGAAAGATTTGGGTGAGGCACAATTTGTTCTAGGGATCCAAATTGTTCGAAACCGAAAGAACAAAACGCTAGCCCTGTCTCAAGCGTCTTATATCGACAAATTGTTGGTCTAGAAGGTCTAGGTCTACGAGAAATGTACGAGAAATAATCTAGGTCAAGTGGGAGAATTGTAACCGGTATATCGATGCCTCAGTATACTGGGTATTTAGATGCCCTAGTTTATTGTATTTTTACTTTGTTATTAATACAAGTATTTATTCACCCACTGCTGTTATAGATTATAGTACATCCCACTAAACTAGAGTTTTAATTCAAGTGGGAGATTGTTGGGATTGGTGTCCTAAAACTCGTAGATAGTGAATGTTAAACGAATTATATACTTATTCGATAAAGGCGTTATCGAGACTAATTCAGTAAAGTTATTACTAAATAAAGTAAATTGCACATATAATTACCCAAATCCAATAAACTAAGATCCATGGCTATAGGATGAACACTTGAGCTTTATGTAGAGACATAAAAGTGGATCAAGCTCGAGTAATAGCCAAAACAATCTATAGTATAGGGATAGGGCTGGATACCTTATTCTGGGGACACTATGAGACGCGGCCCGCTTTATAGATGATATAGACGATGTGATCCTAAATCGTCCATGTAGAGACATGCGAGTGGGGGCGTCCTATGCAATGAGTTTGTATAAGACCAGGACCGAGAAATAAGTCGCTCTCACTTTATAACACCGTTTACTGATGAGACTGACTATTTCATATGATGACCTAGGTAACTCGTGTTGGGATTGGTGTCCTAAAACTCGTAGATAGTGAATGTTAAACGAATTATATACTTATTCGATAAAGGCGTTATCGAGATTAATTCAGTAAAGTTATTACTGAATAAAGTAAATTGCACATATAATAACTCAAATCCAATAAACTAAGATCCATGGCTATAGGATGAACACTTGAGCTTTATGTAGAGACATAAAAGTGGATCGAGCTTGAGTAATAGCCAAAACGGTCTATAGTATAGGGATAGGGTTGGGTACCTTATTCTGGGGACACTATGGACGCGGCCCACTTTATAGATGGTATAGACGATGTGATCCTAAATCGTCCATGTAGAGACATGCGAGTGGGGGCGTCCTATGCAATGAGTTTGCATAAGACCAGGACCAAGAAATAAGTCACTCTTGCTTTATAACACCGTTTACTGACGAGACTGACTATTTCATATGATGACCTAGGTAACTCGATCTTAATCCTGAGCTAACTATGAACTCCTGTTTATTCGGGCTTATCCTTAGATCTGCAAGGGTGAGAGTGGCTCAGTATCGCCGACTCAATAAGCCTCCCATTTCAGGGATAGGAACGGGTAGATAGCTGGGGACATAGTCGTGCGAGAAGGAATTCACTCCTACCCAAAATAGGGATAGTAGAGAGGTTGTTCCCTTAAGTGCTGACTCCGGGGCTTGAACAAAGGGATCCCACCCTCTCATTTGGCCTGAGAGGGACTCGGTTTATTGGTTGGACCATAAACCAATTGTTCATTAGAGGATCAGTGGGACTTAAGGAACTAGAAGTACTATAGGGGTAAAACGGGCTTTTGACCTAGCTATAGCTACGAACAACCTGTGAAGGATCGACTTACTAATCATGGTTAAATCAAGTGGACGGAAATATATCTATAGTGAGGGGAGTGCAACTATCGGGCTATAGTGGAGTGTCCTGGTAGTTAACGAATGTTGGCTAGCTTGGATAATGAGATTAGTCGGTTAGCCTCAAATCGTTGGAGCCCATGATCTATAGGTCCATTAGGTCCCCCTACTAGCTCATATCGGAATTAAGCCTAGAACAAAAGATAGGAAGCTTTGAATCGTTCAAAAATCGGGAAAAAGGATATTATCGTAAATTGTGTTTGACACAATAATTTAATTATGAATTAAATTAGAAAATGAGAGATGGAGTATTTAAAAGTGTTTTGAATACCATATATATGTATTAGGAATCATATATGATTTATTGCACAAGATTAGAATGATTAATTGGATTAATCATAAGAAATCATTTTGTAATGCCTCAAAATCAATTACCTAATGTTAAATTCAATTTGGAATTGAAATGAACATTAAATTGCAAGCTTGAAATTAGATTTCAATTTGTATTTGGTGGATTTAGTTGGAAATCCACTTATGCATGAACATTCAAAGTGGAAAGACAACTCACTCATGCATTGTTGCATGTCTTGTGAGATGTACACCTAGAATCCACTTGAACTTGCAAATACACCATGTGTCTTGTGTCTTAAGGCTTGGCTTTGCATGGAGAATGTCTTTAAAAGGAGCTTGAATCAAATTCAAAGTGATGAGAGCCATTTTTCCTTAATGTTATGCTGCTGGAATTTGGACTGAAAGTTCTCTCATCTCTCATTCTTCTCCATTGCTTGATGCTTCAAGCATTCCCTTCCCATTCCCTATCTTATATAGACTCCCACAAGTCGTTCTTGGCCCGGAGTATAGTAGGGAAGACTCTAGAGGTTGTCCAAGGAGCATAGGAGAGGCAAACACCACAAGGAGTTCAACATACGTGAGCTACAAAGGTTGGTGTTTTCTATACTCTCTATTCTGTCTTTTCTAGAACATGCATGCTTTAGGAGTAAAATTGAATGTCTTAAGTGCTTTCGATCTTCAATTGCTTCCGCATGTGTAATATGTACACCTTCAACTCGATCTTAATCCTGAGCTATCTATGAACTCCTGTTTATTTGGGCTTATCCTTAGATCTGCATAGGTGAGAGTGGCTCAGTATCGCCGACTCAATAAGCCTCCCATTTCAGGGATAGGAACGGGTAGATAGTTGGGGACATAGTCATGCAAGAAGAAATTCACTCCTACCCGAATTAGGGATAGCAGAGAGGTTGTTCCCTTAAGTGCTGACTTCGGGGCTTGAACAAAGGGATCCCGCCCTCTCATTGGCCCGAGAGGGACTCGGTTTATTGGTTGGACCATAAACCAATTGTTCATTAGAGGATCTGTGGGACTTGAGGAACTAGAAGTACTATAGGGGTGAAACGGCTTTTTGACCTAGCTATAGATACGAACAACCTGTGAAGGATCGACTTACTAATCATGGTTAAATCAAGTGGACGGAAATATATCTATAGTGAGGGGAGTGCAACTATCGGGCTATAGTGGAGTGTCCCGATAGTTAACGAATGTTGGCTAGCTTGGATAATGAGATTAGTCGGTTAGCCTTGAATCGTTGGAGCCCATGATCTATAGGTCCATTAGGTCCCCCTACTAGCTCATATCGGAACAAAGCCTAGAACAAAAAGATAGGAAGCTTTGAATCGTTCAAAGTCGGGAAAACGGGTATTATCGTAAATTGTGTTTGACACAATAATTTAATTATGAATTAAATTAGAAAATGAGAGATGGAGTATTTAAAAGTGTTTTGAATACCATATATGTATTAGGAATCATATATAATTCTTGGCACTAGGTGATAAAGATTAATTGGATTAATCATGTAAAAATTACTTGGAATTGTACAAATTAATTGCCTAGAAATCAATTTCAATTTTGAATTGAAATAGGAATGAATTGCAAGCTGAAAATTGAGAATTTAGATTCAATTTTAAGTGGATTTAGTGGCATTCCCACTCTTGCATGTTGATGCATAGTGGAAAACAACACAACCATGCACTAGTTGCATGTGTTGTGAATTAAACACCTAGAATCCACTTTGAGTTGCAATTTCACCATGTGTCTAGTGTCATGAGGCTTCTCTTTGCATGGAAGATGTCTATATAAGGAGTATGAATCAGATTCAAATGTAGGTAGAGCCATTTTCCATATTGTTATGCTGCTGGATTTTGGTCTCAAACTCACTCATCTCCATATATCTCTCTAGTGCTTGAACCTTCAAGCATTCCCTTCCCATTCCCTATCTTTATAGACTCCCACAAGTCGTTCTTGGCCCGGAGAATAGTAGGGAAGACACTAGAGGTGGTCCACACACCGTTCGTGATCAAAGGAATCAAAGGGAGTTGTTGAATCGGTCTCCAAAAGGTTGGTAAAAATTCTGCTCTCTCCTTACGGTATTTGGACAGCATGTTTTCATTTTCTAAAATTGATGTAGTTAAGTGCCTCTGATCCTAAAATTGCTTCCACATGTGTTATATGAACACCTTCACAAGAAACTCTTCATTATTTTCTCGAGGTCGGAAGATATCTTTCTTTACATCGAATGAATGGACTACCATTGAAATGTTCAATGGATGTGTTTTGTCCATGTAAAATCTCTTTAAGATCTTTTCTTATAAGTTGATTGATGAATAAATATTTCATCTGCTAGATGCTCAATTTGTAAACGAAGGCAAAACTTTGTTTTTCCGAGATCTGTCATCTCAAATTCTTTTTTAAGACATTTTATTGCCTTTGGAAGCTCTTCAGGAGTTCCAATTATATTCAAATCATCAACATGTACAGTAATAATAGAAAATCCTGACTGTGATTTCTTTATAAAACACATGGACAAATTGAGTTATTTTGATACCCTTCTTTCAATAAATATTCACTCAGGTGATTATACCACCATTCGTCCTGATTGTTTTAATCCATATAAAGATCTTTGTAATTTGATCGAATATAATTCTCTAGGATTTGAATTATATGACTCTCGCTTTTTTAATCCTTCAGGGATTTTCATATAAATATCATTATCAAGAGATCCATATAAACATGCTATAACTACATCTATAAGATGCATGTCAAGCTTTTTATACTCAATCAGGCCAATTAAATATCTCAATGTTATTGCATCCACACAGGAGAATATGTCTCATCATTATCAATACCAGGTCTTTGCGAGAATCCTTGTGCAACAAGTCTCGCTTTATATTTTGTGACCTCATTCTTTTCATTTCTTTTTCTTACAAATACATGGTTGTATCCCACAGGTTTGACATCTTCTGGTGTCTGGACTATTGGTCCAAAAACCTCACGTTTTGAGAGTGAGTTTAATTCTGTTTGGATTGCTTCTTTCCACTTAAGCCAATCCTTTCTATGTCGACATTGTTCGACAGATTTTTGGTTCATGATCATCACTTTTAGAAATGATGTCGTAAGCAATATTATACGCAAAAATGTTATCAACAACTATATTGTTCTGGTTCCATTTTTTTTCCATTCATTACATAATTTATCAAAATTTCATTATTATCCTCAGTTATTTCACCTTCTTCGGTATTCTTATGGGTAGTCACATTCGAGATTTCTTCTGGAACATCCACATTATCAATTAAGTCATTTTGATTATTGACTACTTTTCTTTTTCGAGAATTTTTATCTTTGGAACCCGTTGGTCTACCATGCTTCTGGCGTGTCGCAGATTCATTAGTTATGATAACTTGTTGCATTGGGATATCAATTTTAGATGGTTTATTTGTAGCTGGTATATGTGACTTGGTCACTTTCTTAGCATCTATAAATGCATCTGACATTTGATTTGCAATATTTTGCAAATGAGTTATCTTTTGAACTTCTAGTTCACATTGATCTGTACGGGGATCTAAATGAGACAATGAGGATGCATTCCATGTAATTTCATTTTCCAACTTCTTAATCTCTCCCCCTAATGTTGGAAAATTTGTCTCATTAAAATGACAATCAACAAATCGTGCAGTAAATACATCACCTGTCAGGGGTTCAAGATATCTAATAATTGATAGGGAATCAAATCCAACATTTATTCCTAGCCTCCTTTGAGGACCCATTTTAGTACGTTTTGGTGGAGCAATTAGAACATATACTGCATTTCCAAAAGTTCGTAAGTGAGATATATTTGGCTGTTGACCATAAGCTAATTGTATTGGAGAGTATTTATGATAGATTGTTGGCCTAATGCGTATCAGCGATGCAACATGTAAAATTGCATGACCCCATAAAGATATTGGAAGTCTTGCTCTCATAAGCATTGGTCTAGCAATTAAATGCAAACGTTTTATAAATGATTCAGCTAAACCACTTTGTGTATGAACATGAGCTACAAGATGTTCTACACTTATCCCAATTGACATACAATAATTATTAAATAATTGAGATGTAAACTTACCAACATTATCAAGACGAATTTTCTTAATTACATAATCAGGAAATTGTGCTCTTAACTTAATTTTTTGAGCAAGTAATCTTACAAATGCAAGGTTTTGACTTGATAATAAACACACGTGCATCAATTAGAACCATAAAATATCTAAATGGTCCACTTGATGGATTTATAGGTCCGCATATATCACCCTGAATTCGTTCTAAAAATGCGGGGGATTCAATCCCAATTTTAGCTGGTGAGAGTCCAATAATTAATTTTCCTTGAGAGTAAGCAACACATGACAATTCATTAGTGATTCTTCAATGGATGTCCATGTGAATTTTCAATAATTTTTCTCATCATTATTGACCCAGGATGACCCAATCGATCATGCCAAACAGAAAATATATCTGGATCATTGATCTTCAGGTTTATTGTTGCATATATTTCAATAACACGAATATGTGTGTAATATAATCCAGAAGAAAAAGCAGGCAACATTTCTAATATACATTTTTCATGTGAGACAGTAGATATAATATATAGATACTTTATATTATTCTTCTTATCAGTCTCTATATGATAATCATTAGCACGTATATCTTTAAAACTCAGTAGGTTTCTTTTTTATTTACTAGAGAACAAAACATTATCAATTGTAAATTTTGTTCCTCTAGACAACATAATATTTGTTTTTCCAAAACCTTCAATCAAGTCTGCAGGACCTGATATTGTATTTACTTTTGCTTCTAGCATTGTCAATTCTGAAAAATATTTCCTACTTTTAAGGATAGTGTGTGTTGTTGCGCTATCTGCCAAACATAAATCTTCATTCTTAATCTTGGAGTCAACCAAAATATGTGAAATATTCATGTTTCTTCAGGAAAATATAACACATAGTGAGCCCCAGAAAAAGAAATTGAATATAAAATCGAACTTAATAAATAAACATAAATTAAACACTAAATAAAACGATATTCACATAATCTAATATTGTTGGGTTTTATGTCCTAAAACTCATAGATACTGAATGATTAACGAATTATACACTTGTATCAATAAAGTGCTATTGAGGTTTATGCAATAAAGTGTTATTGTCATATTAAGTCTAGAATTGCACAATATGACCCAAATCCAATAAACTAAGATCCAAGGTTGTTTACATGTAACTTGAACTAGTATGTGGGGACATACGGGGATTGGTGTTCAAGCAACAACCTAAAAGGTCTATAGTACAAGGATAAGGCTGGGTACCTTATCCTGGTAACACTATGTGATACGACCCGCTTTGTATTCGATACAGACGTATTGATCCAAGGCGTCCATGTAGGAGACATGCGAGCAGGGGTATCCTATGCAATGAGCTTGCATAAGACCGGACCACGAAATAGTAAACCACTAGATGTAACACCGTTGACTAGTTAGGTTACTGTTTCAATAGGATGACCTAGGTAACTCAATCTTAATCCTGAGTGTATCATGAACTCCTTCTCACGAGGGATTGTCCTTTGATTAGTACGGGTGAGAGTGACCTGCACGCCGACTCAATAAGCCTACCTTCTTGGGGACAAGACCGAGTGGGGGGCTGGGGACATGACAATACAATATGAAATTCACTCCTTCCCCTATTGGGGAAAGTAGATGTGTGTTCCCTTAAGGGCTGATTCCGGGGCTTGAACAAAAGCGCGCTGTCCTCTCCTAGCCCGAGAGGAATTTCTGTTTAGTGGTTGGACCCTAAAGAGGTTGTTCATTAGAGGGATCAGTGGTACTTAAGGATCCAGAGGTAACCCAGGGATAAAATGGTAATTTGACCCAGCTGTTGTTACGAATACACGTGAAGGATTGACTTACTGCACTGGTCGATATCCATGGACACAGAAATATTCTACAGTGAGAAGAGTGCAGCTGTGGGTCTTTACTGGAGTGACCCACAGTTAACGAATGTTGATTGACTCGGTTAATGAGTTTAGCTGATCAATCTCGTATCGTTGGAGCTTCTGATCTGTAGGTCCATTAGGTCCACCTGCTAGCTCATAACAGGTTCTGAGATAATATAGTCTTGATTATTAAAGGGAATTAATATAATGTATGGAGATACATTATAGTATAAAGTTTAATTAAAGAATTAAACTTTATAATTAATTTTGGATATGATTCGAAATTAATTATTGAGAGAATAATGAATTTAATTAAATATGTGATATTTGATTAACTCATGAATTAATTAATTAAATTTAATTTGGTTAAATGTGATTTAATCAAATTAATACTATAGTTTATATTAATGTACATTTTGATGCACATTAAAACTATAGGTTAAATGAGAGAGATAAAATTGAATATGATTCAATTATAAAATTAATTAGATATTTGATATTTAATTGATGTGGGATCAATTAATTTAAATTAATTGAATGACCTATTTAATTCAATTGAATATGATTTAATTGAATTAAAACTATATGTTATAATTGATTTAATTAAAATTGGTTTAATTAAATTAATTATTATTTAAATAATTATTAATTATTTAATTATTTAATTATTATTTGATAATCATTAAACGGTCCAGATCATTTGGATTTGATCCAATGGTTGAGATCTTGTAGGGTTTTAACTCCCTCCCTACTTATTGTGAAGTGGAGAGGGGTTATCCAACTGATTCCCCATTCTCTCCATTTTCACGCAAAAACAGAGACAGAAGAACTTTCTCTTCCTCTCTCAAAAAATACAGCAAGGTTTTCCTTTGCTGTTTTTTCCCTTTTCATGGCGAGATCAATCCCACAATCGAAGTCTCAAGATATCCCAAGAGAATAGCGGGTGTTCTTGCGTGGTGGTGTCCATTTGGGAATTAAAGAATATTTTGGGGAGCATTGTGCAGAATTTTCCAGCACTATTCATGTAAGTTTTCGAATCTAAAACTAGTTTAGATTGCATGCTTAATCTTAGGAATTGTTTCTAAATTATTGCCAACGTATCGGTTTTTCTGAAATTGAAATTTAATTCGAGATTGTTCTTGATTGCTTCCGCTGCCAGAAGGGATTTTAACCCTTCAATTGGTATTAGAGCCATCTCGTTAATTGATTTCAATTAATGAAAATTGCGTTGGTTTTGGTGGGATTATGCATTATGAATGTGGTTTGCTGAAAAACTATTTTGGTTATATTTGACCTTAGATTTACAATTTTGTATGATTTGATCATGTAAGGGCCCATGTTTTTGGGGCAAAAATATTGTAAATCGAGTCTTGTAAGCCCGTGTCTAGAAATTAGGAATCAATTTGTTGATCAGTGCTCGAATCGGGGTTCAATTTGGTGAAAGATTGCTGCTGGAAACGAAGTCAATACGCTGTCCAGAGGCGTAGCGTCGCGACCCTGCTCAACGGAGTCGCGACGCTGAAGAATAAGGGCTGGAAAAAACCGGGCCAGCGTCGGGACGCTTTGCCTACAGCATCTCGACGCTGACGGAAGTTTCCGGATTTGCGGAGCGTTGAACGCGTTGAGTGGAACGTGCTTTGAAACGGTTACGAAATAAATATTTATTTGCGTGCATTCTTGTTTGAATGTGCGTGGTTGGAGTAGATGATTTGTGCACGCACCTAGTGCACGTGAGGTTGCGTGTTCGAGCTTCAGCGTGGGTAGTTATTCTCATTTATTTTTTCTTGGCGTGCGGTTCATTGCTGTTTGGTCCAATTCGCTGGAGTATTGGTTCGGTTCGAGTGATTTGGGTCCGGTTTGAAGCGGTTCAAGCTGGTTCAGGCCGGTTTTGGAGCGGTTCAAGACTCAGAAGGATAATTAAATTGAAATTTTTGTAATTTTTGTTTATTTTAATTATCCTAGGGGCCAATATACCGGTTTTTTAGCTATTTATTGCTTTATGAATGTCATTTAGCTAGATCCCACCATAGGTTAATAAGCATGTTTCATGCATTTTTATGTTATAAATGTTATAATATATGATAATTATGCATGAATTTAAATTTCATGAGTTATTTAGTATAATTGTTATATTAAATATATGAAATTGGAAAAGGATGATGCATGACATTAATTATATAAATATAAGATGTTATATTTTATTAATGTAGCATGCATGCTTAGATTTATTTTCATGAGTATTAATATAATAGTTATATTATGAATGGAAATAAATTTCAATGCTTGTTTTCATGTATGATTTAATATAAAATGTTATATTAATTAAATGAAAATGGAATAGCATTGAGCATGACATTAATTAGATTAATATAAGAGTTATATTATATTAATGTCTAATTTCATGTAATTTAATTTCATTGATGATTAATTAATATAATCAATATTAATTAAATGAAATTGAAATTGCATGAAGCATGACACCACCTTAGATTAATATAATCGTTATATTATTGTTATCGGCGTCATGAGCGTTATGGTGTTTAATAACTAGAATTTGATTGTTATTTTTCTCAACACCATAGTAGCATGTTATAGGGCTAATTATTAAAATTTTATAATAGTTATAAAATTGATTAGAAACCGTCAACCTATAACAAAGAGTTGCATGCAAACATAGGACCTTAGGTTAAAATGAATTAATTTTAAAATGTTTAAAATTAATTAGACCTAAGCTCATTTTTAATTCTAATAGGATTAAAATTATATTCTTACTTAGGATTAAAATAGTTTTAATGTACTAAGTAGGAAAAACATTACTATGGTTATAAGGGAACTCTCCCGGTGAAGTTCTGTCTAGGCTGGGGGGTACTTAAGTTGACGGTTACGGAACACCTCCTACCTGGGAACTGACCCGGAAACTGAGTTGAATTAATCATAGTCTAATGTTAGCATGCAATGTCACTAGGTAATTAAAAGGGTTTAATTCACCTAGTCATTAGAGTAAAGCCCTATTTATAAGAGTTATAATAGGCATAGACTTAGATAGATTGACTTAGCCGGGTTTATCTAAGTTTAATAACCCTAAAATACAGTAGGACATTTCAGTGGGAGGAAAAATATAAAAAACAAGATTTTCATATCGAGTTTTTTACTCTCACGTCCCCCTGTGTTCACACCGTGAGATCCATGCTCGGCTTCGTTTGCATGGGTCAATACCAAGGTGAATGGGGAAGGTGACTATAGTAAGTGGGAGCGGGACGCGTGTCAACGTATCCTTCGGTCTCCACCCCTAGGTCACACCGTGAGAGTCCTATGATCCGCCTGCGTGTTGCCCTGGAGCAACCATCCCTTCGGAGGGCCTGATCATAGGATTCGGAACACCGTGAACTCCTGAATAGGATAGGATCGCCTAGGCTAATTACCAACAGTTGTCTTTCCTAACGGTAGCCTGTTGGTCCGTGCCTCTGAGATCTGAAAGTGGGAGGGTAACACTTACGGGGAGGAGTTAATTTGTTAACAAATCCTTGACCGAACAACGATGGTTAATTTCTAATGGAATATGAGTTATTCTGGTATTAGAAATTGACTGAGAAGGGTCTCATTTTAGAGGAGGAACAACTGATCACCCTTCGGTGGCTGTTCTTCTAAACCTCTAAAGCATCATTGCGAAACACAATCATAGTTTTATTAGGGTTCTTTGATTGCATGTTTGCAAAATTGATTGGATATATGCAATTGTTTGTATTGCTTGCGTGATGGGTTAAGGCAAAGATAACTAATACGGTCAATGTTTGTTTTTTTCAGCAATGTCTTCCTCCATAATTTCCATGCTTAAAAACGAACAACTTACTGGTGAAAACTTTCCACAATGGAAATCGAACTTAAATACTATACTCATGGTTAAGGATTTAAGGTTCGTCTTAACGGAGGAGTGTCCTCCCGTTCCCCCTCGCACTGCCACTCAGGCAGTAAAAGACGCCTATGAACGTTGGACTAAGGCCAATGAAAAGGTCAAAGTCTACATATTGGTCAGCTTATCTGAAGTATTGGCCAAGCGTTATGAAAACGTGGAAACTGCCAGGGAGATTATGAATTCCCTGCAGGAGATGTTTGGACTCCCGTCCTACCAGCTCCACCACGACGCCTTGAAGAACGTCTTCAATGCCAAGATGCAGGAAGGTCAATCTGTTCGGGAACACGTCCTGGACATGATTAACCAGTTCAATATTGCTGAGGCAAATGACGGGGTAGTCTGCGAGAGAAGTCAGGTTGCGTTCATCCTTCACTCGCTTCCAGCGAGCTATCTGTCTTTCAGGATGAACGCGAGCATGAATAAGATTCAGTTCAACCTGACTACCCTCCTCTCGGAGTTACAGATTTATGAGTCGTTGCAGAAGAGCAAGGGCAAAAGTGTGGTTAAAGGAGAGGCCAATGTGGCCCATTCCAAAAAGAAGTTCCTGAAGGGTTCATCCTCAGGGACTAAATCTGTACCTCAAGCTTCTTCATCGAAGCAAATCCAGAAGAGGAAGGGAGACAAGGGGAAGGCTCCTGCACAAGCTGTGCAAGGTAAGGGCAAGGCCAAGGTCGTGGCCGACAAAGGCAGATGCTTCCACTGCAATGCAGATGGTCATTGGAAGCGCAACTGTCCTCGTTACCTCGCAGAGAAGAAGAGAGAAAAAGAAGGTAAACTCGATTTACTGGTTCTAGAGACTTGTCTCGTCGAACATGATGAGTTTGCCTGGATATTGGATTCGGGAGCCACTAATCATGTTTGCTCTTCTTTTCAGGGAAATGAGTTCCAGCAGCTGGTAGACGGTGAAATGACTCTCAAGGTTGGAACAGGAGAGGTCGTTTCAGCTCGTGCAGTGGGAGTTGCAAAATTATTTTTTAGAAATAAGTTTTTAATTTTTGAGAACTTGTTTTTGGTTCCTCGAATTAAAAGGAACCTTATTTCAGTTTCTGCTTTGTTAGAACAAGAATACTCTGTTTCCTTTCAGCTTAATGAAGCAATTATTTCAAGGAATGGTATTTATATTTGTTCTGCTCAGCGTGAGAATAATTTATTTGTGTTAAGACCAACTGATGCTAAGGCTATTTTAAGTCATGTAATGTTTAAAACAGCCCAAACACAAAATAAAAGGCAAAAGATTTCTCCTTTAAGTAACAACACGTATCTTTGGCACCTTCGTCTTGGTCATATTAACATCGATCGGATCGATCGTTTGGTTAAAAATGGACTTCTAACTGATGTGGAAGATACATCTTTACCACCCTGTGAATCGTGTCTCGAGGGTAAAATGACCAAGAGGCCTTTTACTGGAAAAGGTTATAGGGCCAAAGAACCACTTGAACTGATACATTCAGATCTTTGTGGTCCAATGAATGTAAAGGCTCGAGGTGGTTATGAATATTTCATCTCTTTCATAGATGATTATTCTCGATACGGTTACTTGTACCTGATGGGCCATAAGTCTGAGGCTCTTGAAAAGTTCAAAGAGTTTAAGGCTGAGGTAGAAAACCTGTTAGGTAATACGATTAAAATGCTTCGATCAGATCGAGGTGGAGAGTATCTAGATCAGCGATTCCAGGACTATATGATAGGGTTTAGGGTTTACTTGTACCTGATGGGCCATAAGTCTGAGGCTCTTGAAAAGTTCAAAGAGTTTAAGGCTGAGGTAGAAAACCTGTTAGGTAATACGATTAAAACGCTTCGATCAGATCGAGGTGGAGAGTATCTAGATCAGCGATTCCAGGACTATATGATAGAACATGGAATCCAATCCCAACTCTCAGCACCTGGTACACCTCAGCAGAATGGTGTATCAGAAAGGAGAAATAGAACCTTGTTAGACATGGTTCGATCTATGATGAGCTATGCTCAGTTGCCTAGTTCGTTTTGGGGGTATGCAGTAGCGACTGCAGTACACATTCTTAACAACGTTCCCTCAAAGAGTGTTTCTGAAACTCCTTTTGAGTTATGGAAGGGGCGTAAACCTAGTTTGCGTTACTTCCGTATCTGGGGTTGTCCTGCACATGTGTTAGTGACTAATCCTAAGAAATTGGAACCACGTACAAGAATGTGCCAATTTGTTGGATACCAGAAAGAAACGAGAGGTGGTCTTTTCTACGACCCTCAAGATAATAAAGTATTTGTATCGACAAATGCAACTTTCTTGGAGGAAGACCACATTCGAGATCATAAACCACGAAGTAAGTTAGTATTAGGAGAAGCTACAGTAGAATCAACAAGAGTTGTTGATGAATCTGGTCCTTCAACAAGAGTTGTAGGAGAATCCAGTTCCTCTCGTCAATCTAGTCCTCCTCACGTAGTGGGAGAGCTTCGACGCAGTGGGAGGGTTGTGATACAACCTAACCGCTACTTGGGTTTAACTGAAACACAAGTAGTCATACCTGATGACGGCGTAGAAGATCCATTGTCTTATCGTCAGGCAATGAATGACGTAGATAAGGACGAGTGGGTCAAAGCTATGGACCTTGAGATGGAGTCTATGTACTTCAATCAAGTTTGGGAACTTGTAGATCCACCTGAAGGGGTTAGACCCATTGGGTGTAAATGGATCTATAAAAGGAAAAGAGATGCTGCTGGGAAAGTACAGACTTTCAAAGCGAGACTTGTAGCAAAGGGTTATACCCAACGAGAAGGGGTGGACTATGAAGAAACCTTTTCTCTAGTTGCTATGCTTAAGTCCATAAGAATTCTCTTATCCATTGCCACGTTTTATGACTATGAAATATGGCAAATGGATGTCAAGACAACTTTTTTGAATGGCAACCTTGACGAGAGTATTTTTATGTCTCAACCCGAAGGGTTCATAACCCAAGGTCAGGAGCAAAAGGTTTGTAAACTGAATCGATCCATTTGTGGGTTGAAATAGGCCTCCAGATCTTGGAATATCAAATTTGATACAGCGATCAAATCTTTTGGCTTTGACCAGAACGTTGATGAACCTTGTGTATACAAGAAAATCAACAAGAATAAAGTAGCTTTCCTCGTACTTTATGTTGACGACATCCTACTCATTGGGAATGATGTAGGGTATCTGTCTGACGTAAAAGAATGGCTAGCAGCTCAATTCCAAATGAAAGATTTGGGTGAGGCTCAGTATGTTCTTGGCATCCAGATTATTCGGGATAGAAAGAACAAAACGCTAGCTCTGTCTCAAGCAACGTATATCGACAAGATGTTGGCCCGATATTCGATGCAGAACTCCAAGAAGGGCTTATTGCCTTTCAGGCATGGGGTTCACTTGTCTAAGGAACAGTCTCCTAAGACACCTCAAGAGATTGAGGATATGAGACGGATTCCCTACGCCTCTGCAGTGGGTAGCTTAATGTATGCCATGCTATGCACGAGGCCTGACATCTGTTATGCTGTAGGGATTGTCAGCAGATATCAGTCAAATCCAGGGTTAGACCACTGGACCGCCGTTAAAGGAATCCTCAAGTATCTTTACTTTTCATGTAATGTACAACATACATGTACCATTTCCAGCTTTGGATTATATTGTATATACTTTCCCTGTAACTTGAGTTTTAGTTCAAGTGGGAGTTTGTTGGGTTTTATGCCCTAAAACTCGTAGATAGTAAATGTACATTTGACCGAACATTAATAAAAGTGATGTATTATTCAATGTTTGTATTATATCTTGTCTTATGAACCCTAATCCAATAAACTAAACATCCAAGGCTAATAGAATGAGGCTTGAACTAGTATGTAGGGACATACGGGGATCAATGTTCAAGTTTTAGCCTAAAGGGTCTGTAGTATAGGGATAAGGTTGGGTACCTTGTCCTGGTGACACTATGGATACGACCCGCTTTGTATATTGATACAAACGTAGTGATCCAACGCGTTCATGTAGTTGACATGCGAGTGGGGGTATCCTGTGCAATGAGTTTGCACAAAGACCGGAACGCGAAATAGTTAACCACTAACTGTAACGCCGTTAGTTAGTTCGGCTTCTATTTCACTAGGATGACCTAGGCAACTTGGCCTTAATCCTGAGTGGATTATGGACTCCTTTCCATGAGGGATTGTCCTTTGATTTGTACGGGTGAGAGTGGCCTGTTCGCCGACTCAATAAGCCTACCATTTTGGGGACAAGACCGAATGGGTAGCTGGGAACGTAGTCTTACGAGATGGAATTCACTCCTTCCCGATATTAGGGTAAGTAGAGGTGTGTTCCCTTAAGTGGTGTCTCCGGGTCTTGAACAATGGGCCATACCCTCTTTATGGCATGAGAGGGATTTCTGTTTGTTGGTTGGACCTCAAACAGGTTGTTCATTAGAGGAGCACTGGTACTTAAGGATCGAGAGGTAGCCCAGGGGTAAAACGGTAATTTGACCTAGCTGGGATACGAACACACGTGAAGGGCTAACTTGCTGTTGACGGTCAATATCCGTGGACACAGAAATATATCTGCAGTGAGAAGAGTGCAGCCGTGGTTCTTTAGTGGAGTGAACCGCGGTTAACGAATATTGATTAACTTGGTTAATGAGTTTAGCGAATTAATCTCACATCGTTGGAGCTTCTGATCTGTAGGTCCATTAGGTCCCACCGGTAGCTCATTTAGGGTGTCGAGGTAAATTTCTAAGGGAGATTTGAATATTCGAAAGGTGTTCGAATATTGGATTAAAATATGAATATGATTCATATTAAAACTATAGGTTATAATTAATGTGCATTAGATGTGCATTAATACTATAGTTCAAAATTGAGAGAAATATAATTAAATATGTGATATTTAATTATTGTATTAATTAATTTTTGGATTAATTAATTAATTGTTTTAATTTAATTCGATTAAATTTGATTTAATTGAATTTCATTAAAACTATAGGTTAAAGTGGATATGTACATATAAATATGATTTATATGGTTTTATTAAATTAAGGAGTTAATATAATATATTATTAATTAATTATTTTAATAATTAATTAAATACTCAATCAGTTGGGAGAACTGATTGAGTCTTCCACAATCCCAGCAACTGAAACGTTGAGGCAGAGAAGTTTCAGGGAAGTTATTCCCATCTGTGGCTTGATAGCAAAGACTCTCCCTCATTTTTGGTAAGGTTCAGTTTTTGAAAAAACTCGCTCTCACTCTCTCATTCTCTCTGCAATTCTCTGAATACAGAAGAGAATTTCTCCCAAGAAATTCTTAGGCTTCCACCATCCTCTTCACATAATCCCGTGAGATTACTGGTGAATCCTCGTGGTGGTGTTCGTGTGAGATTTGCAACAAAGTAAGATCTCTTGGGCTGTTGTATTTTTCTGTATTCCGTTGGGGTTTTGGCAAAACAATCAAGAACGTCTTCAAGGGTAAGTAGTTCTTGATCTTGGATCATTAAGATCCTTCTTAGATTAGATCTAGGATGTTTTTTTAATCTTTATAAAGCATGTTTTATATAGCTTTACAACATGATCTATGTATGTTGTTCTTGCTGTAAAATCCCTTTGCAAATTGTATCGGTATTTTGATCTTAAGAAAACACGATATGGTTTTATGATCGTTTCCACTGCGCTAGGGTTTTTATCCCTACACACACAACGGTTATTTCTTCTTAATGTCTGTGTATTTTCTTATTATCTTTGAGCTAGGATGATGGATCCACTACAGGAAAAAAGATGTACGATAGCTTCAAAAAAACGCTATTATAGACTTTTTATAGCGTTTCCGCAAAGTCATGACAGCCCACGCTATAAAAAGTCGACTTTTTATAGCATTTTATAAATGCTATAATAAAAGTCTTTCAATAGCTTTATTTCTACTTCATAAAATGAATGTTAGCGTTTTATAAAAGCTATAAAAAGTTTTTCACAGTGAAAATACAAAGCTATTGTTTATAAATGATAGCATTCATTTACAACTATAAATATTTATTTATAGCTTTAAATTGAAGTTATAATAAGTTTTTAAATGATTCATTTTTTCTATTTATAGCATTTATAAACTTTTCATAGCATTTCATCGTTCCTATTATCACAACTTTTATAACTTTTCTAATATGTACAATTTCATGTTTCATGCCTTGTTACATAATAAATCTATGCAACATAAAAATAGATACAATCAAAATTTATCCTTTTCTAAATAATCATTCATATACAATTCACGTTTTTTTTTTCTACATGTAGAGGTGGGAGGATTCGAACCACATATACAGTTCATGCGACCCCACAAAATACTTGTATCAATGACTCTTATCAAGTTGGAGATAATACAAATTTAAATGACAATTTATCAATCTATCATTCATTAACTACAAAATGTGTTGTTATAAAAAAATTCAAATAACTCAAGGTAGTCGTGTCAGGCCAAGAGCTTCCATTGTTGTGAGAAGTAATTATTTCATCAACCTACAAAAAGTTATCAAAAAAGAAATAAATAAATATAAGTATTCAAATAAGAAATTTAATTGATGAATAAATGATCAAAAACTAAGAATTTATTGCATCATTGGTCACATTAATTGAAGAAGTGTTTGTCCCTCATAGCATTACATCAATTAGCAAACCAAATGTGGTCAAGTATATCTTCAAAACTGACAACTAACCACTCCAAATACTTAAATTTAAAGTCCCTTAGTTTTTTTTCTCTAGTTTTGGCTAGAAACCAAAGATCACATCTATCCCTCCACCCACAACCTCCCAAAGAAAATCATGAGCAATAGCAAGACAATATAAAATCTATATTATTCAAGGAAAATATCTCCAAACATATAAGCAATAAAATGAAAAGTTCAATCAAAAGTTAGCTTACAAAGGAGAGGATAGTAAAACAACAAGGTAAATAAAAGGAGGAGGGATAGTCACATTAGCTTATATTGAACGACGAAGAAGAATACCTCTTGGATGGTAATGTGAAATAAGAATAAATTGATAAAGTGAGTATACAGAGAAACATTCTTGAGAAAAATCAAAATCTTCCGAGAAATGGAGATCTCACCTAAAATCAAAAACTTTTTCTATGAGACCTTAAGCTCTTGAAACTTGAACATTGTTGACTAGATTGTAGCTCCTAATGTTGAATGGTGGTTCTCATCAATGGAGGTCATAGTGATGTCTCACTCTATCACTAAATCATTAACAAACATTAGAAAACCAAAGTCAAAGAAAATATAGTATTTCCATATTGAGAAACTAAGGAGCCAACACTTAAAACAAAGTTGGAGATTAAACCAAGAGATGTAATAGAGATCAAAAGTGAGATTGTTGCTTTTGAACAAGCCAACACTTAAAGAAAGAGAGAGAGCAACCTAAATGTTGCTTTTAAACAAGCCAGGTCCAAAACATATGGTGAAAACAACTTCTCCTTCGTAACCAAATAAGGATACAAGCTAGTTAGAACAGTCAACCTCGAACTCCTTCAATATATTTGTGAGTTTGCTATAAATGCTATTTTTAGGTTTGATATAACATAGTGACAACATCACGAAAAAGAAAAAAAAGTACATCAAAGTACACAAAAGATTTATAGCCAAAATGTTATCCACAACATATTTATACTTAATAGAATCGCTTTTGACTATATGGTGAAAAAAATGTTATTTAAAATGCTTTTTAACGACAGTAAGATATCAAAACATTTTTATTGCAATTTTTTTTCTTCCAAAAAGTGCTTAAACATGAAGCCATTCCAAACAAACCAGCAGTATGGTTACAAACTAACAAGATAGGATTCCCATGGAGCCATGCCAATAAACAGAGCAAATTAGAAACGGGGTAAGGAGAATGTTTTTTCTCAATCTTCTTTGTTTCAAGAACAAGAAATAAATTTTGCCCAAATCATATTCTTGAACTCATACAATCACCATATACATTTGAAGAGGTTCCACAACCGGAAGAAAGCATATAGTAAACACAACAATAATTATTTTGAAACACTACTAGAGAGACTACTGGAAACACTACTACTATGCAAATTTCAAATAAATTTAGTAAAGTGACGAAATAAAGAAGCAACCGTGAAGTTCATAACTACTTCCAATTGAATCGATCCTCAAAATTCAGAGCGGAAACAAATTCTATGACGACTTTCAATTTTCCTTATATTAAACTCAGACAAAAGAAACAAAACAGAGTAATCAAGAATTGTTTTGACCCAAACTATCCTGAAATCATCTTAATCTCATGAATTGATTGAATCCTACAAACTACAAAACATCATCTCTCGCCTTCAAAAGTTTCAAAAAGCTTCAAGAATCCAGAAACAAGGATGTAGCAAAGGAAAATGTGAGAGAGAGAGAGAAACTACCATTGATTTGCATCTAAGAGAACACCTCAAGAGAGAAGCTGGTGTAGAGACGAGCAAGACGAGATAAATAAGGAATAAGAAGACGAAAAATAATAAGGAACAAGAAGTTTACTGAGTTAGGAATGATAGAGATGACGATGGAGTTGGAGTTCCTCAAACGCTGAATGATATATAAGATGGTGGAGTTGCATGAAAGGATAAACAATCACATCAGACTGTGATGGCAGAGCCTAAGAACTTAAAAAAGACATTAAAAATACCTTGTTGGAAGATTTCTATGGACGAAGAGATGAAAGCTCCCAAGAACAACCATATGATTGGAATTTGGTTTACATGTACATACCTACTTTCTCGTGAGTTTGATTTTATTCCATATTCCATCTATTTTGTGAAATCGAAAACCGAACCGAACCAAATCAACAAACCATTTGATTTAGTTTGATTTATTTCATACAAATGACTCAATTTCCATTATGTACTCATCTAAATATATACCAAAGTAAGAAATACGTTGAAATGAAGAACAAAACCATAATTCCTAATTGTCCATACTTTGAACCACTATCATTTTTAACACCCTACTAATCCACTAAAATGTTGTTCTTAAAATCCAACTAACTTATAGTGTTACGTAAGTTTTGTCAAACTACAAACAAAAAGGAGATACTAGGTTCCTAATGTTTCATGTCAATCATTTTTTATTTCCTTCGACCTTCGCAGACATATGTGCACTTTTACTTTCATTTTAAACATCATCTTTTACAAGGCTTTTGGGAAGCCTTTTGATATTTTTTTTCTCCATGTTCCGCCAATTTAGTTCCTTACTATAAACTACTCTCCTTGATGCCAAATCTTGTATATTTTTAGACCTCTCCCTTAATTTCTTTGTATTATTTATTCTAAAACCTATATTTTGGGTACTTATTCACTGCATTAATCTTTACAAAAACGAAGAAATTTCATTACTATCTCTAAGAGATGAATAACGATTTAAGTACAAAATCAATACTTAGAAATCAAACAGCACAAGATTCTAGAAACAACAAATAGATCATTTACAACTAGGCTAAAGAAAAGCTCGATGTGATATATATACATACATATAAATGTATGTGTTCAATGCTCTTTCTGTTTAAATACTTTAATAAATTCCAACTTTTATAAACACCAAATCCTTAAAAACTACCATAAAGGTCCTTCTTTCTCCTTCCTTAAGTTACAGCCTTGAAACCTCCACATCTGGATATAAGGAACAAAAGCAATTTAGACTCACTAATTCCAATTTCTTCTGTTGTGTTGATGTTTAAAACCACAAACTTATAATGACCAATAAGATTAAGAACAATAGAAACGTCGACAATTGAACATCGATTTCGTCAATCAAAATGAGAGAGGCACGACAAAAAAGCAGAGCATACAGTAACTTCAATTGGGAATTTCTGAAACTGGTTCAGTTTCCTATTTAACACAAAACTCATATAGAATATGGTCGCTAACAGCGGAAAAAGTCAGATTGGGGGTGAAGAAGAAGAAGTGATGAAAGGTCAAAGGCAATTTTTTCTTCAACAATTCCTTAGTTAGCCTTTTATCCATCCAGAGAAGTCTACATCTTCACATTGAGACACAAGGCCTCAGCCATCATAGATTCCAAGGTGGGGAAAACAAGTTAAATTTGAAGAATTCAACATCCTCACTCAGCAAATTCAATAAACCCAAATGGAAAAATGAAAGAGAAAAGGGACCTAGATGAAGAAAATAACAGAACAAAAAGAAAAAGAGAAGCTTACAGCAGTTAACACTTCAATGGAAGCTCCCACGAATGAGCTAGGGCTGGAGAAAAGAAACAAGACAAGTATCTCGCCAATCGAGTGCGTCTGAAGGCACTAGATCTGTGGATCCAACAAAGTAAGAATGAAAAACCTAGAAAAAGAAGAAGTCCTTACCTCTTCAAGAAAGAGAACAAAGGGTAGAGAGTGATATTTTGGACAATGAAATGGTTAAGAAACCCAGAGACATTTCCGATGGCGACGACGATTTTCTGGCAGCACAAGCAAGCGACAGCAGAGGCGAAATGAGAAGAGAGATGAAAAGTGAGATGGGTGTCGAGAGAAAACAAGGATAAGAAAGAAAAAATTGTGAGTGTCGAGGGAAAAGAGAGGAAGGGTACCTACCGGAGCGACGACGGCGACTTACCGACAGCAGTGTCGGCGTTTTTGAGGAAGCACAAGCAGACGACGTTCAACACAGTGTCGAGGGAAAGAAACAAGGGTTGGGAAAAGAGAGGGAAAGAGAAGAGGGAAAAGAAAATGGGTTGGGAAAAGAGAGCAAAAGGAGAGGGAAAGAAAATGGGTAAAGCGCGCGGGCTCTTTTTTTTTTTTCTTTCTTTCATAGCTTATTTTGAAAAAAGCTATATTGAAATGCTATTAAAAGGTTTTTTTTTTCTTGTAGTGATCAAGATTGTTGGGCTGAATTTATTCCCATTTTAGAGTAAATCTTGAGACTTAGGGTCGTTAATTTAGCCAATTGGATTATGTAGCTTAATTAATTGGATATTGTAATGAGTTTCTTAAAATTTCATCTATGCAACTTATTTTAATGATTTTAATCCCTTGATCACAGATTAATTGATTTGTTGATCTAAATTGATACTCGACAGAGAGAAGTTCGATTAGATCCTGATTGCATGGCTAACGATTGCTTGGATCACGAAAGTGAAAAAGAATTGTTAGAAATTTATGATGAAGTTGCTTAATGTCATACTATAATTAAATAAGGAAATAGACACATAAATTAGTTAAGTTAGTATGAGATGTGGAGGAACTTGAAAGAGAAATCCACTTAAATTATTTCTAGATTTATGAAATTGAAGACTATTAATTACATGCATCTATTTAATTGACTTACAAATCCAAAAGGCTAATTAACACCCTAGGTTGAGTCCCCTTGATAGAAATTTCCATTTATTTGTATGTCTTTTCTAATTGTTAGTTTCTTTAATTTTCACTTAACCATTCGAGTTGGAGTTCTAGATAAAATTTAGCATGACAATTCTTGGTAATTAATGGATTTAATTCAAATTCCTTGTGGATTCGATACTCGGTAATACCTACCATTTTATATTACTTGACCCGTGCGCTTTGCAGTCATCAAGTTTTTGGCACTGTTGTCGGGGACTTTGTTATTTTTCCATTAATATTGAGAATTAACTGTTTTATTTTAATTTAAAAATTTATTTTTGCATTTTAATTTTAAAATTTAATTTGAGAAGTTGTGGCAAAAATCGTGAAGTTATAAGGTGGATAATTCTGTTCTTGGAGAATTTTTGTAGTTAGTCATGGTAGATCAAGAAGACAAGGAGATTCGAAATTATTTCTTGCAGAAGTTACCCTTGAACTATTTTGGGATAGCGTTTGAGCCAATTGCTACTGATCATTTTGAGCTTAAGATTAGTCTCATTCAAATGGTTTGAGAGGATGCTTTCAAAGGACATCCATCAGAAGATCCACACAGTCATCTGCGTTCATTTTTGGATATCTGTGGAACAGTAAAAATTAATGCAGTTAGCCCTAACACTATTCGATTGCAATTATTCCCTTTTTCTTTGCAGGACAAGGCTAGAGATTGGTTAGATTTTTTAACTCCAAACAACATTTTTAATTGGAATGATTTAGTGAAGGCTTTTCTTACAAAATTTTTCCCATTGGCAAAAATTACAAAGCTCAAAACTAAAATTGGTTGTTTAAACAAATGGAAGATGAGCAACTGTAGAAGGCTTGGGAACGTTATAAGGACATGTTAAGAAAATGCCCACAACATGGGTACCCTAACTGGCTTCAGGTACAACTCTTCTATAATGGTCTGACTCAAAATTTTAAAACTATTCTTGACACTGCGGTTGGAGGAAACTTTTTAGCTAAAACCTTCAAGGATGCTCGAGCTTTAATAGAAGAGTTGGCTCTAACAAGTTACCGGTGGTCATCTGAGCAACCAGAGTCTAAACCAAAGGGGGGACCATGTGAATCCGATGAGGTAAGTTCTTTGAAATTTCAAGTGGAAGCTTTGACAAAGGCTTTGAGCAAGCTATCATGATCAGAGATTCCAAGCTTGCCCAAAGCTTGCAAAGGAGATTCTCAAGAGAAAGTGGAGCCTAAACCAGAAGAAACAGTTCATCAAAAGAAGAAGAACCCTTTGGAGGACAGGTTAGGAAAGTTTATTGAAGAGACCAAGAATTTGTCTAATAATGTGCAAGAAGCAGTGACTACAATACAAGCCAGAGTAGAGAGATAGGAAATTGTCATTAGTAAAATGGAAGCAAAAATCGATCAAATGACAATTTTCATGGAAAAATTTCAGCAAGGGAAATTCTCTGAAGTCTTCGCCGTAGACCCACAGGAGTATTGCCCTGTTATATCATTCAGAAGTGGGAAGCAATTAAAAGAAGTAGAAAGAAAAGAAGTTAAGGAGTCTAGCACTAGGAAGATACTAGATGAGGATGATGATCAAAACACAATAGCGGAAGAGATAATGCAATCAGTGCCAGATAAGTCTTCTAAATCTATTCATTTAGTTATTAATCAAATCCCGTATCCGCAGAGATTTCAAAAGAAAAAGTTGGATGCTGAGTTCTCATAAATTTCTTGATATTTTTAAACAGCTCCACATTAACATTCCTTTTTGCTGATGCTTTGGAACAGATGCCACACTATGCCAAATTCATGAAGGAGATTCTGTCGAAGAAGATAAAGTTTGAGAATCATGAAATAGTAAATATGACCGTCGAGTGTAGTGCCATCATTCAGAAACATCTACCACCGAAATTAAAAGATCCAGGGAGTTTTACTCTTCCTTGTACAATTGGTAGTTTGTTTATTAAAAAGGATTTGTGTGACTTAGGAGCAAATATTAACTTGATGTCGTTTAGTGTCTACAGAAAACTAGGTTTAGGGAAATTGAAGTCAACCACCATTGTCCTGCAGTTAGCAGATCGTTTAATGACGTATCCAAGAGGTATATTAGAGGACGTTTTGGTTAATGTTGACAAATTCATATTCCCTGCAGATTTTGTAGTGCTAGAGACATGGAAGAGGACCTCAAAGTTCAATTCATTCTTGGAAGACCCTTTCTGGCAACTGCTCGTGCTTTAATAGAGGTACAAAAAGGAACCCTGACTTTCAGAGTGGAGGATGATGGGGTAGTGTTCAACATCTTTAAAGCTTTGAAACACCCAGAGGAAGTCAGTTCATGCTATAAAATTGATTCAGTTGACACTATTATTGATGCATGTGTAGAGTCAGAGTCTCCTATTGATCGTTATGAAATAAGCATGCCTGACGTGTTTGGAGATGAACTAATAGATGTTAATCAGGATTGTGCTTTAATTTATGATGAGATTGATAGACCTTTAGGTATAGGAAGGGAGGATAACCTAACGTTAGATGTTTGTGCTCAAGTTGATACCCCTCCCCCTGATCTGAAGCAATTACCTGCTCACCTACGTTATGCTTTCTTAGGAGAATCTTATACTTTCCTTGTTATTATATCTGCCGATTTGACTAGAGTAGAAGAGGAAAATTGTTGGATGTTTTGAGAAAACATAAATCTGCCCTAGGATGGTCTATTAGTGATATTAAGGGTATTAGTCCTTCTATCGTAATGGAAGATACCTTTAATCCCACAGTACAACACCAAAGAAGATTGAATCCGACAATGAAGGAAGTGGTGAAAGCCGAGGTGTTAAAATTGTTGAATGTAGGAATTATATATTCTATATCTAACAACCCATGGGTAAGTCCTGTTCAAGTAGTGCCTAAGAAAGAAGGGATGACCGTAGTTAAAAATGAAAAAGATGAATCAATTTCAACAAGAACGGTAACTGGTTGGCGCGTTTGTATCGATTATTGGAAATTAAATAAGCCACCATGAAAGATCATTTCCCTCTCCCTTTTATTTATCAAATGCTAGATAGGTTAGCTGGTTACCCCTACTATTGTTTTTTTTTATGGCTATTCAGATTATAATCAGATCGCGATTGCACCAGAGGACCAGGAGAAAACAACATTCACGTGTCCTTATGGCACCTATGCGTTTCAAAGTATGCCATTTGGACTGTGTAATGCTCCAACTACCTTTCAGGGTTGCATGATGGCTATATTTTCAGACTTTAGTAGAGGAAATTATCGAGGTTTTTATGGACGATTTTTCTGTTTTCGGTTCATCTTTTGATATCTTTTTGCATAATCTCTCTCGTGTTTTACAAAGATGCCAAGAAACTAACCTTGTCCTAAATTGGAAGAAATGCAAGTTTATGATAAAAGAAGGTATAGTTTTAGGCCACAAAGTGTCTGAAAAAAGGTTTAAAGGTAGATCGGGCAAAGATCTCAACTATTGAGCAACTGCCTCTACCAATTAATGTGAAGGGAGTTCGTAGTTTCTTAGGCCAAGCAGGATTTTATAGGCATTTTATTAAACATTTTTTTAAAATAGCTAAACCACTGTGCAACTTGCTTGAGAAAGATGCTCCATTTGTGTTTTCTAAAGATTGTTTGCTAGCATTTAATCTGGTTAAGGAAAAATTGATTTTCGCACCTATCATTGTTGTGACTAATTGGAATCAACCATTTGAGATCATGTGTGATGCTAGTGACTATGCTTTAGGAGCTTTTTTAGGGCAACGTCGTGATAAATTTTTTAAGGCTATATATTATGCAAGTAGAACTCTAGATAGTGCTCAACAGAATTACACCACTACTGAGAAAGAGATGCTTGCTGTTGTGTTTGCATTTGATAAATTTAGGCCTTATTTGTTTGGAACAAAGATAATAGTGCATACTGACCACGCTGCTATTTGGTATTGAAGTAGTAAAAAGGATTCAAAGCGTCAACTAATAAGATGGATTCTTCTGTTGCAAGAATTTTATTATGAGATCAAGGATAAAAAAGGTGGTGAGAATGTGGTAGTAGACCACTTGCCTAGGATAGAGCATGAAAGAAATCTCCCAGCCTTTCCTATTAAAGAAGCTTTTCTAGACGAAAGGTTATATACAGTAAAAGCTTTTTTTCCTTGGTATGTTGATGATAAGGGTAAAAAATATACCTATTTTTCCCTTATATTTAGCTCATTATATTGTCAAAAAGGATGAAGAGGAAATTGAAGAAGAAGAGGCCGAGACCTCCAGTGATAGTGAATCAGATTTTGAAATCAAGGAATTGGATGATGACCAAATTCCTATTTCTACAGCTTTGAGGAAGAAAAGAAGAAGAGAACTTAGGGCTGAGAGGAGGAGAAAGAATAAGAATGACCCTATTTTTGCCAAGAGGCCGAGGACAAGGTCCATGGACACCTCTCCTGCACCTCCTCCTACCTCCACACCCGTCAAGCCAAAAATCAAATCGCCTAAAGCTCCATCACCAAAGAATTCTTTCCCTGAAGTCTTCATGGATGTTAATTTCCAGGAAAAGATGGAGATTATGAGAAAAAGAGACTTCCTGAACAAGAAGGGATTCTCAAGCAGAGCAGGAACCTTGCCAGACTTTGTAACCAAGGTCATCACTCAGTACAAATGGCAGGAGTTCTGTGCACACTCTCAGGAGGCCATGGTGCCTCTAGTTCGAGAGTTCTATGTTGGCTTGAGGGAAGAGAGCATGAGCATGGCGGTGGTAAGAGGTAAAATGGCTAGTTTCTCTTCGGTTGACATCAACAGGGTATACTGGATTAAGGCACCCTTGCATCCAAGAGGCAATGATGCAATCAAGAACCCCTTGGCCAAACAGTTGAAAGAAGCATTGAAGATGGTGGCCAATAAAGGAGTTCAATGTAAGGAATCTCAAACCAAGGTGAAGACACTAGTGCCCAGTGATCTCAAGCTAGAACCACCAGTGTGGCTTCACTTCATCAAGAATAGACTAATGCCCACAACCCCACGACAGTACTATTTTAGTAGAGAGGGTTATGCTTCTCTACAACATCATGAAAGGGTTGGAGATAAACATAGGGAGCATCATTCGAGAGGAGATCCTTTCATGTGGAAGGAAGAGAGCTGGGAAGCTGTTCTTTAGGTCACTTATAACCCAATTGTGTCATAGGGTGAAAATTGTCCGTGGAAAAGATGAGGAACGCCACTTTTTCAGGCCCACTATTGACTTACCTCTGATTGGAAACTTCAGCAGAACAATGCCCAAAGGAAGGACAAGGCTTCCACATCCCAAGCTACTCCACCTCAAGGGCTGAATCCTACTTCACCTCCTCAGCACACTCCTGTTTCAGGGCCTACACCATCATCAGAGGTCCTTGTATTTGTCTTCCAACAGCTAGACCGGATTGAAGACAAGCTGAAAACTTATTGGGTCTATGATAAGGAAAGAGATGAAGCAATTAGAGAGTTCTACCTCTCTATCACCCCCAGCATTGCCCCTGTGTTCCCTGACTTCCCTCAAGCCCTACTACCTCAAGAAGAAAAAGAATCTGAAGTTGAAGATGAAGATGAAAGAGATGAAGAAAGTTCCTCGGATGAGGAATAGGGGAGTTTTCTGATCCCCTCTATCTATTGTTTTGTGAATATTTAAATTGTTTTTGTGAATAGTTTAGGCCCCGTTTGATAACCATTTCGTTTTTAGTTTTTGGTTTTTGAAAATTAAGCTTATAAACCCTCCTTCCACCTATACATTTCTTTGGTTTGCTACCTACATCCTTCCCATGTTTTCAAAAACCAACCCAAATTTTGGAAACTAAAAAAAATAGTTTTCAAAAACTTGTTTTTGTTTTTGGAATTTGCCTAAGAACTCTAATGTCTCCTTAACAGAGATGAAAATCATTGTAAAGCTATTAAGAGAAAACAAGCATAATTTTGAAAAACCAAAAACTAAAAACCAAATGGTTATCAAACGGGGCCTTAGTTGTTGTTTTTAGTTTTTAGCATGCTTAATTTCTGTTTTTGCTTGTGTTAGCTATTGTTTTTATTGCTTTAAATGTTTAGTTAGTTGTTAGTTATGTTTTTAGGTTAGTTTTAAGATAGCTTGCTGTTAGATTAGTTTAGAATGACTTGAGTTTTTAAGTTTTTCTAGAAAAATCTGCTTGTTTTTTGGCTAAATTTATGAAACTTTTTGAAAAAAATCAACTTTATGCAAACTTTTTGCTTTAGAAAATGTTTTGAAAAAACATGTTTTCATTTGAGTTTTCTTTTAAGCCCTTGATGATAATAACTAGAGTTTATTTCTATCTCATAAAGTGTCACCGTCACAACCTATTTGTTTTCTAGTCATAGGCTTTCCATTAGTATTTTTCTTTACAAATTTTTCTTAAGTCTAAACTTCCTCATGTTTAACCTTTCTAGCACACTAGGTGAGTTTATCCTTGATGTTTTGAAAAACAAAAAGCCTCATGTAAGCCCATGCCTCAAAAACAAAAGTCAATGAGGGCATTGCCTATCTTAAGTTTGGGGGGGGGGGGTGCTTTACTTTGTAAATATATATATATATTTTGTAAGTTTGAATTGCTGGAAAAGAAGTATATGCTCAGTATGTATCATCAAAAAAAAAAAAAAAAAAAAAAAAAAAAAAAAAAAGAAAGAGAGAAAGAAAAAAAACTGAGAGTTACTCCTCCTTCCTAGAGTTTACTGTGTAACCAGGGGCATTCATGACACCCAAGGTTTGCCACTGCATGAAAGGTTTACTTAGGGAAGTGAGTATTAATCCAAGTTTGTGAGCTTTGCTCGTAGCTAGATATCTTCACCACAAAGTGTCGATAAGCTAGAATGAAGGTAAAGGTGACAACAAGGATTCTCTTGGGGGAAAAAGAAGTTGAGTAAAAAGAGCACCAACAGTCAAATAAGTTTGGGGAAGATAGAAAAGGTCTAGTAACTCATGTATGGTCAAGGAACCTCAAAAATTAGTTTTTCTTAACTAAAGGGACTACACTAGGCTCAATGAGTAGTAGTTAGGTAGCTTAAACATATTGGTTAGGATGGACTAGGGAGAGTTTTGCTTTGAAAAAGAACAATAGAAATCTTCATGCCTAGGAAACTTAGAAGTTGTGACTGGCACTAGAGTAGAAACCTCTCCTGAAAGGCAACTTCTTAGAAAACGATCTTGAAAAACATGTTTACTTGATTCCATATGGTTTATTCATGACATTTTGATTTGCAATTAAGATAGATATTAGTACCATGATTGGCAATTACATATGATCCATAACATTTTGGTTTGCGATTATTATTGAGCTCTCACATTCTGATTGGCAATTAAAAATTGATCTCTAATGTTATGATTGACTATTGCTTGAGGACAAGCAATGAGTTAAGTTTGGGGGTATGATAAGGGTAAAAAATTGAAAGTGTTAATATCTAAAATACGGAAGCAATTTTGGATCTTAGGCACATAACAAGCTCAATTTGATCAAACATTGCATGCTGTTCATGAGAAGAAAAACAAAGACAGTTTACCAACCTTTCTTAAATGGAGAAATTGGTTGGATTTCCTTCTTGTTTTTCTTCACCAATCAATCACGAACCACAACTGGATCTTCCTTGCAATCCTCAAGCCTTTGGAACGAATTGTGGGATCCTCAAGTGATGGATTTGAAAGGAAAACGCTTGAAGAACAAGCTTGTGAAGGTGGGTTTGATGAGTTTGTATTTTGGCAGCAATTCAGTAGGTTTTAAGATCAATTTCTTCATAAAACTTCATCCCTTATATAGAGAGATTATAGTTGAAATGAAGAAGCCTGAGATTGACAACAATCAACCACAATCAACCATGCACTCCACCCCCAAAAATTCAACATTTTTGAATTTTAATAAATTAAAGTATTATCTTGAATTTATTATTTAATTATTCAATTTGTAATAATCTGAAAAATGTAAAATTAAATTTCAATTTTTCAATTTTAAATTAGTTCAAAATTAATTTAAAATAATTATTAATTTAATATCTAATATTAAATTAATATTTTGCCATCCATCTCGAACATTTTCGAAATGTTATTTCCTACTCATGAATCCCTATTCATGTCCACGATATTTAAATCATATTTAAATATTAAATCACACAAACCCGATTTTCATAAAACCCGACGTATCGATAACGTCTATCACCTTCATCTATTTCCCTTAACATGAACATAAAGTAATTCATATTTTATCCATCATATTGTTCCAAAGGTTAGTCTCGAGCTAGCAAGGGGACCTAATGGACCTACAGATCATCGACTCTGACGGTACGAGGTTAAACTGGCCAAGCTCTTTTAACCTAGCTAACCAACATCCGTTAACTACCAGGACACTCCACTATAGCCTAGTAGTTGAACTCCCCTCACTATAGATATATTTCTGTCCACTCGATATAACCATGATTAGTAAGTCAATCCTTCACAGGTCGTTCGTTACTATAGTCAAGTCAAAAGTCCGTTTCACCCCTATAGCACATCTTAGTTCCTTAAGTCCACTAGTCCTCTAATGAATAATTTGTTTATGGTCCAACCAATAAACAAGATCCCTCTCGGGCCAATGAGAGGGTGGGGCCCCGTGTTCAAGCCTTGGATTCAGCACATAAGGGAACAACCTCTCTACTATCCCTGAATTGGGTAGGAATGAATTCCGTCTTGCTTTACTATGTCCCCAACTATCCATCTAGTGTTATCCCCAAAATGGTAGGATTATTGATCGGTACATTATGACCACTCTCACCCATGCAAATCAAAGGATAACCCTAAATGAACAGGAGTTCATAGCAAGCTCAGGATTAAGATTGAGATACCTAGGTCATCGTATGAAATAGTCAGTCTTAATAGTAATCGACGTTATAAAGTAAGAGTGACTTATTTCTCGATCCTGTCTTGTGTAAACATCTCTTACACAGGATGCCCCTACTCGCATGTCTATACATGAACGATCTAGGATCACATCATTTGCCTCATTAGTAAAGTAGCCGCATCCATAGTGTTACCAGAACAAGGTACCCAACCTTATCCATTTACTATAGACAATTTAGGTTATATACTCGAACTTGATCCCTGTCTATATTTACGATATAGTTCGAGTATCTCATGTTATAACCATGGATGTTTCTATTGGTTTATAAGATATAAATAAACAATTTCACTGAATAACATCTTTATTATATAAAGGATAACAAAACTTGATTTCTAGGACATAAACCTGATAGGACCTAAATAGTCTTATTTTATCACCTCTAATCTAAGCTTGTTAGAGTAATTTTATGCTTTACTTGTCTTATTTGCAGGATATTTGAGCTTAGGCTATGTCGGGAGCCGATCACGCTAATTGGTGTTAATTCGGGCCAATTACGGAGTTTTGGAGCCATCTCGGTGTCTTGGACGGTGAGGAGGTGAAAAGACCCAATTGTGTTGGAGCGAGCCTGAAGAATGACACCAAAAGCTGAAGATTGAAGCCCCGTACCGAGAAGAAGCGAGACAAGACCAAGAAATAAAGCAGTAAGCCGAGATTCAAGGCTAGTGCTGAGATGCTGCGCCTTGGCTTCTTGATGCGCCGACACGATTTTCATCCGAGAAATAAAACTAGTTAGATATAATTAGTAACCGTTGCAGAGGTCTCGGATGGTTACTATTTTATGAACAAGGGGTCGCGAGCGATAAAGTTAATATTAATTAATCTTGTTAATTGCAAAATTCACGGTTACAAGTTAATTAGCACAGGTTAGTGTAGGGGGGTCCTTCGAGTAACCAAGAAGCCGACCAGACTAATGAAATCAGCATAGAACGATTATTAGAGAAAACTAGGAAGCCAACGAATTAGAATCAAGCATAAGAAATCCCCCAATCCAACAATCCCTAATTTTCATGTTATTGATCCTGTCTTATTTTCGATTTGCATGCTTAGTTTTCTGTCTTTTAAAATTCAGCATTTAATTATTTTATTATTTTTGCTTGTCCTTCATTCTAAAAATCCTCCTGTTTTCGTTAGCACGAAATTCTACAACTGCTAGGTCCCCTTCCTTGTGTTCGACCTCGGCCACTATTTCTACAAAATAGTAGTAGTGCCGTGGAATATAAATTTTATTTGACAACTCGGAGCCTCGACAACTCTGGCCCCGTCAAAACCCCAACAAAAATATACCTATTTTGCCCTTATATTTAGCTCATTATCTTGTCAAAATTGCATGTTTTAGATCAAATTTACTATTCCCTAGCTCTAAAAGTGTTAAAGTTGATGAATTAGGGAGTTGAGAGTCATGAATGTCAAACTATGCTTATTTGTGCTTAAAAAGACCTATTTTGATGAGAATTTGACTTAATTTGATGTGCTGCAGAAAAACAGAAGATATCTGGAAAAACCCAAAAATGCGACTGCATTTCTGGGAAGGCAAAAACCAAATGTGACCGCATTTCTGAGCAGACAGAGGCAGTTCCGAGTCCGTCGCGGGTCGTTTTGAACGAGTGTTTTGCGCACCTAACCGACTGTTTTGACCCCAAAATTGACTGGGCTACCTACCAGCACCATTTTCGTGGCTCCTCAACTACTCCCCGCACTATATAAGGCCTTGATTCGAAGAGAAATCCAAGCAAAACTCACTGGGAAGAAGAGGGCGGTGACAAAACCCTAGTAGACGCCCATGAGTAGGGATGCCCGAGGTCCTTCTTAGAAGGCTGAATTCTAACCTTTAGTTAGACATCAAACCTGAGTGCTTGTAGAGATTTTCACCCTATTCCCACTTGTAAAAGAGAGTAGAGTGTTGAACGAACTCTAGAATGATTGGATAAAAGAAAAAACCCTAGTTTTAGCTACTGCACCTTATTTCCAGCAATTGTTCTTTTTATTATTTCTGTATTTTTACTTCATTATGTCAATGAAAAGTTATTCTTTTGCATCTTATTCCATCATGCGTAGCTAAATTCCATTGAGGGGTTCAATATAGTGAATTCCCTTTGGTTTAAATAGCTTGAAAGTGTTTATTTTCTTAAGTTCTATTCATTACATGTCACTCTTTATTGAACATCATTCTGAATCTTGCTGAGTTTAAATTGATCACTTAGACTTTGCATGCTATGTGAGTTTGATCTCGAAAGGGACAAACAATACCGGTTTTCATAAAGGTAATATAGGAGAAATGGCTCGAGAGAGTGTATTCGGTGTTATAGGAAAAGGCTACCTAAGGCCGCCTTATAACAACTATAGGGTTTTAGATTGCATGCATGAACTATCTATGTCGAAGTCGAGTCACAGAAATGTGCATAACGGTACTCACTTAGCCTTCTAACGGTTCTTGGGAGCAAGGCCAAATAGAAGTTAAATCTGAACCAATGCATGAATAGACTAAGGTTAAATAAGCCATGATTAGAGTTATTTGCCTTAGGGTTGAAGTTATATTGAATACCTCGCTTATTTATCATTATTCTTTACTTGTTTATTTTGTTTGTTTTTTTTTTAAAAACCATCATCAACTATTTCTTTGGTTACCTTATCTAAGAAAACTTTGAACAGTTTCTTCTTCAAATATGTGTTTCCAATTTAGTCCCTGTGGGATCGATACCTTTGGAATACTTCCAGAGATTTTATTACTGCATGCGATAGTGTATACTTGCACTAGGTTGGCTGAATTATTCTTAATCTTTATTTACCATCTTTTCTAACAACTACATGCATTCAGCCCGACACACATCAGTTGATTTTGTGAATTTTCTTGTAGGAGGAGATTTTCCACTTGATTTAAATCCCCAGAACAGAAAGAAGTTCTCACATGATGCGAAGTCCTACCTGTGGAATGACCCTTTTCTCTTCAAGGTATGCATCGATCAAATTATTCGAAGGTGCATTCCAGCAGAGAAAGTAGGTAAGATTTTACATGATTGTCATGCCTCTCCTTATGGTGGTCATTTTGGACCGACTCGTACTGCAGCAAAGGTACTTCAATATGGTTTTTATTGGCCTACTTTGTTTAAAGATTGTTATACCTTTATGAAAACATGTGATAGATGCTAGAGGACAGGTAACATTTCTAAATGCCATGAAATGTCCCTAACCCCTATTCTTGAAGTAGAACTTTTTGATGTCTGGGGTATAGATTTTATGGGCCCTTTTCGCTCTTCCAATGGATACTTGTATATTCTTGTTGCTGTTGATTATGTATCTAAATGGGTAGAGGCAATAGCTACTAAGACGAATGATGCACGTGTTGTGTTGCATTTTTTGTATAAAAATATTTTCACTAGATTTGGCACACCACGAGCGATAATAAGTGATGAAGGGTCCCACTTTTGCAATAAATTGTTTGAAGCAATGCTTAAGAAATATGGTGTCAAGCATAAAACTTTTTTTACCTTATCATCCCAAAACTAACGGTCAAGCTGAGATATCTAACAGGGAGATAAAGCAAATCATGGAGAAAACAGTTTGCATCAACGAAAAGATTGGGCATTCAAGTTGGACGATGCTTTGTGGGCCTATCAGACGACTTTCAAAACTCCGATCGGTACTTCCCCGTATCCATTGGTGTACGGTAAGGTCTATCATCTGCCTATGGAACTCGAGCACAAAGCATACTGGGCTATCAAGAAATTAAACCTTGACGTGCAGAAGGCTGGAGAACATCGACTATTGCAACTCAATGAGTTAGAAGAATTTAGAAGCCAGGCTTATGAGAACGCTAAGCTTTGTAAAGAAAGAACGGCCAGATGGCATGATCATTTAATTCAGAAACGTTTTTTTGTGCCTGGACAACAAGTTCTTCTTTTTAATTCTCGTTTGCGGTTGTTCCTAGGAAAATTGAAGTCAAGATGGTCGGGCCCATTCATAGTCAAGGAGGTGTCTCCCCATGGTGCAATAGAGCTGCTGGATAGCAATGGTTTAACCTTTAAAGTCAATGCACAACGTGTGAACCACTATTGTGGATTCGGAGAACGAAAAATAGAAAAAATGATTTTGACGGATCCTGGGTGATGGAGCCCCGTCTAGCTCAGGACGTTAAACAAACGCTTCTTGGGAGGCAACCCAAGCTTTTAAAATTTTTGTAGTTTTCATTTTAGTTTTTTTGTGTTGTTCCTTATGATCCCTTGTGATCGATCCTTGTGTAGGAAGCTCGTGAATACATACCTCGCTTCTCAATCTCTCTTTGGTCAACGATTCAGGACGATTTGGATTCCCTCACATTTTTAGGGCAATATCGATCTCTCTTTATTTGATAAATTGTCAATACATTGGGGACAATGTATATTTTATGTTTGTGGGGGATGTCTGCTCTATGATTGGTTTGGCGTTGGTAATGCATGTGATGACTGAATGCATATTGATGATGATGATGCTTGATGATTTGCTTTTAGCCATGATTCATTCTTATTGTTGCAAATTTGAAAGCATATCTAAGTTCAAGAAAATTTAAAATTTTTCTTTGAATCCTTTGCAATTTTGAAGATTCAGTTGTCTTATTATGAGTTTGAAAGCTTGGATGTCATTTATATGCTTTTGAAGTTTGTTGTCACTCCGATAGGCGTAAAGTTTGTCTAGATAACTTTCTTGCATAATATTGAGTAATGCTGTGCGTTGGGAAAAAAATGCTTTGTTTTGCTAAAAAAAAAAAATCTATGAACAGAAAATATTTGTTTCAGCTTGCAAAATGCTTAAAAGTTTAAGGTAAAAAGAGCTACCTCTGTTGTGATTAGTTAGGCCATCCAAGGGTTAAACTCGGGATATGGGTCCCTGCAGCAGTTGTGCGAAAGCTAGTGCCTTCAGAAAAGTGCAAGTTTGGGGGACGCCCCATGAATTATAGGCACCTTAGTGAAGTAGCGCTTGCAAGATATGTGGGATGGCTAAAAAGCGAGCTTTAGGGCCAATGTAGGGGGAAGATGAATGGAGGAGTGTATAAATTAATCCGGGCTAGTCGGAATTTTGATAAGGCATTTGATGATTTGTCTTTGCAAGGGAGGTGTTGCCTTCTAGAGTGGGCTAAAAATATGATAACAATGATCTCTAGAATACTATGCAAGTGCACATAGTCTGCATCAAGTGATAAGTAATTTATCAAATCCATGAGGTTTTGAATAGCTTTCACTCTACCTATCTTGAGTAACTTTTTAATGGTTTCAAGGTTGTTAAAATGATTGACTTTGAAATAATGATGAAGAAAAAGAAATAACAGAGCAGAATGTAAACGAATAAAGAAGACAGATTGGAAACAGGTGTTGGCTAAGATTTATGTATTGTTTAAAAAGATGCTCTAGCAATAATATTGGTTAGGCATTCTCTTGTAGTCTTATCAGCAGGATCCTCCCGGAACTCTAGATTTTTTGGAATGTATTTCAACTCCAATGACGCTCTACCGATCAAGCACTAGGTGACTGGTTATCCCTAACTCAGTTACTGGTGTCCACCAACACATAATGGTCTAGTGTGATTAAATGCCACACACCTCTCAAATCATCCCTGAAACTAAGAGGTGGTATTCATACTAGCTGGCCAGGCGGGCACAAAGTAATAATAAGCACAACAAGTAATCAAGATGCTCAAATCAATATCAATTGCATAAAGTATGAAACACGACAATTACATAGAACCTAACCAACACCTAAGTAAATTTAGTTCATGGAGTAAAAAGCAACACACGCTACAATCTGAGTACGTGCATCCATAACTACAAGTATTTTTACAAGAAAAGATTAATTCCCTTGAAGAAATCTGTAGCTAATGGTCTTCTTGAGGTCTCCAATCGTTCCTCCTATATTCGGCTTCCAAAGATGGAAAGTGAGTCTCCCAAAAATGGAATTGGACTTTCCTCTAGGAATGATTTGACTTGAGACGACTATTTCCTTTTATAGAGTGGAGCCAATCCTAATTAGGTTAAAGATTACATGTGGAGGGCTCTCCAAGCTTCCTAGATCCGAGATTGATTCAGAAAACGCCACCTCATTAATTAATCACGCGCAGGTCACATGGCCAGTTATGCTCCGAGCTTTGCTGGATCATGGAATTTGCTCCCTCAAGTCGCTTAGCATTATTTTCTCTACAAAATAACTTCCAAAACATCCATTCTTCTAAGTAAGATAAAATACATAATATTCATCTAAAAGCAACCTTATTAGGCACAAATAACAGACAAATCACTATTGAAATAAGGCCTAAATAACTACCTTTTGGAGAGTTATCAGGAGGATAAGATTTAATTTTAAATTTCTTGATGGTTGATCATGCTTGCTTGTTTGTTTCAATGGTTTACATTCATGGCTAGAAGCATTGAGGGTAGAGTCATTGATATGCAATTTATGGTTCATATGCATTACCTTATTTTGCTTGGGACTAGAAAAATTTTAAGTTTGGGGGTATTTGATAGCATGCAATTATGCTATCTATTTCCTAGTTATTTTAGCTACTTTTGTGTGTAAATTGTGAGCTTTAATGTCTTCTTATGTTGAATTTGTAGAAAACTCAAGTTGTGAAGCAAAACCGAAAATTTTACCCAAATTTGGATCAAATTGGAGGCTTTGGACCATAATTGAAGAGTAGAGAAGAAAACAATTGAAGAGGAGGCCCAAAAGCCCAAAAGCCCAAAAGAATGAAGTGTTGAAGGCCAAATTAGCATCCAAATGAGGCTTCTCGAAGGACCAGCATCGAGACGCTGTCTGTAGAGGCTCTCAACGCTAGTTGGATTGGGCAGCAAGTAAGGTGATGTCACAGCGTCGACATCAACGTCTAAATGCTGGTAGGCTTGGGCAACAAGAAAGGCTCGACTTTGCCTCTATAAATTGGCCATTTTTCATAGCTTGAAGGCAATCCAATTTAGGGGGGTTTTCCCCTAGCTCAATAGAGAGAAAAGATTGAGTAGAAATGAGAAAAGGAGGGCGGATTTGATCGGGAATCCAAAGCTCAAGACTCGAGATGATTGTGACGGGAGCATTGGATCAACACACAACAGTTATTTCTTCTTAATGTCTGTGTAATTTCTTATTATTTTTGAGCTAGGATGATGGATCAAGATTGTTGGGCTGAATTTACTCCCATTTAAGAGTAAATCTTGAGACTTAGGATCGTTAATTTAGCCAATTGGATTATGTAGCTTAATTAATTGGATATTGTAATGAGTTTCTTAAAATTTCATCTATGCAATTTAGGCTTAATGCTTTTAATCCCTTGATCACGGATTAATTGATTTGTTGATCTAAATTGATACTCGACAGAGAGAAGTTAGATTAGATCCCGATTGCATGGCTAATGATTGTTTGGATCACGAAAGTGAAAAAGAATTGTTAGAAATTTATGATGAAGTTGCTTAATGCCATACTATAATTAACTAAGGAAATGGACACATAAATTAGTTAAGTTAGTATGAGATGTGGAGGAACTTGAAAGAGAAATCCACTTAAATTACTTCTAGATTGATGAAATTGAAGACTATTAATTACATGCATCCATTTAATTGAGTTACAAATCCAAAAGGCTAATTAACACCGCCCTAAGGTTGAGTCCCCTTGATAGAAATTCCCATTTATTTTTATGTCTTTTCTAATTGTTAGTTTCTTTAATTTTCACTTAATTATTCGAGTCGGAGTTCTAGATAAAATTGAGCATGACAATTCTTGGTAATTAATGGATTTAATTCAAATTCCCTATGAATTCGATACTCAGTAATACCTATCGTTTCATATTACTTGACCTGTGTGCTTTGCGCTCATCACTTGTGAAACATCTGTATTGTTATAACCATCAGGTATATCTTGAGCAGACACAACATTATCTTCAAGAGAAACATCATTAGTATGTTGAGAATTGGCAGTAGAAGCATATGTAGGTCCTATACCAGAATAATAAAAAAATAATGGCAGGACTAAATCAAGGAAAACATTAACAACATCATCTTGATGAGTAATCGTGTGAAAAGGAAATAAATGTTCATGAAACACAACATCCTGTGAGATAAAAATTTTCTTGGATTTAATATCATACAACCGAAAACCTTTGATTCTAGGTGGATAACCAAGAAATACGGCTGGAAGTGCTCGAGGAAGAAGCTTGGAACGATTGTTTTATAATGTTGAAGCAAACAAAGACAACCAAAGACTCTGATTTGAGAATAGTTCAACTTGCTTCTGGTGTAGTCGAAAGAATGAAGTATTCTATTCTAGTAAAGGAGAAGGAGTTCGGTTAATGAGAAAACACGCCGTAAGAACACATTCTCCCCAGAATTTTACAGAAACTTGTGACTAAAACAGCAAAGCACAGGTAACATTTAACAAATGCTGATGTTTCCATTCGACTACAGAGTTCTGTTCAGGCCTTGCAACATAAGAATACTGATGAATAACTCCTTTAGAGGCAAAAAATTCTATAAATGCTAACTCAGGGGCATTATCTGATCGGAACTGTTTATTAGAGGCAGAGTATTGAGTTTCTACAAGTTTAAAGAAGCGAGGGATGATTCCTAAGGCTTCTGACTTCTGTTTCATTAAAAATATCCATGTGTAGCGAGAATGATCGTCTACAAGAGTAAGGAAATGACGATAACCAGCATGAGTAGAAGTCTTGTAGGGGCCCCATATATCACAATGCAACAAATCAAACACCTTATCAGATAAACGATTATTTGATTGAAATGATAACCTTCGTTGCTTAGGAAGGGGACATATTTAAGAGGTGTTGCCTTGTGCAATGTGATTATAATTATGCAAGAAATCTTCACAAATAGCTAAAAAACGTGCAAGTATACACATCATGGCAGCAAGTGATAAGTAAATTAAGATCGTCTCCACAGGGATTAAGTTAACGAAATTTACTACTTCTAAGCCTATTTTCAATGAAATTCTAAGTAACCGAGGAACAAATATTTTTCAATAATTAAATGCAAGAGATTAAAATGATAAACAAACTTAAAATGACAAGAACTTAAGAGAAATTCAACAAAAACAGAAAATCACACAGAGAAAGCAAGGTTCAGATTAGGGGCTGTCTACTCTCACAAGCTGTTTGCTGTAGCAGAACTTTATAATTACAACTCACACAGAAATTTCTACGGGAATCTTCCAATTCTCCTCTAGTTAGGTGATTAAACTCCCATTTAACCCCTTCTTTTTAGCTCAACTGATTTAGTGCCTTAGGTGGTTAATTATCCCTAAATACCCACTCATTTTCATGACCTAAAAAGGCTAAGGTAAAGTAAAGTAATCGGTTATCAATTGTTTTCCCAAACACTTAATAACATTGCTAGAAAATGGTTGGCCAAACGAAATTCTAGCTTTAAGCATGAAGAACACTTTACTTTAAGTTGCAATATATAAAGTTCCACTAAAACAAACAACAAGTTCAAGTTTAAGCACCCTAATCCTCACCTAAGAGGATTTAGCTCATGTTCAAGGTGAAAATAATGAAAATACAGCAGTGAACTACCATACCATTCATAATTACAACCTTAAATACAAACTAAACACTAGAAGAAGGAAGAATAAGAGAAAAAGGATGAAGAAAAGAAGCTTCCAAGGTAGATTCCAGCTTTCCCAAGCTGGAAATCCTCCTTTAGCAGCAGCCTCCTTGTCTTTTTTCTCCTCTCAATGACAGCAGCAGCTTCTAGGTTAATTCTCTGTTTTTTCCCCCCTCATTTTGGGCAAAAGAAGCATTTATACCATCTATTTGCATTGATTTCAGGGCTGATTAGACACATAAATCCACATGGACCTTCCCCAATTGGCTGAGATGGGACAAATCAGCTCACATGGCTGCCAGCTCAATTAATGAAAGCTTTCACGGATTTATCACGTGCATTCACTTAATTTCCAGACTTTCTGCCTTCTGTTGTGGAATCAACTGCTGTAGCACAACCTGAGTGATCATATACCAGAAAAATCAGCTTAACACATAAGAATTCTGCACTAAATTCCAATCAAGCTTGGCCTACTGATATGTAAAAATATTCATCAAGATTGCTCATTTTCATGCACAAACCAAAGCTCAAACACATCAAAGAGTAGAGTTTTTAAGCCTAAGATAAAGCCAATAGCTCTTATTTCTAAGAGCTATCAAACCCCCAAACTTGAATCATTGCTCGTCCCCGAGCAATGCTAGCCTACAAAAACTCTAACTCATTATCCCATATCCAGCTTGCAGTTAACATGGCCTAACTATAACACCTAGCTACTTCTTGACAAGCTTGCACCTCTGAATGCCTACAACTATTCAACAAAGCATTACTCTTTAAAATACCCTTTCAACTTGTCATTTTCAAATTTTTAGTGCTCTTCTAATGATCCTTTTGCTTAGCCTATTTACAAAAGTCATCATATCACATCATACCAGCCTATTGACATCAAGGAAGCCACTAACCTTCAAGCCTAAACTTAGCTTAAACCTCAATCCTAAAGCTTGCAAAGCAATCCTATAGTCTCTTTGTCCAACCTCTAAAGCTTCTAAACTCAACCTAACACTTCTCTTTTTTTTTTTTTTTTTTTTTTTTCTAACTTAGAAAATCTCATAGGTCATAGCTCTTTGGTCCAAGAATGGCAACACTTTATGGTGAAACTCACCTTAGCCTCCAAGCTCATCACCTAACGAGAACTACACTCATTTCCCTTAGAGTTGACTAAGATTTGCTCTCTAGCAACCACTTCCTTGCTTCTTAGAATGGCGACACTTTTTGGTGAAGCTCACCTAAGCCCTACGGAAGATTGTAACCTTCAAGTTAACACTCATCCCTTTATCCATCTCATTTGAACTTTTCTTTTCTGCTCATTTTTTTTAAATGTTTTCTCTTCCCTTGAGCTACTTTTTGATGCAGGGGCAAACTATGGGTATCATAAATCCCCCTGGTTACTAGGCAAGCTCAAGGAAAACAGAAAACCTTCAAAAAGGGAGAGGAGTGCATCTTAGGCAAAACTAAAACAAAGAGGAATGCATTCTAAGCTGTCTTTTCTATTTCTTTTTCATTCATTCTTTTTACAAGGGTTACCTCACCCCCAAACTTAATCCATTCATTGTCCCCAATGAATGAGAAAGCAAGGAAAGGACCCCCAAACTTATTTTTTAGAGAAGCTAAGGCTTATTGCTTAGGAAGATTATAAGGTTTGGGCAAAAGGACTAGGAACAAGCTTTCTTAAGATTTGAGCTAAGCTAAGGAGGAAAATTAGGAAGCTTCCCATCTACCTAAGGACTTAAAGCACAATAAGATAATCTAACAAAGCAAATAGGCTAAGCTATTGGGGATCATTACACAAAACACTTTCTTTTCAAGCAAAACAGAAAATTATTTTTCACAGCTGCTGTTGCAGCATTCAGCAAGGCTAAGCTTAACCAAAAGAACAGCCTAGAGCTACAGTTAGGCCTTACCTACTCCCACACAAGCTGGACAGTCTATATTTTCAAAGCAGAACACAATATACCAGCTGCAACATGCTAAAAATCAGCAATTCAAAATTCTCTAACAGAAAATTCATGCACCAGATGGCTATTCTAGCTTACTTAGCATTTCAAACAAGCTTAGTATTGCTAAGCATCAATGATTTCAGCAGCTCACCAATCTTAAAATTTCGCATGAAATGACTTTGCTAACTTAAAATATCAATTCAAGCAAAAATGGCACTATCTAAGATTTAAAGGTATATCACATAACATTGGAAACAGAAAAGAGCAAGTGCATTTTTGCGTTACTATGCTTTCCCAATTGCAGATTTTTGGTACTTATGCATTTTCCAACACTCAAAGGATATGATTTCATTAAAACAGATGCATTGTACACAAATGAGCAGCTACGTGCTCTAACTAAGCCCTTGAACAAAAGCTGAACATCAGACAAACAGCAACAAACCAAACAGAAAAACAGCACAGCAAACCAACAGCAGACCATACAATACACTTAATTTTTTTTTTTTATAAAAACAGACAACATAGAAGCAGAAAACAAGCAACAGCAACCAACTCCCCTTCAATCTTCTTGATTAGCATCAGCATCATCATCGTTCCCACTTGGAGATGGGGAAGGGTTCCATGGATCAAATAAACTTGCGGGGAATTGAGGGAATGGCTGAGGAAGTTCCTCAAAGCCATATTCAAATGTCTTTTCCATGGCAGTGTCTCTGCGCTGAGCATATTCCCAGTAGGCCTTTTGCTGATTTGCATCATGCTCCATTTGCCTCATCATTCTTCTCTGCTGCCTCAAAATTTCCTCAACTCCACAGACCATATTTGTGTTCGATCTCCCTTTATTCTCCCCATGCAACCGTGCTATAGATGCTGAATCTATTATGCCCTTGTCCATCAAGACTTCTTCATCCTCATCCACTTGAACTTGAGCCCTCAAACACAATGCTGAAATTAGATTTGGGAAAAACAACCTTCCTACCTTCCTTTTTGCACACGCCAAAATCTCCTTTGCCAAGAGCCTTCCCACATCAATGCTCAGAATCTTCAAGATGGAAAAAACTAAAAGAACTCTTTCTTTAGACACCGTGGTGTCGTGAGTGGTAGGGAGCAACCTACTCCTTGCAAAGGTGTGCCAAACATTTGCTTCAGGCTTAAGGTATGCTGCCAGTAGTGTTCGGTTGGAGTTTCTTGACATTTTCCAGCTTGCTCCTTCTACTGCACAAGCTCCCAAAGCTGAATGGAGCTGCTCTTTAGATGGCGCAATCTCCATGGAGTTAAAAATCGCCTGAGGGTAGTTAGGGAGGTTGTAGAATTCATTAATGGCCGTTGGTGACCAATCTATCCATCTTCCCCTCACCTTGGTTTGGTAGAGATCATTATCTTGAACATTTGCATAGAATTCCCTTACCAACGGAATAATGGCCGGCTCTGGCTTTCTAATCCTCTTTCAGGGAGAGGATCTCTGTGGAGCATCTCTTCAAATTTCTTTTTGGCAGTAGCATTGATAAATTTTTCCCTTGGGCTTTCACTGATCACTAGCATTGGCTCCTTTCCTTTTTTTTTTTTTTGGCTTTTCTTTTTGGATGAAGGACTCTTGGGTGGAGGTACAGCTTCCTCCTCTAGGATTTCATCTGCAACAACTTCTTCTTGCTCTTCTTGCTCAACAACATGCTCAATAACCTGCTCAATCACTTGCTTCCCCTTTCCTTTTTGTCTAGGACTCTTTCGTGCAGCTTTTGGTTGAGTTCCTTCCCCCACAACACCCACTTCTTTGTCTTGTGGTTTTGCTGATGGTGTGGAAGATTCAGCAACCTTGGGCCTGAATAGCTTTTTAAGAACCTTGGGAGCCATGGACACAAGAGAAGTATGACTCGGTTAAAAAAAAGGAAGCAGAATTTTCTTCTTTTTCTTCAAAAGAGAAGCTATTGATTGCATGAGTTTGAATGACTATCCCTCCCTCTTTAAATAGGTCATGAAGTGATTTCTCATTGAATTAACCAAAAGAAAAAAAATTCAAGCTGGCTGAGGGGAATCACGGGCCTTAAAAGGCTACAGCTAGCTCACTGCCCGAAAATAAAAATGCTACAATGGCTGCACAAAATCTACTGCTATGGGACTGCAAGGATTCTGCTGCAGCTTCCAGATTTCTTCTTTTGAGTCAAACAGCATCTTGATTGCTAATTCCCATCAAATCCATCTTTCCAAAGCTGATAATAGCAATTCCATCAGCTGATTTTTCTCCCAAAACCAGCAAGCTCACTGCCCAAAAATCTTTTTTCAAGATTCTTACTCCACCTTTGCATGAAAACACCTAGTTACAATTAAACACTACCAACGACAATTAAAGCATAATGCAATAAAGACAAAAAATTAAAAGATAAAAACTGCTGCAAATTTGAAATAAAACAGAAAGTTTGAACGCACTTTACCACCTTTAGGGACCAAAAATATTCAATAGAAATTAAAACATATTGTCCCTATTTTTTTTTCATTTCTCAATTCTCCAACAATTTGCAAGAGGCAAAACACCTATGGAATTATTAACCCCAATAGTGTTTTAATCTCTGACCATTGACCTTAAATTCTCTTCCATCACTTTCATCCCTCAACAACACAGCCCCATGACTATAGGTTTCTAACACAGTGAAGGGTCCCGACCACCTAGATTTAAGCTTACCAGGAAAAAGCCTTAGCCTAGAGTTAAACAACAAAACCTTTTGCCCCCTTTCAAACTGCTTAGGCACCAATTTCCTGTCATGCCAAATTTTGGTTTTTTATTTATATAACTTTGCATTTTCATATGATAGGTGCCTAAATTCTTCCATCTCCAAAAGTTGGAATTTCCTCAACTCACTTGCCGCTTTGTGATCAAAATTGAGCTTTTTAATAGCCCAAAAAGCTTTATGTTCCAACTCCAAAGGCAGATGGCAAGATTTTCCAAAAACTAACCTATATGGAGACATGCCCAAAGGGGTTTTGAATGCTCCTATAAGCCCATAATGCATCATCAAGACTAATAAACCAATCTTTTCTATTTGGACTGACCATTTTTTTCCAAAATGCTTTTAATTTCCCTATTGGAGATCTCGGCTTGCCCGTTAGCTTGTGGATGGTAAGGGGTTGAGATTCTATGCTTAACATTGTACTTGACCAACATGCTATTCATCATTCTATTCACAAAATGGGTGCCCTCATCACTTATTAAAGCTCTTGGAGTTCCAAAACGAGTAAAAATGTGCTTGTGAAGGAATTTTAACACTGTTTTGGCATCATTTAGGGGACAAGCAATAGCTTCCACCCATTTTGACACATAGTCTACAGCCAAAAGAATGTATAAATTTCCAAAGGAAGGTGGGAAAGGTCCCATAAAATCCAAACCCCAAACATCAAAGAGTTCTACCTCTAAAATGTAGGTGAGAGGCATTTCATCTTTTTGGCTCAAATTTCCCTTCCTTTGACACTTGTCACACACTTTACTAAACAAATGAGCATCCTTAAATACTGAGGGCCAATAATAACCTGACTGAAACACTTTTGCAGCTGTTCTTTGACCACCAAAATGCCCACCATAAGGGGATGAATGGCAATGAGTTAGTATGGACCGAACCTCACTTTCAGCAACACATCTTCTGAAAATTCCATCTGCACACTGCCTATACAAGAATGGTTCATCCTAGAAATAAAATCTCACCTCAGACTGGAACTTTTTTAGCTGCTGTTTGGTCATATCAGGGGGCACAATTCCACAGGCTAGGTAATTTGCAAAGTCTGCAAACCAAGGAGTGTCAATTTCCTTCACTTGAGCTACTCTAAGTAGTTGCTCATCAGGAAATGAATCCTTAATTTCACTCTGCTGTAGCAGTTTTTCATTACCTTCCAGCCTTGACAAATGATCAGCAACAAGATTTTCAGAACCCTTTTTGTCCTTAATTTCCAAGTCAAACTCTTGGAGTAGAAGCACCCACCTAATTAGCCTTGGTTTAGCATCTTTCTTGGCTAGAAGATATTTAATGGCAGCATGGTCAGTGAAAACTGTTACCTTTGTTCCCACTAAATAAGGTCTAAATTTTTCAAAGGCAAACACTACGGCCAAGAGCTCCTTTTCAGTGGTGGTGTAATTCTTTTGGGCCTCATTTAGAGTTTTGCTAGCATAGTAGATAGGGTGGATCAGTTTCCCTATTCTTTGTCCCAACATGGCCCCAACAGCGAAATCACTTGCATCACACATCAACTCAAATGACAATTGCCAATTGGGTGAGGAAATGATAGGTCCAGTGACTAATGCTGTTTTTAGGGTGTTGAAAGCCTTCAAACACTCAGCATCAAACTCAAATGGGCGGTTCACTTCCAACAATAGGCAAAGGGGCTTGGAAATTTTTGAAAAATCCTTGATAAACCTCCTGTAAAATCCAGCATGCCCAAGAAAGCTTCTAACTCCTTTCATTGTGGTTGGAGGCTCTAGCTTTTCAATGATCTCCACCTTAGCTTTATCCACCTCAATGCCCTTCCTTGAGACTGTGTCCAAGAACTATGCCTTCTTTGACCATAAAGTGGCATTTTCCCAGTTGAGCACCAGATTAGTTTCCACACATCTTTGCAATACTCTTCCCAAATTAGTGAGGCAAGCTTGAGATGACTCCCCAAAAACCGAAAATTCATCCATGAATACTTCCATTATTGTCTCCACTAAGTCAGAAAAAATAGCCATCATACACCTTTGGAAAGTGGCAGGGGCATTACAAAGACCAAATGGCATTCTCCTAAATGTAAAAGTGCCATAAGGACAAGTGAAGGTAGTTTTCTCTTAATCCTGAGGGGTTATGGTGATTTGGTTATATCCTGAATAACCATCCAAAAAGCAATAGTACTCTTGCCCAGCTAGCTTGTCCAACATTTGGTCAATGAAAGGCAAAGGGAAATGGTCTTTTCTTGTGGCCTTGTTCAAACGCCTATAATCCATACATACCCTCCATCCGGTCACTGTCCTAGTGGGAACTAGCTCATTTTCCTCATTCATTACCACGGTCAGGCCTCCTTTTTTTGGCACACATTGGAGTGGACTAACCCAATTACTGTCAGCTATAGGGTATATGATTCCAGCATCTAGCCATTTAATTATCTCCTTTTTCACCACTTCTTTCATGACCGGGTTAAGCCTCCTTTGCTGCTCAACAGATTTGAAGTTTCCTTCCTCCAAATTAATTTTGTGCATGCAAAAGGATGGACTTATACCTTGAATGTCAGCTAGAGTCCAACCAATGACCTTTTTAAACTTCTTCAACAATTCCAGCAATGCTTGTTCATCTCCAAGGAGCAAACATGCTGAAATTATAATGGGCAGTGTTTCTTGGTCCCCTAAGTAGGCATATTTCAAATGGTTGGGCAAGGGCTTTAACTCTAACTTTGGAGGCTCTACAATGGAGGGCTGCATAGGTTTAATTTTCCTATCAGTCAACTCCAAAGACTCAAAAGCTCTCTTAAAGCTAGGAGCTTCATTCACCAATTCCACATTCTGCTGCACACACAAAATTTCTAAGTCTTCCACTCTTATCTCACCGAACTGCTGTATGTGGTGCTGCAGTAGTTCTTCCTCCCATTTATGAGTTACCAACTCATCCAACACATTAATCACATAACACTCTTCCATCTCGGATGGGCACTTCATGGCATCAAAAACACTAAACCTCACCTCTTGGTCATTCACCCTCATAGTTAATTCACCTTTTTGGACATCTATCAAAGTTCTCCCGGTTGCTAAAAATGGTCTTCCTAGAATGATTGGGACATCCTTGTCCGCTTCATAGTCCAAAATGATAAAATCAGCCGGGAAGATAAACTTATCTACTTGCACCAAAATGTCCTCAATCTTTCATTCGGGATAGGTGATAGATCGGTCAGCAAGTTGTAAAGTCACAGTGGTTGGCCTTGCTTCTCCCGCTCCTAATTTATTGAAAATTGATAAAGGCATGAGATTTATGCTAGCTCCCAAGTCACAAAGAGCTCTCCCCAACTCCTTACCACCAATGGAAACAGGAATGGTAAAACTTCCAGGGTCTTTTACTTTGGGTGGAATCCTGTTTTTCAAAATTGCACTACACTCCTCAGTCAGTGCCACGGTTTCATACTCACCCAATCTCCTTTTTTTCGTCAAAATATCTTTGAGGAACTTCACATAGTTGGGCATTTGTTCCAAAGCCTCAACTAGTGGGATGTTTATATGAAGCTGTTTCAGTACCTCAAGAAATTTCTTAAAATTGGCTTCTTGATTTTTCTGCTTTAGCCTTTGGGGAAAGGGTGGTGGGGGTGGTTTAAATGTAGGGGAAGGTATAGGAATTGACTTAGGAGGAGCTACAGGGGCTGCTCTAGGAATTTCTTCAATTTCCTCACTCTCTGGACTTTTTTCCACTTGAATTCCAGCAGGTTTTTCAACATTTTCCTCTGCTGTTTTTTTCATATCAGCATGCATTTTAGCTTGCTGTCCAGCTGGTTTTTGTTGGTTTGGTCCTTTTTTCTCAACTAAAGGCTTTCCACTTCTTAGTTCCACAGCTTGGACTTGTTCCTTTCCTTCCCTCTTTGAATTTTCAGTGTCCGAGGGAAGTTTACCATGTGGCCTAACTTTCAACTCACTAGCAATTTGGCCCATTTGAACTTCCAAATTCCTTAATGACGCTTGGTGAGTTTTAATTGCAGCATCAGTTTTAGCCATATATTCCTTGAACATGCTCTCTAAAGAACTTCCAGTGGCATGCGGTTTCATGGTATTTTGGAACTGATTTTGCTGATTTTGTTGCCCAAATCCGGAAGGTCCACTCATCTTTTGTTGAGCTTGTTGGGTGTTGGAATTACTTCCTTGACCTCCCCAAGCAAAATTTGGATGATTTCTCCAACCCGAATTATAGGTATTGGCATAGGGATTATTCCTAGGGGCATTTTGGTTTCCTACATAACACACTGAGGCCAGATTTCCAGGGCAAAATTCAAAAGTGTGATCCTCTCCACAGTAAACACATGAATCTGCTGCATTCTGATTGATATTGATTGCTGCAGCAGACTGGGTTGCACTAGAATTCATCAACTGCAAATTCTCAAAGCTTGAATTTAACTTTTTCATCATGCTTTCCATTGAATCAAACCTCACATTAAAAGATGTAACAGTGTCAACCTCAAGCATACTCTTATTTTTCTTCCCAGCCACACTTCTAGAATCAGACCATTGGCAACTATTTGTGGAAATTCTCTCCAAAATGGCATAAGCTTCATCATAAGTCTTGGATAATAAAGCACCATTAGCTGAAGCATCTACCATGTTTTGAGTAGCCCAATTCAACCCATTGTAGAAAGTCTCCATTTGAATGCAATGGGGTAGACCATGGTGAGGGCATTTCCTCAACAACTCTTTGAATCTTTCTCAAGCTTCACTAAAAGATTCATCATCAAATTGTCTAAAAGACACTATATCCGATCTAAGCTTGGCATTCCTTGTGGGAGGAAAGTAATTAATGAGGAATTTCTCTGCTCACTCATTCCATGTAGTGATAGAGCCAGGGGCAAAGTTATTCAACCAAGCCTTGGCACCATCTCTCAAAGAATAAGGAAACAAGGTTAACCTCGAAGCATCTTGAGAAACTCCTTGAATTCTAAATGAGTCACTCACTCCCAAAAAGGATTTAAGGTGTAGGTGTGGGTCCTCTGAAGGTAATCCATGAAATTGTCCCACCGTTTGTAACATTTGGAACATGACAGGCTTCATTTCGAAATTTTGTGCCTGTATCTCGGGTCTAGCTATCCCAGGGTACAACTCATTGAAGGTAGGGACGACATAGGCTCTAATAGCTCTTCCCCTATCATTGGCTATAAGGACAGGGTTTTCAGCTTCGTTTTCTACTCTAGGTTGCTGATTTATCTCAAGATTAGGCTGCTGGTTGTTTTGGTTTTCTTGATTTCCAGGAGATACAGGGGGTAAAAGAGGTGGTGGATCCATCCTATTGTTTCTCTCCCTTTGTTCTCTTCTCCTCCTATGAAAAGTCCTTTCAATTTCAGGGTCCAAATTGAATTCTAAATCAGGGAATTCGTTCATACACAGCTACCAACACCTGCAAAATCAAACAACCAAGTTAGAAGTTGTTTTAGCACCAATTTCACCAAATTTCAGCTCAAAAATAGCAAAAATCAACTTAATCCCCGGCAACGGCGCCAAAAACTTGTTGCCTTGTGCAATGTGATTATAATTATGCAAGAAATCTTCACAAATAGCTCAAAAACGTGCAAGTATACACATCATGGCAGCAAGTGATAAGTAAATTAAGATCGTCTCCACATGGATTAAGTTAACGAAATTTACTACTTCTAAGCCTATTTTCAATGAAATTCTAAGTAACTGAGGAACAAATATTTTTCAATAATTAAATGCAAGAGATTAAAATGATAAACAAACTTAAAATGACAAACACTTAAGAGAAATTCAACAAAAACAGAAAATCACACAGAGAAAGCAAGGTTCAGATTAGGGGCTGTCTACTCTCACAAGCTGTTTGCTGTAGCAGAACTTTAAAATTACAACTCACACAGAAATTTCTACGGGAATCTTCCAATTCTCCTCTAGTTAGGTGATTAAACTCCCATTTAACCCCTTCTTTTTAGCTCAACTGATTTAGTTTCTTAGGTGGTTAATTATCCCTAAATTCCCACTCATTTTCATGACCTAAAAAGGCTGAGGTAAAGTAAAGTAATCGGTTATCAATTGTTTTCCCAAACACTTAATAACATTGCTAGAAAATGGTTGGCCAAACGAAATTCTAGCTTTAAGCATGAAGAACACTTTACTTTAAGTTGCAATATATAAAGTTCCACTAAAACAAACAACAAGTTCAAGTTTAAGGACCCTAATCCTCACCTAAGAGGATTTAGCTCATGTTCAAGGTGAAAATAATGAAAATACAGCAGTGAACTACCATACCATTCATAATTACAACCTTAAATACAAACTAAACACTAGAAGAAGGAAGAATAAGAGAAAAAGGATGAAGAAAACCTTAAATACAAACTAAACACTAGAAGAAGGAAGAATAAGAGAAAAAGGATGAAGAAAAGAAGCTTCCAAGGTAGATTCCAGCTTTCCCAAGCTGAAAATCCTCCTTTAGTAACAGCCTCCTTGTCTTTTTTCTCCTCTCAATGACAGCAGCAGCTTCTAGGTTAATTCTCTGTTTTCCCCCCCTCATTTTGGGCAAAAGAAGCATTTATACCATCTATTTGCATTGATTTCAGGGCTGATTAGACACATAAATCCACATGGACCTTCCCCAATTGGCTGAGATGGGACAAATCAGCTCACATGGCTGCCAGCTCAATTAATGAAAGCTTTCACGGATTTAGCACGTGCAGTCACTTAATTTCCGGACTTTCTGCATTCTGTTGTGGAATCAGCTGCTGTAGCACAACCTGAGTGATCATATACCAGAAAAATCAGCTTAACACATAAGAATTCTGCACTAAATTCCAATCAAGCTTGGCCTACTGATATGTAAAAATATTCATCAAGATTGCTCATTTTCATGCACAAACCAAAGCTCAAACACATCAAAGAGTAGAGTTTTTAAGCCTAAGAGAAAGCCAATAGTCCTAGAATGCAACAAATCTTTTAAAGCAGTAAGGTGTTTGGGGGAGGGATGTCCAAGTCTATCATGCCAAGATACAGAGTTGCCAAATGTAGTAGTAGTAGACAAAGAATGCTTAGGAATAACATCAACTCTCAACAGAAATAGTCCTTGCCAAAAGTCAGCCTTCCCAATCGTCTTCAAAGAGAACTCGTCTTTAAGAAGACATGAATTCTCAACAAACTTGACAATAAGAGGCTGATCAGTAGTTAGCGCAATAATAGATATTAGATTAAAGGTAATGGACAATATAAACATCACATTCTTGAGCAATATATGACTGTTTAGCTGAATATCTCCAACAAAATCAATTGAAATCTGAGTTTGATTAGGCAAAGTAACATACTTATTTTGAACTGGTGTCAAACAAGTGAAAAAATCTCTCAAGTAGCAAATATGCATAGATGCTCCTGAATCAAGTACCCATGATGCAGAAGAAAAATCATGAGAAATTTGAACAATACTTGCTACATGAGAAGATGATGAAGTATCAGAAGTACCAGAAGAAGCCATTTTAGTAAGATGACTTTGGAGAGCAGTCAATAATTCCTGGCATTGTTCAGTAGTTAAAGCAGACAAGGAATCGCCAGAAGAAGGGGTCTCTGACTTCGATGAACTGGAATTGGTGTTCTGATTGCGATACCCAGAGGGGGTATCCATGGATCTTGTAACAACGATCCACAATTTGTCCTTGAACATTGCAATGATTAATAAACGACCTTTCTTTCTTCTTAGTAGAATTCGACTGATTTCGAGAAGTAGAAGAACTTTTAACAAGAAGAGCAGACAAGGAATTCACCGATTTAGCAGAGTTAGTTGTCGGCGTCGTTGAAGAAACTCTCTGTTTCACTTCTTGTGCTACTAAGGAGAATGCTTGTTGAATTGTTGGTTCAGGCTCCATGAGAAACAAATGAGAATGAATTTGACTGAACGATTCATTCAGACCCATAAAGAACGCCATAATATACTCTGTTTGAAAATATTCAGCAAGCTTTTGAACTCTTTCACATGAACATTTGCTGTAATTACAGACAGGCCGATAGGACGCAAGTTCATTCCACAGGGTCTTGGGCTTGGAAAAATACGCAGTGACAGAATCTTGATCTTGAACGAGGTTAGAAATCTCTCGACGAAGTTGGAAGATGCGAGGACGATTCTTCCTTTGATATATCTATTGAAGATCAAGCCAAATATCCCTGGTGGTTTCAGCAAAATTGACACTAGCCGCAATTTCTTTCGAAAGAGAGTTCAAGATCCATGCAATTATCACTATGTTGCAAATAATCCAAGGACGTTTCAATTCACTGCTTGGCTGAGTGATGGAACCATCCACGAACCCTAATTTGTTCTTCATAGTGAGACCGAGTATCATAACATTACACCAGGAAGTTTAATTTGATTTAGTTAAAAGTTTAGAAACGAGAACAAGGTTGGTGCCATCGGAATGATGATGAAAATATTTATTTTCATACTGTTCTATGACAGATTGACTAGTAGGATGGATTGTGGAGGAAGAAGAGTTATTAGGATCAGCCATGGGGGGATGCAAGGGGAAAACTCTCAAAGCTCAAATAAGGAGAAATTTTACAACTGATACCATATTAACACTTGGAGAGTACATAAAATTTGTATGGTATTTCATTGATCGCAAGTATGTATAAATAGCCAAAATATATGTTGGGATTGGTGCCCTAAAACTCATAGATAGTGAATTATAAATGAATTATATACTTGTTCGATAAAGTCGTTATAGAGATTCATTCAGTAAAGTTGTTACTGAATAAGTAAATTGCACATTAGATAACCCAAATCCAATAAACTAAGATTCGTGGCTATAGGATGAACACTTGAGCTTTATGTAGAGACATAAAAGTGGATCATGCTCGAGTAATAGCCAAAACGGTCTATAGTATAGGGATATGGCTGGGTACCTTATCCCGAGGACATTATGAGACACGACCCACTTTGTAGCTAGTACAGACGATGTGATCCTAAATCGTCCATGTAGAGACATGCGAGTGGGGGCAACCTATGCAATGAGTTTGTATAAGACCAGGACCGAGAAATAAGTCACTCTTGCTTTATAACGCCGTTTACTGACAAGACTGACTATTTCATGTGATGACCTAGGTAACTCGATCTTAATCCTGACCTAACTATGAACTCCTGTTTATTCGGGATTATCCTTAGATCTGCATGGGTGAGAGTGGCTCAGCATCGCTGACTCAATAAGCCTCCCATGTCAGGGATAGGAACGGGTAGATAGTTGGGGACATAGTCCTGCAAGAAAGAATTCACTCCTACTCGAATTAGGGATAGTAGAGAGGTTGTTCCCTTAAGTGCTGACTCTAGGGCTTGAACAAAGGGATCTCGCCCTCTCATTGGCTCGAGAGGGACTCGGTTTGTTGGTTGGATAAGTGGGACTTAAGGAACAAGAAGTACTTAGGGGTAAAACAGACATTTGACAGAACTATAGTTATGAACAACCTGTGAAGGATCGACTTACTAATCATGGTTATATCAGGTGGACAGAAATATATCTACAGTGAGGGGAGTACAACTACTGGGCTATAGTGGAGTATCCCGGTAGTTAACGAATGTTGGTTAGCTAGGTTAACGAGATTAGCCGGTTAACCTCGAATCGTTGGAGCCCATGATCTGTAGGTCCATTAGGTCCCCTTGCTAGCTCATACAGATTATACCTTAGAACATAGTGATAGGAAAGTTTGAATCGTTCAAAATTCGGTTTAGGGAATTAGTGTCGATTATATACGATATTATCAACACAATAGTTTAATTATGGATTAAACTATTAATTGAGAGAGTAAAGTATTTAAATATGATTTAAATACAATATATATGAATAGGGATTCATATTAGGTGCATAGTATTAATTTGATATATGATATTAAATTAATATTACATAATTGAGTAAATTGTTTAATTAATTATTGTTTTAGTTGAAAAATGATTATGAATTGTTTTTTTAATTAAAATTGAGATAGAGATTTCAATCTTGAATTTATGAAATTCAAGATTAGTGGATTGAATTAAGTGATATGAATTAATTTGATTAATGTCGTATGATTAATTGAAATTGTTCAATTAATTGATAATTTGAAAGGCAATTGAGAATTGCATTTTAAATTAAATCCAAGAGTAGAATTTTCACTCTTGCATGGATGGAGATAGTGGAATTACACAACTAAATCCACTCTTGCATGGATGAAGAAAGTGGAATAACACCTCCCACATGCAGTCTTGGATGTTATCCCCATAGAACACCTAGAATCCACTAAGGCCATTCTCCTCTCCATGTGTCTTACATGGGTGAATCTAAAATGCATGAAAATCCTCTATAAGTAGGGGATTAGAAGATGGAGAAGTATGGATTTTTTTTGGAGTAATGTTATTGAATGAATAAAAATCCTACACAGCGGAAGCGTATATCAGATCGATCGTTGTTAATTGGGTTAAAACGATAACACCGATACATTGGCCAATTATTTCGGAACAATTCTAAAACATAAAATGATTAAGCATTTTGATTTCTAAAACTAAACTAATTAGGATTAGAAACCTACTTGTTGAAGAATGAATTTCTTCTCTGCACAATGCTCCTCAACGAACACTACAAATCGGATCACCCGCTATACTCTGAATTCATGAGATTTGAGTTTGTGGGAACTCATTCTTGAATTGGGAATGAATTTTTCAGCAAGAGAGTTGCTGCCATTTTTTTTTTCTTGAGAGAGTTTCTTGAGAGTTTCTTTTGAGAGAGAGCTAGTGAGAGGAAAAAACCAACTTTTCTGAAAAACGTAAGAATGAAGAAAAAACCAACTTTTCATTAATTAAATATCATATATTTAATTAATTTACTATTTGAATCATAATTCAAATAATTCTCTCATATACTATAGTTTTAATATGAATCTCATTCACATTAAATTTAAGCTATAGTTTCAATATGAATCTAATTCATATTTACTATTTGAACTCTTTCAAATATTTAATTCTCTCATTAATTAATTTTGAATCACATCCAAAATTAATTTTATACTATAAAGTTTAATTCACCAATTAAACTTATATTATATAATGTATCTTCATACATTATCTTAATTGTAACAAATACAATTTAATTCCTTTAACGAATTTGAACACACTTCAAATTCTATTCAAGACTATTTAACCTCAGAACCCTTTACGAGCTAGCAGGTGGACCTAATGGACCTACAGATTAGAAGCTCCAACGATACGAGACTAATTGGCTAAACTCATTAACCAAGTTAGTCAACATTCGTCAACTATGGGTCACTCCACTGAAGACCCACAACTGCACTCTTTTCACAGTAGAATATTTCTGTGTCCACAGATACCGACCAATAACAGTAAGTCAATCATTCACGAGTGTTTGTAACGCCAGCTGGGTCAAATTTCCATTTTACCCCTGGGTTACCTCTGGATCCTTAAGTACCATTGATTCCTCTAATAAGATCCAATCAATAAACAGCAGTTCCTCTCGGGCCAGGAGAGGATGGGCGCCCTTGTTCAAGACCCGGAATTCGCCCTTAAGGGAACACACATCTGCTTACCCCAATAGGGGAAGGAGTGAATTCCATCTTGTAATGTTATGTTCCCAGCCCCCCCTCGGTCTTGCCTCTGAAATGGTAGGCTTATTGAGTCGGCGAACTGGCCACTCTCACCCATACAAATCTAAGGACAATTCCTCCTGAAAGGGGTTCATAACATACTCAGGATTTAGATTGAGTTACCTAGGTCATCCTATTGAAATAGAAACCTAATATAGTTAACGGTGTTACATCTAGTGGTTACTATTTCGCGGTCCGGTCTTATGCAAACTCATTGCACAGGATACCCCCACTCGCATGTCTCCTACATGGATGCTTTGGATCATTGCATCTGTATCGAATACAAAATGGGCCGTATCACATAGTGTTACCAGGATAAGGTACCCAGCCTTATCCCTATACTATAGACCATTTAGGTTGTTACTTGAACACTGATCCCCGTATGTCCCAACATACTAGTCCAAGTTTTATCTAAACAACCTTGGATCTTAGTTTATTGGATTTGGGTCAAATTGTGCAATTTTAGTAACAATAACTCTTTATTGTTTAGACAAGTGAACAATTTGTCACCATTCACTATCTACGAGTTTTAGGGCATAAACCCAAAAACTCCGACTTGAACTAAAACTCTAGTTTAGTGGGATGTACAATAATCTATCATGACAATGGGTGAATAGATACATGTATAATACATAAAACGTATATATACTATGTACAAATACAAGAAACTAGGGCATCCACTATACCCATTACATTTCTCCCACTTGCCCTAGATTACATCTTAGTACTTATCTCGTAGACCTAGACCATCTAGATGACCCTCATACAATTTAGCCGAGAGAGCCTTCGTGAATGAATCAGCAATTATTCCATCATATTCAATGTGCAAGCTTGTCTTTTATCAGGTAAGTTCATATTTGGAACACTTTCCAAATCAGCCTCGAACTGTCCAAATCTTACAACCTCGATCACTGCTTCGCAAACATCGTAGTTTTCGGCCTATAGGTCGAGGTTGCAACGCATCGTAGTTTGATGCGATGCTATACTATAACTCCTCTATTTAAGAGTGAAAACAGATACTGATGTGGATTTCCTCAAATCCTCATCAGGTAAAACATCTGTGTTAGTGTATCCTGTAAGGATCAAATCCTTAGCGCCATACACGAGCATATAGTACCTTATTCTCCAAAGATACTTGAGAATATAATTAACGGCTCTCCAGTGATCATATCTTGGATTAGATTGATACTTATTGACAATCCCTTTATGATAGAGCATTTAACTCCTGTTCTCAACTCCTTGAGGTGTCTCAGGAAACAATTCCTTAGACAAAAGAATTCCATCCCTGAAAGGCTGTGAACCCTTCATGGAAATAGAAAAAATATTACGAGTTAACTTCTAAAAGTCAAACAGATTAATACATGTAAAAATACCTAGAAAATAATTGGCATATTTATTGGTTCAATGACAAGTTTGTTTGGTTTTGTGTCCTAAAACTCGTGGTTTGTAATCTTTATGCATATCTCTTGTTTGCAATAAAGATGTTATGGCATTATTCAGTGAATTACTTTTTTATATAACCTAAATCCAATAGATTATAGATCCTTGGTTATTGTTGGGTTTCCAGAGTGGGGTAAAAATATGGTAAAAATAGACCCTAGAACACTGTGCAAGCATACACAATCCGCAACAAGTGATAAGTAATTTATCGTATCCACGGGGCTAAATAACTCTCACTTTATCTATTTCGTATACCTTTTTAATAGTTTCAAAAGCGGTTAAAATGATTGATTTTGATAAAATGCTGAAGCAAAAGAAATGACAGAACAAAAAGTAAACAAATAAAGCAGACAGATTGAAAATGACATTGGTCAAGATTTTAGTAATTGTTTAAACAGATGCTCTAGCAATATTATTGATTAGGCAATTCTCTTGCAATCTTATTAGCAGGATCCTCCCGAAACTCTAGATTTTTTTTGGAATGTGTTTCAACTTCAACTCCAACTGGTTATCCCTAACTCAGTCACTGGCGTTCACCAATACACAATGATCTTGTGTGATTAAATGCCACACACTTCTCAAATCATCCCTTAAACTAAGAAGTAATATTCATACCGGCTGGCCAGGCGGGCACAAAATAGAAATATGCACAAAAATTAATCAAGATGCTCAAATCAACATATATTACATAGAGAATTAAGCACAACAATTACATGATTCCTACCTAAGTAAATTTAGCTCATAAGGTTCAAAGTAACACACGCTACAATCTGAGTATGTGCATCCATAACTACAAGAAATTACAAGAAAAGAGTAATTCCCTTAGCCAAATCTATAGTTGATGGTCTTTTTGAAGTCTCCAATCTTCCCTCATCTATTCGGCTTCCAAAGATGGGAAGTAAGCCCCCACGAATGGAATAGAACTTTTCTTCTCCAAGAATGGAATGTTTTTGACTTGAGACGGCTCTCTCCTTTTATAGAGTGATAGCAAGCCCTAATTAGGTCAAATTGTACACGTGGAAGGCTCTCCAAGCTTCTTAGATCCGAAAATAACTCAACTAACTTCGGTTCATTAAAATGGATTACTAGCTGTTACGTGGCAGTTTTGCTCACTGCTTTGCTGGATCACAGATTTTGCTCCCTCAAGTCGCTCAGCAATATATTCTGCACAAAATAACTTCCAAAGCATCCTTTCTTCCAAATGGGTTAAAACATACAATATTTATCTAAAAGCAACTCTATTTAGCACAAAAGACACACAAAACACTATAGAACTAAGGCCTAAATAACTCCCTTTTGGAGAGTTATCAGTTATAATATGAATACTCAAACTATATGTACAAACATAAACATGGATCAAGGTCTAGTATATAGCTAAAATGGTCTATAGTATATGGATAAGGCTAGATACCTTATCTTGGGGACACTATGGATGCGACCTACTTTGCATATAAGGCAAACGATGTGATCGTGGATTGTTCATGTAAAGACATGCGAGTAGGGGCATCCTATACAATGAGTTTGCACAAGACCAGACTGAGAAATGAGTCACTCTTACTTTATAACGTTACTAATAAGACTGACTATTTCATACGATGACCTAGGTAACTCGATCGTAATCCTGAGCTAACTATGAACTCCTTTTTGTTTTGGATTATCCTTTGTTTTGCACGGGTGAGAGTGGCCCGACATCGTTGACTCAATAAGCCTACCATTTTGGGGATAAGACTAGATAGATAGCTTGAGACATAGTCCTGCGAGGTGGAATTCACTCCTACCCGTATTAGGGATAGTAGAAAGGTTGTTCCCTTAAGTACTGACTCTGGGACTTGAACAAGGGGCCCCACCCTCTCATTGCCTCGAGAGGGACTCCGTTTGATGGTTATATCACAAACCAATTGTTCATTAGAGGGTCAGTGGGACTTAAGGAACAAAGAAGTGTGATAACTCTCAAAAAGGGAGTTATTTCTACCGTATTCTATGATGATTTATATGTTAATTGTGCCATGTGGGTGTGTTATTAGATAAATATATTATGTTTTAGCCTAATTATAAGAATTGGTGCTTTGGAGTCCTTTTGCAGAGAAATAAATGTTGATCAGATTGGGAGAGCAAAGTTGGTGCGTGTGTGAACTAAATGGATGGACTGTGAGATAAGATGGATAATAATAAGAAAGAAATATTCAGCCAACACTTAAGTGCAAGTATACACTGTCGCACGTAGTAATAAAAAAAACCTCAGAAAGTATTCCAAGGGTATTGATCCCACGAGGACTAAATTGGAAATTCAGATTTGATGAAGAAACTGCTCAAATGATTGCTTTTGAAAAAGGTAACCAAAGAAAATAAGTTGATTGATTGGGTTTTTGAAAAGATAAATAAAACAAGCAATAAAATAATAAAGAATAACAATAAGATAAAACGAGGTATTCAACACGGATTCATCCTTAAGGTAACAACCATACTCCTGCAATATCTAACTTAAGAGTATTTAATGCATTGAGTCAGATTTAACTTCCATTTGGCCCTTGTTTCCAAAAACCGTAAGAAGGCTAAGCGAGTACCGTTATGCACATTTCTGTGACTCGACTCCGACATAGATAATTCACGAATGCAACCTATAACCCTATAGTCGATATAGGGTGCCTTAGGCAGCTTGTCCTATACCGCCGAACAATCTCTTTCGAGATTTTTTCCTATATCACCTTTATGAGAACCGATATCGTTTGTCCCTTTCGAGATCAAACTCACATAGCATGCAAAGTCTAAGTGATCAAATTAAACTCAGCAAGATTGGAGTGATAATCAATAAAGAATGACATGCATTAAACCCTACTTAAGCAAATAAAACACTTTCAAGCCATTAAACCCTAAGGGAATTCACCACATTGAACCCCTCAACGGAATTTAGCTACTCATGATGGGATAAAAAGCAATTGAACACATTTTCATTGAAATAATAATGTAAAGAATACAGAATAATGAAAAATAATCACAAGCTGGAAATAAAGGGGATAGCTAAATATTATGGGTTTTTTTGTTTACACAATCCTTCTAGAGTTTGCTAAGACACTCCACTCTCTCACTTTTACAAGATGGGAATGGGTGAAACTCTTTACAAACCACAAGGTTTGATGTCTAACTCTCTCTCGGGTTAGAATTTGGTCATCTAAGAAGGACCTCAGGCATCCTTACTCATTGGCATCGAGCCAGGGTTTTGTCACCACCATTTTCTTCCAAGTGAGTTCTGCTTGGATTTGACTTCGAATCTTGAGCTTATATAGTGTAGAAATTGGTTGAGGAGCTGCGAAATAGGTGCTGGAAGGTTGCCCATTCAGTTTCGAGGTCAAAACAACCGGTTAGGTGCGAAGAAGACTCGTCAACAACGACCCGCGTGCGACTCGGAACGACCTCTGTTTTTCCAGAAATGCGGTCGCATTTCATTTTTTCCTTCCCAGAAATACGATCGCATTTCTGGGGAATTCCAGCTTTTCCTCTGTTTTTCTACACAACAGCAAACTAAGTCAAATCCTCTTAAAATCAAGTCTTTTTAAGCATAAATGAGTTAAATTTGACAAAAGTAATTCTGAACACCCTATCTTATCAAATGAAGCATAATTTGAGCTCGGGAATAGTAAATTGACCTAAACACTCAATATTTGACCAAGAAATGAGCTAAGAATAAGGGTAAAATAGGTACATTTTTTACCCTTATCATACCCCCAAACTTAACTCATTGCTTGTCCTCAAGCAATTGCCAATCAAAATGTCAGAGATCAATTTCTGAAATGCAAATAAAAACATAAGAGCTCAATATTAATTGCGAATCAAAATGTTAGAGTTCATGCATAGTAATGAATCATGGTACTAGTATCAACTTTGCATTTCAAATCAAGTGACATGGAATCAAATAAACATGTAATTCAAGATCGTTTTCTAAAAAGTTCGCCTTTGAGGAGATGGTTCTACTCTAGTGCCAGTCACAACGTCTGAGTTTCCTAGGCATAAAGATTTTTATTGTTCTTTTTCAAAGCAAAACTCTCTCTCATCCATCCTAACCAACATGCTTAAACTACCTAACTTCTACTCATAGAGCCTAGTGTAGTCCTTTTAGTCTAAGAAAACAATCTTTAGAAAAACAAAAGCATATATGAACTACTAGACCTTTTCCATCTCCCCCAAACTTATTTGACTGCTTGTGCTCTTTTTATTCAACTTCTTTTCTCCCAAGAGCATCCTTGCTGTCATCTTTACCTTCGTTCTAGCTTATCGACACTTTGTGGTGAAGATATCTAGCTACGAGCAAAGCTCACAAGCTCGGAGTGATACTCACTTCCCTAGGTAAACCTTTCATGCAGTGGCAAACCATGGGTGTCATGAATGCCCCTGGTTACTCAATAAACCCTAGGAAGGAGGAGTAACTCTCAGTTTTTTCTTTTTTGGATTAAACTGAGCACATACTTTTTCCAGCAGTACAAATTTACAAAAGATATTTACAAAGTAAAGCATAAAGCACCCCCCCAAACTTAAAGGTAGACAATGTCCTCATTGGCTTGTTTTTTAGGCATGGGCTTAACATGGGGCTTTTTGTTTCCAAAACTTCAATTCTAAACTCTCCTAGAGTGTTAGAAAGGTTAAACACGAGGAAGTTTAGACTCTAAGAAAATTTTGTAAAGAAAAAGACTAATGGAAAGCCTATGACTAGAAAACAACTCAGTTGAGACGGTGGCACTATTGAGGTAGAACAAAGTTCTAGTTTTCATCATCAAGGGCTTAAAAGAAAACTCCTTTGAAACATGCTTTTTCTTCCAAAACATTTTTAAGCACTTTTTCTTTACAAGTTGATTTTTCTATTCCAAAACTCATAGGTAAAGCTCAAAAACAGTAAGCAGATTTTTCAAGAAAAAACATTAAAACCCAAGTTTATCTACTCAAAACTATCCACAAGCTAACTAAACTACTTTATGATCAAGACTATTAACAACTAAACATTCAAAACAACAACTAAGCAACTAAAAACAGAATTTAAACAAACTAAAACTAAAAAAACAGCAAGCAAAAAAACAGTAAAACAATATTATTCACAAAAAATTTCAGTCAAAGGGGACAGAAAACTCCCCTATTCCTCGTCCTAGGAACTCTCTTTCTCTTCATTCTCTTCATCTTCCTCTTCATCAGAATCCTCTTCTTCTTGGGGCAGCAGTGACTGAGGGAAATTTGGAAAGACCGGAGCAGTGCTAGGGGCGATAGAGAGATAGAACTCTATAATAGCCTCATCCCTCTCCTTGGCATATGTCCAATATGTCTTCAGGTTCTCCCTGATTTGATCAAGCTGGCGGTGGACCATGCCTAGGGCTTCCGATGCTGGTGAAGGCCCTGTAAAAGGAGTGTGCTGGGATGGAGAGGCTACATTCGGGCCTGATTGAGGAGTGACCTGTGATGTGGAGGCTTTATCCTTCCTCTGGATGCTATTCTGCTGGAGCTTCTCGATCAAGGACAAGTCAATGGTTGGTTTAAAGAAATGGCACTCCTCGTCCTTGCCTTGCACAATCTTCACCCTCTGGCAGAGCTGGGTGATGAGTGAGCCAAAGAAAAGCTTGCTTGCCCTTTTCCGTCCACAACCTAAGATCTCATCCTTGATGATGCTCCCTACGTTGATTTCCAACCCCTTCATAAGACAATAGAGTAGCATCATTCTATCCACTGAAATTGTGCTGTCGTGGGTGGTTGGCATCAAGCGGTTTTTGATGAAGTGAAGGCACACTGCCGATTCTGGCTTTAAGTCGCTTGGCACTAGAGACTTCACTTTGGTTTGTGATTCTTTCCATTGGACCCCTTTGTTGGCCACGAGCTTCAGAGCTTCCTTCATTTTCTCGGCCGAAGGGCTCCTTATCACATCATTCCCTCTTGGGTTCAAGGGTGCCTTGATCCTGTACACCCTGTTAATGTCGACTGAGGAGAAACTGACCATCTTCCCCCGCACTACCGCCATGCTAATGCTCTCCTCCCTCAGGCCGACGTAATATTCACGAACTAGAGGCACAACAACCTTCTGAGGGTGAGCACAGAACTCCTGCCACTTGTATTGAGATATAATTCTGCTCACGAACTCTAGCAGCGTCCTTGCTCTATTAGAGAATCCCTTCTCATTGAGGAAATCTCTCTTCTTCATGATCTCCATCCTTTCCTTAAAAATTAACATCTTTAAATACCTCGGGGAATGGATTTTTAGGAGATGCAGCCTTCGGTGATTTGCCCTTTGGCTTGGTAGGTGAGATGGTAGGAGGAACTGCAGGAGAGGCGTCCATGGACCTTGTCCTCGGCCTCTTGGCAAATATCGGATCATTTTTGTTCTTTGTCCTCCTCTCAGCCTTGATCTCTCTCTTCCTCTTTCTTCTTAATGCTGCAGAGATAGGGACTTGGTCATCATCGAGCTCCCTAATCTCTGAATCAGATTATGTTTCAAAGTCAGAATCATTGGAGGTCTCGACCTCCTCGTCTTCTTTTTTCTCCTCTTCCCTCTTCTCTCCCGAAGAGGTGTTATCAGCAGCTGGTAGGTCATGTGTGAATAGAGGCTCAAAAACCTCTTCAGCTAGCTGATCGATAGTGGCCTCAGAATGCGGCCCAAATGTTGTCGCATTCTGACCTTCATTCTCAACTTCTCTTTCTTTTTCTTTTTCAAAATTTCCTTCACTTGGCCCTTGTTGGGCCTCTTCTTCTACCGTTCCGTACAGTGCTTCGACTTCACTTTGAGCTTTGTGGAGTGGCTCAAAGGCTGCAAGGAAGTCTTCAGCTTCCTTCCTTTTTCTTTCATCTTCTTTTATTTCTTCCCTTCTCTTTTTCTCTTCCTCCAGGAGCTGCAAATCCATGGCTTCTCTCCTGAGGTTTTCCTCATATTTTCTCTCTTCCTCAGCTTCTAAGGCCCTCTCGGCCTCTTGTTCTTCTTCTCTTTTTCTTTTCTCATCCCTTTCATCTATTTCCTTTGCAAACTCATCTTCCTCAACCATTTTCTGATTTTCCATCTCTCTCCCCGCTTCAACTTCTTTCAAAGCATCTTATTCAGCCTTGTACCCCTCTGCAATCTCAAGGGCCTTTGCCACTGCTTGGCGGATTATTCCTTCGAATACATCGGGTGGCATCCTTGCGGATTCTAGGGGCTAAATTTCAAGCGGCTTTTTAGACACATTCTTCTTTGGGCTCCTCTTTCTTGCGCTGTAAGTAACAACGGGCTTGGTTCTGCAAGCTAGAGAAGGGTTAGAGGGTTCGGAAACCTTACCTAGTGAAGCTTCTCCTTGTCGAGAGCTTTCAGCTGCCTTGGCGGCTTTTTCTTCGTCTTGCCGATTCCCTTATTCTTCAAGGACAGCTCGTCTCTTGGCACCCATCTCTCGGATCATTTCAAACCATTCTCGCGAACGTTTTCTGTACTCTTGAGTGGCGGGTTTTTGGGTTTGACGGACAGTAGTGGCGCTCGTGAACCGTCCTGGTGTAGATGAACTCGGCATCTCCCTTAGCGTGGCCGACATTGCCGAAGAAGATGGAGTAGGAGAGTCAGGCGCTTGGTTCACGACCGTCGGCGAGAATCCCGTGGGTCTCGTCCTTCGCGTGCCGTGCATGGGCATAACGGGGGTCTCTTCTTGCCGTCGGTTGCTTGCTTCAGCTTTGTGAGTGTTCGGATTACTTTGAGAACGAGTAACCTTGCGCGAGGATGATGATCCTTGGGTGTTCTTCATCTTCTTGGTTGTGGGTTTTTCGGTTTCACAATGGAGAATATGGAGAGTTTTGGGTTTTGACTTGAATGCAAAGGTTTAGTGTTTGGTGAAGAGGAAGAGAGCTTAAGTCAAGCTATTTATACTTTTCTAATTAGGTCACGTGCAGGTCAACAAAAAAATTGTGACTCCCTTTTTATTCGGGCAGATGCGATCGCATTCCCAAATATACTGGGGAGAAATGCGATCGCATTTCACCCAGTTTTTCTGTCTTCACTCTTTTTTTTTTTTCGACTTTTCATTTTCCTTTGCTTTCTCCTTTTCTTTGAAACACTTATAAACAAGTTGGAAAGCTCATATGCTTAATCATGATCTATTTCTATTTTTCTCAATTTAAAAAGAATTAAGGAAATGTTTTGATCAATTCAACTTCCAGGTAAGTCCCCAGGTAGAGGTGTTCCCAATGGTCAGCTTAAATACCTCAGCCTAGACAGAACTTGCCTTAGACAAAGTTACCTCTTGATCAAAAATCTTTTATTCCAAACAAACTCACAATTTTTCTCATTTTTCTACCTTTTTTTTTTTCTTTTTAACACTAGACAGAGCACAAAATAACATGGACTTTTCAAAACTCCCAGGTAAATCTCCAGGAAAAGGTGTTCCCAATGGTCATCTTAAATACCCTTTCCTAGACAGAGTTTTTACTCTTGCCCCTATATTTTAGAGCTCTAGTCTAGATTATTATTTATAAACCCAGATAATCTACAAAACTTAATTCAAGGTGGTAGAAGTCATACCAAATCAATCACGGAGACATGGGCTTCCTCATCCTCGAAGCCTCTTCCCCAATATGGCTTGATCTTTTGTCGCTTCATGGTTTGATTGCTTCCTTCAATCTTCTTCCCACCTTTTTTGTCCAATTCTTCATCTCCAAGTATATCCTCCAGAGTTTCCTTCTTCATTATTTCTTGCAAAGTAGATTGAGAGACTTCATCAATTTCATCGATCATCGAACATTCCTCGAAATCTCTAGGGTACTTCATTGCACTCATCACGTTAAACGTGATTTGCTGATCATTGACCCTCATGGTCAATTCTCCCTTCTGGAAATCTATCAAGGTTCTGCCTGTGGCAAGGAAAGGTCGTCCTAAGATGATCGGTACATCCTTGTCGGCTTCGCAATCTAAGATGATGAAATTTGCAGGGAAAACAAACTTATCAACTTTAACCAATATGTCTTCAATCTTTCCAATGGGATGTGTAAGCGATCGGTCTGCCAACTGCAAGGTCACAGTTGTTGGTCGTGCATCACCTATTCCTAACTGCTTAAAAACCGAATATGGCATTAAGTTGATGCTTGCTCCCAAATCGCACAGAACTCTGCCTACATCCCTGCCTCCTATAGAGCATGGAATTGTAAAGCTTCCTGGATCTTTAAGCTTGGGAGGAACCTCGTTCTTTACTAGTGCACTGGAACATTCCGTGAGTGCAACCGTTTCGTATTCCCCCAACCTTCTCTTTTTCGATAGGATATCTTTTAGCAACTTTACGTATGTAGGCATTTGTTCAAGTGCCTCCACTAATGGTATGTTAATGTCCAACTGCTTCAACACATCTAAAAACTTCTTGAACTGTACATCTTGTGAGACATGTTTGAATCTCTGTGGGTACGGAGGAGGTGGTCTGTAATCTAGGTCTATTACAAATTTTTGAGGTTTTGCGGTTGCATTTGCGGTCGCATTCCCCTTTTTCTCCAACTTTGATTTTTCTTCTTTTTCAACAAAGGCTTCAGTCTCCTTGGTCCTTTCTACTTTTTCTTCTTTATTCTTTGAAATATCTGTGGTATTGTCTGACTTCTTTTCACAAATCTTTTCTCGAGGGTCAACTGAGATCTCTGCTTCTGAACTTCCTGGATACTTTGGTCCATCATATTCTAATCCGCTTCTTAGGGTCACTGCCTTGCATTGTTCCTTGCCTTCTCTGTGAGGGATCTCAGTTTTGCTAGGCAACGTCCCTTGAGGTCTATTCTTAATCTCTTGAGCAATTTGTCCAAGCTGAACTTCCAAAGTCCTGACTGCAGCATCATTCCTTGCCATGTACTCCTTTATAAGAGTCTCTAGATTTGACTCTTGGCTCTGCACTGGAACTTGTTGGAAGTTTTTCTGCGGCTGTTGTTGTGTAGGTTGCTTTCCAAACTGATGATTATTGGAATTACTCGATCCGGCTTGTCCTCCCCAAGAAAAGTTCGGATATTGTCTCCATCCTGGGTTGTATGTAGCCGAATAAGGATTCCATATATTTTGGTTCTGATTTCCTTGTGGACCTACATAAAAAACAGATGCAGGGTTTAGTGGACAACTATCAACGATGTGTTCCTCACCACATATCTCACAACAGAGAGAAGAAATAGCATTTGCAAGGGCTATGTTAGCTTGATCTTTCATGGTCATGCCCATCATCATGCTATGAATGGCCTTGATCTGGGCTTGCATCGTCGAGCTAGCCTCTGTTTCCACTACTTTCATTGGATCTTTCAAAATGGTTGTTGGTTCATTTTCTCCCCAATGTCGATTGTTGGTAGCTATGGTATCTAGAATAGCGTGTGCCTCATTAGCAGACTTCTTCAGAAAGGATCCGTTTGCAGATGCGTTTACTAGTGCCTTTGAAGCTTGATCTAACCCACTATAAAAATGCTCCAAAATAATGCAAGCACGCAGTCCATGGTGTGGACACTTTTGAACCAGCCTCTGGAATCTTTCCCAAGCTGCATCCAATGGTTCATTGTATGACTGTCTAAAAGCAATGATTTCTGCTCTGTACTTGGCATTTTTATTGGAGGGAAAGAACTTCTCCAAAAATTTCTCCGCCAAATCATTCCAAGAGGTGATGGAGTTAGGAGGAAATGAATCCAACCAGGCTTCAACATCTCCCTGTAAAGAAAATGGAAAAAGTTTTAGCTTTAAAGTATCTTCTGGCACTCCTGTTACTTTAAAAGAATTGCAAACTCTCAAAAATAATTTAATATGCTTGTGTGGATCCTCATTTGGAAGTCCTGAGAATCGGCCCATTGTATTTAACATCTGGAACATCACTAGTTTAAGCTTAAATTGTGGAGCATCAATCGGTGGCTCCAAGATTCCTGGACTCAATGTCTGAAAAACTGGTAAAGCGTAGTCCCTTTTTGATCGGTTTCGATCTTCAACAATGTAGATTGGGTTTTCTTGTTGTGGCACCGATGGAACTGGAGGAACAGCAGGAATTCTCCCGCCATTCTGCTCTCTTCCACGAACTTGTGGATCAACTTGAGGATCGACTCCAGGAGGATCCATTGGAAACTATTGAATGTAAGATGCTTCCTCTAGAAATTCCCGTGCACTCAACTATTGTTGCTCCTTTTTCTTTCCTCTTTGTTCCTTCCTTCGACGACGAAAGGTTCTTTCTATCTCTGGATCAATGTCAAGGAGTGGATACCCCTTGCTCATGCACTAACTCCAACATGCAAAAGCAAAACAAATGCAAACCGAAGTCAAAGTCCCTTTGAGACAGAAATGCGGTCGCAATCTGATCGCAATTTCAAAAACAATCTGGTTTCACTTTTGGTCCCTGGCAACGACGTCAAAAACTTGGTGCGTGTGTGAACTGAATGGATGGACTGTGAGATAAGATGGATAATAATAAGAAAGAAATATTCAGCCAACACTTAAGTGCAAGTATACACTGTCGCACGTAGTAATAAAAAAAACCTCAGAAAGTATTCCAAGGGTATCGATCCCACGAGGACTAAATTGGAAATTCAGATTTGATGAAGAAACTGCTCAAATGATTGCTTTTGAACAAGGTAACCAAAGAAAATAAGTTGATTGATTGGGTTTTTGAAAAGATAAATAAAACAAGCAATAAAATAATAAAGAATAACAATAAAATAAAACGAGGTATTCAACATGGATTCATCCCTAAGGTAACAACCATACTCATGCAATATCTAACTTAAGAATATTTAATGCATTGGGTCAGATTTAACTTCCATTTGGCCCTTGTTTCCCAAAACCGTAAGAAGGCTAAGAGAGTACCGTTATGCACATTTCTGTGACTCGACTCCGACATAGATAATTCACGAATGCAACCTATAACCCTATAGTCGATATAGGGAGCCTTAGGCAGCTTGTCCTATACCGCCGAACAATCTCTTTCGAGATGTTTCTCCTATATCACCTTTATGAGAACCGATATCGTTTGTCCCTTTCGAGATCAAACTCACATAGCATGCAAAGTCTAACTGATCAAATTAAACTCAGCAAGATTGGAGTGATAATCAATAAAGAATGACATGCATTAAACCCTACTTAAGCAAATAAAACACTTTCAAGCCATTAAATCCTAAGGGAATTCACAACATTGAACCCCTCAACGGGACTTAGCTACTCATAATGGGATAAAAAGCAATTGAACACATTTTCATTGAAATAATAATGTATAGAATACAGAATAATGAAAAATAATCACAAGCTGGAAATAAAGGGGATAGCTAAATATTATGGGTTTTTTTGTTTACACAATCCTTCTAGAGTTCGCTAATACACTCCACTCTCTCACTTTTACAAGATGGGAATGGGTGAAACTCTCTACAAACCACAAGGTTTGATGTCTAACTCTCTCTCGGGTTAGAATTTGGTCATCTAAGAACGACCTCGGGCATCCTTACTCATTGGCGTCGATCCAGGATTCTGTCACCACCCTTTTCTTCCAAGTGAGTTCTGCTTGGATTTGACTTCGAATCTTGAGCTTATATAGTGTAGAAATTGGTTGAGGAGCTGCGAAATAGGTGCTGGAAGGTTGCCCAGTAAGTTTCGGGGTCAAAACAACCGGTTAGGTGAGAAGAAGACTCGTCAACAACGACTCGAGTGTGACTCGGAACGACCTCTGTTTTTCCAGAAATGCGGTCGCATTTCATTTTTTCTTTCCCAGAAATACGATCGCATTTCTGGGGAATACCAGCTTTTCCTCTGTTTTTCTGCACAACATCAAACTAAGTCAAATCCTCTTAAAATCAAGTCTTTTTAAGCATAAATGAGTTAAATTTGACAAAAGTAATTCTGAACACCCTATCTTATCAAATGAAGCATAATTTGAGCTCGAGCATAGTAAATTGACCTAAACACTCAATATTTGAACAATAAATGAGCTAAGAATAAGGGTAAAATAGGTATATTTTTTCCCCTGATCAAATGTCCGTTGATCCAGCAAAGCTGTCAGCAAAACTGGCCACGTGAACTTTACATGATTCATTAAATGGGGTGGCGTTTCCAGCTCAGATATCAAATTTAGAAGGCTTGGAAGGAGCTTCACGTGTCATGTTTGACCTAATTAGGTTGGATTTCACCCTATAAATGAGAGTAGCCGTTTAGAGAATTCATTCCATCTTTGGAGGCCGATTAAAGTTCAAGACCGATTGGAGACTTAAGGAGACCACTCTACGGATTCCTTCAAGGAGGATAGTACTTTCTTGTAGAATTTGTAGTGATGGATGTGCTTATTCAGATTGTAATGCATGTTATGACTATTTCTATGACCTAATTTACTTAGGCACAGGTTAAGAATTACGTAATTTTAATTTCTTATTAATCTAGTGATTCTTATTGATCTTGTACATCTTGATTACTTGCTGAGCATATTTATATTGTGTGGCCACCTGACCAGCCGGTGTGTATAGCTTCTCTTAGTTTCAGGGATGATTTAAGAGTTGTGTGACTTGTAATCACGTTAGACTGTTGATAGTTGGTGGACGCTAACAGTTGAGCTAGGGATAGCCAATTACCTAACGCTTGATCAATAGGACTTCATTGGAGTTGAAACACATTCCAAAAGATTCAGAGTTTCGGGAGGATCCTGCTGATAAGACTGCGAGAGATTATCTGATCAAAAGAATTGCATGATCATCTTTCACGACAACTACAGAAGTCTTAACCAGTGCCTGTTTCCAATATGTTTCCTTTATTCGTTTACATTTCTGCTTAATCATTTCTTGTGTTCCAGCATTTAAAAAACCCAATCAATTTAACCAGTTTTGAAATTACTAAAGAACTAATCAAAATAGGTAGAGTGAGACTATTCAAGACCTCGTGGATACGATAAATACTTATTACTTACTGCAGACTGTGTATGCTTACACAGTGTTTTGGAGTTAATTTATCTTATATTTTTAACCACTCTAGAAGGCAACAAGTTTTTGGCACCGTTGCCGGGGACTTGAATTTGTTTTATCTTATTTATTTTGTGTGTGTTTTAGTGATTTGGTGCGTGAACTTTTTTATTGTTTCTTTTTGTTTTGTAGGTGTGAGATTGGTGTATGAGAGATCCTCCTGGGGTAAAATTCGAGCTCGACCCAGAGATTGAACGGACATTCAGAAGGAGAAGGAGAGAGCAGTAAAGGAATTCCAATTCGATGGTTGATCTTCCACGCCGTCCAAATATTCCAGAAGATCAAACTGATCCCCAGCAAAACCGTGAGATGCAACAAAATCCATTGATAGCACCAAATTGGTGCTAATTATTTTCGTAAATTTTGCTTATCCTAATGCTATTATTTGTGATAATTGACTAATTTTGAGTCTTATTGATGTATAGGTCGTTTTGGTGTTCTCGGGATCAAGAAGGTCGTTTTGGTGGCCAAAGAAGCGAAAGTCAACCAAAAAGTCAACCAAGAGCGTCGAGACTCCCAAAAACGCCGCAAACACGCTGCAAATCCGAGAGGTAGCGTCGAGATGATACCTCATAGAGTCTCGACACTACGAAAATTGAAGGCGGCCAAATTAGCGTCAGCGTCGAGACCCTGGCCACGGCGTCTCGACGCCGTCGCGTTTTATAAATATCCCCTTTTTGCGATTTGGGTCATTCCATGCTCCAATTCCAGCCATTTTTCTTCCATTCTCTCTCAATTTTTCTGTAATTTCCAGTTTTCTCTTAGTTTAGGCTTTGTTAGGGTCGGTTAATCAAGCCTCAGGCTTGGACTTGGCTTGTTCATGGTCGTCTAAGCTCGGATTGTTGTAATCGAGACCTCGGTTGTAAGTATGATTTTTATTTCATGAGATTTCTAATTCGTCTTGCATGATTTACTATATTGAATTTTTTTTAGACTTGATGTTTAATAATTTCGCAATGTTCATAGAGATTGACAACCTGGCCACAACTTGTTAAATTAATATGCTAATTAAAGTAGCAAATAGGTCTAAGCAAGTAGCGATTTGGCGTGTTATCCCAAGTTTAGCGGAATGACATGAAAGATCTAGAGTCTAAATATGTGTTTGAAATTAATGCCAAGTTATAGGGATTCTGTCTCAAATCCTCAACCTCTTGAGGTGTCTTAGGACACTGCTCCTGTGACAAATGAATTCCATGCTTGAAAGTCAACAAACTTTTCTTGGAATTCTGCATCTTATATCTAACCAATACTTTGTCCATATAAGATACTTGAGACAAAGCTAGCGTTCTGTTCTTGCGATTCTGAACGTTTTGGATTCTAATAACATATGAGCCTTTTCAAATCTATCATTTGAAACTAGGCTGCTAACCTCTTTTAGTGTCAGTGTGATAGTCTACATCATTCCCAAAAAGTAGGATATCATTCACATACAAAACTAAGAAAGCTACTAAACTATTGATAATCCTTCTGTCGACACAAGGCTTATCAATGTTCTGGTCAAAACTATAAGATTTAATCGTGCATTAAACCTTATGTTCCAAGATCGAGACCCTCAGTTCAATCCATAGATGGGTCGTTTAAGGTCGCAAACCTTTTGCTCTTAATCTTACGGTATGAACCCTTCTGGTTGAGACCAGACTAAATTGAAGTACATATACTCCATTACAAGGTTCATAGTTTTGACCCTTCTGTTTCTTTCCACATCATCTATTGCCTGTTTTAAAGGTCAATGGATCCTTGATGCCGTCATTAAGTATGACGACCAGAGTTTCAATTAAACTCAAATAGTATTCATCAAGGTGAATAACAACCTGTTGGGTTTTATGCCCTAAAACTCGTAGATAGTAAATGTAACAATTGACCAAACATAAATAAAGTATTGTTTGATTTTTTTTCAATAAAGAGTTATTGTCTATATTATGTACATCTGGCCTAAATAACCCTAATCCAATAAACTAAACCTCCAAGGCTGAGGGATGAGTCTTGAACTTTATATGGAGACATATGTGGATCAATGTTCAAGAAACAGCCTGAAAGGTTTATAGTATAGGGATAAGGTTGGGTACCTTATCCTGGCGACACTATGGATACGACCCACTTTGTATTTGATACACACGAAATGATCCAACACGTTCGTGTAGGGGACATGCGAGTGGGGGTATCCTATGCAATGAGTTTGCATAAGATCGGACTGTGAAATAGTAACCGCTAGCTGTAACACCATTAACTAGTTAGGTTTCTATTTCACTAGGATGACCTAGGCAACTTAGTCTGAATCATGAGTGGATTATGGACTCTTGTTCACGAGGGATTGTCCTTTGATTTGTATGGGTGAGAGTGGCCAGTACGCCAACACAATAAGCCTACCATTTTGGGGACAAGATCGAGTGGAGAGCTGGGAACATAATCACACAAGATGACATTCACTCCTTCATGACTTTAGGGAAGCAGATGAGTGTTCCCTTAAGTGGTGACTTCGGGTCTTGAACAAAGGGCCCTACCCTCTCACTGGCCCAAGAGGGGTTTCTGTTTGGTGGTTGGACCACAAACAGGTTGTTCATTAGAGGAGCACTGGACTTAAGGACATAGAAGTAACCTAGGGGTAAAATGGTAATTTGACCAAGCTGGTGTTACAGACACTCGTGAAGGACTAACAAGCTGTTATTGGTCTATATCAGTGGACACTGAATTATGTCTGCAGTGAGAAGAGTGCAACTGAGGGTCTTTAGTGGAGTGAACCCACAGTTTACGAAAATTGATTAATTGGTTAATGAGTTTAGCCGATTAAATCTCATATCGTTGGAGCTTCTGATCTGCTAGGGGTGTTGATCGGTCGGTTTTCCATAAATCTGGAAACCGACGACTTTCGATGGGTGCTGCTAGCCGACCGACCAAACGATCGGTTCGGTCAGTCGGTTCGGTCAGTTTTTTTTAACATCACGAGAATTGAGATGAAGAACGACGGTCGGTCGGTTATGTGTAAAATCGGTCGGTCGGTCGGTAAGTTATGTGTTTTTTTTAAAAAAATGGTTTTTTTATATATAAATATATTGGGCAGTCAGTCGGTTATGTGTAAAGTCGGTTGGTCGGTTGGTCGGTTATGTGTTTTTAAAAAAAATGGTTTTTTTATATATATAAATATATCGGTCGGTCGGTCGGTTATGTGTAAAATTGTTTGGCCGACCGACCTCCCCAATGTAAGAATCGACCACGACCGACCGCCGTTGGTTCGGTCGGTTTCGGTCGGTCGTGTCGGTTTTCGGTCTGAAGATGAACACCCCTATGATCTGCAGGTCCATTAGGTCCCACTAGTAGCTCGTAAAGAGACTTGAGGCAATTAAGTATAAATTGTAAATTGAAATTGTTCAATTTATTTAGGGGAATCATATAATGTATATTGATGCATTATAATATAAAGTTTATGAAACTTTCTAATATAATTTTGAATTAATTTCAAAATTAATTCTTGAGAGAAAATATTTGAAAGAGTTCAACTAATTAAAATGAATTGGATTCATATTAATATAAATAATTTAATAAAATATCTATGATTAAATATATGATATTTAATTGGGTAATTAATTAATTATGGAATTAATTGATTATTTATTAAAATTAGATATGAATAAGATAATAGATTTGATCTTATTCATAACCTTTTCCTTTAAATAGGACCCCTCGGGTGGGGTGAAAGGCATCCCATTCATTCTCCTACTCTTAGAGAATTCCCCTGAAGGCTTCCTTTAGACTCCCACCAGTCTCTTGCCTCTAGAAGTCTTAGAGTCATACCGGTGTAGCCATAGTGGTGGCGTTCGCAGTAGTTCGTGATTATTTCACAAGCAGTTAGTGAATTTAATCTAAGTCGTCAAGGAGAGTAAGTAACTTGTTACTTTATAAATTAGATTTAGATCTAATATTTTTGTATGCTTAGCCTTAATATAAATCTAGAATAGTTCTAAGTTTGTTGCCAATGTATTGGTATTTTAGATTAAACAAAATAAACTTCGAATCGGTCCCAATCACGCTTCCGCTTTACGGAATTACGGAATTCTAATCCCTTCAATTGGTATCAGAGCCGATCATACATCTAATCTTTTTTTTATAAAATTTCATTGGTTCGGTGGGATTAATTGCATGGTGGATGTAATTTTGCGAATGAATGTTTTCGATAAATTTGGCCTTAGAATTTACTACTTTGATATGATCAAAATTGTAAGGGCCCTTGTGTTTTTGGGCAATTATATGTAAATTCGAGTCAATTGTAAGTCTGGGTCTAGATTAGGCTCAAAACACGATGAAGATCGAGACCAAATTTAGCAAAAAACGGAAGAACAGCCGCGGAGTTCT